>CM047809.1:16762545-17962545 GCA_026214975.1 Gentiana macrophylla | reverse complement strand
AAATGTAGTTGTAACACTTGAACAATTTTGAACTGGATGCCCTTAAATGGATGAATAAAGTTTTTAAGTTATGTTCTGTTAATAATTATTATGAAAAAATTTGACATACTTATGTTTAGGCTTATGAGGGTTTTGGCATCATCAAAAAGGGGGAAATTGTTAGGAACATTTTATTATGTTTTGATGATGTCCATACTAGCTGTTATAGCAAACCTGAAATAAGTTAGAATTCTCTGTATAAGTCTTTACTTAGAGTCTGACATGTTGTATAATTTGAGTCAAACAAGTATTGTACTAGTTGGTAGGACGGCAAAGCAAGAACATACTTTCGGCAGAGTGAAGCCAGCCAAGCACAAGCAGAGAAGCAATGAAGACATTATGATCTGACTTATAACCAAGGAAGTCTGTGATGACATTGGATAAGTCTAAATTATGTTTTGAGTGATGAAACTTAATGTTTAAATATGGTGTACACTGATCTCACCCAAATCAATGATCAATGAAGTACAAGGATTCTCCTTAAAATGAAAGGATGAAGGAAATAGTGAATCGGCAAAGTAAACTGACTTTCGGCTGAGTAAAGACAAAGCAGTGAAAGAAGATCTAAGCGGCAAAGTCAGATGAATCACTTGACCGATCAAAGAACGGCTGAGTAAACCTTACTTAGTCAGATTATTGAAATATGAAGAAGATACAGAAGATCAAGCATTAAATGCACAATCAATAGAGGATCAATCAAGGACAGATTTTATGGTAAACATTTGAAGAAAAATCTTATCGCTAAAATCAAGGAGATACAATTAAGGGGGAATCAAGAATAAAATCAAGGATTATTCCCCTCATTAATATAGCCAACGGATGGAAATTCAAATCAAGAATAATCAAGGCTATAAATAGAAGGCACTGACAGAAGAAAAAAAAAATAGAGAGAATACACGATCATAAATCTGAGCAAAAACTCTGTCAAAGTAAAAAAGTCTTCTATCTGTGCTAAAAAGAAATATCTAGTGATCAACTCAAATCTAAGAGCTACAAATCAATCATCAAGCATTGAGATTGATCAACAAGTTGGTGAATTCGATTCACATAAATCAAGCAACTGAATCAGAGCCATCTGAGAGGGAGTTGTGTTTGTGATAGCTGCTGAAGGATTTGATCCCAAAGAGCAGTGAAAGAGACTGAGTCACTGAAGCTGTTGCAGTGAAGGAGTAATAGTCTTATAGATTATGAAGCTTGTGAAGTCAAGGACAATCGTACTATTGTATCTGTGAAAACAATAGTGAATTCCTCCGATCATCACAGGAGAAGAGTGGATTAAGGGATTACACCACCCTGAACCACTATAAGCCTTGTGTCAATTTACTTTCTGCAATTTATATTACTGCATTCATTTAATTACTTATATTATATCATATATTTGTGATTGCTTAAACTACCTTGAAATAACTTAGTAAGAAGGGACTTATCCGCGCCCAAAAGCTTTTAAATATAAGAAAAGTTTTTGAAACTCCACTATAGTCATTCAACCCCCTCCTCTGACTATAGTTTTACCCTTCTCTGGGACCAACATGATTGGCCCTTGTTCCAACTTGACATAAAAATGCTTTTCTAAATGGAGACTTAGAAGAGGAGGTCTTCCTGACCATCCCATATGGTTTTGAGAAACCAAGTAATAAGGGGCTTGTCTGCAAACTCAGGAAATCCTTTATGGATTAAAACAATCCCCCTAGGGCCTGGTTTGGGAGCTTACATGTGTTGTTAAAACTGTTGGATATACTCAATGCGATTCTGACCATACAATGTTTATTAAAACCACCAATGGTAAAAGGTTTATTCTAATTGTCTATGTGGATGACATTATCTTAACAGGTGAAGATCATCCTAAAATATAGAGATTGAAAGACCTATAGGCTAAAGTGTTTGAAGTTAAAGACCTTGGAAACTTGAAGTATTTTTTGGGCATGGAGATTGCCAGGGCTAGCACAGGCATATCAGTCTCCCAAAGAAAGTACATCCTTGACCTTCTCCAAGAAACAGGCATGCTTGGCTGCAAACTTGCCATTTCACCAGTAGACCCTAGTTTGAAGCTTCTTCATGGTACTGAAGCTGTACATAGAGACAGATATCAAAGGTTGGTTGGGAAACTCATATATCATTCTCACACTAGACCAGACATCTCCTATGTTGTGAGTCTTGTTAGCCAGTTCATGAACCTACCAACCAAGGAACATTGGCAAGCTGTTTATAGGATTCTGAGATACCTCAAGATGACTCCAGGTCAAGGCCTTCATTTTACAAAATCAAACAACAAGGCTGTGGATGTTTATAATGATGCTGACTGGGCAGCAAGTCATACTGACAGAAGATCCACCACTGGCTATTGCTCCTACATTTGGGGCAACCTAGTTACATGGAGAAGTAAGAATCAACATACTGTTTCTAGAAGCAGTGCAGAGGCAGAACTCAGGGCACTTGTACTTGGTGTCTGTGAAGGGTTATGGCTAAAAAGGTTCTCATTGAACTAAGGATCTCCATCACTCACCCTATCACTCTCTATTAAGACAACAGTTCTGCACTGTGCATGGCTGAGAACCCCATCCACCAAGACAAAACCAAACATGTGGATATTGACCGCCACTTCATCAATGAAAATATTGAAGACAATGTTATCACTCTACAACATGTGTCCTCCCATAATTAGAATACTAACATTCTCACCAAGGCTATACCTCATCAATCCTTCAGTCAACTATGTATCAAGCTAGGTTGTATCAACATCTATAATCTAGCTTGATAGGGGGTGTAGAAATTATATCATTATTATAATTTATAATATCTTATTATGTATCAAACATATTAGTGGGGTACATTATTCCCTTAATATGTTTGAGTTAAGTTCTCACCTAGCTACTAGCCTTTAATCCCTTTATGTTTTTTAAGGCTGATCTTACTGGCAGACAGAGCATCTATTGCTGATGTCTGCCTGGCTGCTGCTATTATTTACTCTGCTAAACCAAACCCCTAGACTTTCCAAGTAAATCTTGTATCCTATATATACTTATCTCTTTCTGTTAATAATAATCAGAAGAGTTTTTCTCTATTACTTGTTTTATTTCATCTCTTCAAAAAGCAAGGGTGATTCAAATGGACGATTATTGTGTTGTATAATCCCCATTGTAGCATTAAGTAGTAGGGGGCCTAGGGGCGCCTATGCTACGGGCATTGCCCATTGATTTGCATAGCAATTTTAAAGAACAAAAGACCGAAGCCTTTTAAATATGTTTTGATAAGTTTTATAGACCGCGGATCGTATAAATATAAAGTAGACAGGTATTCAACACCTTGAAAAACCACCAAACCAACCAACAGTTAATAACTCATGACAACCAGTAAAAAACAGACAGAATAGTCATTGTAATGCCTGCCTCAAAACCTAGTGGTGTCTGAAACATTATGAAAAAAGTAAAAACGAAAATAGGTACGTAATGTCTGGTGCTCGAGACATTACGAATAACATAAAAGGAAAACATGACAGTAATGCCTCAGACGTACCCAAGAAGGTGTATGTCTAAGTTGAGGCATTATGGAAAAGGTAAAAAAGAGAATCGGACACATAACGATTTAATAGTGAATGACAACAAGGTTATACTCCACAATCACTTGACCAGTTGTTGAATTGAAAAAGTAAGTATTGAGGGTGGCGATTCCACGAGCCAACCGAAAGGCACCAGTGCCACCAAGAATAGGCATTTCTCTGAACTTATGATCAATCGGGTTTCTACCGAGAATAGTTAAGGTGCTTCCATTGAACTCCCCATCCGTAAACTCATAGTTCACGGCCATTAGGATACTAACCTCATTGTGATCAGTAACAGAACCCAATCCTTGAGCTCGACCCACCAATTGTGATGTTTCTTCAGGGCCATATCTTAACGGGACATCAGCGATTGCGGTATATCCGTAAGGGAAGAGTGAGCCGGAATTGGAAGGTGTGCCAATGTTGATTGTAGTTGGGTCCTTGCCTACGAATGTTTCGTGCCAGTAAAAATGAAGCTTCGTTATCTTTTCCGTTGAGCTGCTGAGATTTTTGAACCAAAGTTCTACAGCTTCAGGATCTTGATCAGGAACTCCATTCAACATGGAAATGAAGAAAGAAATCATCAAGCAAAGCAACAGAGCTTTATTGTGAAGCTCCATTTGTCTGCAACTTGTACAGTTTTGTGGCTTTGGTTCCTTGTAGCTTTATATTAATATTAAGTGCTTGTTTTTTCCGCCTGCATGTATGAGACAAAAAATAAATAAAAATATATTGCCGGAATCAGCCAGTGCCAGATAAATAAAATATATTGCCGGAATTTGACGGTGTCCTATGATATCTCCGCCAAAACACATTGTAGGCCAAATGGTATCTGCCTGTTTCTTATGATATCTCAGCCGGTAAATTAAATATTGTCACTAGAGTATGAAGAAGTTGTAATTTCACGCCGGCACAAAGCGTAATTGGCGCAAAACACCCCCTATCTTTGAGTTAAATTTGGGACTTGCCCAGTATCTTCAAATTCAACATTTTTACCCTACATCTTATGTAATATTCAAATTTGGTTCATTTTTGAATTTGACGTTAAATGAAACGGAAAATACGCTTTTGTCATTCACTCGCTATCAATATTAATTTCACGGCTTAATAATAAAAATGAAAATAAACTTTATTTTTTATTATTTTCCAAAAATCGTGGCATTTCTAACCCAATTATCGAATACCAACCCCTTGTCATTCCCGATTTCTAATTTCCCTTCCCCATCTACAAAAACTTCTAATTCCCTTCCCATCAATAGAAGATTAATCAATCTTGAGTACTTTCTGTCAACACCGCCGAGTGTCTACCGGCGCCGGCAAGAATTGTGCTCAAGATGGCATTTCGAAGAATGGGTGTTGAGCAACCTATTTCTGGAACCATTGCTTCAAACACCATTTGAAGGCTGAGGAAGAAAATGGAGAACAACTATTCACCAGAAAGAGAGAGATGGGAAATAAAATGGTGGAGACAATTGTTAGTCGACAAATTAGGGTTTAATAGGAGAGGGGGATTTAATTACGCAAAAAAAGATCTGATTAATTTTACATTAAGGAAGAAATGGTTTAATTAGGGGGATTTATTTGATTAAAAGAAATAAAAAAGTAAAAAGATGAAAGCGCGTGAAATGTTGATGGCGAGTGAATGACAAATGCGTACTTTCCGTTTCATTTAACGTCAAATTCAAAAAAGGGTGTTTGTTGCAAAATTTTACACACAATAGAGGGTAAAAATGCTAAATTTAAAGATACATGGCAAGTCCCAAAGTTGACCTATAGATAGAGGTGTTTTAAGCTAATAAAATGGTGTTTGTTGCAAAATATTACACAAGATAGAAGGTAACAGTGTTAAATTTAAAGATACATGACAAGTCCCAAAGTTGACCCATAGATAGGAGTGTTTTGCGCTAATTACACACGGAACAAATTTAAAGATTAGTGGGGGACATTAATAATGTCTTTACATTTTTTACCAATAAAATTACATCGGTTTTCGGATTTCTATAGAGGCACTGGACCCCACCTTTTCCAACTTGGATCCGAATTAATACTATCTCCGTTTTTATTTATCTGTCACATTTCAAAATTTGCTCTGTTTATTTATCTGTCATTTTACATTTCCAAAGCATCATTTATTATTATTATTTTTCCTCCTTTGCCAATAATATATTTACATCTCCAATAAAAAAATAAAATTTCCAATACTAAAAACTCTTTTACCAACAAAGAATTTACATCTCCAATAAAAAAATACATTTCCAATACTATATTTTAGACATATTAATCTGTGTGATTCTTCTCTCTGCGACAGATTAAAAAAACAGAGGGAGTACAATAATTCTAAACACAATGTACCTTAGGCATTTAAAAAAATGGATAAAAAAATTTGCCGCCCCGATCTTGCATATGGAATCATTATCCGGAAATAAACACCTGACACGTGAAAATTTATAAGCAATTAATTTATGCGTATGTATGTCCTAAATAAATATAAAAAAACGACAACGAGAAACGAAAAAAAAAAGAACAAAGACTCAAAAAGATTTTAAATCCGCATATTCAGAGACGATAGAAATTTTAACAGAAATGATAAGGAATTGATCTAATTCAATGAGAAATGAAAGAAAGAAGAGTGAACTCTCAAGTTCACTGAGAAGGACGATCAATCTCAATTGATATCAAGAGTTAAAAATTATACATGTTGAATCGAAAATTGGAACTAAAAGATCTTTTTATTGAACAGAGAAAACGTAATACATTACAATTTGATCCAAGATCCTTGGTTAGTATATCTGCCAACTGGTCCTTTGTCTTGACATGAAGTACCTTTACTTGTCTGGATTTTACTTTCTCCATTACAGTGTGAGTGTCTATCTCAATGTTCTTTGTTCTTTCATAAAACACATGATTATGTTCTATGTGCATTACACTTTGATTGTCACAATATAGAGTGGTTGGTAAATGTATGTCTATTTGGAAGTGTTTAAGGATATAGATGAGCCATTTTATTTCACTAACTCCTAAATCCATTGCTTGAAATATGCGGAGCTAAAGCAGAAGAGGCAAATTTTTTACAAGTGGTAAATAACCTAGATGAATATACTTCATTTTCTTCTGCTTCAGTTTTGTGTCCTAATCCAGTATTAGAGTATCAGTGTCTCCGTCTCTGCAATTACTCTAAACGAGACAAGTTCATCATGTCAGAGCCTTTAGGTCAGCATGTTCGTTCTTGCTTATACTTTGCTCCAAGAGATGAGTCTTCTTCAACATATAAAGAGCATTATACTTCATTCATCTCATCCAATTTGAAGCTTCTAAGCACATTGAATCTCGAGTGCTTAAATATTGGTGATAATCTTCCTCATGCAATTGAGTTGATTGTTCACCTGAGATTCTTAGCTGTTCGAGGTAATATAAAAGTGATTCCAGAATTAATAGCTAAACTCTACTTTATAGAGACTTTTCTTGTCAAGGGGAGAAATTTCAATGCCACGTAGTGTTTGGAACATGACAACGTTGAGGCATCTCCACGTTAAGGATCGAGTTTCTTTCAGCTTCAGTGAAGAAATGGTTGAGCATTCATCTCAGTTAGATAACATGAAAACCATTTCCTCTGTGTTTCTTCCTTAAGGAGTATCATCGCGTAATATATTGCAGAGGTTGCCAAGACTGAAGAAGCTAAAATGCATATTCTCTGAAACTTGGAATATTGCCAATCAGTTTCCCGTTATGAAGTCATTGATTCAACTTGAATCATTAAAGGCACTTTATCATGGCGGGGTACAGCATCCCTCTATGTTCAGTTATCCAGCAAACCTCAAGAATCCGACTTTGTCAAAGTTTCGTCTGCTATGGAAGGAAATTTCAGCAATTGGGAGCTTACGGTGCCTTGAGATTCTAAAACTGCTATTCAAAGCATTTGAGGGAGAAGAATGGGAGGTGGGAAGTGTGGAATTACAGAACCTCAAATACTTGAAGCTGGACTCTCTTGACTTTGTATGATGGACTGCTTCCTCTGATCCATTTCCGTGTCTTCAGCAGAATGTTTCGCAAAGTTGCAAGCAACTTGAGGAGGTACCGTTTGCTTTTGGGGAAATTCCAACTTTACAGATGATTCAGGTGCAAAAATGCAGTAAAACTGCTGTATAGTCGGTGAGAGACATTCAAGACGAACAGTTTGAAACTTTAGATCACAAATTGAATGTACTCGTTCATTCTTCAGATTCATATTTACATTCTTTCTGATAAAGGTAACATTTTTCTTTTTTGGTTCTGAGCATTTTCCCATTCTCAGTTTACACAATTATGTTGGCATTAAAACATAGTTAAGGGTTTTACACTTCCTGTATATAAACATGATGTAACCTTTATACTATAAGTGGATGAACATGATGTAACAATTTTTACTCTATTTCTTACAATAGAATTGTGTAGGGGTGAGTTGTATGCATCACATCCATCCATCTGTTATGATCATTGCTACAAAAGTTGCACCAGCAATTTTTTCACAGCCATCCACTTGGTATGATCATTGCTACAACAGTTGCACTAGTGAATTTCTCCTTGCAACACAGATTGTTTTTCGTTTGAGTAGTACCAATCTGGCTCTTTCAAACTTTAAGGCGATGAAGAAGAATTAGTTGGCTCTTTAAACTTTAAGGCGAGCACCTTCTTCGCCTGGTCTGCGCTTTTTGTTGCATTTTCATGAAGATTCAGCAATAAATCAAATGCTCAGCTCCAGCCACCTTTTGGAAGTTGCAGAAGTGTTTACAAATGAAATAATGCATGCTACTATGAGAAGTAAAGGACCTGTTGGCACAATCAAGCTTTAAAGTTGAATAATGGATCTGATGCTTGTGTCAAGTGATTAAACTTCCCATCCTGCTCTCCTCTTCAATGTATGTGGTTGGAACTTGGAACTGGAAGTTCAAGTGTTTAAGATAATAAGGCATACTGTTTCTAGATGCTGGAAGGTGGTAAGATGTAGATTGAGTTGGAAAATTGCCTTAGTTTTGGTTTTTGACTTTTGTAAGTTTGACAAATGACAGATGGTGTGTACCGGTGACATGAACTATGCAACTGAGTCTGTGTTGGAAGTCCATTTGGTCAGCTGAGCAATGAGTTGATTAGCTGCCAAGTCTGGTGTTCAACTGAGAGGTCATAGAGTTGATCGTCTGCCGAGTCTGCTGAGCTGAGTTGGTTCTCGGAATTACTTTTGGGGAACACGTCTGCATGGATTTCTTCGGTATTTAGGATTACATCTAGGAGTATTTCAATCATTGCCTGGTTTGGCGGTTAGAGTTTGATTTCCAAGGCTTATAAATACCAATTACGTGGTTAGAGTTTGATTCCCAAGGTCTATAAATACCAATGTAATTGTAACATCTAAGTAACTTTCTGTGGTTCGTAGAGTAGTCGACACATTGTCGGAAATCACGTTAAATTTATGTTCTTCTTTGTTTATATGCTTGATTGATTGTTTACTATATGTTCTTTTCTAACAATCACCATCAATTCCTGACGATCTGTTATAACATGTTGTTATAGCTTTTTAATTTTACTAGAAAAATGCACGTGCTTTGCACATGTTCGGCTAAATTATTATTTTAAATATTTTTTAATATCAAATCTATATTGTTGACTATGCTCTTAATTTATAAAATAAATATATGCTAATTAATGACAACTGTTATACAATGATTTTATACATTGTAGATTATTTTACTTCTCGTTCTCATAGGCGATGAATCAAACTCATCATGGTACATTTTTATTCTTTTAAATATGATAAGTTTTTTTAGTTATAAAATCATGTATTTTATTGGTATCAAAAGAAGATTTGTCTCAAGTATATGGTATATCTCTAGAAACCCTCTAAGTTCTTTCTAACCTAATAAACATCATCAAAATATAATGTGTCGAAAAAATCGTGTAATGTTTTAATTACGTATAATTTATACAAACATTCTATTACAACTGCAAATACTCTTTGTTCAATAATTTACTATCAATCAAATTTAATAATCATAAAGACATAGAATCATTAATTGTTTCACGTGAGTATTAATGAGTTATATTTATTTTAAGATAAAACTAACCGTACAAGAAAATACGAATAATAATATTCGTACGAATTAATTTGAATGATATTTATTTTGTTCGTTTAAGTATTATTCATGCTTTATTCCACGCTTTGGTGATGTTATTTGCATCTTCTTCTCAAGTAGAATACATTGGTTGAACTTGGTCAGCACGTCCACTACTACCATGACGACTTCCTTTCTTTCAGATTTAGCAATCCTTCTATAAAATCCATGTTAAGTTAGAACCATGCATGTGAGGGATTGGTAATGGGTAGAGCAATCCTTGAGGTTTATCATGTAGTCTCTTGAACTAGTGACAAAAAATACACTTTTTGATAATTTCTTGAACATCCTTTTTAAATTGGGGCCAACAAAATAGTCTATTAATCTTGATATATTATGCCCTGATCCCTGAATGACCTCCTATTGGACTTGAATGCAACTTCCCGATCAATTTCAATCTCAAAGCTCTATGGGTTCCAACATATATTATTTGTGTTTTGTTGGAAATATTATTTGTGTTTTGATGATGATTCGTCACGTAATTAGACAAATCACTTACAACCCATGATGATGAAGTCATAATTAACTGTTATAGTGCATAACGAAAGAAGAAACAAGAAATGGTCAAGAGATAAAATGTATAAGTTCTATCTAGGGTCTGAACCTTGTATAGGTTGTTTTAGACAAGCATTGGAATAGAATAGAACTAGGCAAACAAATTGAGTCAAAGAAAATAGAGTATGCACAAAGAATCGAGGTTCAAACTCAAGTCATGACGGAAAAATTCACAACCCCATTTCTAATATCATTTTGAGCGTTAATTTCGAGTCATAAATTCCTTAGATTTATCTAAGTATGTTAGTAGTAGTTATTTTATAAAATATAGTGTTTTTATGTGTTTTATTAGTTTTTGTACGGTTTAGTAACGAGGGTTCAAACTCGAGTAATGACAGAAAAGAGATATTTTTAGGGATATAAGAGTGTGCCACTAACTTAAGAAGTCAAGTGGCTCGAAGTTAGTGATACCACTAACGAATTATATCTTCGACTTGGCATTTTCTTAAGAAGTGTCCGTAGTGAAAGTTGTAGATCTTTGAAAGAGCTTTCCAACGCATTTTGAATCACGCTTCGATTTCTACAACTCAAATATCATTAAGTCAAGTGGTCAAGTGGCTAATCGATTCGGTTTAGTGGTAATCCCGAGTTATATATATATATATGTATCTGTAGTAGTATCCGTATAAAGGAGAATCGACAAATGATTGGATTTCGGTTTTAATTTGGTTTTAATAAAGAACTAAGGTAAAATTTCCCGCCATTTTAATCCATGCAAACTCGCCGAATTATGTGAAATTTGGTGAAATCAACCTCGGAAGATGAAATAAGTTGATTAAGTTGTGACTATGGTGTGGGAGGTTCGATCACGGCGTAGATTCAGTGCAAAACATGACTTGTTAGTGAATCTTCAAAAGGGAAGGGTAGTTAACATGGCATAAGGTGTTAGGAGAGAGTGACTTAGCACCGGTTTAGGAGTTTGCACCCGTGAGGTTTGCACATTCGAACTATAGATCATGTAAAATTAGTATAATATCTCTCCACCACAACTTTGATCGCCTAGACTAAGTAATCTTAAGCTTAAGGACAAAGATTATCGCTACCAGAAGATAAGAAGAAATCGAATGGTGTACTCGACTTAGTCAATTAAAGTCGATGTCAAGTATACAAGGCACTCGATTTTTGAAGAAGAGTAGAAAAGCGAGTTAAGGCCTTGAATTTAAAGCGACGATACGACGATCAAAGATCGTATATATGAACGTTGGCTAAACGACAAATGTAACGGCTACAAGAGCTAGTGACCGTTACATCACCCCTATAAATACACAAGAGAATCACTTGAAGAAAAGAGAGAGAGAGGATTAGAAAAAGAGCTTTACAAGCACATATCCAAAGATCCAGATCCAGAAAATCAGATCATATATATCTAGAAAAGGGGAAGCCAACAGAATTGCCTTGAAGATTTTAAAGAAAGATCCAGTAACCCATTAAGGGGGAAAGAAGGCATCTTGGAGCTACAAAGCCGAGATCCGTAAGAGTCGATACTCACTGAATTAATCTCTTGATTAATTCTAAACCTAACCTTTGTGAAAAAGGGTTGGTTGTGCATAGTTTGAAGAGAGCAATTCCACCTTTCTTCATACGGTTGCAACTTGGTTGCCACAGCTGTTGGTTCAGTCTGCGGACTGTGTTGGTGTTAGTGGTGAGCTGGTGAAGGAGCAATTCCACCTCCGAAAGATCAGTGTGCAGAGTGAAGGGAGCAATCTCACCTTTCTTCATTTTGTGTAGACAGTGAAACTAGGGTGTCGTGAAGGACTGTCATAGTGCTAGGATTTTGTAACAGTTATCTCAAGATTCTAGTGATACCTCCTACACCACAGGAGAAGGGGAGACGTACGGGATTACACCACCCGGAACTTCCATAAACAAATCTTGTGTTGATTTACTTTATGCACTTTTGTTTGTTTTATTTGTTGCATTATCACTCAGCAAACACCAGACACTGAGTCAGCACAAAACTGATACATAGAAGGTCTAGATTCTTATTGACACATCTATTGCACTAAAGGCTAGTTTTATCCGCTGCCAGTTAACAAGACCAAATATAAGTCAGTATTGACTTATACTCAGTTAAGTTATCTGAACTCCGCACAAGTTTCAGGATAGGAACAAAACTGAGCTGAGTATCAGTTTGAGTTTGATAGAAACTCGGTTCCTGGGGCTTTTTCAGTTTTGGTAAAAGTTTTTGGTGACAAGTTTATTCACCCCCCCTGAACTTGTGTTAGCCTTTCCAAGGACCAACTATTGGTATCGGAGCAGTTCTTCCATTTGGAAGTGATCCAAGGATATCTTACAAACCAGTTGTTGAAGACCCATCACTGTATCAGTTGCAAAAGCACTTAATTTGATTTCAATGACTACATCTAGAATTAAGAGTTGGCTTATTCACCCTCTGACTAATTGTTTGCAAAATGTATCTGATTTTCAAGATCAAATAGTTGAAAGGTTCAGTGCGACAAATCTGCATACAAATCCAGAACCTCAACTTAGTGATGATGTGGATACAAACCTTAATGTTTATATTAACAAATCCAGAGAAGTTCCATCACTAAGAAATCTCTCAGAAGAAGAAGAAAAGAAGTTGTTGCAAGTTACCATTGATATAAAAGATTCATTAGAGCAACAAAAGGATGTACACTCAGATCTTGAAACTGTATCAAACCATCATGAAAAGGTACATTCTTCAACTCAGTTATCATTTGCTGAACTCAGTCAGAGAAATTCTGATCTTGTCAAGTTAACTGAAAAACTTACGTTGAAACTAAAATTAAAAGACAGAGAACTTGACAAAGCAAAAGAGTGGAATGAATTTCTTGAAACTGAGATGTCAAATCTCGCTGAAAGATTATTGTCTAGTAAATTTGACAAAAGCAATGATAATCCCCCACCCATACCCAGTATTGAGATTTCAAAGAATGAAAATCTTGGATATCAAATTACTGGAAGATCTAGTAGATCACACAAGGAAACTAAGAATGATAAATCTAAAAGAAGCCTTGTGAAATCAACTAAGATTGAACGTAATGGTTTATCTAGAAAGGAGTTGAGAAGGCTTAATTCTCTCAACCAAGAAACTGAAAGTAATACTTCAGTAACTAACCCAGCCGGACCTAAGAAGATATGGGTACCGAAGAAAACTTAAACTGTTTTGCAGGAAAAGTCGGCTTACATTGCAAAATCTTCAGAAAACTGACTTCTATACAAAACTGAGAAGGCAAAAGCTGATGAAGGACAAAACGGTCAAAAACTAAAGACTTTCCAGCTACCATATGACGCTTGGGCTGACATGACAAATCACTCAAAGCCACGTGTCAATCTGGGAGAAAAAGTAGATGTACATCTCTACAAAATCCCATTGATTGTGACACGACTCTTATTTGAAAACGATTGCAAATCAAAATCTTGACGAAATCCTGCTCATCCAAATTGAAAGCATTCAAGATCTTCAAAAAGAATCCCTAATTCAAAAATCATGGAACGATACAACATCGATGAAGGAATCACCACGAGCCTGGATAATTTCTGTCAAAGATTTTCACTCTCCACTCTCTCAACTCGAATTGTTAGCAAAATCAAAAAGATTCGGGGACTCGAAAACCTGATTGATACAAAGGTCGATGCTTTATGCCCATAAACCATCAGAGACTTCTACAAGAATGCAGTAATCACCAATGAGGGAAAAAGCTTCAGGACAACTGTTCAAGATAAAAGCTTCACCGTTGATGAACAATTGCTTTCCCTGGTGTTTGGTCTAGACATAACTGGAGGCTCTTCATCTCTCACCTTTGGAAATAAAGAAAAGAACAGACTTTGGGACGTCACTGCAATCAACAAGAATGAGAAGAACCTTAGTGGATCGATCTATCAGCAGAAACGAGAATTTGCATTTTCTACGATCATTCTGACCAAAAATGTCATTGGTCATGCTCGGAATTTCTACACTCTTTCATCAGATAAACTAAAGCTCATCTATGCTATTTGGTTTGAGGAGATTGGATTGGAACAAGTTTTTTCTCAATCAATTGATAAAGCAAATCTCAGACGAGAAGGAGAGAGCCAAAGAAAGAAACGCTACTAGATAAAAGATTTTGTTGAAAAAGGGGTTCACTTATCTAGTTCAAAGGATACTAGATCATTTCTCCATTTCAAAATCCACACAAACAGAAGTGGAACACAAGCCAGTGTCCACAGGAGTGAAGAAAAGGAAGATTGTTGTAGAAGAATCAAGTGAAATTTCAGATTCTAGTTCAAGTGAGACTGAAAGATTGGATGACAGAACTCTGAGAAGGCAAAAAAGGATGTGGAACAACCTTCAAGCAAAGAAAACTGAAACTGAGAATGTAATTCAAATTGAGGATGAAACTGAAGAGAGTGAACAGAATAAAAATGAGGAAAGTGAAACTGAAGAAAGCGAAGGAAGCGAGACTGATGAATCTGAAGAAAGTAAACGTAAAGAAACTGAAGAGAGTGAATCTCCAACTGAGATGTTTGAAGAGTACACTGAAGAGAAAAGAGAAGCCGTGAGACGCCCGAATTTTGCGGGTTGAGTATGAAAAGAAACTGACAAGTCATGATGTTCATTTTTATTATCCTATGGCCAGTTCCTCATCTCAAGTTCATGAGGCATCTACAAGCAGATTGGCAACTGAAGGATCTCAACATCAACAAACTAAAGACAAACTGAAAGGTTGGGAATAGAACATTGAAAGTGTGATGCAAACTCTACAACAGCAGCTCTTTAACTTACATGATTTCATTGGAAGAACACATTACTCAGGCCTATACCAATATTCCAACATCATCACCTTACTTAAATTATTTGAAGAAAGCTTTCGCATATCTTCAATTAAGGGGGAAGAGAAAATTGAAGGTGATGCTGGCAATGAGGAGAAAATTGAAGGTGATGCTAGTAAAGCTGACAAAGAGAAAGCTGAAGAGGCCTATGTCAAACGTCTGATTGAAGAACAAGATGAACAAATAGATACTGATCTACAGACTATTGATCTACTGTCTGTTCAAAATAATGAAGAAGCAATTGACATTCTGATCGAGGAGTTAATCAAAGAAGAGACCTTCACAGAAACGAGAACTGAAGAAGATGAAGAAACCTCAGTTAAAGTTGTGCTAAGTATTAGGAAGAAGCTTGCAATCTGTGTCAGATTGAAAGCTTCTCTAAAAGCAGCAAAAGATGGATGGACAAGAACTGAGGGGGAAAAGACTAAAGGGAAGGAATCTAGTCTTATTTCAGAGGAAGAAGAGAAAGTGATGAGTGAAGAAATCAAAGAGATCTTGGTAAAGTTTAAAGCTGGTAACAACGAAGAGGCAAATCAATTGCTAAATGAATATTTAGAGATCAAGCCTAGAGATGGTGAAACAGAAGAAGAAGGAAAGACAAGAAGACTCCTGGAGACAAAAATGAGTGTCTTTGTTGGAGAAAAACTGATGAATTTGGAAAAAGATAATCTGTAATCCTTTTGTGTAACTCAGTTTATTGTGACATAATGAACTCAGCTGTTCTAGTTTGTTATACTAATTTGATTTGTTATGATTTCTTGCATTATTCTTTTATTACTGCTTTTAGGGAGGGTTATGATACATCATCAAAAAGGGGGAAATTGTTGGAAATATTATTTGTGTTTTGATGATGATTCGTCACGTAATTAGACAAATCACTTACAACCCATGATGATGAAGTCATAACTAATCATTATAGTACATATAATGAAAGAAGAAGCAAGAAATGGTCTAGAGATAAAATGTATAAGTTCTATCTAGAATCTGAACCTTGTATAGCTTGTTTCAGACAAGCATTGTAATAGAATAGGAACTAGGCAAACAGCTGAGTCACAACAAGAAAACTGAGTATGCACATGAAGAACTGAGGGTTCAAACTCAGTAATGCAAGAACTGAAGAAGGTAAGTTCGCTGAGGGTCACAAACTTAGTTGGCTTATCTAGAAGATCAAGAACCGAGGACACAGACTTAGTTCTGAGAAGATCAAGAACCGAGGTAGCAAACTCGCTTAAGAAGTCGATTAAGTCGTGACTATAGGTCGATTCGAGCAAGTCTGTGGTGACTGAATCGAACTATAGATCATGTAAAATCGAATAATCTTAAGGACAAAGATTATCGCTTACCAGATAAGAAGAAATCGAATGGTGTACTCGACTTAGTCAATTAAAGTCGATGTCAAGTATACAAGGCACTCAGTTTTGAAGAAGAGTAGAAAACTGAGTTAAGGCCTTGCTGAATTTAAATTGACAATACGACAAAGATCGTACATATGAACGTTGGCTAAACGACAAATGTAACGGCTACAAGAGCTAGTGACCGTTACATCACCCCTATAAATACACAAGAGAATCACTTGAAGAAAAGAGAGAGAGATCAGTAAAAGAGCTTTACAAGCACATATTCAAAGATCCGATCCGTAAAATCGATCATATATATCTAGAAAAGGAAAGCCAACAGAATTGCCTTGAAGATTTTAAAGAAAGATCCAAAGAACCCATTAAGGGGAAAGAAGGCATCTTGGAGCTACAAAGCCGCATCCGAAAGAGTCAAGCACTCATTGAATTAATCTCTTGATTAATTCTAAACCTAACCTTTGTGAAAAAGGGTTGGCTGTGCATAGTTTGAAGAGAGCAATTCACCTTTCTTCATACGGTTGCAACTTGGTTGCCACAATGGTATGTTGGTTCATCATGGATCGTGTTGGTGTTAGTGGTGAGTGGTGAAGGAGCAATTCCACCTCCGAAAGATCAGTGTGCAGAGTGAAGGGAGCAATCTCACATTTCTTCATTTTGTGTAGACAGTGAAACTAAGGTGTCGTGAAGGACTGTCATAGTGCTAGGATTTTGTATCAGTTTTCTCAAGTTTCTAGTGATACCTCCTACACCACAGGAGAAGGGGAGACGTACGGGATTACACCACCCGGAACTTCCATAAACAAATCTTGTGTTGATTTACTTTATGCACTTTTGTTTGTTTTATTTGTTGCATTATCACTCAAAGAAACACTGGACAATCGAGTCAAAGACAAAACCGATACATAGAAGGTCTAGATTCTTATTGACACGCCTATTGCACTAAAGGCTAGTTTTATCCATTTGCGATTAACAAGACCAAATATAAGTCGGTGTTGACTTATACTCGCTTAAGTTAGTTTGAACTCCGCACAATTTTTAGGATAGGAACAAAAGCGAAATGAGTATATCGAGTTTGATAGAAACTCGCCTCTGGGGCTTTTTCAGTTTTGGTAAAAGTTTTTGGTGACAAGTTTATTCACCCCCTCTAAACTTGTGTTAGCCTTTCCAAGGGACCAACATATATCCTCCATTTGTACTTAAGAATCCCCTGGTGCATAAAGATGTGGGGATTTGAGGCTATACTAATCATCAGTACCCTAAAAGTTTCCTTAAAATTTAGGTCACCCTTGTAGCTAAAAGTTACTTCTTGCATTCAAGAAGGGGATATTATGCTCACAACAAATATTTGTCACTGAACATGAATTTGCCTGGACAATACATCAACCACTATATTTTCACTTCTCTTTTCGTACACAATAGTGAATCCAACCCAAGTATCTAGGTCACCCTTTTTTTGTTGTAGTGTTGTAGCAACCCTCTGATCTGAATGAACTTTAGAATTTCTTGATCAGTTTTGATGACAAAGGGCTTGCCTTGAATATATGGCTTCCATTGGGTTACTGTCAGGAGTTTATTCTCGTAGATAGATAATCATGTCTTCTTTGAGTTGAAGGCCTTTCTTAGATAAGCCACAAGTTTCTTGTTTTTCTATTAACAACTCATAAGCCTTTGTCACATGCATCTGTTTCAATGCAAAATGGAATTCCAAAATCTGGCAAAATGCATATTACTTGAGTATCTCATTCATGGGTTTAGCAATAATCCCATAACGGGGCACAAATTGTTATATGTAGTGCCCGAAAGACAATATGTGTAATTATTTTTGATATTGGATGATAGAATTTATCTCACCTTAGTTACTTGCTTTGTGCTTGTAAAGTAATACACTGCTGCAAACCCTAAGTATATCTGAATGTAACCGGCCACTTAACTCAGTGTATGGATTACACGTGAGGATTGAGTTAGTGGAGATATGCTTAAACTGTTAGTCCGTGGAGAACTTAATCAGAGTTTAGGGTCTCTTGATTAAAACACCAATAATGCGCCCAAAACACCTTAGGGTGTGATAGTCTTATCCGGACTGTCGGTAGAGGGTACCTACGTGGGGCATTTATATATGATGACATTCATATAGGACTGGAGCGATTTAATCTGAATTTCTCGATATAATTCCGTAATCGAGGAATATTGTTAAATCACTAGATGATCATATATGGATCAACCTTAATCCTGAGGTGATCACAGGGTGCTGCTTGTCCCGGGGTAGTGTTTGATGTGTTAGTTACGGTTCACTTAGATATGTGTTCCAAGCCACTTCTCATTGGCACTATCTCTAGATGAGTGAGTAGTTATGATTTTCATAGACATGGATGCCATTCCTTCCTGCGGGAAGTAGAGAGACAGTCCCCTTATTTGTTAGCCTTAAGAAAGTGATCGATCCCGGGAGTTCATATTAGACTAATTGATCACTAGTCAGATATGTGAACTAATTGATCATCAGGGGGTTAATGGTAAATAAGGATAATATATTTTATGTCGGGTTTACGGAGATATCCCACTCAAAATGGACAGTTTATGGAGGGTTAATCCGTATGTAGTGATTATATCAATGGACGCTTATTCACTCTATGGGTTGAGTATAAGTATACATCTATAATCGGTAGAGTTCGGTTTTGGGTTTATGGTTGCGTAATCCCGGAATTAATAATTAATGTACTTATTCGGTTCGATGAATAATTAATTATTGAGCTACTCTGGTTATAGGTCCATGGTCCCCGATGTGGCTTCGTAATTCGACTAATGATCTTGTTATTTGGGCCTCAGTGATAATTAATTGGCTGGGCTAATTAATTGATATGCATGGATATTATTTAGTTGGGCTAAATAATATAATACACATAAAAGACATTTTATGTGGGCTTAGTAACCCTAGTGTTGTGGCGCCAATGTGAGTCATTTAATTAGAGAGAAATTAGTTTTCTTGGATAATTATTTGACATGTGATTTATCTTTTATTAGTTAATTGATAATTCATGGAATATTAGATAATAATATGATTTATCCTAATTTGTTTGGGATAATCATTTTATTTATCTTTTATTTAGAATAAAGGATTTATGTAATAATTATCTCTTAATTATTAAATCCTTGGAGGACAAGGATTACTCTCCTATATAAAGAGAGTTCTCCCAAGCGTAAATCAATTGGCAAATTTCGACCACACACATAAAAAAGGAGAGAAAAAAGTTAGTTTTCTTGTCTTGGGTTTTAGAAGAAGAAAAACTACAAGTTTTTCCTTGGTGTTGCATATCAAGGAGGTTCGTGTATCAAGAAGGGTGTCCACCAACCGCCGTTTGGAGAACACATCGGAAGATCTTGGCTTCTCTTCCTACTATTGGTAACATGATCTTAACCCCCTTGTAGTAGTTTAAGTCCTTTAATTATGTATTGTGATATATAAGTCGTGATCCATCCGCTGCGCGTAGATCTAGCTCGTTTAGATCTAAGAACCTGCATCCTTCATGTGGTAGCAAAGCCAGGTTCCACGATTTATATAGTCATAATCATTATTAAACGATTTAAAGGAGTGGAATTGCATGTAGGTAATTTTATTTATTGTTTTATGCATTGATTATGATTAATTGCGATGGTTGAAGAGATGGATTGGGGGTTGGCACTGTTTACCCGTTAGATCTATTGTAAACTCGTATAAACGATGAAAATTCGTTCATATGAGTATTGAAAATTATGTAATTTATTTTTATTGCAATTTTAATTTCTAGAAAATAGATCTGTTTAGTAGCTGTTTAGTTATTTCGTTTTTCCTGTTGATCGAGCCGTTGAAATGACGATGAATCTGGTCAGAATCAAGGAGGGATGATGATGAACAATTCCACAAAATTTGGCGTCGATCGGAGTCTGTTTTGATATCCGTTCATTGCTGCAAAGAAGCTGTTGTAACAGAAAAACGCAGGATTCACAGAAACCCTACCTGTGACTTCCTCGAATTTCTGGGAGATTTTATACCGTTGAAACACAAATCCAACCAGTCAGATCGAAAAATATGGAGTTTTTGACGTGGGATAAAAATTTCAGGTCGATCGGAATTCATCTCGATTCCTAATCGACCTCGGGAAGTCATTGATGCGCTGCTGTAAAAGTCAGATTCAGCAGCAAGTTGGGTGGCTCACTGGAGAAAATTGACAAGTCAAAGCTCCGATCCAACCGTCCATATTGAAGCCCGAGGAATGAAGAACAGATCTGGAGATTTTTGTTGCGATCCGAGTTCGTTTGGTTTGCCGATCGTCGAAGTTTTGAACGGCTACAGATTACGGTTTCTAATTTTTAATTTATTTTCTAATAGATTAGATACGGGGATGCCAACGGTCCATCTCGGTGTTTATTTTTCGCACTAGTATACATGTTTAGATTGTATGTGTAGAACCGGAAAATTGCCATGACATGCATCATATCATGAATTCCACTTCATGTGCATACATGTAGAAATTAATTCGAGGAATTAGTTAGGCATGTATAAAACACGCAATTAGTTTTAATTAATTGTTTGATATTAATTAGAAACTAATTAGGGTAAAAACCGAGGAACATGGGTTTTTTTTCAATCGTTGAGGTTGGGTGATGGATTCTCAGTGAATCCCACTCTACGAAAGCATAAGGAGTAAAATCCCGAAACCTCGTGGTTAAAGTGTTGGATTCTCGGTGAATTCCACCTTACCTAGATGAGATTACGTTTTTTGTTCCGTAGTGTCTACGTGAAAGTTTGATGTTTAAGGATTGGATAATCACGGGAAACAAGGTTCGAAAGTGGTTTAACCACAGTTGGGTGGTCAACAGTAGCTACGGCTCGATCGACTTCACCCTCAACGTGTGGCGTTTGCACGGGGGTCCGGCAAGGCTGAGCCATCCGAAGAGCCACTACGGCTCAACGGAGCTCCCCTGGTCTTGACCCGTCCGACGGTCACATATGTTCCAACGAATAGGTCGGGTGGGCTAGCCCACATAACCGACAACATTCGGGCCTATGATTTATTAATGGAACATCAAGTCCAAAAACGTGATCAGTAAACCCACCACTTTTTCAAAATATTGAGTGGGAGCGGGAGAGGCGACACCGACCCCACGGCCTCTCTCACCGTTGACACAAGCAATGTGAGAGAATGGTGACGCCTCGTGCGGCTTTGATTTCGCCCCTAAGGAAGGCCTTCACCGCTATCAAAATTCAAGGCTTGGTCTCCGAAAGGATAGGATTTTGGGTACTCGTCGGGTCACCGACCGACCCTAAGGCGACACTCGGGTCTACCTAAAAATCGAGACAATGAGGTCACCCTCATAAAGGGGTATTTTTGGTAGTACCTTGGCTGAAAAGGAAAAGTGATTGACGATCACAAATGAGATGTTCGATTCTCAATCTGATCTTCAATATTAATCGAAACCTCTTTGACCTACCCTAAGGCGGCACTGAGGCGTTAGATTAAATCCTTGGAACGGTAGGATAGACTACAAGTACTTAGTTTATGTTCCTAAAATTTATTAGTAGTGTATGATTTGGATTTATTTTCTGTCAATTTTATTTACAACTATTTATATATCTCTCTAGGGTGCTAGACTACTAGTGTAAAATTGACTAGTAATGACTTCGTTGAAAAGTGGTAAGTAACTAGAACGTTGTAATTATTAATCGTTCGTTAATTTTTTGGAAGAAATATTTTGAGCATTCAGAACTTATATGACATAAATAAGGATGTCATCATTTGTCAATCGTGTTGAACGAGACGCATCGTAGTCGATTTGAAAGATGATTGGGACGATAAAATTCTTCTAGTGAATTTTAATTGTGTAGTGTCTACACAAGAAATTTTCTAATAGAAAAATTGGAGAATCATAAATTAAAGTGTCGCTACTTAGACGGTATTTGGAACCGATAAACTAGTGGGAGCTTTTGTCTTTATGTTTTTCTAATTTAGAAAATTAGTCCCACTGGGTAACGCTTTCATTAGACATCCCACGCTCACGAGTAGTGTCTACTCATACGAACTCGCTAGTTCAAGACTATTCCTTTTAAGGAAAGTTAAGAATGGGAAAGAATGTCTATAAGTGTTAATCATCTTAACTAAAGTTTTGAGGCTAAACCGAAACATTAAATAAAGAAAGTATAGGATAAGGAAAGTGATTTCGATCACTAACCAATGAATCCTTAGCGACTTTCTTAACCGAGTAACTTGACTCGGTAGCTTAGTTCTTTGGAAGAACAAGGAAGTCGTGCATTAACGATTAATAGAGTAACAACGGGCGTAATTTCAACTACAATAGTGGGAGTGATATAAGGAAATGAATTTCGGATTCTATCCTTGAATATCACAGAAAAATTTATTTTTCTGTTTACAGATTCGTTGAAACAAATGGATTCACTTTCAACTCGATATATTGTTGCCTCGTAGAAAGTGAAGATGACATTTGTAGTACGAATCCGAGACTCGGACTTTTGTTTGATAAAGTCAGAACCACTAAGAAATGCTGAAAAGGTATATGTAACACGTCTTAAACTATTATAGGCGAATGGCCTCCGTATTAAGATAAATGATTCTTCAAGATCTATTAATTAGTGCATATATCCTGTAGAGATAAGACTCAAGCGATCGGCTAAGGGTGATTCCTATCTCCCAGTCTAGGAACACTATCTCAAAGGAACAATGACTAAGTTTCCTTTCAATCGGGAGAGGGTAATAGATTTGAAGAGGTAACATAGTTTGTTCATAATGACCTTTGGGGTCTAGTGAGAGAAACAAGCGAGTGGGAGTTTTTGAGTGGTGACATTTTGTCTGATAACTGCTCAAAACACGATTTAGTTTATCAAAAGAATACGAGGAGGAGTCTCTGATTTTAGCAGAGAATAGAGTATTCCATGCTCAGAAAAAGGCTATCGCATAGTCTTTGGACTAATGCTCGTCCTGCCTTCAAATGGAGTGTTTTTCACTGAGGAAGAAACCGTAGCCTCGCCTTGCATAGTTAGTTATGTGCTACAATACACTGCTTAACTCGATTAAGATAATTGGTTGCAAAATAACGGTTAACATTATTATGTAAACCGAGAAGTCTGCCTAGAAGATGCTAGTGAATTTATGGATAAGGAGTGAATTTGGTTCACACCACTTCCTTAAATGTAGGCATTTAGCACTTAATGGTTGAAGGTATGACTGGAGATTTTGCGCATACGTTCAGATTGTGAATGTTTGTAAAATGTCTTAATGTGACGAGTGAAGGTTGGTTATAAGATTCTTGAAATCAGAAAGTGACGGTTGAAATGACACAAGGCTTCTGATAGAATCTATAAGTAGCAGCCTTAAACCTTGGAGTACGGTTACCCAAAGGTAGTTACTATCTGATTTAATCATACCACGTCCAACATCGGTTGTTGGTGATTACACTGATAAATACTACTAGATCAGAATGTCAATCCACCCAAGACGCAGTGGGAGTATGGTTTAACCGTTGACCCATTGTGGTTTTGTGGACTTTACAGTCTGCTGGGGTGATTGATAACCTATGGCTCTTGGTGGGCTGTATAGGATTCTGATCGTAGAAGTTTGTTTGAAAGCCTTAACCCTGTAAATGGGGTTTTGATACTCCAGTTATGTTCAGCCTCTTGTAGAACCACCTGAGTGTCTCAGGCCCAGTGGGAGAAATTGGATCTACACGGAAAAGAGTCGAATGAATAGGAAAGTTTAAACTTTTAGTGCAAAGCTGAGTGGTATAGGGGTGATTCCCTAACAAGTAGAGAGTTAACCAGACCTTGAACTCTCTCACCACTCAGTCTTGCTAGATTTCGTTAGAAAGCGGAAAATAGGGGTGATACCCTGAGACTTTCTTGCCAAAAAACGGATTCTGGATTCATTCAGAACAGAAGGGTCATGGTTAGAACAAATGGCAGGATGACTGCCGGGGCTTATATCCTTTGTGGATTTAAGAGAACCTCTCGGTCATTTAAAAGTCACATGTTTTAAAATATGTGGACTTGACCAGAATATTAATAAGTCTTTCATAGACTGGACATCAATATTGGTCAAGTAGTAGTATTAGTGTTCATGAATGATAACACTGAAACGGTTGGAAACAACATGTGTGTGATATCTGAAGTTGGAAACTGACAGGCCAAGATTCTCTGGATAAGAGAATTGGACTATATTCTAAGAATCTGATTCGGTCAAATTCACGAGAATGAGTCATTGGCTATCCCACCTATCTTATTGAATAAGATGATTATGCATATACGTATGCAACATTCATCGAGAGTAGTCCTACCCTACCTCTCAGGAATGATTCTCTAAATCTTCGGATAAAGAGAAAATGGGATAGAGTCTCTCTTGGATAACGGCAAGTCAGGTTATAACAAGTCAATAGTAATCTTGGATTCGAGCAATAAGTAGCGGTTTAGTACGTCCTCAAGTATCTTTAGATAACGAGGAATCATATGCTTGTATATTCCGGTGCAAACTTGAATATGGTTGACTACACTAATTCTGACTTGTAGTCAGATTAAGGATGATCATTAAGTTGATCTCGGGCTCAGTGTTTACTCATAGTGTTTAGAATTTCCTTTTGGGTCTGGGAGTAATTCCAGGTCTGATAAGCCGATATCACTTCATTGTGATAACAGTGAAGAGATACCTTAGAAGGATCTTCTCAGTCACAAGAAGTCAAAAGCATATTGAGAGAGAGTACCGCCTGATTGGAAGGACCGACAACATTTCAATCCTAAAGATCGTCTCAAGTCGACAACCTAACTAATCAGTGTACCAAGTCGAGTGCTTGGAGGGTACAGCATTGATGGATATGTCTCATCTACTTTTAGAGCAAGTGGGAGAGTGTTGTGAAAAAGATGAGAAAGGGTGTGCTCTAAAAACAATTGTTGCTTGTCATTTCGTGCAAATGGGAGATTGTTAGGTGCAGTGCCCGAAAGACAATTGGTGTAATTGTTTTTGATATTGGATGACAGAATTTATCTCACCTTAGTTACTTGCTTTGTGCTTGTAAAGTAATACACTACTGCAAACCCTAAGTATATCTGAATCTAACCACTTAACTCAGTGTATGGATTACAAGTGAGGATTGAGTTAGTGGAGATATGCTTAAACTGTTAGTCCGTGATGAACTTAATCAGATTTTAGGGTCTCTTGATTAAAACACCAATAATGCGCCCAGAACACCTTAGGGTGTGATAGTCTTATCCGGATCTGCCGGAGAGAGGTACCTACGTGGGGCATTTATATATGATGGCATTCATATAGGACTGGACCGATTTAATTTGAATTTCTCGATATAATTCCGTAATCGAGGAATCTTGTTAAATCATTAGATGATCATATATGGATCAACCTTAATCCTGAGGTGATCACAGGGTGCTGCTTGTCCCAGGGTAGTGTTTGATGTGTTAGTTACGGTTCACTTAGATATGTGTTCCAAGCCACTTCTCATTGGCACTATCTCCGTATGAGTGAGTAGTTCTGATTTTCACAGACATGGAATCCATTCCTTCCTCAAGTAGAGAGAAATCCCTTTATTTGTTAGCCTTAAGAAAGTGATCGATCCCGGAGTTCATATTAGAATAATTGATCACTAGTCGATATGTGAACTAATTGATCATCAGGGGGTTAATGGTAAATAAGGATAAGATATTCTGTGTCGGGTTTACGGAGATATCCCACTCAGAATGGACAGTCTATGGAGGGTTAATCCGTATGTAGTGATTATGTCAATGGACGCTTATTCTCTCTATGGATTGAGTATAAGTATATATCTATAATCGGTAGAGTTCAGTTTCGGGTTTATGGTGGCGTAATCCCAGAATTAATAATTAATGTACTTATTCGGTTCGATGAATAATTAATTATTGGAGCTACTGGTTATAGGTCCATAGTCCCCGATGTGGCTTCTGTAATTCGGACTAATGATCTTGTTATTTGGGCCTCAGTGATAATTAATTGGCTGGGCTAATTAATTGATATGCATGGATATTATTTAGATGGGCTAAATAATATAATACACATAAAAGACATTTTATGTGGGCTTAGTAACCCTAGTGTTGTGGCGCCAATGTGAGTCATTTAATTAGAGAGAAATTAGTTTTCTTGGATAATTATTTGACATATGATTTATCTTTTATTTGTTAATTGATAATTCATGGAATATTAGATAATAATATGATTTATCCTAATTTGTTTGGGATAATCATTTTGTTTATCTTTTATTTGGAATAAAGGATTTATGTAATAATTATCTCTTAATTATTAAATCCTTGGAGGACAAAGATTACTCTCCTATATAAAGAGAGTTATCCCAAGCCTTAATCAATTGGCAAATTTCGACCACACACATAAAAAAAGGAGAGAAAAAAGTTAGTTTTCTTGTCTTGGGTTTTAGAAGAAGAAAAACTACAAGTTTTTCTTGGTGTTGCATATCAAGGAGGTTCGTGTATCAAGAAGGGTGTCCACCAACCGCCATTTGGAGAACACATCGGAAGATCTTGGCTTCTCTTCCTACTATTGGTAACATGATCTTAACCCCCTTGTAGTAGTTTAAGTCCTTTAATTATGTATTGTGATATATAAGTCGTGATCCATCCGCTACGCGTAGATCTAGCTCGTTTAGATCTAAGAACCTGCATCCTTCACAAATATCATATAGAAACTTGTGTGGCCCAAAAACCCTCTTGGTTCAGTCACATTATGGGGTTGGGGCCTATCTAACATGGCATATTGGTTGGGTCGTCATGCACTTCATCCTCCTGTATGATATGGCGTAAACATGCCACCTTGGTTTGTCCAAAAAGGCTTTTGGAAATTTATCATTGTATTGGTTCTTCTTCAAAACTTCTAGAACTACTTTAAGATGTTGTATGTGAGAACCCATGTCAGGGTTGAAGATTATGAAGTCATAAAAAATACCAGCACTGACATCCTCAAGTATGGTGTCAATATCTCATTCATACTTCTCTAAAATGTAGTTGGGGCATTTGTGAGCCAAAATGGAATCACTTTGAATTCAAATCGGCCATGGTGAGTTACGAATGCAGTCTTCTGGACATCATCTTCCGTCATCAAAATCTGATCGAATCCAGACCTCAAGTCTATTTCTGGAAATGCCCTAGCAGTCCTTAACTCATCCAACAATTCATCAATTAGAGGAATATGGTAGCTATCATTGACAGTCAAGTCATTCAACCTTCTGTAATCCACACAACATCTCCAGGTTCCGTTTTTCTTTTTCACAAAAAGCAAGGGTGATTCAAATGGACGATTATTGTGTTGTATAATCCCCGTTATAGCATTAAGTAGTAGGGGGCCTAAGGGCGCCTGTGCTACGGGCATTAATTGCCCATTGATTTTGCATATATAGCAATTTTAAAGAACAATAGACTAGAGCATTTTAAATATGTTTTGATAAGTTTTATAGACCGTGGATCATATAAATATAAAGTAGACAGATATTCAACACCTTGCAAAACCACCAAACCAACCAACAGTTAATATCTCATGACAACCAATAAAAAACAGACAGAATAGTCATCGTAAATTCGTAATGCCTCAAAACCAAGTGGTGTTTGAAACATTACGAAAAAAAAAAGTAAAAAAGAAAATAGGTACGTTATGTCAGTAATGCCTGAGACTTTACCCAAGAGGTATCCGTCTAAGTTTGAGGCATTATGGAAAAGGTAAAAAAGAGAACGGACACGTAACGATTTAATAGTGAATGACAACAAGGTTATACTCCACAATCACATGACCAGTTGTTGAATTGAAAAAGTAAGTATTGAGGGTGGCGATTCCACGAGCCAACCGAAATGCACCACTGCCACCAAGAATAGGCATTTCTCTGAACTTATGATCAATCGGGTTTCTACCGAGAATAGTTAAGGCGCTTCCATTGAACTCCCCGTCCGTAAATTCATAGTTCATGGCCATTAAGAAACTAACCTCATTGTGATCAGTAACAGAACTCAATCCTTGAGCTCGACCCACCAACTGTGATGTTTGTTCAGGGCCATATCTTAACGGAACATCAACGATTCCGGTATATCCGTAAGGGAAAAGTGAGCCGGAAGTGGAAGAAGGTGTGCCAATGTCGATTGTAGTTGGGTCCTTGCCTACGAATGTTTCGTGCCAGTAAAAATGAAGCTTCGTTATCTTTTCCGTTGAGCTGCTGAGATTTTTGAACCAAAGTTCTACAGCTTCAGGATCTTGATCAGGAACGCCATTCAACATGGAAATGAAGAAAGAAATCATCAAGCAAAGCAACAGAGCTTTATTGTGAAGCTCCATTTGTCTGCAACTTGTACAGTTTTGTGGCTATGGTTCCTTGTAGCTTTATATTAATATTAAGTGCTTGTTTTTTCCGCCTGCATGTATGAGACAAAAAATAAATAAAAATATATTGCCGGAATTTGACGGTGTCCTATGATATCTCCGCCAAAACACATTGTAGGCCAAATGGTATCTGCCTGTTTCTTATGATATCTCAGCCGGTAAATTAAATATTGTCACTAGAGTATGAATAAGTTGTAATTTCACGCCGGAACAAAGCTTAATTGGCGCAAAACACCCCCTATCTTTGAGTCAAATTTGGGACTTGCCCAGTATTTTCAAATTCAACACTTTTACCCTATATCTTATGTAATATTTTACAACAAACACCCATTTTTGAATTTGACGTTAAATGAAACGGAAAATACGCTTTTGTCATTCACTCGCTATCAACATTAATATCACGGCTTAACAATAAAAATGAAAATAAACTTTATTTTTTATTATTTTCCAAAAATCGTGGCATTTCTAACCCAATTGTCGAATATCAACCCCTTTTTATTCCCGATTTCTAATTTCCCTTCTCCATCTACAAAAACTTCTAATTCCCTTCCCATCAATAGAAGATTAATCAATCTTGAGTACTTCCTGTCAACACCGCCGAGTGTCTACCGTCGCCGGCGAGAATTGTGCTCAAGATGGCATTTCGAAGAATGGGTGTACGAGCAACCTATTTCTGGAACCATTGCTTCAAACACCATTTGAAGGCTGAGGAAGAAAATGGAGAACAACTATTCACCAGAAAGAGAGATATGGGAAATAAAATGGTGGAGGCAATTGTTAGTCGACAAATTAGGGTTTAATAGGAGAGGGGGATTTAATTACGCAAAAAAAGATCTGATTAATTTTACATTAAGGAAGAAATGTTTTAATTTGGGGGATTTATTTGATTAAAAGAAATAAAAAAGTAAAAAGGTGAAAGCGCGTGAAATGTTGATGGCGAGTGAAGAATGACAAATGCGGACTTTCCGTTTCATTTAACGTCAAACTCAAAAAATGGTGTTTGTTGCAAAATTTTACACACAATAGAGGGTAAATGTGCTAAATTTAAAGATACATGGCATGTCCCAAAGTTGGCCTATAGATAGAGGTGTTTTAAGCTAATAAAATGGTGTTTGTTGCAAAATATTACACAAGATAGAAGGTAAAAGTGTTAAATTTAAAGATACATGACAAGTCCCAAAGTTGACCCATAGATAGGAGTGTTTTGCGCTAATTACACCTGGAACAAATTTAAAGATTAGTGGGGGACATTAATAATGTCTTTACATTTTTTACCAATAAAATTACATCGGTTTTCGGATTTCAATAGAGGCACTAGACCCCACCTTTTCCAACTTGGATCCGACCGTCAATAATTAATACTATCTCCGTTTTTATTTATCCGTCACATTTCAAAATTTGCTCTGTTTATTTATCTGTCATTTTACATTTCCAAAGCATCATTTATTATTTATTTTTTTCCTCCTTTGCAAATAATATATTTACATCTCCAATAAAAAAAAAAATCCAATACTAAAAACACTTTTACCAACAAAGTATTTACATGTCCAATAAAAAAATACATTTCCAATACTATATTTTAGACATATTAATCTGTGTGATTCTTCTCTCTGCGACAGATAAAAAAACGGAGGGAGTACAATAATTCTAAACACAATGTACCTTTGGCATTTAAAAAAATGGATAAAAAAATTTGTCGCCCCGATCTTGCATATGGAGTCATTATCCGGAAATAAACACCTGACACGTGAAAATTTATAAGCACTTAATTTCTGCGTATGTATGTCCTAAATAAATATTAAAAAAACGAAAAACGAGAAACGGAAAAAAAAAACATAAGACTCAAAAAGATTTTATCCGCATATTCATAGACGGTAGAAATTTTAACAGAAATGATAAGGAATTGATCTAATTCAATGAGAAATGAAAGAAAGAAGAGTGAACTCTCAAGTTCACTGAGAAGGACGATCAATCTCAATTGATATCAAGAGTTAAAAATTATACATGTTGAACCGAAAATTGGAAGTAAAAGATCTTTTTATTGAACATAGAAAACGTAATACATTACAATTTGATCCAAGATCCTTGGTTAGTATATCCGCCAACTGGTCCTTTGTCTTGACATGAAGTAGCTTTACTTGTCTGGATTTTACTTTCTCCATTACAGTGTGACTATCTATCTCAATGTTCTTTGTTCTTTCATAAAACACAAGATTATGTTCTATGTGCATTACACTTTGATTGTCACAATATAGAGTGGTTGGTAAATGTATGTCTATTTGGAAGTGTTTAAGGATATAGATGAGCCATTTTATTTCACTAACTCCTAAATCCATTGCATGAAATATGCAGAGCTAAAGCAGAAGAGGCAAATTTTTTACAAGTGGTAAATAACCTAGATGAATCTACTTCATTTTCTTCTGCTTCAGTTTTGTGTCCTAATCCAGTATTAGAGTATCAGTGTCGCCATCTCTGCAATTACTCTAAACGAGACAAGTTCATCATGTCAGAGCCTTTAGGTCATGTTGGACTTTTTTTTAAGTTTTAGTGATGAGTGCCAGACTAGCTGTTATAGAGCAAAGGCAAAAAGATGTCTAGATCAAATATATAAGTTTACTAAAGTTTAATATTGTATAGGTTTGATCAAACAAGCACTGTAAAAGGTCAGCTGACTTACATCAGCAGACTAGTCTAGATCAGTAAGGTAGTTGGGTCAGTAGACTTGTCAGGAACCTGCTGAAGACTGAAAGCTGAGGGGTCAAACTCAGTTATTGAAGGCTAAGGGATCATACTTAGTAATTAAAGTCAAGGATATGGAATCAGAATTTAGGAAAGTCTGTGATGACCTAAACTGATTACATATTTACATCTCCAATAAAAAAATACATTTCCAATACTATATTTTAGACATATTAATCTGTGTGATTCTTCTCTCTGCGACAGATAAAAAAAACGGAGGGAGTACAATAATTCTAAACACAATGTACCATAGGCATTTAAAAAAATGGATAAAAAAATTTGTCGCCCCGATCTTGCATATGGAGTCATTATCCGGAAATAAACACCTGACACGTGAAAATTTATAAGCACTTAATTTCTGCGTATGTATGTCCTAAATAAATATTAAAAAAAACAAAAACGAGAAAAGGAAAAAAAACATAAGACTCAAAAAGATTTTATATCCGCGTATTCACAGACGGTAGAAATTTTAACAGAAATGATAAGGAATTGATCTAATTCAATGAGAAATGAAAGAAAGAAGAGTGAACTCTCAAGTTCACTGAGAAGGACGATCAATCTCAATTGATATCAAGAGTTAAAAATTATACATGTTGAACCGAAAATTGGAAGTAAAAGATCTTTTTATTGAACATAGAAAACGTAATACATTACAATTTGATCCAAGATCCTTGGTTAGTATATCCACCAACTGGTCTTTTGTCTTGACATGAAGTAGCTTTACTTGTCTGGATTTTACTTTCTCCATTATAGTGTGACTATCTATCTCAATGTTCTTTGTTCTTTCATAAAACACATGATTATGTTCTATGTGCATTACACTTTGATTGTCACAATATATAGTGGTTGGTAAATGTATGTCTATTTGGAAGTGTTTAAGGATATAGATGAGCCATTTTATTTCACTAACTCCTAAATCCATTGCATGAAATATGCAGAGCTAAAGGAGAAGAGGCAAATTTTTTACAAGTGGTAAATAACCTAGATGAATCTACTTCATTTTCTTCTACTTCATTTTTGTGTCCTAATCCAGTATTAGAGTATTAGTGTCGCCGTCTCTGCGATTACTCTAAACGAGACAAGTTCATCATGTCAGAGCCTTTAGGTCATGTTGGACTTATTTTTAAGTTTTAGTGATGAGTGCCAGACTAGCTGTTATAGAGCAAAGGCAAAAAGATGTCTAGATCAAATATATAAGTTTACTAGAGTTTAATATTGTATAGGTTTGATCAAACAAGCACTGTAAAAGGTCAGCTGACTTACATCAGCAGACTAGTCTAGATCAGTAGGGTAGTTGGGTCAGTAGACTTGTCAGGAACCTGCTGAAAACTGAAGGTTGAGGGGTCAAACTCAGTTATTGAAGGCTAAGGGATCATACTTAGTAATTAAAGTCAAGGATATGGAATCAGAATTTAGGAAAGTCTGTGATGACCTAAACTGATTACATATTCCTTGTGTACAAGGTCTAAGTTCCACAAGTTAAGTGGTGATTGGAACTTAGTTATATGCAAAAAGGTGTAATCTAACTTTATAAATAAAAGTTAGATAAAAGACAATAAGCTGAAGTGTTTTTAAACACAGCATAATAAGGATAAGCTTACTGATGTGTATATCAGCAGACTTATGTTCTCAGGAACCTGCTGGACACATATTTTGATTTAATCAAAGGCTACATTGGAAGATTACAAGGAAAGGGACAGCTAACAACCTCTGATTTTATCAAACAAAATCAATGATCAAGATCAAAGGGACGTTGGAAAGATTCAGAGGATTATCCAATGGATACAAGTCAAAGGTTGGACAAATCAGAAAAGCGTCAAAAAGCATTCGGCAATTGTCGACCCTATGAACGATGACGAAAAGCAAGTCAAATAGGACAATTCTGAAACGACTATGTTTGAATTTCAAACATAAGTCACAAGGACTCCTACCTATAGATAGAGTACTCCTATTTCAGATACAAATGATGAACATCAAGAGAAAAATATAGATAATCCTGAGCTTCAATTTCTTATCAAGAAAAACACCCTGCTGACACCACTGAGCATAAAGCTGCTGATCCAGGAAACTTCTTCAAGTGTAATCTGCATTCAAGCTACATCAAGTTTACACACTTGAAGATCTCAAGCTGCTGATCATATCATCCTGATCAAGCTGCTGAAAGCTGAATCACTTACTTGATTCAATCTTTCTTTTACAAGAAATCTATCAAGACAAAGTGAAGCATCTTTGGAGTCTGAAAGATCGTTGTTTGTGGTGGAGTGGTGAAGAGGCAATCCTACCCTTCAAGGACCAAAGGAAGACTTTGGAGCGAAAATCCTACTGCTTCCAAGTGTTCGGTTTGTGAAAAGCCATAGTTATTGGTGAAGGACAAGCAACTTAGGGATTTTTGTAAAAGCTACATCAAAGATCTCTAGTGAATTACCTCCAACATCACGGAGAGAGAGTGGATGACGAGATTACACCACCGGAACCACTATAAAATCTGCCTACTTACTTTACGCATTTATATTACGCACTTAGTTTATCTAACACATCAATCTACTGAATCTAGCAACTGAATCACACTCATACACTACTGAGTATCTAATACTTGGTATCATATTTAACAACAAGTAATAAGGCTTAATTTTTTATTTAATTCCTCTGCACAAATTCAGTAAACTCAACAATCAAGAGACTCATCGAGTGTCGTGAGACTCTTTCAAGTATCGGCCAGTTTCTTGGGTTGTTCTTTGAGTTTGTTAACTCCAAAAGTTTTAAGTGTTAAGTTTATTCACCCCCCCTAAACTTAACCAAGGCCTTTTCAATGGACCAACAATTGGTATCAGAGCAGTGCTTCTGTTCTGAAGTAATCCTATTTGTTGTGCTTGTGAAAATACTTTGAAATCTTTTTCAAGTTACTGACTTTCAAAGCTTTGCATCATGGATAACAACCAGTATGCTAGAACAATGTTGATGTGTTCTTTAGATCGTTTTGATGAGTATAAACGTCGTATGCAGGCTTATCTAGCTGCAACACATGATGAAATGATGGATGTGCTGACAGATGGATCACGGGAGATTACCAAGTCAGTAATAGTGGGAGATGAGACACAGTACATTCCAAAACCAAAAAGGGAATGGATCAATAAGAAGATAGAAAAGAGCAAATCTCAACAATATTGCTATTGATATCATATACAGAACTTTGGATAGCAATATGTATATGAAGGTGAAAGATTGCAAGACTGCAAAGGAACTATGGGACAAGTTACAGTTAATCTGTGAAGGCACTGATGCAATCAAAAAGAACAAGATCAGTGTGGCAAAGAAGAAGTTCCAAGAGTTCAAAATGAAACCATTGAATAAATGGAATCCAGATTCAATGCAATCATGGATGAACTCACCCTACTGAGTGTGAAGTACTCACAAGAAGAAATCAACTCAAAAATCTTGGAAGCATTACCTGCAAAAGAAGTTTGGGAGATGAAGGTGACTACAATAGAAGAAATGAGGAGTTTGCATGAAGAAGAAACCTTCAAACTATTTTCAGATCTTAAGGCCTATGAATTTAGCAAAAATCTAGTGCCTGAGACTGAAAAAGAAGAGCCAAAGACCACTGCACTGGCTGCTTCACATCAAGAAGAGACATCAGGAGCTCAAGATGATCTACTGGATGAGATACAAGAGCGTGATTGCCCTACCGAGCAAGAAAATCGAGAATGATGAAAATCGGAAAGGGTTCTCAAGGAATTTCACAAAGAAATTCAGTGAAAAGAAGAAGGATGAATCAAAGAAAGATAATGATTACTTGTGCTATCATTGCAAGAAGCCATGACACTTCAAACCTGATTGTCCTGAATTAAAACAGAAAAAGGAACCTGATTATCTTTGCTTTAACTGCAAGAAACCTGGACATTTCCGACCTGACTGTCCAGACCTACTAAAGACCAAAAGTCAACAAAGAAGACATGGTAAGAAGGCTATGGTTGCTGAAGATGAATCAGGATATGAAGTAGAATCAGAAAAGGGAAATGAATCTGATAATACTGCACTTGTGGCTGAGATGGAAGATTATGCTTTAATGGCAAATATGGTTGAAACAGAGGAGGTATACAATTCTGTATCTATAAATACTCATGCTGGAAGTGATTGTGAATCAACCTGTGGTTCAAATCCAAAAAATTCTGACAATGAAGAAACTTTGGATGTCATCCTTAATCAACTGAGGATAATACAATCTGGTTATGAGATTGTGAAGGCTGAAAAAGAAGCACTTCAATCAGAAGTTGAAAGATTAAATGCTGATTTAAGAATTCTCAAAGGAAAAGAAAAAGAAGTCGATGTGATGAGAATCAGCATAAGCCTGCTTTGAACATTCGATGAGTCTGCGATTCTGCTGAACCGTCTTGTTCCTCCACTGCATTCAAATCTGGAAAGCCTTATGGTGATAGAACAGGGCTTGGATTTGGAACTCAACAATCCAATTAGAGTAGATCCAAGAAGGTCACCGAACTAGTACCGAGGTGGTCCTAAGTTTGTGCTCACACAAGATCCAACTCCCAAAAGGGTTCTTTGAGAGCGATAAAGCCTCACCGAGAATACTTCAAAGAGGCAAATCGTAAGTCAAAAGGGACATCGATTACCTAACAAAAAGGGTAAATCCAAAGGTAGGACTGTTGGACCTTCTAGACCACCTACCAAGTCTGCTGGACCACAAAAAGGGAAAATCCAGAAATATTCCAAGGATAAGAATCCTAAACCCAAAAATGCTAATCATTCAAGGGATACTTATCTCAGGGGGAAAGGTAGATTGTTCCCTGCATGATGATGATTGGAATATTCACACTTTCTTGTTAGAAACAACAGAAATAACCATGCTGCAAGGGTAAGACCTAAGCAATGGAATCAGCAGAGGGCTCAGCAGAGGACCTATACAAGGCCTCAGCAGGGACCTCAGCAGACTCCATATTACAGGGCTATTCCTAACAGACAGCAAACCTATGGTTATCTTAGTGCTTCTAACAAAAGAAATCACTTTAAACAGTATTATATTCCAAAAGGCCAGAAAACATATGTAAATCCTACACAACCAATTGTTAGACCTTATGGATGTGTAGAGTACATGTATGAACCAAAGTATGATACCTTTCAAAGAAGACCTTATGGAAACTTGCCAAGGGCCATGCTTACCACTGACCATTATGGACCCGAACAGGTTTGGGTACCTAAAATACATTAACTTTGTTTTGTAGGGTGTCTGGTATTTTGACAGTGGATGTTCCAGACATATGACAAAGAATAAGCACTGTTTGTCAAGTTATGTAGCAAATGATGGTCCTAGAGTGAACATCAAAGTTGATAACAACAACTTCCAACAAAGAACAAAAGAATAAGAGAGAAAAAGAAAAAAAAAATGAAAGTGAAAAACTTTTGTTACAAGCATTTTGACAAACACCACATAGACATGGTAAGTATCATAATGTATAATAAAAATTTCCCAACAAAAGAAAAGAAAAAAAAAGTGCCTAAGCCCAAACTTACTAGTAATTACAATGATATTAACCGAAACATCCCCGGCAACGGCGCCAGTTACTTGATCGACCTTTTCTAAGTGTCCAATATTACCGGCAAGTGCACCGGGTCAATTGTAGTCTAGAGAGGTGAGCAAGGTCGTTTCCCACGAGGATGCCGGTTAAGTACCAAAATCACTAGCACGTTTGGTTTAGGCAAAACATAAAAGATGAGTTTCAAAACAAAGGTGAGCCATGGTGTCACTCCACAACTCACCACCTAAATGCCACAAAAAGAGAAAAGAAAAGAAATAAAATCTAAAGTTAGCCAAGATAATGGTCAAAGTGATAAAATAGCACTTATGATTTATTGAGAAATGATTCGGCCTACCCACCATCCATTTGTGACTTTGTGATAAATTATTGGTGCGAACCCCCGTTGTAATGATTGCCCACTCTCGCGTGATACAACCACTCTATATCTCGTCAACGGCCTAATTGGCTAAATTAGGTCTAGAAGAGTCGATATGCATTACACTCATTGGGTTGCCTAACCACGATTAGTGAACCCCACTCTAGAAACCGAATCTGTCTCTAGTCGATTTTGCTAAGTGGTCTCATTACCCATTTTCCCACACCAAGTATCTTCTCTCTATCTCAACAAAAAGTGTTAAATCATGTATTAGGTGATTAATCTAACACAAGCATTAAGGTCAAGTAATGAGAAATAATTCCACAAAGTGCTTGAAATCTAAACAATCATTCTCACAAATCACAAGAAACTACAATATCACAATTCACATTTCTTGGGTTAGATCTCTACATTTCATTTTCATCTTCTCCAAATTGGCTTTTACACCATTCCAAGAAGATGAAGAATCCGGATACAAATCTAACTAAAACTGTAACAAATCAAGATGAAATTAAAGAACAATTAGCTAAATAAAAGATTACCCATGAAAATCCAACTTCATTGACTCCATCTCCTCCAAGTACAAGCAATCATCTTACACTCATGAAGAAAAGAAGAAGCTTGAAGAAGAACACCATGTGATTCCAACTATCTAGATATCACAATTCGTTAATTACATTATTTTTGTGTTAGAGTGACCTCCCCCAAGGTCTCTAATGGAGGAATTTAGGCTCTAAGGGTTTGGGGGAAGGGGAGATGAGTTTGCAGCTGAAAAATCCCGGTGAAAACGCGTAACGAGCCGAGCTGTTCGAAGTTCGGCCCGACAGATGGTTCGATACTAGATTGTCTTCAGTAAATTGATCATAACTTTGCGTGTAGACCTTCGATTTGAGTAATTCAATATGCGTTGGAAAGCTTGTTCAAAGATCTACAACTCTTGTGAAGATGCAAAAACCGAAATCTGTCTCTAAGATGGGTCAAAAGTCGACTTAAGTCGGCTGTGAGTAAGTATGCTCGAGACAATTGACCCGTAACAACTCCATGGCTTTGGGTACACACTTCGCACCGTACAAATGCGTCTTATCAACATCAAAAGCATCTCTCCCGAGGCTTGGTCAACCTAAGATCCTGCAATGACACGCCAAAAATACCAAGCGTAAACCCGCCTACAAAAGATTGGTCCTAATGACCCAAAAATACTATAAAAACTACTTTATTTATTACTACTTACTATTTATTATATCCTTATGAAAATATGCAAATCGATGCCCGAAAGGTGCAAAATTACTACGAAAATCATGAGAAAACGGGGCTAAAAACATAGTTAATGCATCATAAAATTGACTTACATCAATCCCATCATGGATTGCTACTAGAAAAACTCGGTTGCTAGACCGAACTTTTCTCTCTCATAAATCTCTCTCTAGGAAGCTCTCTATTTTTCACAAGAACTATTAGCTCTTGGAATTGTGATGTACAAAAGAGCTTGGCACCCCCTTGTTTATATAGGGAGTGGTGCGCCCCTCTCAATTCCCAATCTGATTGGGATTAGCTTCCTAGTAGATTGAGGAGAAAGAAAACATTTTTCCTAATAAAATAAGGAAAATATAATTGATTGATTAATCTCATTAATATTCAATATCTTATATTAAATATATTCCAAGATATATATTGACAATATCTTATATTGAATATATCTTTATCTTATTACCATAAATCTTTTTTTTTCCAAACTCAATTAATATATAATATTAATATTATTGTAATCTTATTAATTAAATTGCACAACTCAAATGTATCCAATGCATTAGAAAGTGGCGCCCCTTTTACCAATATTTTGGCATCCGGAATATCCTTTAATTAAGATAATACTATGATTAATTAATTTGTAAAAGACATGTATATCATATATATACATATTTCGAAATATATATGTATCAATATACATATTTAATTAATCAACATAATTAATATATTGTATTTAATTTATTCATAATAAATAAATACCACTATATTAATTTACCACTATAACCTTTGATCATTATATCGAGCGAATGAGTTAGATCGTTATCGGTAATGAGAGATCGATTTGAATCTCGGGAGTTCGTTATCGGCGAATGAGTTAGATCGTTATCGATCATTGTGATAGTACTATCTACTATGTCTTGATGGATCGTTATCGAGCGAAGGAGTTAATAGTCGGGGATCGTTATTAAGAGGTTGATTTGAATCTCGGGGTTTGTTATCGAAATAATGAGTTAGATCATTATCGATCATTGTGATAGTACTATATACTATGTCGCGATGGATCAATATCGAGCGAAGGAGTTAGATCGTTATAGTTATCGAAGAAAATAGTGTTATATATATATTATGAATGAAAATATTGTTCTATTTATAATATTAAGGTTTTAATCAAAAAATGTAATATTAGAGTTTGTAAAATTATTTTTTATAAAAGTTTATTTAAAGGGGCGACATTGTCGTCCCTTTAAACAAAAAAAGTCAAAAGTTTTATGAAATTTTGGAGGGGAAAATACGCCAAAAAATTTTTCGGTTTAAAGGGACGACTTTCGGTTATTAGGGACGACAATGTCGTCCCTTTAAACAAAAAGTCAAAAAATTTATGAATTTTTGGAGGGGAAAATTTGGCCGCCAAAACTTTTTTTGGATTTTAAGGGACGACTTTGTCGTCCCTAAAAAGAAAATGTCGTCCCAAAAAAAAAAGACCCTGGTAATATAGTCGGGCAGACTCTTTTTTCCCTCTTTCTTCGATCTTCTCGGTTTTTCTTCTTATCTTTCCGGCGATTTCACCCAATTTCCGGCGATTGTTTACGATTTTCAACAACCAATCACCTCTAATCTCATTCATAAACTTGGGTAAACCAATTTTCATCTTATATTCATCAAATTTTCCTCTCATTCTATCTTTTCTTCTTCTTCTTGGCATAGCTCCGGCGATTTGGGCGAATTTGGGGTGATTTCCGGCGCTCGGTTTTTCATTCTTTCTTTCGTATATCATCGAATAACTGAGGTTCTTTTGAAATGTTAATTCTGTTTTACTCTTTTATTTTATTTTTTTCTATTTTTAATTTTGTTGTTGTTTTCTATGTTTGATATGCTTTTTAACTGTGATGGTTTGATTTGCTGCTGAAAGTACTTTTAATTAGTTGTCAAGAATGTCGATTTGTTTGATACAAATTAGTTTTAGCTTCTCTTTGTTGTGAGGGCAGAAAAGCGATTGAGTCCGTCTTTTGCAGCCACCGGAAAGGCAGGCGGCGGTGGTGGTGGGCGGAGGTTGTGGGTATCGTCGTTTCTCTTCGATCCGAGCCGCGAACAGATTCTCAAACAAGCAATTAAGGTAATAAGCATCGTCATCCTTTTTATTTCTTCTATTTTTTCAGCTTAGTGAATTTTGTTTGGATAATTGAGTTTTATGTTTCAATTGCATCTGAGTTTTGTTTTAGAAAGTATTGGTTTTGAGCATTGGAGGTGGGACATTTGGTGTTGACCTCTCCTATTGATCGATAAGCTTCGTCTTGTTGTTTCTGATTTTATAGCATTCCTTTTGTGTGTATGGCCGGTGTGTGTGCTAGATTAAAGCGTAGTCGTTAGCTTTGTGTGAAAAATATAGCTAGTGTTCATTTGATCTAATCCTTGTAAAGAATCGGTCTCAAAAGTGCACTTGGTTTTTATACAATACATATAACCTTTATAATATATAGTGTTTATGTACGAGATAAATTCTTTCCTTATTTGGTTATCAACTATAAACACATTTTAATCCGCTAGATGTTCATATGTGTGTGACCCAATATATTTCCGAATATGTTGGCGTAGACCCAAAATGCAAATTACGAAAATGCCCTTCATGCCTAACGATCACGGGATTATTTGTGCGTCTAGCAACACACTCGCGATGGAATTTACGATTTTCATATTATTATTATGTTTATTCATCCCATTTGGATCATCGGAAGAGTCAAATGCAATGACTCCTAATTTCCTTTCATGTTTTTAATTTGTTCATTTTCGGAAATTAAATTAAATTTATTGTAAAGTTTTTAGACGACCATGTAAATAATATTACAATCGACATGTCGTCCCACACGCCACGTCGGCGTTGAATAAAAAAAAATTTGCCACGCGATATGGATCTTTAGAGTGTCAAATACCTATTTTTGAGAATATCGTCCCTAAACGTAAAAGCGGGACACTTTTATTAGGGACTCCGTCCTTTGCAAAGATTCACGGAAGAGTCAAATGCAATGACTACTACCTTTCATGTAGACATGTAAATTACAATCCTACCGCATAATATCCATACGATAGTATCTCGAGTGTCAATACATTAACGACCGTATCTTATAATCTGGATATCATGCTCTCTCGGAGCAACACATTTACTCCCACTTTGCAAAGATTCACGAGAGCTAGACATTCCTTATAAGAAGGTCATTTCGGATATTCGATCCCAATCAGAGGATACGCGATTCCCGGATGAACTAACATGTATACTCCGCATGCTTCAGTATCATAAACAATCACTACCGCATGATCGCCCCGTGGATAGGGGAAATCTCAATAGTGTCAAAGCATGACAATCCACACCGTGATGACATGTAGACTCCGGTCCTAAGGATAATTACACAACTGCCACATAGCGCGACACTTAATGTAAGTGGGTCAGTCTAACGTACGCATTCTCTAATACACGTCCACATACAGTCCAAGTGTCTGTACACATCGATAGACGAGATCTATCACTGCCCTTAAAGACAGAAGACATCTAATACGTGCTAGCCTGTTTATACTATCAATGCCCTACTTAATAGTACTTCAGCCTAGAGACATTTAAGTATCAAATTTATTAAAGTGATTAGAAATCTTATCAACCATAATCGCCTATCATGGTTTCTCTACCACAGTTTAATACTAAGAACGTTATCATATAACAATTCATAATTGGTTCCTTAAAAGAACATATATATGACAACAGAAAAGTCATTTAATATATGTACAAACATAAAGAAATAGTAGAAATGATCCGACCCGGTCGGATCCGGTCCAACCCGATTGGGTTTAGGACATATTTCAACAGTTGTCTCACCGGTGTCATTCCATCATCGAGAATGATTTTGTGTTTGCAAAGCTCCGGGCTTATTCCCCGTATATCCGCCATCTTCCACCCGAAAGCACGTATGTGACTCCTCAAAACACGTAATAACTTTTCTTCCTGCAGATTAGTTAAAATAGACGATATAATCAAACTCATTTTTTTTCACGACTCTCATGGGATGGGCATCATTTATGCTATTAATTTCACGGCTTAACAATAAAAATAAAAATAAACTTTATTTTTTAATATTTCCACAAAATCGTTGTTCATTCCCAACCCAATTGTCGAATACCAACCCCTTGCCATTCCCGATTTCTAATTTCCCTTCTCCATCTACAAAAACTTCTAATTCTCTTCCCATCAATAGAAGATTAATCAATCTTGAGTACTTTCTGTCAACACAGCCGAGTGTCTACCGGTGCCGGCGAGAATTGTGCTCAAGATGGCATTTCAAGGAATGGGTGTTGAGCAACCTATTTCTGGAACCATTGCTTCAAACACCATTTGAAGGCTGAGGAAGAAAAGGGCGAACAACTATTCACCTGAGAGAGAGATGGGAAATAAAATGGTGGAGGCAATTGTTGGTCGACAAATTAGGGTTTAATAGGAGAGGGGGATTTAATTGTGCAAAAAAAGAGCTGATTAATTTTACGTTATGGAAGAAAATGGTTTAATTAGGGGGATTTATTTGATTAAAAGAAATAAAAAAAAATAAAAAGATGAAAGCGCGTGAAATGTTGATGGCGAGTGAATGACAAATGCGTACTTTCCGTTTCATTTAACGTCAAATTTGAAAAAATGGTGTTTGTTGCAAAATATTACACACAATAGATGGTAAAAGTGTTAAATTTAGAGATAAATGGCAAGTCCCAAAGTTGACCATAGATAAGGGTGTTTTAAGCTAATAAAAGGGTGTTTGTTGCAAAATATAACACAAGATAGAAGATAAAAGTGTTAAATTTAAAGATACATGGCAAGTCCCAAAGTTGACACATAGATAGGAGTGTTTTGCGCGAATTACTCCCGGAACAAATTTAAAGATTAGTGAGGGACATTAATAATGTCTTTACATTTTTTACCAATAAAGTTACATCGGTTTTCGGATTGCAATAGAGGCACTGGACCCCACACATTCCCACTTGGGTCCGACCGTCAATAACTAATACTATCTCCGTTTTTATTTATCTGTCACATTTCAGAATTTGCTCTGTTTTTTTATCTGTCATTTTACATTTCCAATGCATCATTTATTTTTATTTTTTTTCCTCCTTTACCAATAATATATTTACATCTTCAATAAAAAAAATATTTCCAAAACTAAAAACTCTTTTACCAACAAAGTATTTACATCTCCAATAAAAAAATACATTTCCAATACTATATTTTAGACATAATAATCTGTGTTATTCTTCTCTCTGCGACAGATAAAAAAACCAGAGGTAGTACAATATTTCTAAACACAATGTACCTTAGGCTTTTAAAAAAATGGATAAAAAAAATTGCCGCCCCGTGTTAAGGGTGATTTTATACGATTTATTCCGTTATATTTTATAATAATTTCCTCCATAATTGTATAAATTGCATAGAAAATGAGTGTTTAGTTGGAATTATTGAGCAAGTGAGGTTTTGAATGGTCTATTCGCAAAATTGGTTAATTTATGCGTTTTATTGATGAATTTATGATTATTTGGATATGGTTACACTCTGCACGTTTTTTATGATTGTGGATACACCATAATGCGGCTCAATGGAGGATTGGATAATGTTTAATTGAAGATTTATATGAAGAAAGGTGATAAAGTTCGAATTATTTGATGATTAATGAAGAGGAGAAAAGATAGAGATGAAATGGATTGAGGATAGAGATGAAGAATCGTGTGTTGATCCACCGGACGGGCGCCCGTAAAGGGTGAACTCGGCGCGTCAACCGAAGATCGTTGAATCAAGGCGTCGAATGCGAATTCAATTCGAGTCTCAAGATTATTCGATGGACGGCGTCCAACCGCTTCTAAACGAGCGTTGAGTGAAAAATCGGATCGAGAGTTCCAGGCCAAGTCGATCAAGCGTCCACTTCCGTCAAGAACTTTGGGCGGGCGCCCAAGCTTCGGACGAGCGTCCGTCCACCGCCATTGCACACCGCCTCAAAAGTCTATAAATACAGGCGTGATTTTACCTTAATGGAGATACAATTCGATCCTCTTGACACACAAACATTGAGAGGAGCCACTGGCGCCCCAAATTTCTTTTGGGAGGCTTGGGTGGCGGTTAGATTAGGTTTTATTTTCGTTTTTTTTTTCTTTGTTCGTCCATGCTGATGGCCTTCAAGCTGTGAACTGGAGCATCCATGGTTACTTTTCAACAGCGTTTTTGATTTCTCTCTTGGATAATCTTGTGAGTGATTTTATTTAGAGTTTGTATCTTTCCTTTGTTTATTTGTTTATGCAATCGATATCGAAAGATGTATTGCTATTTGATGTTTACCGTATGATGAAAATCGGTGTAAACCTTAGATCACCATAGGAAAGATTAGACTTTTAACCTTGACATAACGGAAGTTGATAGGTTAGATTTCTAGGTTGTTAGATCTAATAAATCTTGCACCTTGTTTTGAGAGCGTTAATCTCTATAGATCGGAAGATGATGAGATTGATGTATTTGATTACTTACGGAAGTAGGAATTCATACCTTTGATTAGGTGAACCACAACTTTGATTGAATCATCATAAGATAATCTAGGGAAGAATTAAGGGTTGCGGGATGGTGGATCATGTTTGTTCTATGTTGATTTGCTTCAGTCATTATCATGATAGTTAGTTTTATTGTTTTCTTAGTTGTAGTTTTATTTTATTTGCTTTTGTTCGCAAATGATATTTTTCTCGCTTTGGGTGACAATCCTTCATCCAGGTTTATTTTCCGTTTTAGTTTAGGTTTAGGAATAATTGTATCAATCTTAGGAAAATTAATGAACTAGATACCCCGATTCCCTGTGACCGACTCCGGTATTAATCGCTATACTACGATCCCTACACTTGGGAAATACCGGATTTATAAATTTTATTACTTGTTTGCTTTGTTAGATAAAATCCGTGACACCCCGATCTTGCATATGGAGTCATTATCCGGAAAACACCCGACACGTGAAAATTTGCACTTAATTTATGCGTATGTATGTCCTAAATAAATATAAAAAACGACAACGAGAAATGAAAAAAAAAAAAAAGACTCAAAAAGATTTTATATTCGCATATTCAGAGACGGTAGAAATTTAACAGAAATGATAATGAATTGATCTAATTCAATGAGAAATGAAAGAAAGAAGAGTGAACTCTCCAGTTCACTGAGAAGGACGATCAAACTCAATTGATCTCAAGAGTTAAAAATTATACATGTTGAACCGAAAATTGAAAGTAAAAGATCTTTATATTGAACATAGAAAACGTAATACATTACAATTTGATCCAAGATCCTTGGTTAGTATATCTACCAACTGGTCCTTTGTCTTGACATGAAGTAGCTTTACATGTCTGGATTTTACCTTCTCCATTACAACGTGACTATCTATCTCAATGTTCTTTGTTCTTTCATAAAACACATATTATGTCTATGTGCATTACACTTTGATTGTCACAATATAGAGTGGTTGGTAAATGTATGTCTATTTGCAAGTGTTTAAGGATATAAGATGAGCCATTATATTTCACTAACTCCTAAATCCATTGCATGAAATATGCGGAGCTAAAGCAGAAGAGGCAAAAAGTTTACAAGTGGTAAATTACCTAGATGAATCTACTTCATTTTCTTCTGCTTCAGTTTTGCGTCCTAATCCAGTATTAGAGTATCAGTGTCGCCGTCTCTGCAATCCAACCTCCAAGCTAGTCTAAGATTACAAACTCGGGATACATTTTAGGAAATCAACACATGGAGAGGAGGATGAGCTTCTTGGGTTCCATGTTGGATCTTGAGTTCATGTGTATTTTGAAAAAAATCATTATTCGCTACATGAAATGGAAGATTATATTTTAATCTTTATATAATTTTGGATCATGTTACATAATGATGAAGAAACTATATATGTTTGAAATTAAATAATGTTGAGTAATGTAATGTCTCAAAAAAATGTTGATTAATGTAATGGTCGACAATTTTTTATAATCAAATTCGAATATTAAAATAATCACCTTTATTTTTTTTAACTTACACAATGCAACACACATGCAACCCCGTGCAATTTCCCACGTGGCTGGCGCCTAGCCCATGTAAATTTGCACGGGCCCATTTTCAAATTTTGCAAATGCAACCTATATAAAAATGTCTGCCACACCTGAAAACAAATACGGAGTCTTACTTTGACCTGATTTTTCAAATTTCTCCCAAAATATCAAATAAATATCCCGCAAAATACACCCGACAGTAACAAGGAACAAGGAACTTCATACAACTTCTTGACCCCTATAAATATTTCATAAAACTTCCTTTCTCCTATTACTTCTGGACTAACCTCATACAGCATTTATCCAGATCATGTTAGAAACAGTTAGAATGGTGGAATTAAATCATGATTACAATGAGGGAAAAAAAAAAGGAAAAAGAAGAAATTTAACTGTGTATTCAATCGGGTTGGATTCGGATAAAACTAAAAACTCAACCCACAGGAGCAATAAATAATCGGGTTGCCCTTTGAGTGAGTTAGCGATTTTTGTATTGTTTTGAGAAGTTTATTTATTGGCTCACCCCATACTATTCAGAAACTCATGACACTTAGCTGCAATGTGCTGATTATGACTATCTTCAAACACCTTTATAAGAGATTTAAGGACTTTGACCACGAGTACTTTTTTCTCATTTGCATACATGTCTTCATTTTTTCGATGGACGCTTGCTTCCCCGAGAGATGAGCAGAGTGATTTCAGCCACACCTCGAGAGAAGGCCACTTCTATACAAAAGAAACCCGAAAAAAAGAGGTATGTTAAATGATCGCCACCTAAGAGAAAGATGTACAAGGGCACAAGGAAAAGAGAGCCTTTAATGATGGCATCCCGTAAAACTTACAATGACATCAATACATCATACACATTCGATAGTTCAAAAGTTGTTTATATGGTTTGGATAGAATCTTACTTTTAAAGGGTCTGGGATGTGTATAGTGCTCACAATAATGTAGTGCCACTAATAATCCCACGAGAAAAAAGAATACCAACATTACACGTAAGGTTCATTATTACTTACTTGTGCAAGCAACATTTGGATAGGTTGATGTCCAGTTGTAGAGGCAAGACCAATCAAGTGCAACAAGGTTGCAGTAATCTGTAAAGAGAAATAGGAATGAATGGCGATTAGACAAATGTCGTTTGATTGCAACACAACTTGGTCTGTCACGGTGGGGGCCTTTTCTCCCATTCGAGTTATTTTCCTTTTCTTTTGTGTGTGTGTGCATGTGGGATGGGGGGGTTTTGGTGATATGAATACGAAGAGACTAGTCCCATTTTTGACTAAGCATTTACCTACATTGTTTTTTCTCCTTAATCTTCCAAATGTTGGTTTATTCCCAAGGCTAAAGGAGGCAATTCCTTTTGATGAGCTTATAAAGGTAATAATTTATCAAGGGAGGCTATGATTGGATTACACAGACTACCCAGATCTTGGTAATCAAAATACTTACTTGCTTTTCAAGGGAAACTTTGTATCTGAAATTAGACGGAGTTGATATCTGGTCGGATCCTAGACTCTCTTGTAGTTGCATCATGCCTTCAAGGACGTCATAGAAAGAAGTACCATAATCTGCATCAAATACACAACTTAAACACTTACATCTAACAAATAATAATGAAAACACTTCCAGCATTGTAAACATTTAAACCATGTTAAACCACATATGTAAAAGTTGCACTTTTTATGACCAATATATACTATTTATTATATTGGAAAGTGAACAATCTTAATCCTTTAATTGGGGATATGATTCCATCCCTATGATTATGGGATTAGATGAGACAGTAGACAAATTTCCTAAAAGAGAACACAAATTTCCATGTTCCATTTGTGGGGTGTGTATATGCATTTTCTCTATGCTTTAATTCTATAATTGATGATTGTACCAGGGTTGCATGGATATTCTTAATAAAGCATAAAATGGAGTGATCCGAGTCATCTCTAATTATTATTCCATGGTTGAAACCAATTGATGATTGTACCAGGGTTGCATGGATATTCACCCCGAACATGCAATATTTTTTAACTATAAGATCTCTTTTTCAGGTCTCCAATGCAAGAAATGTTTAGACTTCCAAGCTAGATTTCATACATCGCTGAAGCGGCAAACTGGAGTATAAGATGTACCACAGTATTATGCTGAAACTTCTAAACCAAAACTTGCCCTAAATAGACGCAGGCACTAAATTATCTTCGAAATGTGAATTACAAAACTTAACTAAAGTGAATTACAGAATAAAGAGTATATTTAATGAGCATTATGCAGCTACCTAAGGAATGAAATTGCATACGAAGCATTACCTGTTACTGTAGCTGGGGCAGCCAAAGCAGCAGCAGCTTGTATCTTGATCTTATAATTTATGGAATTGTGTAGAAGCCTTAAAAGAGTACTAAAAACAGATGGAGCCCTGCATAATATAGTCACCGATGAAAGTAAATTTATATTACTTTTCCAAAATCTGAAACTATGTGGAACACAAAAAGTAAGCTTTGATTTCTAAAATGTACATACTGATCAAGAACTGTGGAAGTTTTAATGATGGCAAACCTCAGACAGATGCCTGAACAGATGTTCAGAAAGAAGTGCTTTTAATAATTCTAATCAATAGAATCCCCCTATCTATAATCTATAATCTACCAGATGAGATTATAGAAGTGCACATATGCCAAGTACTTTTAATAATTCTAATCAATAGATTCCCCCTATCTATGGTCAAGCAGCAAGAATTTTGTAATTACAGTGGAAGCATTTGAGATTTTGCTAAGTTAACAGTCAACCAAGCAGACGGAAATAACAGTCTAACATGGTGCAAACTTGAAGTGTATACTTGCATATATATATATTTACCAATTCATGTCTTGCAGATTCAGACTCCCATTCAGAAATAAGTTGCTAAATGCATGGCAGACGTTCCATTGAACCTGTGACATAAATCCGTCATATCCACCGGGGGATCAAAAAAAATAATAATAATAATAAAATAATAATAATAATAATAATAATAATAATAAAGAAAGGCACATCTATTTACACCACCGAACTACTACAAGCACCACATTTATTGATTTTTTTACAACACAACACAACAAAATTACTCATAGCACCACCAAACATTAAAATATATAATTCAATACTCTCTCCGTCCCTTAAAAAGTAAGTGCTTTTCACACATATTAAGAAACCTAATAAATGTGTTTTGTTTTTCTACTATATGGACATATATGCCCTTTATATAATGCTTCATTTGGAAGGTAAAAGGATTATTGGCAATTAATAAGCGAAAGAGTAGGGGTATATTTGAAAAAGGAGTAATAAATGATGCATTGGTTTTGCAAAGTGACACTTATTTTGGGACAAATCATTTTAGAAAAAAGTGACTTTTTTTAGGGATAGAGGTAGCAAGTCATTCTAGAATTTTGGATTTGCCCAACAATATAAGCCATTTAGATTACCGATGGAGTATTTATTACTCTTTTCTCTATCTTACCCCTCCCAGCCACTTATCCTTACATTATAATTATAACATCAATGATAGTCAACAAATATTTTAGTCTTTCACCTTAGAATTTATGACACTCATCACTTTCTAAATTTGTGTGAAAACTCCCGAAATGACTTAAATTGGAGACGGAGGGAGCACAAGTTAAATCCCCTAATTATTATGTATATCATTTTCAACCCCTTCCCCCTCTATGAAAAAACCCTAATCGAGAATAAATACAAGGGAATATCCATAAATCCCTGAAAAATGCAGAATTCAAGAAGACATTATTCTTCTAGAGATGTAACACGTTCCTGCAGAATTTTACGCCTTTCAAAATTTGTATATCCTCAATACAATAATACCCTCCAATAGGTTCTGGGCATGAAAAAATGAAAACCAATATGCTCTCAAAGAGGCTATCTAAAGCAGTTCAATTTTCAGCTCATTTTCTACGAAGTATAAATCTAGTAGTCTGGCAAACACTGCATGGGGTGCAAAAGCTAATGGAAGAACACATGTTTAGTATGATCTCAAGGATGGGTTGCTTGAAGATAAAATACCTTGGATAAGCTTGAAGAGTTGCAAGAGTGAACATGATACCTGCATGATTTGCACAAGAACAGAAACCCATGTCCATCTGTTTTTAGGCACCGCGGTGTTTTTACCGTGGCACTACACCGGATACAATCGACTTTTTGAAAGTTGATTATAGAGCTGAGAATTGACTTTCACCCGGTCGATTGTGCAGAAAATCGATTATTAGCTCTAGAATCAATCATGAAAAAGTAGATTGTCAGCGTGGTGCCACATCGGTAGATTTAAATCGACCGGGTGAAAGTCGATTATCAGCTCTAGAATCAATTGTGAAGAAGTAGATTATCACCGTGGTGCCACAACAGCAAATTTGATGTGGTGCTATTAAGATAATGACAAGCAATAGTTGTTAGGATAAAGTTGTTTAAATTTGATTTATGATTGAGTTGTTAAGATAGTGTTGTTAGTTTAGATTGAATCGATTTGAATACATCTCAATCAACAATAGCTCTCTCTAAATTGTGATCTTCTTTCCTTATTTATTAATGCAATTCATTCTATTTTTTCTATCATGTGGCACTAAAGATGCCCCTGTTTTTCAATCATAGAAGGCTCAAGTATTGTATTAGGCATAAATTCAACCACCTGCAGTAAACCAGGAGATGCTTTCAATGGCTAGCTACTCCTCCAAAAGATCCTTTAAGCCACAAAAAGCTTGGCCACTCAACACTAGATGGCTGACAACAACCTTTGGAAGGAAAATATCTTAAACTTTTTAAAGACAGAACATATGTTAAGTTCTTGGTGGATATATGTCAGAGTAAAAGAGGAGTGTTGGACTTATTTTAAATTTTAGTGATGAGTGTCAGACTAGCTGTTATAGAGCAAAGGCAAAAAGATGTCTAGATCAAATGTATAGGCTTATTAGAGTTTGATCTTGTATAGGTTTGATCAAACAAGATCAGAAAAAAAGGTCACCGACTTACATCAAAGACTGTCTATATCGATAGGGTACCCAGGTCAAGAGACTAGTTTAGGAACTCTTGAAGATCCGAAAAATCGAGGCTCAAACTCGCTTATTGAAGGCTAAGGGATCAAACTTAGTATTTAAAGTCAAGGATATGGAATCGATTTCGGAAAGTCCATGATGACCTAAATCGATTACATATACCTTGTGTACAAGGTCTAAGTTCCACAAGTTAAGTGGTGATTGGAACTTAGTTATATTCAAAATGGTGTAATCTAACTTCACAATAAAAAGTTAGATATAAGAGAAGTCAGCTGAAGTGTTTTTATAAACACAAAGAACCTTGAAACAAACTGATCGATATACATTTCAGCAGACTTACATTCATAGGAACCTGCTGATGTATATCTCGGATTATTCAAAGGTTACATTGGAAGATTACAAAGAAAGGGATGATTAACAACCTCTGATTTTATCAAACAAATGAATGGTTAAGATTAAATGGACGTTGGAAAGAAATAGAGCCTTATCCAATGGATACAAGTCAAAGGGTGGACAGATCGAAATCACAAAAAGCATTCGACAAAGGTCGCGATTTATGAACAATGATGAAAAGCAAGTCAAATGGGACAAAATCTGAAACGGCTATGTTTGAATTTCAAACATAAGTCACAAGGATTCCTACCTATAAATAGAGGACTCCAAATTCAGATACAAGTGATGAAAAGTGATGAACATTGATGAAAACTAAGGATCTATCTTGAGCTATCAGATTTAAATCGATCAAACACCCTGCTGACCCTACTGAGCATAAAGCTAATGATCCAGTAAAACTTCTTCAAGTGTAATCTGCTTTCAAGCTACATCAAGTTTACACACTTGAAGACCTCAAGCTGCTAATCATATCATCCTGATCAAACTGCTGAAAGCTGAATCACTTACTTGATTCAAACTTTCTTTTATAAGAAATATACTGAAGACAGTGAAGCATCTTTGGGTGTCAAGGACTGTTGCTTGTGGTGGAGCTGGTGAAGAGGCAATCCTACCCTTCAAGGACCAGTGGAAGACTTTGGAGCAGCAATCCTACCTGTTCCGAGTGTTCAGTTTGTGAAGCCATAGTTATTGGTGAAGGACAAGCAACTTAGGGATTTTTGTAACTGCTACCTCAAGAATCTCTAGTGAATTACCTCCAACATCACAGGAGAAGAGTGGACTGACAGGATTACACCACCTGGAACCACTATAAAATCAGCCTACTTACTTTCTGCTTTTATATTCTGCATTTAGTATATTTAACACATTAACCTACTGAACTAGTAACTGAATCACAAACATACACTACTGAGTATCTAATACTTGGTATCATATTTTAACAACAAGTAACAAGGCTTAACTTGAATAAATTCTGCTGCAACAAATTCAGTAAAGTCAATAGTCAACAGGCTACTGAAGTTGCTGAGTTTGTTAACTTCAAAAAGTTTTAAGTGTTAAGTTTATTCAACCCCCCCTCTAAACTTAACCAAAGCCTTTTCAAGGGACCAACAAGGAGCTTTTGATACTTGAAGTAAAAATAAAGAGTTATAAAGGCAACTCGACCATCCTACCAAGATGCATCATGTTGAAGAATGCATTGTTTGAATTATTTTAGCTGCTTTTTTTTATTAAGATTTGATTGTGATTTATTTGCTGAATTATGGGGAAAAATTACAATTGTGTAGATGTATATTTTTGAACTTGAAATTAGAGTTAATTAGGCTGATTCTGACAGCTACTCCTTGCTGTCTTTCCTTTTTGAGGCAGAGTAGTTTCTTTCCTAGCTTAGATTTCTAGCGGTTAGGAGGCTCCCCTTAAACCCTGTAAATTGTAATGATTGTTCAGCAGTTTGAATATGAATAAAAATCATTCTTTTCTTTATCTTCTATACATCAACACCCAAAAGATCTTTGAAGTTACTTAGTTTAGGTAGTATTGGACGGTTTAGTGTATTCATATAGTCCATGAAGAGTGTCTCGTTGAAAAGCTGGTTTATAGTGCCAATCTCTTTTAAGAGCTTCGGAAAATAAACTAAACAAAATGATATAAATTATGGAAAAAAAATACACTAGAACTCTATTAATTTTTTCTTTTTCTGCATGGGTGGGGCAGCAAGGAGGGAGTTGCTGGCAGTAGAGGTAAAAAATTTGAATTACCTTAACGTTTCCAGTGGTAACACATGAAATAAGAGCTTGCACCATTTTTTCCAGCCAATGAGAAGGTTTTGTGCAGGCTGGTAGGCATATATTGGAACATTCACCAAGACTGTCAAGCTTCTGCAAATCTTTCATGGTGCATCTTATAGGAGATAAGCGAGTATGATCAACTCCAGCATGAACACCTGAGTTAATATCAAATCGAATACATCTTGCGAGATTCCCAAGAGCTCTGACAGCATTTGCTTTGATCTGACATTATAAAAGTAGAAAACAAAATAACAGTGACTGCTATATTCTTTAAGATAAAACATGCTGAAAATCTTTTTAATCTCTTTTTTCCTTATTGATTTTGTTTCTAAGAATCTTTTGCTTATTAAACACATGGGTCTAACGCACACACATTTTCTCATGTCCAAAGAAATTGGTATCTATCAATAAACTCATGGTACAAGTTTAAGCTTTAATGGAGAATTTTTTCTGAAACTATGCAAGTTCTATTTCGAGGTAATAAAACTTCAAATTCATCTCCCGGCAAAGTAGTCACTTAACGTGAATATAGATGATCTCAAGTTCAGTAGAGATAATAATTGTCAACGATAAAAATTATCAGCAATTTTTTTCTACAACTTTGAAAACTTAAACAACTTCCAAAGAATCGGTAAGTGTGGCAAACAGAAAAGGGAAGTCTTCAAAGAAACTAGACGAACTCCAAGGTACTTGAATGGAAGTTCGTGGTGGATGCCCAAAAGAAAAGTTAGGGTTTTGCTATTCCTTTTCATGACGAGCTACACGTAGCAACGGAAATGGCAGTCTTTGCGGGTTATAAGACCTTAGAGCCACTGGGATATGTCCCTAGCTTTAATAGCAGATAAACACCGTCCAAATTGCTAAAAAAACACATGATGTATAAGAATATACAGAAACCAATAATGTATAAATTTTCACTGTTTAATATGACATACAACATTATGAGATGATATTATAACCAAATGATGTTTTCTGTCAGTGGCAGTTGATAAAATGGATTCGCTGGCGGTTGTGGAGGCTGTAAGCCTGTTACAACCAAAGAAGAATTGACCGAGCTGCTAATTTTGCGCATGCAGGTGTCGTTGATTGTAGGAGATACTTCTGGCATGATTAAGGACTTGGAACTAGATGAACCTTTGGCTATATTGTCTAGCATTGGAAATGGATAATTCTCCAGAGTAGTCAAGATGTGTGTGGTATACCTGAATTTCTAAATTTTAATTGCAAGCAACACCACTCATAATTTTCTGGTACTAGACGGGGTTAGCAAGATTGATAATTTGTCTCAAGCGTTACCTATCAAACACCAATAATGTCCAAACCTAACAGTTTTCAGGCTTGACACAAACAGACAATCTAATCTGAAATCTTAATATTACTGCATTATCCATGTCATCTATTAATCACACCAATAATGTCAAAGATCAAGTCGTATTCAGCATGCAAAGCACAAGCGTAAAACAGAAGGTCAGCTTAAAGTTGTGGCATGTTCCGTTTTACCTTATCGTTATCTTTTGACAACCTCAAAGCAATGTCAATCAGCACTGGTATCACTTGGGTGCTCCCTTTTGAGTCTATAACAAGAACAATAGGATTAGAACAAATTTATCAAGGAACCAATGCCAACACCTAGAGCCTAAGTGAGCCCTTGTACCTGTGCTAAAAGCCAGTATATCGACACAATGGCTAAGAGAATCACACATGTTGGCTAAAGCCCATGAGGCTGTAATCCGGACCTAAATGCATTAAGCAAAATATTATTTTCTTACAACATAGCATCAACATGCTATCTTGAAGAGAAGAAGAATTTCATTATCAAGCAGAAAATTACTTACAGAGACAAGAGGATCATTAGTACTGTGTACAACAGCACGCACAAGCTTGTCAACAATCTCAATCCTGTACGAATTAAAAATGTTTCTAAATTTACTTGTACTAAATGCCTACGAGTCAAAAAGATACTTAAAGCAGTGGCAATTGGTTTACCTTTGGATTACATGCGGAAAACATGCAATGATACCAAGGGCACGACAAGCAGCTGACCTTACGGAAGGAGCATCATCAGAAATAGCATATAACTGCAAAGTGTCATAAACAATGCAGAGAAACAAATGGCTAAGAGCTGACGCAAAGTACAGGCAAGAGGCCAGTATAGTCAATAATATCTCCATTGCGGAACTTACAGAGGAACTAAGAATTAAGCCTTGTTCATCCTTCTGCAATGAGCAGAAAACAGGAGATGTCAAGCCTGCAAAGCAAGTTACAGCTGCAGCCCTTACCTTCACAAGCACAAAAAAAGCGAGGGGTGGGAGTCATCATCATCATTCGATCTTAATAATTCTCACCTCAAAGAAAACTGCAAGAATTCTTTTGCATACAATAAAAAGGTAAGTGCCTAACGTAGATGCTATTAGTTGGGGAACACACTGGCCCCGCATCATTAAAGGAATTGGTTTGCAGAGATAAGGATTTCTGAGAGACGTGAAATACACAGGCACTGAGGAAAATACAGAACAACCCATTCCAGAAAGATGGAAAGGAATAATTGCAGACAAGTTGAATAGGACGTGAAAATGACTAGTGCTGTTTTTATTGATGTGGTTACTCTTATCAACATCTCACTACAATCCTTTTCCCTCTACTAATAGATGATGACCTATCATACTCTGCTGTGACAATAATTCAGCATTATGCATGGCAGAGGATCATGTTCATCATGATAAGACAAAACATGTGGACATTGACAGACATTTCCTCAAACTCTCTTCAGTTACTAAGATTCCTAAAAGGATGTCCAGGAAAGAGTGTTATGTTTAGGGCACAAGGAAACTCAAGAGTTGAAGGCTATGTAGATGCTGATTGGGCTGGCTCTACTACAGACAGAAAATCTACTTCTGGGTGGGAGGATTTGACTGCAAATGGAATTGGATTTGTTAGTAAAAAACACAGTTGGTATAGGAGTGACATTATTGACAACGATTGGTAGAGGTTTCTCTCTTCACAAACAGTCCATCACTTGTGAATATTAGTTCTCCAAGTTCTTGGATCCTTGTTTCAAATGGAAATATTGTTTACACGCGTAATAGGCGAGTGAAACGTTATCTGAACCAGGATACATGTGTTTGAGACGAGTCCACAAGTCTTTGGCTGTGTTCAGATACAACAACGTTGAACTTTGTCCGGCTCTATGATATTTAGCATGAGTGACATCATTTGTGTATCATCTTTCCGTCAGTACGTGACTCTTCGATCATCCTTCTCGGCCTTATCCGGTATAAGATGATGGTATGTGGCTCGTCCAGTCAAATATATTTCACCTGATTTGAACTGCAAGGTGAAATTTTTACCATTCAAATTGATTGAAGTAATGGCAGGAAGTGAGTAGGAACAAAGATGTTGCGAATGGGACTTTCTTGTTTCTTGTCCATGTCGAAGCTTGACATTATCGTTTAGGTTAGGATTTTTTAGGGGGAAGTTAGGGTTTTTGTAGAGATTCATGATGTATCACAGCATTTTATTATAATAAGGGCAGAATTGTCTTTGTTTGTTATTTAGGGTTAGATGTGGCGGCTGTGTTTTAAGCAGTATAGTGGGAAAGGAGTATTTATAGTAAGGAGCAATTATAGGAGGATTGATAGCTATTTGATATAGAAAGGATTCTCCTTTCATTAGTATAAATAAAGACAGCATGTAACATAAATGATTATCAATGATTGAATAAAAAATATCCCTCCTTTTTCCTTTTTTCTCCTCTTTTCCTCTTTGTTTCTACATGGTATCGAGCGGGTCGTATGATCAAAACAGATGTATCTCGCGCGCACCGCCATGATCGGGAGCACTTCATCGGCCGCTTCTCTAATACTACCACTGGATCATTCGTTTCAGGGATGACCAACCGACCGGAAATTCGGCCAGACAGATAGTCACCCTTGGTGGCAAACAGAAATGATCAAAAGAAAAAGAAAATAGAAAATGCGGTGTGACCATTGCAAAAACAAGGTCACACCAGGGACAATTGTTGGGTGATACATGGCAAACCGGCAAACTGGAAGCCTAGGGGCAGTGGATCAGGCAGTTCAGAGGCAAGGCAGGCTAATCAGGTGTCATCTGACCAAGGCACTGGATCTACTACACAGCAGCTGCTTTCCCAAGAACAACTGGATCAGTTAACCAAACTGATTCAGGCCCAAACTATGCACACCAAAGGTGATTCTTCCTGTTCCTTAGTGGAGAAAGGTAACTACCCTTCCTCGTCTTTCCTTGAGTCCACCAGCCTCCTTTTTGGGTCATTGACTCAGAGCAACCGACCATATGACCATTATTCACACCTTTTCTCAACATATAAATCCTGTCTTTGAAACTGTAAAGTTAAGATAGCAGATGGTTCTTTTTCCTGCTATATAGGAAAAAGGATCCATCACTATCTCTCTACTTTAACTCTCAATAATGTCCTACATGTACCATCCCTATCTTGCAATCAGTTATCAGTCAGTAAACTCACCTCAGATACTAAATGTAATGTTGTGTTTTCTGTTAATGGTTGTGAAATTCAGGGTATTCACAAGGGGATGGTGATTGGCAATGCTAGGATGATGGGAGGACTATATCTCTTTGAGGAAAAAGGAGAATCTGGAAATAAGAAGAATTCTGGAAATTTCTGTCTTCAGTCTACATATATTGATAAAAATAATATCATGTTGTGGCATCTTAGGCTAGGCCACCCTAGTTTTTACTACTTAAAGAAACTGTTTCCAAATCTTTTTATCAATAAAGATCCATCTTTATTTAAGTGTGAAATATGTGAATTGTCTAAACACACTAGATCATCTTTTCCACCTCAACCTTACAAGCCAACCAAGCCATTCACTATGATTCATAGTGACATTTGGGGGCCTGCAAGGAAGAGTACACCACAAGGGAAAAGATGGTTCATCACTTTCATTGATGACCACACTAGAGTCTCCTGGGTTTACTTATTAAAAAACAAAGCTGACGCCAAACAAGTTTTCTGTGATTTTTATGAAATGATTTTGACACAGTTTCACTCCAAAATAGAAGTCTTTCGAAGTGATAATGGCACATAATACTTTAATTCCATACTTGGATCTTATTTCCTTGACCATGGAATTGTCCACCAAAGTTCCTGTCCTGACACACCCCAACAAAATGGGGTGGCAGAAAGGAAAACAGTCACATTTTGGAGATAGTTAGGGCTCTTATGATAGCTTCTAATAGCCCTAAATATCTCTGGGGGGAGGCTGTCCTCACAGCCATATACCTGATCAACAGGCTCCCCTCAAGGATCTTAAATTATCAGACTCCTCTCAGTCAGCTAAAAGAGTTTTATCCCAACACTAGAATAATCCAAGACATGTCTCTTAAGGTGTTTGGATGCACTGCTTTCACACATAGTCACCATCAAGGGAAATTGGATCCCAGAGGTAGAAAATGTGTGTTTGTAGGGTATTCCCCCACACAAAAAGGTTACAAATGTTTTGATCCACAAACACAGAAAGTGTATGTCAGTAGTGATGTGACTTTTTTTGAAGGTCAAATGTTTTTCAAAACTCATGTTCAGGGGGAGAGCTTTAAGGAACATGAGACTTTTTCACTTGATCAACAAGATATTTCACAGACTTTTTCACCTGATCAACAAGATATTTCACGCTTTTGTTTTTGAACTCGACAAACATTTCTCCAAATCTTGATACTTACTATCAAGAAAAGGAATTAGGGGATAAGACCACTGATAGTCTTACCAAGGGCACTGCACCTGACCCATCTAATAGTCCTAGTCCCAGGACAAGAATACAGAAATTTCCAGGGAACACTTATTCAAGGAAAGGCCTATTACTCAAAGATAAAGCTCCTCATCCAAACATTGAGCAACTACCTTCCTTGAGTGCAACTCCTGAGAAGAACACAGAAACAGGTAATACAACAGAACCTTGGTCATCTGAATCTGAACATGAAAATCAAAGTCACTCTGATTCAACAACTGTGTCTAACCCACCAGAACACTCAAACCAATCTGACCTACTTCTTGATGTCCCAATTGCCATTAGAAAACCTTCAAGGGAATGTACCAAGCATCCCCTCTATCCTCTTAGCAGATATGTCTCCTATAACAAACTGTCCCCACAATATCAAGCCTTTACTACTAGCCTCTCTAATATCCAAATTCCTAAAACCATCCATGAAGCCCTGTCCCATCCTAAATGGAAGGCTGCTGTGTATGAAAGAAATCAGTGCACTTGAAAAGAATGGCACTGGGAAGTTGCTAGCCTACCTACTGGAAAACTACAATTGGGGTGTAGTGGATATTTACTTGTAAAATACAACTCGATGGTTCTACATCTGCAGGTACAAAGCAAGGTTGGTGGCCAAGGGATTTACCCAAACGTATGGGGTAGATTATTCGTAAACTTTTTCACCAAAGGGCAAAGCTCAATACAAATGAGGATAATTCATCCCATAGTCGTGAACTTGGATTGGCCTTGAACAATTGGATGTAAAAATGCTTTCCTACATGGAGATTTAAAGGAAGAAGTTTACATGGATATGCCTCCGGGTTTTTCTGGCAGAGATAATGGTAAAGTATGCAAGCTGAAAAAGGCTCTATATGGGCTGAAGCAAAGTCCAAGAGCCTGGTTTGAGAGATTTATGAGATTCCTTAAAAAGGAGGGCTTCAAGCAAGGACATTCAGATCACACTCTATTCACCAAAAGATCGGAAACTGGCAAGATGACAGTATTGGTAGTGTATGTGGATGATATCATCCTCACTGGGGATGACATGACTGAAATCAATCGGACCAAGAAGTGCTTGGCAAGAGAGTTTGAGATAAAAGACCTTGGGAGTCTAAGATACTTCCTAGGAATGGAGGTTGCAAGATCAGACAAAGGATTGGTAGTGTGTCAGAGAAAATATGTGCTAGACCTCCTTGAAGAGACAGGGATGAGTGATCGCAAGCCTGCAAGCACTCCAATGGAAGCCAACATCAAACTCGGGAAAAGAAAGATCAAGTTCCCGTGGACAAGGGAAAATATCGAGACTCGGTAGGAAGATCGATATACTTGGCCCATACAAGACTGATATATCCTATGCAGCTGGGTGTTGTGAGCCAATTCATGCATGCTCCTTGTGAACCTCATATGGAGGGCATGTTCGAGAATATTGAAATACTTAAAAGGGATCAATTGGTGAAGGTTTGTGGTTCAGAAAAGACGCTAGTAGGAGCATTGAAGTTTATACAGATGCTGATTGGGTAGGGTCTGCTGAAAGAAGATCCACAACTGGGTATTGTAGCTTTGTGTGGGGCAATCTAGTAACTTGGAGAAGCAAAAAACAAGGGGTGGTGTCTAGAAGTACAGCTGAGTCAGAGTACAGAGCCATGGCCCTTGGAGTTTGTGAAGAACTATGGATAAAAAGAGTTCTGAGGACTTGTCAATGCACGTAAAGCTACCTATGGTGGTTGTCTTGTGACAATAAAGTTGCTATTGATATTGCTAATAATCCTGTACAACATGACAGGACCAAGCACATAGAAATTGACCGGCACTTCATTAGGGAAAAGTTGGATGATGGAGTGATATGCATGCCATTCTTGCCATCAGCACAGCAGGTTGCAGATGGGTTGACCAAAGCCTTGCTTAAGCCTGGATTTGATGGGTTTACGAGCAAGTTAAACATGTTGAATCTCCATGCTTAACTTGAGGGGTGTAGTAGAGATTCATGATGTATCACAGATTTTATTATAATAAGGGCGTAATTGTCTTTGTTTGTTATTTAGGGTTAGATGTGGCGGCTGTGTTTTAAAGCAAAGATATAGGGGAAAGGAGTATTTATAGTAAGGAGCAATTATAGGAGGATTGATAGCTATTTGATATAGAAAGGATTCTCCTTTCATTAGTATAAATAAAGACAGTATGTAACATAAATGATTATCAATGATTGAATAAAAAATATCCCTCCTTTTTCCTTTTTTTCTCCTCTTTTTCCTACTGTTTCTACAGTTTTGAAGTTTTAGGGTTTAATGTCGAATAGAATGGTTGATTTGGCTTTGATACCATGCTAGTAAAAAACACGGTAAAATAAAAACGGGATACGAATTCAATATGCGTTCCCTTCGTTTTATTACCTTATATAGAAGACCATAAATATAAGATAGACACACATTATCCTTGGATAACTACACAAAACGGATAAAGAAGTTTGACTCAACCCTATCCTATTTGATACTTCACACACGGTAAATACCATGATAAACACAAAGCAATAACACACATAGACCTATCACGACTTCTAACAGGATCAAAGGCAATAATCTATATCCAAGACAATACTCAGAACTGAGAAATGGCAAAGAGAATAGATCCCTACAGTACATGACACGGATTCGATGGCGGTGGTAAGGAAGGGAAATGTTGGAATGCTGGATAAGACCAGAACACATGTGTATATGTTTCTCAAGATAATTTAATGCACATCAGTTAGCTGAATGGAAGTAAATTAGTTACCAGGAAGTACACTATTGAAGATTCAGTTTTAAAGCTAACTTGGGCAACAACAGTATGCAACTTTAGGAAAGGGAGAAGCAAAGGAATCTTAAGAATAGGTCTAAAAGAATAAGCAGCCACTAGCTGACTCACCACTATGTTTAGAGGAATTGTGAACACTTGAGGCCAAATACAGAACATATAGGAACTGACACATTTCTCTACTTTACGACCCCAACCACAATGTACTTTTGATTGTTGTAGATTGACAAAAGCACACAAAGTAAAAGATGACTGGGTCGTCCTTCTAAAAGCCTTAAAATGATCTAACATAAAAGAACTTCCAAATGGGAACCTGTCCAAATCAACCTCTCATTTAAGGAGGAGCCGCTAGACACCAAGGAAGGGAGCCTCTGGATGACACTCCTTTGTACTTAAATGGAAGGTAGGGAGAAAGGAAACGGCTCACTCTAGTGAAGCGAGGAAAGGGTTTCTCACCTTGTTAGCAAAATTTATCGGTCCACGTCTCCGTTTAGAGGGTGAGCGCATTTTAGGCCATTGGAAAGCAGCACGGGAACAAAAGACTGGTGTTAAATACTTCGACAGTCATGGATTCAAGTCAAGTGCAATGATGCTTTGTTGAAGAACCAAATATAGCACCAGGACTCAAATTTCCAACTTTGGCAGTGCATCATTTTCCAGAGCTATCATGAATGACATTCTTTAGAATGAGAGAGGTAAGAGAAGCTTGGTATTGTCATTCTAATTCCTCAAACTAGAACTTATGCAACCACAAAAGAACAAAAGATCGCACATGTTCAATTATTCTGTAAATGAAACATCTTGTATTGTATCTATAGAAAAAGTTTAAGGAGAAGAGTTTTCTTTCTTATTTCAATAAGGATAGTATTAAAACTATATATAAGAAACAACTAGCCATGGTGCATTTGAAAGCAACGGCTATAAACGGCTAGAAAGAATAAAAAATGATTAAAGTACATAATCATTATAAACAAAACATAACACTACCTAATAGGACTAAGGACAACCCATTAGATAGAAACCTACATAAGGGCAATGTGAACAGTAAACGGAACATTAGAATAAACAGTAAATACTGTCATCTGTCCACAGTATCAATAACACATGTGGCAACTAACTTTACAACAGTAGCAAGAAATACAGAGGGCAAGAACAAGCACGGCAGACCATTCCAGGTTCCCAAATGAACACAAAATGCAGAACTGTAGACATGCAAGGTGAAAATAAAGAAAGCAATAAGAAAATGAGGAAAAATATCTTAAAGTAAAAACTGAAATAGATTTCACTGCATTATATCAATAGAAAAATACAGTAGTAAGTCAAACCATTGCAGAATTATGCCGAAGGATGAGGGGCATATGCTTGACCAAAGCTTCAGACCACAGCTCGCATCCCAGAGAACATAATTCAACTTCATCCTTTGACACACAAGGCCCTTCTAATCCATGAAATGGAGCAGATGAAACCACTTTAGCTTTAATGTAATCTGATGTAAACGGGCCAAGAAGATATCTATCATCTGAAAGATCTTCAGTTCCTTTAAATCCCGAACAAGCACGAAGACATTCATCCAGAACCTGTACCAAGGAAAAAAAACATTTACCAAGCAATCATCTGAAAGATCATCAGTTCCTTTAAATCCCGAATAAGCACGGAGACATTCATCCAGAACCTGTACCAAGAAAAAAAAAATACATTTACCAAGCTCTTTTTTTACACTCTTTTTTCGATGAACTTATCATTATCTGTAAGAATATGGTTTATTAATCTTGTATTTTACATCTGTATTAGTCCTAATCAATAGCTTGTTAGAGGGATTTCTTTCCCTCTCTGTCTTCCCCTTTCCCCTCTTGTCCCACTGTCCAACTAGCCGTTGGAACAATGTGTTAGAAAAAGGTAAACACAGAAAAACTGTGTCCCATCAGCCATGTCCAACTAGCCGTTGGAACAATGTGAAGATGTCAATCAAGCCTAACTTGCTCACAAAACCTTCAAACAGAGTCTTCTCAAAGGCTTTAGTCGACCATCTGCCGCACCTGTTTGTGAGAGGTAGAAAAGGAATGCAGAAGTGACCACTTTCCAACTTCTCCTTTATAAAGTGTCTATCAATCTCCACATGCTTTGTCCTGTCATGCTCCACAGGCTCATTGGCAATGTTGATTGCAGCCTTGTTATCACAATACAGTTTGACTGGAAGAGTTACATCAGCCCCAATATCTTCCATCACTTTCAGAACTGCATTCCCTCACAAATTCCTTGTGCCACGCTTCTAACTCGCCTTCAAAGACTACTTCTTGCAGACACCACATCCTCGCTTACTCCTCCAAGTTACTAGGTTTCCCATACATAGGTACAATAGCCGATTATGGACCTCCTGCCTTTTGTACAGAACCCCAATCAAGATCTCAGTGAAGACCGATACACCTCTCCTGTCTGCTTTCTTAAAATGCACTTTCCCGGTGTGGATTTCAAGTACACAAGCATTCTCTCCTAATCGCCTCCAAATGTACTTCATTTGGGGAGTGCATAAATTGGCTCACAGAGCTCACAAAAGATAGGCTATATCAAGCCTAGTATGAGCCAAATAGATCACTTGCCAACCAACTTTTGATACATCACCATATCTACTTGTTCACCACCCTTTGCACTTCCCACCAAAGTTGCACTCCATTGAGTACTTGCAGCCTACACCCTTCAAGACCTACTTTAAGCAAGTCCAAGGTGTACTTTCTCTGTGTCAAACCAGTCCATCGGATGATCTAGCTACCTCCATTCCAAGAAAATGCCTTAAAGGGCCCGGATCTTTGATTTCAAACTCTAAGGCCGATGTCGCTTACTGTGAGTTGTTTCTTCCTTCACATCATTTCCATCAAAATGATGTCATCAACATACACAATCAAGACAGCTTACTCTCCCTTTGCTGCACTCTTTGTGAACAGGGGTATGATCCGATCTTCCCTGGTGAAGCCCAAACTCTTACAAACTTCATAAACCTCTCAAACCATGCCCTGGGCTTTGTTTTAGTCCATACAAAGACACTTTTTAGTTTGCATACTCCCTCCAAACTGCTCACGTGAACCTGTGGAGGATCCATGTAAATCTCTTCCTTTAACTCCCATTAAGAAGGCATTTTTTACATCTAAGTTGAGTGAGGGCCAATCCAGCATTCACAACACCATCGACAAGAATAACACCCGATAGTATTCAACTTAGCTACAGGGAAAAAGTCTCTCAATAATCCGCACTATAGGTTTGTGAAAAACCCTAGCTACCAACCTAGCCTTGTGTCTCTCGAATACTCCCATCGAATTATACTTAACCACAAACACCCATTTACACCCTAATGCTTTCATACTTGTGGGTGTCTCATACCCAATAACCTTGGAAGGTACCACTATTGATTAAGTGTGTGGTACAAGATCGCCTCTCCCCATAATGTTTAGGGCATTTTGAGGAAAGTAACAAACACCTAGCCTTCAAGAAGGTGCCTATTCTTGGAACACAAGAACTTTGATGCACAATTCTCAATAAGATACCCACCTAAGTATTGGTTAAAGTACTGCGTACATTGTCACTTCTTAAAATTTGGATTTGAGTGTGAAACTGAAGTTTTATCATTTCATAGAATTGTTTGAAAACAGCTTACTTCAGATTTTTCTTTCATGAGGTATACCCATGTTAGTCCGGTGTGATCATCAATTAAGGTAATGAACCACCGTTTTCCATTTAGTAGTAACCTAGATGGCCCCATACATCACTGCATTACAATCACTTTATTTTCACTCTTATTCGATTAACTAAGGAATGCAGAGATAGCAACCCTTCAAGAGAGAACCCTTATCCTAGAGACTCGATTCGAAGATATAATGCCCCCAAGAAGTTCAGACACGCCAATCATCTTCCCCAAGATTGCCTCCCAACACACACCCATTCTTAGAAAACACAAAGAATACTGATTACTGTTCGAAGTTAATTTGCATATAGATAAAAGATTGCATGTCAGTTAGGCACATGAAGGACATCATTGAGAGTTAAATTTGGATTGATTTGGATGGATCCTTTCAAAGAATAGTGAGAGAGATCCATCCACAAGGAATGTAGCTCTCAATGTTCACACTTCAACTCGTCTTTCATCCCTTCTTTTGTCATGTACATTACTTTTCTCCTTGATTCCTCTCTTCTTACTTCGAGAAGGTTTCTCTGCGAGAGAGGCGAGAGGCTTTCTTCCAAGAATCCTCCCCTTACTTCATCCAACACCGGATTAAGTCTCCATCCTTTGTAATGGAGACCTAACTTTCCTCTGCCATCAACCATTAGTTTAATGGTCCGGACCATTCCAAGTAGTTCTTGCCATTCAAATTGTCGTGAGACCAAAGAGGTTGATTTATTAGTTGTAAGAAAAACAAAACTATAGACCTAGTCTCGATACTTTCTAATGAGCTTAAATTTCTTTATACAATTATTTTCTTAATTACAAAGAATATTTTTCAAACCCTATTCTAATATAAATTATGGTATCAGAGCACTTTTCTTGTTCATTCAACTAAAAATCCCTCTTGAATTCCTAATGAGCTTAAATTTCTCTATTCTTTTACTATTTTTCACATTCTCTATCAATGGCTGAATCAACTGCTACAAGTACAGCCACTGGAAGTGTCTCTTCTGAAACCCCTATGATCTCAGGAGAACTTTAAAACATTAGGCTGCCTACAAGCTAAATGGAAAGGACTACCTAAAGTGGTCTCAGTTTGTCAGAGGCTTCCTGAAAGGTAGAGGCAAACTCAACAATTACTGGGGACTGAGCATTTTTCAAATGATCCTAAATATGTTAATTAGGATGAGAATGACTCAATGGTGATGCTTGGCTCTGGAACTTCATGGTACCAAAGATAAGTGATACTTGTATGTTCCTTGAATCTGTTAAGGAAATCTGGGACACTGTCAAAAACAGACCCATTCCAAGGTCAATGATGTAGCCCAGATTTTTTGAGATAAGGGCAAGAATTCTAAACACCAGACAAGGTAACAATTTATCACTGAGTACTCTGGAATTCTTCAAGGGGTGTCGTAGGAACTTGATCACTATCAATGCATTCAGATGAAAGATAGAGATGATGATGCAACCCTTAGAAGGATGATTGAAAAGGAAAGGATCTTCTCCTTCTTGACTAGACTGAACCAGGAATTTGATCCTGTCAGAGACCAGATTCTGGGAAGGTTGATCTTCCTACTCTAAATGAAACAATCTCTATTATGAGGGTTGAAGAAGGTAGAAGAGGTGTCATGTTAGACACCATATCTACTGAAAGTTCAGCCTAATTGCGGGAAAAAATAGGTCTGGATACCCTAAGACCAATAACCCTAAAGGATTTCTGGATAAAAAAATTCCTAATCAAAGGCAGAATCTCAAGCCTGGTGATAAAAAAACCTTGTTTTGCACTTACTGCAAAAATAATAGACATACTAAAGAGTTTTCTTGGAAGTTACATGGAAGACCAGGCAAAAATGAGGCCTTGGCACATGTTGCGAATTGCAGAAAAACTAAAGGCAATACTCAAAAGGTCAAATCAGACTTCTCTGAATCAAATTCCTGGTCTTGGACAATCTGAAATTTAAAATTGAAGGAATCCTTGATACCTTGGAAAACCCCTCTACTTCCATGGTTTTCTCAGGTATGGCTTCTCTTAATCTTTTGAATCAGAAAGTCACTCATGGTTGGGTAGTTGATTATGGGGCCACTCATCACATGTCCCCTTCCCGCAGTTTATTTTCTTATTACATTTCTTGTAGCACCAATAGAAGCATTATTGTTGCTAATGGCTCTTCTATTAGGGTTGTTGGCACAGGAAATGTCGAATTAAATTATTCTTTGATTCCCAAAGATGTCCTATATGTCAAGAATTGTCTGCTAACCATGTTCCTATCAAGGAATTGACTAACGACTCGTATTGCTATGTGTTCTCCACTAATTTCTGAGTGATTCAGGACTAACACCAATGAGGAAGACTGGACTTGCTAGAGTAAATGGACTATATTTTTGAAGACTCAAAAGGTTGAGCAAGAAGATTGTAATAAATTCTCCTTTTTTTTTATCTAAGACTGATAGTGATAAGATCTTCTTGTATCATAAGAGACTAGGCCATCCCTCTTTTCACGTTTTGAAACATTTGTTTCCTACCTTGTTTAAGGGCTCAAATTTTGAAAAATTTAAATGCATGGAATGTGAATTTGGTAAACATGAAAGAGTTTCTTATACTATTCAGTCTAATACTGTTTCTAATCCCTTTGACTTGGTGCATAGTGATATATGGGGTCATGGCCGGCCCTATGCTAAGGCCACCGAGACCCGGGTCTTAAGCCCAACAGTGTCAGGGGGCCCAACGGTACATGTTTCGCTAAAAGAAAAAAAGAATTCATGTAGATTTAATCCGATCCAACCTAATATAATATGTTAATTTTCTTTTTTGATAAATGCCGAATTTTTTTTACTCCAATCGATAAAGGTCCCAATAAAAAATTTTACTTGGCCCAAAAAATTAGACATACAAACAAGTTTTATTAATTTTTTGCATTTACGGATGTTAAAAACGCAATAAGTGTTGGAAAAAATGTAGTACTTAGGATTTGACAGAGAATTAGAAACTCCAAGGCACGTTAATAACGTTGTCTTTTAAGAGATGTTTCGTCCCACACGATTTGTCACTAAGGGATCAAATGAAAATCTATTTCAGGATACAATGGGGGTTTTTGATTCAAACAGTGACTTGTTTGAATCAAACCCGAGGACAATCAAAGTTTTTCTGATGATGTTGTCAAACTTATGAATTTTTGTCTGCATACTTATGCCTCTTATAGGTTGCAAGTACCCCATAAACGAATGGAGGTACTCCTTGCACGAAAGGGTAGGGTTGTCATTGTTCACCGGATGAAAGCATCCAACCCTTACACGAAAGGGTAAGTACATATCAGTTCAAAAATGCATGTATCTGAAAATGCATATCCCTTCATGAACTGATGCATGCATTGGTGTAGGTTTCGGGGGCGTTGCCCCCGAACCCCCACGAGTTGGCTCTGCCCCCTCGACCCCTGCGAAGGGACGCTGCCCCCTCGAACCCCGTTTCGTTGCGATAACATTAATTCGTACGGCAACTCGTATGTAAACGATAACCAAAATATTTATTTATGAAAAAATATATAACAATAAGTATGTTTTTTATATAAAAAAAAACAACTTCAACTAAAGGCCCAATTCGGGGACTTGGTCTTAAACCCAACAAAAGCGAGGGCCGGCCCTGTATGGGGTCCCTCTAATATGCCTAACATCAATGGGCTCAATGGTTTGTGTCATTCATTGATGATGGTAACAGGACCACTTGGATATATTTGTTAAAACATAAGTATGATCTGACTTATGTTTACCCTGTTTTCTACAACATGGTTCTTATTAGTTAATATTTCTTAATATTAAACTATATCTCTGTTATTACCATAATAATCTATTTAAGTTGTAACACTTATTAATGCTATCCTATAAAGCATATAAGTGGTTAGATAATTAACTAGTAGCTTTCCACCGTTTAATCCCCCAACTACCTTTTATGAGCCGTCCTGCATTTACTACACTTAGCTGCCAACTAGCATTTACTCCACTCTACTTTACTACCACATTGTAACTCTTTATTTACTTGTAATCTACACTCAGCTGAATAAGAAGAACATATTATTCTCTTCATTACTTCTCTCTTTATCTTTTCTACATGGTATCAGAGAGCTAAAAAAGCCTGACGTTTCATCTTCCCCTGCAAATCTCTGCAAATCTATCCCTCCTTTCTGAATATGTCTGAATCTGGCACTACTGCCACCTCTTCTGATAAATCCTTATCTCTTTCTATGGGAGGATTTGACAATCCTGCCCACCAAATTACCACCAAGAAACTAAGTGGCGGTGCAAATTACATACAATTGGCACAATCAGTCCGTATGTATATCACTGGCCGTGGAAAGTTGGGCTACCTTACTGGTTATGTCAACAAAACTAGAAGATGAGGAATCTGAAGCCTACTATACTTGGGAGACCAAGAATGCTACCATAATGTCTTGGCTCATCAATTCCATGATAGATGACATAGGCCAAGTCCACCTCTTTGCGAAATCTGCAAAGGAAATCTAGGACACCATCATTGAGACTTACTCTAATAAAGGAAATTTTGCTCAAGCATTTGGCATTAGGACCAACTTAAAGGAGATCAAGCAAGGATCCCAGGATGTCACCAAGTACTATAACTCTCTCAAAAGGTCATGGCGTGAATATGACCACTCACTATCACTAAGTGGGGTCGCACCTCGATGCTCTCTTGCTCCAGAACCGATCGACAAAGAAAGGATGTTTGACTTTTTATGTGGTCTTAACCCGATCTATGATGCAGCCAGAGAGAGAGTCCTGGCACAAGTTCCTCTACCTTCTATCCTAGAGGCATTTGCTACCATCAGGAAGGAAGAAAGCAGAAAAGGGGTTATGGGAGGCCTTCCACCTACACCAAATGGACTGCTGCCAACTCCAGGAGGAGAGCCTCTGCTCTGAATGCTGTGACTGAAGACACTGCCCTCATAAGTAAGGGCTCCATCAAAAGATATGACCAGAAAAGCACCCTACAATGTGACCACTGCAAAAAGAAGGGTCACACCAAAGATTCATGCTGGAACCTTCATGGAAAACCCCCACACCTGCAGAAGAATCAAAATTCCAGTAAGGGTGGCAACTGGACAGAACAAAAACAAGGGTATAGTGCCTCTGATCAGCAAAGTTTGTTCACCAAAGAACAGATGGATGCCTTAAACCACCTCTTGGACAGAAGGATGCAACAGAACACTGATACTTCTATTGGTGCTGCTGCTCACAATGGTAAGAATACTTGGATCATAGACTCAGGTGCATCTAGCCATATGACAGGTGAAGTTTCTCTGTTTGATACTTATGTTAAAACTACTAGACCACACTTTGTCACTATTGCTGAAGCACATAATCTAGAGTAGAGGGAACAGGGACTATTTTGAACAAAAATCTCACCCTTAATTCCGTGTTATATGTCCCAAAACTGTCTTGCAACTTATTTTATGTTAGTCAATTTTGCAAGGAAAGGAAATGTAGTGCTAATTTTTCCCAAAACCTCTGTGAGTTTCAGGAACTGGAATCTTTGGAGAAGATTGGCAGTGCTAAGAAGGTTGAAGGGCTCTACCTGTTTGAAGGCAAACCAAGGAAGACTGCTAGGGGTTTTGGTGTTTCTGAGGATGATAAATGTAATAGGATTAAAATGCTTCATTTACATTTAGGTCATCCTAATTTTGTGTACCTAAAACGATTGTACCCTGCTATGTTATTTGGCATTAAAACTGAAAATCTAAAATGTCAATTTTGTGAAATTTCTAAGCACACTAAGAACCTTTACAAATCTGTGCCTTCTAAAGAATCTGCCCCTTTCAACCTTATACACTCTGATGTTTGGGGACCATCTAAAAACCCTAATCTCACTCACAAGAAATGGTTTGTGACATTCATAGATGACCACACAAGACTGTGTTGGGTCTATCTTCTGAAGCACAAATCAGATGTAAGTGAGATTTTTGAGAATTTTTACAAAATGATTGAGACACAATTTCAAACCAAAATTCAGATACTCAGATCTGATAATGGAACTGAATATCTGAATTCATGTTTAGGTCCTTTTCTCACTGAAAGACGCATTATTCATCATACCTCCTGTCCCAACACCCCTCAACAGAATGGTGTGGCAGAGAGGAAGAATAGGCACCTGTTGGAAGTTACCAGAACTCTTCTGTTTTCTTATTATGTTCCATCAACTTACTGGGGGGAGGTTGTTCTTACTACAGCTTTTCTCATTAATAGAATGCCCTCCAAAATTCTGGGATTTAAGACCCCTATTGAAACCCTTACTAAGTTCTATCCCTACACCAAACTGGTAACTTCCATCCCTCTGGAAATTTTTGGTTGCACTGCCTTTGTACATATTCACTCTCAAAACAGGAGTAAAATTGGACCAAGGGCAGCCAAAACTATTTTTGTTGGGTACTCTTCATCTCAAAAAGGTTTCAAATGTTTTGATCCTAACACCAATAGATTTTACATATCCAGTGATGTAACCTTTTTTGAAGAACAACCTTTTTACAATAAGGAGCATAATACAGACCTTGAACAATATGAATTTCTTAATAATGATATTACTATGCCTGTCGTTGAACCAAATCTGTTCTTAGAAACACAACCTCAGCAGTCTGACAAGGGTGCTACTTTGCCTGAAAAAGAGGTTATTGTGTATACTAGACAAAAGAAGTCTTCAAGAGAGCTTGGCACTCCTAATCCCTCTCAAGATACTGGTAATGATGTACACTTGCAGGAAAATCAGAATATTACACATGAAGAAGATCAGCCTGATCAGAGAAATGATCACTCCAATGTGGAGACCACTAATCTAGAGCAAACTGGTAACATCACTCCTATCTCTTCACCTGAAGATTTACCTATTGCTTTGAGGAAAAGCACTAGAGCTTGCACTAAACACCCTATTGACAGATTTGTGTCTTATGGGAAGGTGTCCACACACTTTAAATCATATCTTGCTAACATTGACACAGTGACCATACCAAAGACCATTCAACAGGCCCAATCTTGTCCTAAATGGAAAGAGGTTGTCATGGAAGAACTCCATGCCCTAGAGGCAAATCACTTAGTTAACATGCCCAAGGGTGTTAAGCCTGTATTCACTGTGAAACACAATCCTGATGGAATCATCAATAGGCACAAAGCCAGGTTGGTTGCCAAGGATACACATACACTTATGGAGTTGACTTTAATGAAACTTTTGCCCAAGTTGCTAGACTTAATACAATAAGAATTATCATATCCATTGCTGATGTCCATAACTAGACTCTGCATCAAATGGATGTAAAAAATGCTTTCTTAAATGGTAACCTTAAAGAAAAAGTCTATATGCATCCACCCCCAGGATTTATTGTCAAACCTAACCAAGTCTGCAGATTGCATAAGTCCTTATATGGACTGAAGCAATCACCAAGGGCATGGTTTGATAGGTTTTCTAAAGTTATGAAACATGGAGGTTACTCACAAGGTCATGGAGACCACACTCAGTTTTACAAACATACTAACACAGGAGGAGTCACAATCTTGATTGTATATGTAGATGATATTATCACTGGAAACTCCAATCATGAGATTACTCATATGAAAAACGTATTGCAACATGAATTTGAGATTAAAGACCTTGACCAACTAACCTACTTTCTAGGTATTGAAGTGGCCAGATCTAAAGAAGCGATCCTACTCACCCAAAGGAAATACATATTTGATCTGCTTAAAAAATATGGACTACTAAGGTGTAAACCTGTTGATACACCAGTGGACAACACTATCAAATTTGGAAGGGATGAAGATGGAGAACCAGTCAATCAAGAGAAGTACCAAAGACTCGTAGGTAGACTCATCTACCTATCCCACACGAGACCAGACATCTGCTTTGCTGTTAGTCAACTTAGTCAATTCATGCACTCACCAAGACAGATTCATCTTGATGCTGCAATGAGACTGCTAAAATACCTCAAAGGAAGTCCAGGGAATGGTATCTTGTTCAAAGCTCAAGGAACAACCAAAGTTGAAGGATATGTTGATGCAGATTGGACAGGATCTGTCACAGACAGGAGATCCACCTCTGGATGGTGCATATATCTGTTTGGGAATCTAGTATCTTGGAGGAGCAAAAAACAGTCTGTTGTGGCAAGGAGTTCTGCTGAAGCATCTAGAGGGTGATGAGGGAACTTAAAATACCTTAGGCAAGACCTGTTACCCTATACAGTGACAGCAAATCTGCTATTGAAATCTCTAACAACCCTGTACAACATGACCGGACAAAGCATATCGAAATCGACAGACACTTCATCAAAGAAAAGCAAGAAGATGGGAGCATCCAACGCTCCTACATCAACAGCAAGATGCAGGTTGCAGATGTATTCACCAAGGGCCTGCCTAGGGTTCCTTTCCAACAATTCTGTGACAAGCTTGGTTTATTAGACATCTATAAACCAGCTTGAGGAGGAGTATTAGTTAATATTTCTTAATATTAAACTATATCTTTGTTATTACCATAATAATCTATTTAAGTTGTAACACTTATTAATGCTATCCTATAAAGCATATAAGTGGTTAGATAATTAACTAGTAGCTTTCTACCGTTTAATCCCCCAACTACCTTTTATGAGCCGTCCTGCATTTACTACACTTAGCTGCCAACTAGCATTTACTCCACTCTACTTTACTACCACATTGTAACTCTTTATATACTTGTAATCTACACTCAGCTGAATAAGGATTACATTATTCTCTTTATTACTTCTCTCTTTATCTTTTCTATAGTTCTAACTCGGTTTGATGCTAAAATCAAGAAACTCATAACTGACAATGCAGAGGATTACTTTAATAAGACCCTGAATCCCTTCCTTGAAGAGAAAGGGGTCGTACATGAATCATCTTGTGTTGATACAACTCAACAAAATGGGGTGGCTGAGAGGAAGAACGGACACCTCTTAGAAACTGCTAGGGCACTTTTATTTCAGATGAATATGCCCAAGAATTATTGAGGAGAAGCAGTTCTTCTTATCTTATTAACAGACTACCTACCAAGGTCCTTGGAAAGAAGAGCCAAATTGAGACTCCTACAAGTTTCTTCCCTTCATTCCTGAAAACTGAAGGAGTTCCTCCAAGAGTGTTTGGGTGTGAAGATTTTGCTCATGTCACTTCCTTAATAAGGGAAAATTGGACCCCAAGAGCAATCAAGTGTGTGTTCATTAGCTACTCTAACACTCAAAAGGGGTATAAGTGCAACGACCCTCCTACTAAGAGAGTTCTCATATCTAGAGATATGACCTTCAATGAAATTAACTCATATTTCACAGGTCCATCTTTAATTCAGGGAGAGAATTTCTCCTTTAAAAATGAAAAAGAACAGTATCTCCTGGATTTGACCTTTGACTCACAAAGTGAGGGTGAGAATGCACAAAGTATTGACCCTTACGTTGATCCTCAACAACAGGAGAATGATACACCTTATGATGGTTCTCAACAACAGGAAGATGACCTTAAGAAAGACAAATCTAAGGAGAAATCTCCTATTATCCACACCAGAAAAAACTGGGTTGGTCTGAAACACATTGTTCCTCTTTAAGACAAAAATAATCCAGAAATATCCTCCAATGATGATGAGATATCCTCTGCTGAACCTACTGCTCAAATTCTTGAGAACCCTGTTGCTTCTATACAAGAGAAGGACCTCCCTATTGCATTAAGGAAGAGTACTAGAGCTTGTACTCTTCATCATATAAAAAAACTTCTTATCCTATCACAAGCCAACTCTCATGGAAATTTCTACTCCAAGGAATCTATTAGAAGCTATGTCTGATGAAAATGGACTAGAGCCATGAAAGATGATATGGATGCCTTGGAAAAGAACAAAACCTAGAAGATGGTTCATCTTCCTAAGTATGCAACGACTAGGATGCAGATGGGTATTTACCATCAAATACAGATGTAATGGAACCCTAGAAAGATTTAAGGCCCATGTGGTCTATGTGGATGATACCATCATCTTTGGAAGAATGACTATTTTCTTGGTCTATATGGATGATATCATCATCACTGGAAATGACATAGGAAATCACAGGTTTGAAACAATTCCTATGTCAAGAATTTGACATACAAGAGTTAGGAAAATTGAAGTATTTCCTTTGAATTGAAGTCCTATACTCCAAGCAGGGGATCTTCATTTCTCAGCAGATATACATTCTTGATCTATCAAGGATTGTGGGATATTATGGTGTAAACCCATTGAGACACCAATTGAACTCAATCATGGCCTAAAGCTTGCTCCTGAGGATTTTTCTATGGATGGACACTCATACCAGAGATCGGTGGGAAGGTTAATATACCTTTTCCATACAAGACCTGACATTGCTTTTGCTGTCAACATTGTCGGTAGATATATGCACAATCCCAAGAGGTGTCACCAAAGGGCTGCTGAAAGAATTGTGCAATATCTAAGGAATTGTCCTGGAAAGATACTGATAGAGACGAACTTCTCACAGCTGTTGAAAGACATGAAGATTCAATGAGGTGTTGTCAAATGGAGTGATATTTTGGTATGGCTAGAGTCTTACAAGTTTCATAACAAGTTGCAGCGTGAGAATTTAGTACATGGAATATCTGTGTTAGCGTGTGCGACGGGGAAGGAAAGGAATCCAAGGGTGTTTCCACCTAAGCTTAAGTATTCAAGACTATCGTATTAGCAGTTTTTAAATGGAGGAGCAGTCAAGAGCAAGCTGAGCTGGGAAAATGCCTTACAATTTTGTTTTGGTTTTTGTATATTTGATTGATGACATAATGATATACTTTAAGTTTTGTAATTCTTGGATGTACCGTGTATTGTTAATGAAAGTTTACTGAAAAGAAAAGGTGGGACTTTTCACCTTGATCGCAGCAGCAAGCACTTTCTCCCAATTTGAAGCACTTGTGTCTCTAACAGTATTCTTCACCAATCTAGCTTGAGCAGCAGGAGACGGACTAAATATTCGGTATACAATCGATGAAACGTGTTTCCAACAAACAAACATTGTACTTGGATAAGTATGAGCCACAGCTCTAAGGGCCTGCAAAAAACTAAAAAAGGAAAATGAAAACAAGATTTGACTTTCTAGCTTGCTCAAGCTACTTGTTGGCGCTATTTCAAGGATGACAAATAATAAGACACTGTAACTCAACACACTTTTTGAAATCAGTACCTTTGTCAAATATTGGCAGATGGAAAAACAAGATAAGACACTACCCTACTTTTCCATGAAGAGAAGCTTGATTTTTTACAATATGGCACGAGATCTGCTAACTAACTACATTTACTGAACAACCAATTAGACTAATTATTCCAATCTTTGACAGAGAAATATAAGACCCCATAAAGATCATATCAACATCTAAGCAATGGCGAACTCTAAGCTAGATTAGTCTCTGGAGCATTATCAAGAAACACATTTTTTTTAACTAAACATATGGTTTATGGCAATGAAAATGTGCACTAAATAGAATGCAAGTCTCTCCTACTCATTACAAACTAAATAAACATACAACGAAAGTGACATGGTGCACAAAGTTCAAAAAATTACGCAAATCCTATAATTTTACCGGAATCTAGCAAGCACAACCATGAGCATAAAACTCTAGTCTGACTCCAGATGGGATGCTGACACGGAGGGAAGTGAAAAGAACTAGGGCATTATTGCCTTTAAGTTCAACTGGTTAAAGTTTGATCAGGATGTCTGTTATGTTTGATTAGGTTTGGTTGGACTAGTTATTTTCTACGTCTGAAATTTCGTAGTACTATATGTCCATGACGTCAGTCCTGATGATAGCACTTACATCATTCGTTTAAAGTACGGAATCAAATAAATTATTTGTAAAATGCACAATCTACTAGTCAAGAAGCAATATTCCGATTCTTGAGACATAAGGAAAGAATACTAATTCCATTTTCAACTAATTGAAGATAGTAATAAGGATAATATACGTTAGTATGTTGTGGTCTACATTAGGCAGGAAAGAAACATAAAGCAAATCAACACACCTAGTAAGTCTATCAAGCTTTCCCCTGCTAATTTTCTTATTTTCAGATGAAAAACAGGGATTGCTAGGGAAAAAAAGGGCATCTTTCAAAGAGATGCAAGGTTTTAAATGGCCTGCATCTTTGTAGAATTAGCCTCGTATACCCAGAAATTTCTTCTCGAGCAAAATTAAATTATAGTATGGCACCTCGTGCAGAGTACAAGTTGGGATGAGCAAAATATGTCCTTATGAGGGCTAGAGAGATTTGGTGGATGAACATGAAGGTTAAATTAACTATGGGACTAGAACCTCCTTTTGGTAAGATATATGGTACCCCTTGATCCATTGGCTAAAAATGCAGTGTATGGTAGATAGAGTTCCTGAGGTAAACTGAAATTTAAAAATATATAAAATAAAATAAAAAGATAGGTACTGTAGAGATTCAGCCTGCTTTTATGTTATTCTTTGTTTTTATAATAATAAGGGCATTATAGTCTATTCCAGTATTTTAAAGTATTTAGGGTTGACTGGCGGCTGTCTTGTATTGTGGCTGTTTGTCCAAGGAGTCTTTTTATGGGAAGTTATATTAGGAAGGAGTCTAGCTCTTCCTACTATAAAAATAAGGGAGTCTGTAATCAAATAAATCAATTCAATCAATAAAATATTTCCTCCTTTTTCTTACATGGTATCAGAGCATGGTCTTATGATAAATACATATCCATGTATCTCCGTGCAGCCATGACTGGGAGCGCTTCATCGGGCACAACGTCCAATACCCCAACTGGATCATCCATATCAAGGGATGATCAATCCACTGGAAATGATTCCAAAGAACTCTTTTCTTCAATTCTGCTAACAACGCAAAGGCTCAATGGAAAGAACTATCTAGAATGGTCACAAACCATACAATTGGCCATTGATGGTAGAGGAAAGTTAGGATTCTTGAATGGAGAAAGCGTCAAACCTGCAGCAGGAGATCCCAAATCTGCAACATGGAGATCTGAGGACTCCATGGTGAAAACATGGTTGATTAACTCCATGGATCCCTTTGTGTAGGGCTGTAAACGAGCCGAACCCTACCGAACCCTGGTAGGGTTCGAGCTCGGCTCGAATTTTTCGAACCTAAGGTTCGGCTCGGCTCGAACTGATCGAACCTTAATTTAGCAAGGTTCGGCTCGGGTTCGAACTGGAATATTAGGAAACATGTTCGGTCCGGTTCGAACATGTTCGGCTCGAACGAACCATTTGTAATAGAATAGAGAATAATATATATATATATATATATATATATATAGGGTTCTTCTTCTAACCCTAATTTGATTTTGATTTCCTATTTTAATTTAATAATATATATATATATATATATATATATATTATATATAGTTTTTTTAAATATAAAATAGTTCGAGCCGAACGTGTTCGATACGGTTCGGCTCGATAGACGAATATCAAATACCTACCGTTCGCTCGACGTTCAAGGTTCGAATCGAACTCGAATCGAGCTTTTTCGAGCCGAATACAAATAAATCGAATCGAATCTCGACGCTCATTTACGTACTCTACCTTTGTGGCAAGGCCTCACATGTTTTTGTCCACAACAAAGGACATCCGAAAGGTCATTAAAGATATGTATTCGATCCGAGAATACATCCCAAATCTATGAACTTAAGACTGAATCCGTCCTGCAAGCAAGACAAGAGAGAAGTCACCTCTATTACAATGAGTTGCGGTGATTGTGGCGTGAACTAGACTGTCCCTATGACAACTCTTGGGACCGCCTCGAGAGATGGAGTAAAAGCCCGAAAAGAGAAGAAAATGAAAGGATATATACTTTCTTGGCAGCCTAGATCCGGAATTGGATGAGGTTGTGGAAGGATACTGGGAAAATCTCCCCTGCCTCACTTGGAGAGGTTTTTTCCTGGGTTAGGAGAGAAGAATCCGTAAGAAAAGTGATGCACAAAGGACCTTCATATGAAAACTCAGTTGGAACAGAAAGTTCAGCCTTGGTTAATAGAGGTGATCAAAAGGGGAGGAAGCAGAAAACATGGTGTGACCATTGCAAGAAACAAGGTCACACCAGGGATAATTGTGGTTATCCATGGCAAGCCTGCAAACCTGAAACCTGTGGCGTGGATATGGGAACTCGTAAGGAAGGCGAGCTCACCAGGCCTCATCCGATCAAGGCACACCTCAAATGGATGCTAGCTTTTTCTCCCAAGAACAAGCTGATCGATTGACCAAACTAATCCAAGCCCAAACCATCCGGACTAAAGGTGATCCTTCTTGTTCCTTAGTTGAAACAGTAATCTCCATTCTTTGTCCTTCCTTGGTATAAATCGGTCCTCTTCTCGGGTCATTGACTCAGAGCCACAGCATCACATGACCAGCTTATTCACACCTGCTTTCATCATACAAATCTGTGGCCGAAATCGAAAAAGTAAAGATAGCGAGATGGTTCCTTCTCTGCTATAGCAGAAAAGGATCCATTACTATCTCCCTACACTAACTCTCAAAAATGTCCTACATGTACCATCTCTTTCCGCGAATCATTATCAACAAGAAACTTACTTGAGATACTAATTGTAAAGCTATATTTTACTGCTGATTGTCAGTAAATTTCGGATATTCACAAGGGAGGGTGATTGGCGTGCTAGGATGATGGGCGGTCTATATCTCTTTGAGGAGGAAGGAGATTCTTGGAATAAAGAAAGTTCCGAAATGTTTGTCTTGATCACTTATGTTGATAGAATAATATAATGATGTGGCATTATAGACTTGGCCACCCTAGTTTTTATTACTTGAAGAAATTGTTTCCAAATTTGTTCATCAATAAAAATCCTTCTTTATTTAAATGTGAAATCTGTGAATTGTCTAAACATACTAGATCATCCTTCCCACCTCAACCTTACAAGCCAACAAAACCATTCACTATGATCCATAGTGATATTGCTAGGAAGAGCACACCACAAGGGAAAAGATGGTTTGTTACTTTCATTGATGATCACACTAGAGTCTCTTGGGTGTATTTGTTAAAACACAAAGCTGAGACCAAACATGTCTTTGAAGATTTCTATGAAATGGTTTTAACTCAGTTTCACTCAAAAATAGAGGTCTTTAGAAGTGATAATGGGACAGAATACTTTAATTCTATCCTTGGCACCTTTTTCCTCAAACATGGCATAGTTCACCAGAGTTCATGCCCTGACACACCTCAACAAAATGGGGTGGCAGAGAGGAAAAACAGACACATTCTGGAGATAGTTAGGGCTCTCATGATCACCTCTAACAGCCCTAAATATCTATGGGGGGAGGCAGTGTTAACTGCAATTTACCTAATCAACAGGGTCCCCTCAAGGATCTTAAACTATCAGACTCCTATAAATCAGCTAAAGGTTTTTTACCCCAACACTAGGCTGATTCAGGATCTGCCTCTCAAAGTTTTTGGATGCACTGCATTCACACATGCTCATCACCAAGGGAAGTTAGATCCTAGGGCTAGAAAATGTGTGTTTGTAGGTATTCCCAACTCAAAAAGTGGTATAAATGTTTTGATCCCCACACACGAAAAGTGTATGTCAAAGATGATATCTCTTTTTTGAAAATCAAATGTTTTTCAAAACTCATGTTCGTGGGGAGACCTCAGGGAGCATGAACATGAGGTTTTTCACAACAAGATGATTTTTCACAATTTTTGCTCCAACATGAGACCTGATAGTTCCTTGCTACAATATGATGATAGGAAATAGGTGAGACCCCGATGTCCCTACCGAGGTGAATGCACCAACAAGGGAATAAATCGATAGTCCTAGCTCCACCCCACCCAGAACTGAATACAAAAATTTCCGGAAAGGCATATTCAAGGAAAGGCCTACTTCTCAAAGAGAAAGATCCTCATACCAAAGATCGAGCAACAATCCTCCTTGAATGAAACTCCTAAAGAAACTCCAGAAATGTGGTAATATATAACCGAACAACATTATCTCGAGTTTGATTCGACAGTGCAGATCAATCTGATTCACCATCCAAAAATGAGTCTAAATCTATGGATCACTCAAACCAGCCTGATGAACTCCTGGATGTTCCTATTGCCATCAGGAAACCTACAAGAGAATGCACCAAGCATCCTCTCTACCCTCTTAGCAAGTATATTTCCTATGACAAACTGTCACCCCAGTACCAAGCCTTTGCTTCTAGCCTATCTAATATCCACATTCCCAAAACCATACATGAAGCCTTATCTTATCCTGAGTGGAAAGCTGCTGTGTATGAAGAGGTTGGTGCACTTGAAAAGAATGGGACCTGGGAAGTTGTTAGTCTACCTGCTGGGAAGACCACAGTAGGATGCAGATGGATCTTTAATGTAAAATACAACTCAGATGGTTCCATACAAAGGTACAAAGCAAGGTTGGTGGCAAAAGGGTATACTCAGACTTATGGGATAGATTATTCAGAAACCTTCTCACCTGTAGCAAAGCTTAACACTGTGAGAATAATTTTGTCCATAGCTGTGAACTTGGACTGGCCCCTGGAACAGCTGGATGTTAAAAATGCGTTCCTACATGGCTATTTAAAGGAAGAAGTATACATGGATATGCCTCCTGGGTTCTCTGACAGAAAAGATGGGGAAGTATGCAAACTGAAAAGGGCTTTATATGGACTCAAACAAAGTCCAAGAGCATGGTTTGAACGATTTATGAAGTTCCTGAAGAAGGAGGGGTTCAAGCAGGGCCAATCTGATCACACTTTGTTCACAAAAAGGTCATAAAATGGCAAGATGACAGTCCTGGTTGTATATGTTGATGACATCATCCTAACAGGTGATGACATTTGTGGGATCAATCAGACTAAGAAGAGCCTGGCCAGGGAGTTTGAGATAAAGGAGCTGGGAAGCCTTAGATACTTCCTAGGCATGGAGGTTGCAAGATCAGACAAAGGACTAGTAGTATGTCAGAGGAAATATGTACTAGATCTCCTTGAAGAGACAGGGATGAGTGATTGCAAGCCTGCCAGCACCCCCATGGAAGCCAACCTAAAACTGTGGGAGAAGAAAGATCAAGTCCCTGTGGACAAAGGAAAGTACCAAAGACTGGTAGGAAAACTTATATATTTAGCTCATACAAGGCCGGACATATCCTATGCTGTAGGGGTGGTCAGTCAGTACATGCATGCCCCTTGTGAGCCCCATATATGGAGGCAAAGTTCGACATCAAGTATTTAAAAGGGACTATTGGAGAAGGATTGTGGTTCAAAAGAAGTTCTAGCGTAGTATTGAAGTTTATACAGATGCAGATTGAATGGATCTCACCGAGAGAAGGTCCACCACTGGATATTGCAGCTTTGTATGGGGAAATCTAGTAACTTGGAGAAGCAAAAAAACAAGGAGTAGTGTCCAGAAGTACTGCTGAATCTGAGTACAGGGCCATGGCCCTAGGAGTATGTGAAGAATTATGGATAAAAAGAGTTCTAGAAGACTTACTTCTACCGTGAAACTACATATGAAGTTGTCTTGTGATAATAAAGCGAAGAATTGATATTGCCAATGATCCTGTCTGACATAGATGACAGAAACACACATAAATCGATGCATACTTCATTAGAGAAAAGTTGGATGACGGGGTAATCTGCATGCCATTCTTGCCTTCAGCACAGCAGGTTGCAGATGGGTTAACAAAAGCCCTGTTGAAGCCTGGATTTGAGAAGTTTATGAGCAAGTTAAACATGTTGAATATCCATGTTTAACTTGTGGTGGAGTGTAGAGATTCAACCTGCTTTTATGTTATTCTTTGTTTTTATAATAATAAGGGCATTATAGTCTATTCCAGTATTTTAAAGTATTTAGGGTTGATCAAGCGATTGCCTTGTATTGTGGCTGTTTGTCCAAGGAGTCTTTTTATGGGAAGTTATATTAGGAAGGAGTCTAGCTCTTCCTACTATAAAAATAAGGGAGTCTGTAATCAAATAAATCAATTCAATCAATAAAATATTTCCTCCTTTTTCTTACAGGTACGATGGAATTGGCATACGAGTAGGGGCTGGGATCCTGAAGCGAGAGTTGCAATCAGGACAAACTTTTAGGATTGCATTGTGATGATCATAGAGTGCGGCTGTCAACTAAATTGAAGTATTATCTGTGAAAAGTGAAGTACATGTTCAGAGGCAAATGCTGCACAGAGTCACATGGAAAAAGATGGTATGGTGAAAGAAACATATTTTTTTTGAGCAACGGGTGCTGGCAATACCCAAGATAAGTTGATGGAGTTGCGAGTGATAGAAAACAATGAACCCTGTGTGACGAACTTAAGGAAAAACAGAACACTTTTACATTACTTGTCCTTATTCAAGGAAGATGTAGTGTAATGCTGAAGAAGCTAAAATACAATCAGAAGCAGTGGATATGCAGGGAGGTAATAAGCTGTGCTTTAGATGCGAGATAAATCAAATTTCAACATCAAGGACTGTGGATGGCTGTGGCAGCAGCATTGTATGCTATTTGGCAGGAGAGAAACCAAAGGCATTATTCACATATCTGAAAAAGACAAATTCAAAAGGTTGTGAAAGTTCTTGGTAAAATTATACTATTCATTAACAGTTGGAGAGTTGTTTGGAAATCAAAGGAAAACATAGTTATAAATTGCAACTTTGATAGAAAAATACAAAGATTGTAATAGGTGCACTATGCCTTTCATGATGTACTTTTCACTGAGGAGTGTATAGAGTAGGGCGGTTAGGTACCTAAACTTGTAAGCAATTATAGCTCTGTTATAGTATACGAAGTCATAGCTAATTCAGTAATGAAAAATATTACCTGAAGTGCTTCAATGCTTATCAATGGGCTGATTACTGGGTCGGAATACCGGAACAAGGTAGAAACAATTCCAGATCTCTTTTTCCCTGCAGCGAAACCTGAGTATCCAAAGAACTGTCAGAATTCTTTTGCAAACAGTTCATATAAAGGAGATCCAAAACTACGACGCAAGAAATATGCATATGAATAGTTGCATCACAATGAAGTTAATCTAATCGGAAATGACAGCCATATCTTACATTTCATAAATCCTTTTTTAGGGACCTCAGCATACTGAATATTTCATAAGTAAACATGTGCCCACATGCATAAACTATGGTTCGGAATCATAACATGATAACAACAGCAATCAATGACTTCTTTACAGTGCTGAAAATTCAGTTTTGGTTCCATACATAATCTAGAATTAATGGGATGAAGACAACAATATCGGAGGGATATCTTTGAAAGCTTGGACAATGCCAATCAATGTCACTTCCTTGAAGCGTAAAAGAAATCATATGACAGAGTAGAAGCCTAGACATCATACTTTTCCAATGTAGCTGCATCATTAACTAAAACAATCTTCTGCTCAAGTTGGTATGTCGGTGATAAGAATGGTATGTACTATAGAAATAAATACAGGTCACGTCAAGTTAGTATGGGAGACCGTGTTGAGTTGGTTTAGAGAGTCTTTATCCTATAGGAGTTTGGTTCATGTGTAAGTATATCCAATAAATTGTACTCTCTATATACAGTAAATGGAAGAGAAAGGGATCAAGTATTCAGTCCCAGTTTATTTTATCATGTTATATCATTATTCATTAACATGGTATCGGAGCCTTGTCTTTCTCCCATCTAAATAAACCCTTAATCGCATAAACCCTAGTCATATAATATACAATGTCAAACTCCGACATGGACAAAAAGCCAGACTAATCGTCGTCTAATCTGCTCAACCCATCGACAGCAACCAATATGCTGACGTGTTCAAAGAAGCTGAATGGGAATACCTATACGTTATGTTCACTCTCCGTAGAGATCTTCATGACTGAAAAAGGTATGGATCACCACCTTGTTCATGATAAACCAAATACAGAGGATCCATGAGCTAGATCATGGAAGCAAGACGACACCCATATCATGACCCTTATGTTGAATAGCATTGAACCGAATATTGTTCTACCTTATTGTATTTAGATTCTGCCAAAGACATGTGGAATCGCTTAAAACACATGTACTCTGGTTCTGAGAACTTAACTCATGTTTATGAAGTCTGCAAACGGTACTTCAAGTTAGATCAAGGAAGTTTTCATTTTGAGGATTATAATTCCCAAGTCATGAATGTGTGAGGAAAGAAATTTATATCAACCATTAACAGAATATGTAGCCATGATGGAGCGTCAACGAATCGACATGGATGTGATACAATTCTTACCTGGATTGAAGCATAACCAATACATGCTCAAATTCTTGGAGGCAGACAATTTCCTAGCCTACCGGAAGTCTTTTCCCTGCTACACTGTGTGTCAATGGATTCCAGAAATTATATAGAAGGAGGATCATGTGAAAATCATGATGAAAAGCCAGCCCTTTTCACCGCTGCAACCAATAAATGTGGCGGACGTGGTGGCAGAAACAGAGATGGCCATGGTGGACAAGGAGGTCATGGTGGCCGTAACACAGAAATAAAGTGTGATCATTGCGGAATGCAAAATCACACAGTGATAATTGTTGGGATCTCCACAATAAACCTAATAATACGACATATCAGGTGAACAACACTCGAGAAACAGAGGCTAAAGCCGTGAACTCTTTTGTGGATTACAAACGGTTAATTGAACAGATGGTGGAAGTTCCACCCTCCACAGCATCCAAGTTTGTACAATCACATGATGCTTTCACATGTCTGTACTCTTCGAAACCAAAGAAGTGGACTTTAGATTCTGGAACCACGGCAAATATGACAATTTCATCTAAATCTTTGTCAAATTATAGATATTTCCCTGCATCTAAATCTGCAACACTTAAAATTTGCCTAAATTCTGATATTTTTCTCACATATTCGTGTCCTTGAATTCCCTTTTTAGTCTTCTTATCAGTCAATAAACTCATAAAGGATCGAAATTGTTCCATCAATTTTTCCCGAAATTCTTGTGTTTTACAGGATCGACGAGGAAGAAGATTGGTATGGGCCATGAGGATGAAGGATTGTATCTTTTTTATGATTCTTAATCATGCTTGTGCACGGTTGCTCTTCAAGCAAGGATAACTCAAAGAAATAGGCATTGCCAATTGGGACATCCATCTCTTCCAATCCTAAAAAAGCAAGTTGATGATTTCACACAGAATCTTTACATGTGAAACGTGTCAGCTGAGTAAACATCGTAGGTCTTCTTTTAAAGAAGGCAGTCCCCCTTAAAGTCAGTCCATCCCTACACGGTATCAGAGCCATGTTACCATAAAATGGCAAAGAGTCAACAAATGAACTACAAGACCGCAATGACAGGGAATGGAGCTCATCCTCCAACCTTCATGGCAATCCACAAAATTCTCGATATCCACCAGAAATGACTTTCTAACGAACGGGGTTTTCTTCCGAGTATCCTCCTCACCTCATCAAGATCAAGATTTATACCTGCCAAGAAGGAGTAAACCCTCTCGTTCTCTCCCCTTTTCCGAAACTTCACATTATCCCCCGGACAATCCCATAAATCATGACATAAGTCCAACTCCTATCATAGTGCAATTATGTCGTTGTACTACATAGTCACATCTCTTGAGTCCTGCTTCATGTTCCACAACTTGATCTTTAATTCGTAAATTTGGGACGTATTCTCCACGTAGGAATACATCTCCTTCACAGCTTCCCATATATCCTTTGAGGTGGAAAGAAACATGTGTGGTCTGGCAATGGCTGGTTCCATAGCATTGATCAACCATGCCATTACCACTGAGTTTTCGGATTTCCACACCATAAAATTCGGATCTTCAGGGGCCGGCTGGGATGATTCACCTGTGAGATATCCCAACTAACCTTTCCACATCAATTGCTAATTTCACCGTTTGTGCCCACTCAAGATAGTCTTTTTCCGGTGAGCTTCCTAGAGACGAGTAGCGTCGGACCAGCCCGGGGTAGGCTGTCATCGGCACTGAACTGCTGCGACAGAGTCCCAGCCTAGCCAAGTCCCCCTGGCGCCAGGTTCGACTGACTCACGTCGGACCCATAGAAAGGCGGCGTCCTCTCGTCGGTCATGGCAGCACTATAATTCATGGCTGAACCCTAATATTTAAGATCTCATGGCTATGATACCATGTGGAATTTTGGAGTAAAGAGAAATAATAATTTGATATATTATTACTGACACCACAACGTGGTTAATATAGGTACAAAGAGACTTGACCCCCAAGACAACTTATTCAACAAAAAATAAAACAAGCCGCTTCATATAATTATTGCCACCCTAAAACATGTAGATTACCATTACTACCCTTAGTAGATAATAAATTATAAACCATGTGCAATTCTCAACAGACCGAAATGTACATAATAAATCTATGATGATCGAATTATATAAAATAAAAGGCGTGAAATAAAGAAATTTTTAGTTGTTTTTCATCATTTTTAGCAGTTCTTTATTTTAGGCAGTTTTCATTAATTTCTTGATGGCTTTGTCTACAAGTTCCAACAAGGACCTTTCAGCAAGGTAAGCTTCTACAGTCTCGGCCTTCAGTGTTGACTGATCAACAGAGGGATCCCTTTTAAGTACTCCCGTAGCCTCCATCCTACATTCTTCTTTAATTATTTGGAGAAAACATCAAGCATGGGTGGCAAAAGATCCATCCCCATGATCATTTCATGAGCAGCTTCAAACACAAGGCTAAGACCACCTAAAAATTCATGCATTTTGTCCTACTCAACCAGTTTTTGGTAGAGAGGGGCATCCTTAGGGTATCCCAATCAGCCAAGGTAAGTTGATCCAATTCTTGTCAAAGTGTTTTTAGCTCGTTGAAGTGTTGGGTGACGTCTTTAGAATCATAATGTCTGGAGAAGTGGAGAAAATGTACTAAGATATAAGGTTGAAACATAATCGGCTTAGTAACTTGGATTAACCATTTTAAGCCAAGCAATAGCAAGGACGATAGGCCTAAGTGGTTACTGGATCATTATGGCTCAAGTATCGCTGTCAGACCCAGAGTTCTCGGTGTTACAGGAATATTGTTGAATGTCCTTCAAGGTTGTTAATAGAGAAAGCTTGAGCCGAGTTGCCACGGTTAAAGTATGTGACAACCACAGCATCCCAGATTTTCACGGTAACAAAAATTCCTCCACAAATACACCTGCTAGAAACTTTGAAACCCTGAAGTACCAACCAAAGACATAAATACCCCTCCGACAAATTCTTCAACAAATAGGTTATAAAACATGTGTGTAAAGTTGACACGGCAAGAGGAAAGCAAGACACGTGCATAGCATATGCATGTGGATGATAACCCCTCACCCTAGTTTATAGGAGAGGTTGATCCTACTTACAAAGAAAGGAATAGGCAAGATAGTGAGCATCTTGCTTGAAGGCTTGTTTTAGTTTATAACCTTATAATCTTATAAACGACTGAATGAACTTTTTGGATTCATATATGTAGAAATTTAAGATTAATGAAATTATATACATCCTATAAATGGGCACACATATATGTATATAAACAAATAGATACATATATATGAAGACAGTCCAACGTATGGAAGTATCTTACGCATGTGGTGTTCTTGGAAGGACTGGGCCATTTAGGTCACATAAGCGTTGGTTTAAAATGCCACTGTTTAGAGATGCCCAAGATACACCGAATATTTGTTACGATGAATCTATCTATTTTATTTTTATTTTTATTTTGTCATTCGCCAAGTACAACCAACACACCTGACCCGCACATATAACACTATATATCCAAATTGAGAACAGCAGGTAACTAACCTCAAAAGAGTAAAAGATCAAGTCATTACTACACAAAGAAAGATACCTGCATTTACTTCTTCCATAAGCATATTTGTTATGCAAACTGAGGGAGGCAGGAAGGACAAAGCTACAGTCAAGCAATTGATCGCATTTGCCTATTAATGAAATAAAAGAAAGATGATTATGTTACATACTCAGTTTATCTCTTATTCCAATTGATTTCAACAAAGCAGAAAAGAAGAGACAGGCCACAAGAGGGGAAAAAGTAATGCACTTATTACACTAACCAGTAGGCTTCCGTCTTCATGCTGAAGCAAAATGTTTTCTTGAATTCTCTCCAGAACAGTACATACAACACTTGGCAATAAATCCGTAGGCATTCTTGAATATCTGCAAATTCCTCACAAGTCACAGACAAATAGTTGTAGTACAATTCAGCTTGTTACCAGTTTCGCCAATGCAATGTTTCAAATTTTTCCATTGCACATACTTGTAGTCGATAACTAGGATACCAAGAATATGGAGTGAAGCTCTGATTCAAAGACAAGGCAGGTAAGGGGGATGTCACAGATCGGATTCGTTTTGCACAAGGATCGGATATGCGGAATACATGTCCAGATACGTTTATTGGTCGAATCTGCAATTTTCAGAAAATTGGACACAGGGACCGGGTACTCGTACACAAAACCACCACCTGTTAGCTACCAGAACAATCCTCACCTTCAAGTCTATCTAGCCATACAGCCACACCATCTTCCCTTTTGTTCACATCAAAACTCATGGAGCCACTACCTTCTTAATCATCAGGTAAAGCCTATGCTCCATCACCGCTAAACTGCCGCCCTCACACACCATCACCTCCACCTGGTATGTGTGCCCCTGCAGTTCAGGGGTCAATGCTGGTGACCTGCTATACTTGGAGGGAGCTGGAAGTAAGAAATTAAATGGTGGAGTGAAGTAGGATTGGAAGAGAGGGTTCGACTTTGGTGTTGGACTTCACAGGAGAGATATTGTGGTGTTAGGGTCATGCGGATGCGGGGAAGGAACAAAACTTGGGCACAGATTTCTTTGGGTTGGGATGTTTAGAAAGAAGAAGAAAGATATTGTGGAGTTGAGGTCATAAAAAAATTGATGGGATATAATTGGTTTCAGTGGAATACACTGGTAATTCATATTTTGATCCTTATAATTTAATACTATTCACATTATGGTCCTAATATTTTGAATTTTTACATGTATCTTTGTATCATATATTTTTCCAAAATCTCGTAACCTTGGATAATGTATCCGTATCAATGCAACATGAGTGAACAGTTCATACTTCGATTACCACTATGCATTATGTTTACCTGTAAATGTATAGACTATACTTCTCCTTAATAGCTTAACCTTTATATGGGTTGGTAAATGCTATCAGCACGCAAGCGCAGAGGATCAAACCTAACTCCAGTCCCTTTTTTTCAAAAACACTATTAGTGTGTCGCTACTCTGCTACAACAAAAACTACTACTGCTGTTTGACACGTGCTGAAGTCAATTGTGTTAAATATGTTAATTATTTACCTACCCAAAAATGTAAGCTTTTGAGTTATGGTAATTCAACATGGTATCAGAGCAGGAGGTCATGAGATCAAACTGCCATCCCATTTATATTGTTCAAGTGTTGGGCCTTTTTGTTGGCCTTGTTATGTCATCTATATGCCTTTGTGTGTCCCATATTGGCGCAGGATGTTTGTTACAATCCAACACTTGAGGGCGTGTTTAAGTCGATTGTGTTTAATATGTTAATTATTGTGGAAATAAAAGAGAGATAGTGGAATAATTTTAATTAGATAAATTCAATCTCATTACAAAGAGGCTTCAGCCTTTAAATAGAAATAAACTAGAGTATTGACCAAGATAAACTCAAACAAATAAACAAGGAGCCGCCACCTTTATACCCTAATACCACACACTATTGATCCAATATAACTATTGTTAGAGATAATCATTATATAAGAGAAAGAAGTTGACAGAAAAGTTATGTTCTATTACTTCACCAACACTGTTTATATAGGCAGTAGCCTATCCATACTAGGAAGGCATTTTTGACATCCAGTTGATACAAGGGTCATCCTTTATTAGCGGCAATAAAGATTGGAATGCGAATGGATGGCATCTTGGCTACAAGAGAAAAGGTCTCCTCATAGTCCACATCATACGTCTGAGTGAATCCCTTTGCGACGCCGACCAACTGAGAATTGAGGCGCTCCACGCTGTGTTAAGCAATTAGCTTAACTAGGGTTTGATTCAGGGAAATAGGGGATTGAGGAGAGGAAATTGGGGATTGAGGAGAGGAAGACAGTAGGAGAGAAACAGAGATTCTATTAATGTCCAAAGGTGAGGATTACAAGCAAAGAGCTCGGCTTATATAGGAGCCGACTCAACTACTAACTAACAGAACTAATTTCAAAATGATGTCATCAACTAACTTCTTTCCGTACACTCTAGGTTCCTGACATCACCCTCCCCTTTTAAACATCCTTGTCCTCAAGGATATAGAAAAAATTCTAAACCAAACCCCAAATAGGCAAATATACTATTTCCCACAACAACCAAACATACAAAATCAAACATCCCATTTCCCACATCCCATTGTCTCCCATTATCAACATTCTCATTATCACTATTGCTAGTATCCTCTATCCCACCCTCTCAAAACCATCCTTGTCCCCAAGGATGTAAACGAGAAAAGAAAAAATGGCACATAGACCCAGATCCCAAACAAAATTTTCTAGGATAGTAACCCCTACTAAAACAACAATTTTGTGACCACTTGAAAGTATTTCTTCATGGACGTGAAATGAGTTGTAAGGCATCCATACACTAAAATTCCCTTTGAACTCACAACTGCTCTCTTCAATAACCGAAACGGGTTCAAGATTATCTTTATGACTTTATAGGCATTAGAAATGGTCCAGCTGTCATTAAATGTGAACCCATATTTTGCTGTAATAAAACTGTGGCCGGATACAACTTTTACCATTTGCACTGAGTTGTGAAAATATGCTAGCAACTTCTGGACTGATGCCCCCAAGTTTCTTCGCAGTTACGACACTTGAATTTGGCCAAGTCCCTTGGAAAACTGATCCAGGACCTCCTCCTCCCAACTTGTCCAGAAAAAAAAATTTAGTTGCACTCTGCAACCCTTTGAATCCGATTGCCACTAGAGAACCCTCAATTTTCTTTCCATATCCACCAACCCTCATTTTATGCCTATGAATTACACATGCAATAAGCCCCAAAATGGCCACAGCAGCAACAGCATGTGCCAAAACAACACCTATCCTCGTATTACTTTTGCCACTCAAAACCGCAAAGGAAAAGACTCTGACGTTAATCATTTTACCACTTTCATCACCAACACAGTATTGCTGTAAGTTCAATAGCTCAACAAGACCGTCCGTGATGGCTGATTTGGGTTATAGATCCTCTCTTAATCACTGTTTGATGATTTTCATAACCATGACTCAAAATATGCTCATGAAAATTACACCCACGGATTTCCTTCCCTTTGCCTAAAACGAAAACCATAGGCTCGGCAGCAACACTACCCTTAATCCAATCAGTGTATGTGAGTCTAGCAGTTGTAGTCCTATCCCATGCTAAAAATTGATTTTGCCGAGCAAAAGGGATGACAGGGATGACAACTGCTGCTGCATCAATTGGTTCAACATAAGTGGAAACCACTATTGCCTCACTGTTCTTGTCTTGGACCCAATAGATGCAACTATAAAATATATAATGCATGACTTTGTCTTGGCCTTCCATTTTCACATAAACGACAAGTACTTCAACAGGGACATACCCCACAAAATCAAGCACATCATTCAGCTTAATATTTCTAGTGAAATTGCGCAACCTACACCATATAGAAGAAGCAACATAAGGCAGCTCCTGGATCGAATAGCAGCTCATATGGTACATAAAGCTACCTCCTGGATCGAATATGAACCTCAAAATCTCACCCAACCAGAGTTTCAGTGTCAAGTCTGGGAACTAACATGAGATGTGAAATATTCAGTCGACACTTCTCATTATTCCGCTCAACTGAAGCTTGTTCAGGCATTTTGTCAAACAGGGGGTAGCCAGCTTTTAAACTTGTCATTTTCAACGAAGGAAGCTGCTCCAATTCGACAACCAACTGATTATCAGCCTTAATGGGAGATGAATCATCCTTCCCTTCATCTCCAAACAAGGAACCCGTAGAAAACAAGTGTAGAACCGCCGGAACTGGACCGGTCATCTCATCGAACACTTGGTAGGCAACCTTCACGACTTCTATCTTTGATGGAAATATCTCCTCACCCTTTCTTCATCAACTGAATTTCAGAAATGAATTCGAATCACAAAAAATTGGCTCGATCATTTTGTCAAACACCTTGCGCTCTGCATTTGGTGAGACAATTTTTCCAGGATCGACCTCCATTTGCACTCAAGCATCATCATCGTTACTCAGACAATGTCATCATAGCAACTAATATCCTCTCGATCTATGCGGTGTATGCACCATCCACCACACTCTAATACAACAAAGCAGAGAGCTTGAAAGATGTATCCCGCCTCTTATCAACATTCTTCAACACCGCTTTCATCACTTGCATGAGAGATTCATACTGATTCTCAATCTTCTTATCAAATGAGCCTTGAATCTCCCCAAATCGAAGGTTCAGATTCACGCCGAATTCGTCCAATCGATGATGGAACTCATCACTCATCTTCACTGGACAATCCGCAATTCTTCGATGGATTTAGCGACCATGGATACCGAGCGAGATTATATGTTCTCTCGATACCGGATGTTAAGCACTTAGCTTAACTAGGGTTTGATTCAGGAAATAGGGATTGAGGAGAGGAAATTGGGGATTGAGGAGAGGAAGACAAAGAGGAGAGAAAAAAGAGAGATTCTATTAATGTCCAAAGGTGAGGATTACAAGCAAAGAGCTCGGCTTATATAGGAGCCGACTCAACTACTAACTAACAGAACTAATTTCAAAATGATGTCATCAACTAACTTCTTTCCGTACACTCTAGGTTCCTGACACGCTGCCATCAGGATTAAATTTGACAGTGTAAACCCAACGACATCTATCCACCTTCCCAGTAGCCAATTGAACAAGATCCCATGTCTTATTTTGTTCCAACGCAGCCATCTCATTAAACATAGCATGTTTCCAACCGTCATGAGATAGAGTTTTTGCAAAGACTTAGTGATCGAGACACTCGAAAGGGAGGAGATAAAACAAGCATATCAAGAGGATAAATGTAGTGCGGAAACATAATTACCAATAGGATGTCGGGTAGTTCAAGAGCGGATACCTTTGCAACATGCAATAGGTAACTCATCCAACGGTTGAGCGGATTCCCGTGGTGAAGAAGGTTGGTCCGAGTCATTTGAAGGCAACTGTGGTGTCTTCTTCTTGCGGCTGTAAACTTTGTTGATGGGGAGCCGTAGGGTTGGTTCAATAGACAGTGGTTGGGACTGGTGTGGGGACTGGTGGGTAGGGAATGGATCACCATAAGATGCTAGGAGGGATGTAGCATCACTTATAGGTTCAAGGAACTCAGTATCATATAATAGGGTGGAATAATAAGGAATGTCTTCCGCCAAGGGAATATCGGCGGATACAAAATAACGGAGTAGATCTACATCCATCATGAAAAAATGAAACATATTGATGTGGATCTACACTTCATAAGGGAAAGGATTGACAACACCACCATCAATCTCACATAACCTGAGCTCGGAGAAGGAAGAGATAATACGATTCACCAAGGTTGTTCCAAACAAAATTTTCCACGATCTTTGAAGCAAGCTTGGTTGCTCTAATATCTACAACCAATCTTAAGGGGAGTGAAGAAATATTGGATGTTATATGAAGGGTATTCTTGTAATTTCAGGCCTTATTTAACTATTGGTTAATATGGCTGAAGTTGACCTTGTGGTTTCTATTTCGGGTCTTTGACTTACTTTTTGTATTAGTCGTTGGAGGTGAACTAGCCGTTGCTAGTTGGTAGCTTAAATTCCTAACTTATTGTAGTTTAAAATTAAGTGGACTAAAGCTTCTCTCTTTCCCAATATTCTTCTAAGTCTTAAATTCCACAATAGATAGCAATTAGAAACCCAAACAAAGAAGTAAAGAGCAATCTTGCACAAAAGTTTTCTCCCCCGGCATATTACTCCTAACATGCATTCACTACCAGCATTTTTAAACCCAAACCAACGCCAAGAATCAAGCAAAAACCTTGCAGAATAAATAAATAGGAGCAAGGAAGCTTACGGTGTGCATGATATCAAAGGAATCAAAACTTTGAAAAGGGACGCCAGCAAGCCTCTATGCATTTCACGTTTAACCAAGTATAATATACCTGAATCATAGATGTCGATATCATTATCAATATGATAATTGGGTCGCATGTACAAAACTTCAATTGAAAAATTAGTTCTTAAAAAGAAAAGTGAGCAGACGCTATAAAGAGACATGGACATGTGTTTTCACAAACCTGAATGGAGCTGAACCAAAATCTGACCAAGGGAACTGGAAAGTGATGTAAAAGATTCAAACTTGCTTGGATCTTTTAACTCTGCCACTTGAAGAAAAACGGATGTAGATTTATCCAAAATTGTAGCAATAGTAGAAGCAGCTGTAAGCCGTGCCTGGCCATCGAAACAATGTATAACTCCATCAAAGGACTAGAGTACACATTAGACTATCAAATAACTCTATCATTTGAATGCCAAGGGGTGCAAGAAGGGGTGAAAGAGAAGGAAAGACAGATGAATATGTCACCAAAAGTAATGCAATAAAAAAATACTTGGAAGCAAAAAGACATGAATATTCAAGAAAAAAACATAAAAAAGAGTTGGCTGAGATGAAAATAGCACCTATTGTGTAGCAAATTAAGAACACCAGCAACTACTTGCCAAAGAAAGTCACAAGCAATACCTTTGAATAAGGATCAAACAGCAAGCAACTCATCAAATTTGCTTCATATTTCCTGCAGGTAAGTAACAGAAAGGAAGTATATCAAAACATAAATGTTATGTATGGAAGAGGACTGTTTACCGGATCCAAAAGCCAGGCAAACCTTGGTTGCAGAACATCAATGCAAGGCAACAAGGTTGTCAACTGGGTATTTACCAATTTAGGCTCAGCTCTGCAAAGATCCTTTAACCACATTCAGTAAACCATATCAGAAACCTTTACCCTGAAACAAATAAATGCTTAAGCCCAAACGGAATTAGTTAATAAGTTCCAGATTACACACAAAAAATTAAAATCTTTAAAGGCCTGAAGGCATCCCTTTTGAAAGTACCTAGTAAGAAGCCATCCACCACAGGTTTTACCAACTATGACCAGCTGAACACAAGATGATAAAGACCAATACCCCCCTACTCTATCCCCCAAGAGATCCTAATAAGCTTAAATTTGAAGAAAGTTTGAGATATTCTACAGCCTCTGAGCGGCTTGAGTTGAATCCTATTTTAAGTCATCTGGTTGAAGGTATTCGATTTTGTCACAGAAATACCATTTTGTTAAGAAGACTCCCCCAGTAAAGCTCTTGGGGTCATGTGATCATTTCCCAGAACAGGTGTATCTGTTTAAGCAAATATACTCAAACATAGTATCAAAAAATCTAGCTTAGAATTACTTTACCACAGGCAACACGATCTTGGTAAATTGGTTAAGGCTTTTTGCCAATCCCCAAGTCTCTGTATGGGATTTATTTACACCCTTTAACCACATCCCTTTAGGATTTCAGTTTGCACTGGCCATTTGCATTGGATTCCCTATCTAGAGTGCCTACACAGGTATGAGTTGAGAGTCATGTCATAGTTTTCTGTTTTTATTTGTTTTATTTTGTCTTCTTATTATAAGGGTAATATTGGTAATAGTGTCTTAGGGTGCCGTATAATGTGTGTGGCGGCTAAGTGTGTTTTTCTTCTAGGCTAAGTTCCTATAATTATGGAGATCAGGGCTTCCTTGTAACTATAAAATAATGGCCTCAGCGTCAATAAGAATATGAATAAAAATTAATATTTTATCTCTCTTATACCCTAAAAATCTCAGCATGAACTCAGTCTCTTCCTCCTCTGGAACCAAACCAGCCCAACGACACCAAAAAAATTAAGGAACGGAAGGAAATCTGGGCGTCGAAGAAAATCCTAATCAACCCGGATCGTCTATACTACCGGTGTCAAGAAGAATCGCGGGGAAGAACTACCTTCAGTGATATCTTATGCGGTGTCAATTCTTTTATGATCCATTTGGATTGCTGGAATGGAATGGAACTTAACTGACGAAATGAATTGCAACGAAATGGAATTAATTCAATTCCATTCCTACGTTTGGTACACGATTGAACGAAATTGACAAGATTCAATATGAGGTGACAAGTGAAAGTGACAAGATGGGTGGTGGTGTAATGTCTGGTGGGGGTGGGGTGGGGTGGGGGTGAGGTGTGCGGTGGCGGTGGGTGTTGGTGGGGTGAGTGATGGTGGCCGGTGGTGGTGGGGTGGATGGTGGTGTAAGAAAAGATACCGCACACACATTACACAACTAAATGTTTTGACATATACAAATTAATGGTGCTATGCCTCGATCAAAACCTTATCGGCAGGAAGAAAAAAAAATCGATGCCACGTAAATAGTCATGGATTGTCAATTATCATGAAAGTTAACAACAGCGGCCAAGAGTTTTGTAGTATCCTTCAAAACCTCACTTCCAACTCTAGCCATAATCAGTTGACGCCCCCTCCCCCCGTCAAACCCCCCCTAAAAAACATGCATCCAGCCTTTCTCAGCCATGTTCCTAATCGCATCCAATCCAAATCAAACATCAAATGCTTTAACATAAACCAACTCTAGTCTGAGAGAGAAGGTGATAAAGATATACCACGTGGGTACTAACCTGAATACATAAAACTGCAACGACTCTAACTTTGTCACAATGACTGCTGCTGGTATCCCGGCCGAATCCATCACCATCACTGCTGTAATCTGAATCAGACGAGGTATGATAGCTAGATAAACCAGGATCCAAGCAAGGAAAAGATCCCTCGTCTCTTTGCCGAAGCATCCGATCCTTCCGCAAGTGAGGAGGTCTGTACCGGCCAGTGTTTGACTGAGAAATATTGCTCATTGGAGAAGTCTCTGGCATAACGAAACGGGTTTGGTTTGTTACCCCGTAGTCTAAGAACCTCTTCAACACTACAATAAAACTTGACATCTGTCGAACCCCAAGAACCACAGAATAAGCAAAAGATTCGTGAAACCTTCCACTATTAAAAGTACTTAAGACTAAGCTTTGGACATAAACCAAGTCTTTACATGAGCAGCCAAGGAACCCTTTAGATCTTTTGCAACCAAGTGGAGACAATGAAGAGCCGAGTAATAGAACCTGTAGAGCTGAGGAATTAGTAAATTATTCATAACATGATCATGAAATAATGATGCCCTAAAATTAACAAGTAGAGGGCATATTACATTGGCATCACGTTGCCTTCAGAAAGAGGACCCTCAGAAGCTAAGGAATCCAATACTTCTCTAAGAACCTGGTTTGCAAAAGGAAATTCTGCATTACATTACAATCCTACTACAGATAATTCATTTAAACCTTGAACTAGAACGTAAAACACATAAACAAGTATGCGAACCTCAATGGTTGATTGCCAAATATCAATCGGTAAAGATGTCCCAACCCGAGAGTACACATCACTGATTAAGGTAAGGGCAAGTTTTTGTACTTCGTAGACACCAAGATATTTGCAACGTTTTGGGTTGCTGATGGAAGAAGATGGGTGCACTGACTGAATTTGCAGCGACAGAATCACACCTTGAAGGAAATCGAGTAATTGTTTGTTTTCTGACAAACCCATAGTTCTCTGATATACCCCAACAAGTGACCTACAACAGAAATATAGGCAACTCTGAAAAAATGACATGGAAAATACATCATGTGCATGTACTAAACTAAACCATGAGGTTATTGTTTGAATATGCATGAACATTCACTTAAGAACCATGTTTGATATATATCAGCTCAGTTGCAAAGCGGAATCAATTACACAGGAAAGATCAAAGAATACCCCACAGTTTCCAGACATTGTTGTGTTGCTTGGACCACATCCGCGTCCCCAGCCAGATTGCCATTTCTGGTACCTTTGCCAAAAAAGACATCCACCACCCTCTGGGAGTACTTAAGTGATAACGCCCAAGATGATGAATTCAATACCAGTGAAACACGGGAACAGACCAACTGGATCTGGATAAATGAAAAGATGAAAGCAAATGTGTTAAAACAACTAGAACAGAAAAATCAAGTCAAGCACATCCGCATGCATGACTATGTAATTCCACTAAAATCTATCATCGATGTTGAATAGCTATTTATCTAAGCACCAAAGACAATAGAGTACATAATGTCACATACTCCCTTTGCTTGAACGCAGAATATTCGACACAGCCCAACCAGAATACACTTCTTTAACGAAAAGTGCAGTGGAAAATAAAACTCAGCAATTCCTCGCTTTTTGATGATATCAAAAAGTCCAAGATGAATGAGAGAGATTTAATATATCCATTAGAATTGCTTCATAAAACATATTCCGCCAACAATCACAATGTTCTATCTCCTTCCCCGTTGCCCTGGTTGCACCGGTTAAATGTAAGGTATTGTAGCCAAGCAATCCAAAATCCATCCGCTAATCCACACAAGTTGAGAATGGACGTATTGTCAAAACGATACAGGTGACATATTGTCCATTTCCTTCCTCTAAAATTTTGCCAAAAATCCCAACTTTTCTTGTCCTCCGTTTTCTATCAATCCAAACAGGGGCTTAAAGCTATCCCATTTCTATATTTATGAACAATTATAAAAATAAAAATAAAATGCAGTCAACTTCACAAAGGAAGCAAGTAAGCAACCAACACCCTACAACCAAGCATCAAAGTATAAAACACGATGAACATACATTGGACATTTTGATCATACTTATGCATCCAAAAATGAAAATACGTTTCTAATAAATAAAATACACCAATGCAAATGCTTCGGATGTAAATGTTGAAGAAAACTTCCACAGTTCATAAGAAAGAAAGACGAAAAGCCAACGTGAAACTTACAAAACGGGATAACTGAACAAATGTTTGAATCAATGAATCAGAACCTTCGGTATCAGAAACACCCTGAGCTAATTCTATCAGAAGTATGATGTCAGATGTAACCTGTGTTCAACGCAAAAGTTGAAACCATTAAGACGCACTAACAGTAACAGCACACAGAAAGTTGAAAAGAACATAATTGGAAGGAAAAAAATCCACCATGGTTAAGCTACCTCGTAAGAAGGCAGATTTGGAACCGCTTCAATAAGATTATTCGATTGGGATAAAATAACACGATTCAGCAAGTGGAGAACAGGGACAGAGCGAAGTGCCGGGGAAGAAAGTGCTTGAGTCTCGTCCCTTAAGGTCAGAAATGCCGTTCTCCATAATCTAGCGCGCGAACTAAGTGTCGCCCCATCTTCCATATTTTCTTCTTTCCACACTCGTCAGAGCATCGCCACACACTCAACTGAAAGTCTGAATTCTGAAACACCTCGACCTTAGATCCGCCGTACACAAGCATTTTATACTTATGATGATGAAGCACCGAAACTTCATTATGCGTGCTGTAATGTCGAACTTATTTCTGACGCGTGTCTGCGGCTTAAAATTACATCATTTAAAATTTAATTATCCGACACATCTCCGACATCATTTTCAACATTTAATACAATTTAATAAATAATTTATCGTATTTAATTTATATATTTCTTATTGATAAACAATTATTTTTTACAAATTGTATTAATTTGAAAGTCAATCACATTTCCAAATGAGACATTGCTTGGAAGGACAGGAGACGAGTAAGTACACAGTTGTTCATAGCTACCAATTTCTCAACAATACAGACACTAGGCGGCTAGACCGACTTTAGGAGGAGATTTAGAGACTGAAAGGCCCCTACAGACTCGGCTTTATGATATGGCAAAGCGACCACGATGCACTTCCCAATTTCAGCTTGCTCTGGAGAAGGCATGTTTGCAATTCTGCAATATGCACTGTATGTAATTGCTCAGATGAATCACCCATTCACGTGTTGCGTGATCACCTAGGCGAAATCCATTTGTAGAAATCTTCTACCTGCCCCAGCTCATGAGGAGTTATTTGCTCGACCAAGCATCCAAGAATGGATCAAAGCCAATATTACGGGAGCCCACACAGTGAGAGATTAGCCGTATTACTTCCGTTAAGATGTCAATGGTTTATGGTTTTGGAGGAATTAGTTGGTCCATCACCGTAAAGCTGACAGGCCACCACTTCATCTTTTCGTGTCACGTGTGGAAAGCCGCGTCACGAACTTGAAAATTGCATGGGATATATAGTGTGCAAGGTAGTGTAGTTTCAGTGCTTGTTGTTTATGGTTTGGATGCTTTGATCCTGTTTGTAACTGTTCCAAGTAAAAGCAATAAAATTGATCGTTTCTCATAAGAAGAAAAAAAAAGCCAATCACATTTTCGTATTTTCTATTGAAATCATATAAAAGTCGAATATATTTTTCAGATATTCAAAGAGTTTACATATTAAATATATTTTACTTTGTCTAGTTATTCAGATTTTTTAAATAAATTGAATCTCTCACACACATACATATTGATACGCCAAGCCCGTAAACGAGCCACGGATCCACTTTGGGCCTGTACGTAGACCCAATAACAGATACGGTCATCGGCCCAGAAAGTCTGCATCACCATAAGCTGGATCGGGCCGGGCATGATCAAGCCCGCCTAAGATCCTTGTGACCCGCATCACTGGGTAAGCAACAGACAACGATCACCAAGCCTTCAACCCGCCATACACTACGCGATCTGAAGCCATAGGGGACGGCCAATCCGCCCATCATCACACAAGTCTGCCAGCTCGGACTGAGCCTACTTACCTAGGCAAACATGATTTCTACTTGACAAAGATACAAGGCAGATCCAATGAAGTGGTCGAGTGTCGGGTCCGCCCTTCACGACAGCTGTCAATATTAATTATGTCACATCATACTTTATTATGTCTTATCATGCATAGCTTAATTATCATTAGCAATCTGTCTATATAAATAGCGTCACCTTGTAAATCATTTGGACATCTGGAATATACTAAAAGCATAACCACTCTGCCAATTCGTCGAACGCTAAGTCCACCATCTTGTTCTTCATATAGTCTTCACATATTTCATCATCAGCGTCATGCACCACCGGCAAAATCACACTTAAATAGCGAGATATCCATCTCAAACCACCGCAATAACCACCATGATAATTCACACACACACACACACACACACACACACACACACACACATATATATTATAATACGTGTCACACGACGCACACACACACACACACACACACACACTTTAAATTTTGAAATTAGTCGTGTCACATATATATTATAATACGTGTCCCTGACGTGTTGTGTCTTTAAATTTTGAAATTAGTCGTGTCATCGTATCTGTGTCGTGTCGCGTAGCGTGTCCGTGTCCGAATCCGTGTTTCATATGAACGAACAAAACGACAAAGTGTTTTATTTTCAAATAAAAAATTTACAACCAAAATCAAACCGAAATCCGAACCGATTCAACCTGAAACCCTAAATAAAAGTTTTGAGTGCTTTTATAAAAAACCTAAAATTTTTGAGTCGGTTTTAATCAAACCAAAACTCGATTGGTTTTATCATTTTTTAGCCAAACCAAACCGAACAAACCTAAATATAAATATACAAAATATCTATACTATATACATATTTACGAAGGGAAATAAAATTGATTTTGACCCAAACTCGGAAATGACTCAATTGACCCGCTTCAAACCCACTTCATTTTCCAAAAAAAAGAACAAATATATCTTTAAAATCCAGCGGTAACTCCTATTTCAAATACTCCATAATATTTCTCACAAAATTCAAAATTATTATTCAAATTCAAATTCTTATTTCATTTTACATGAAATTCCAAAAATACTGCATTAAATTCATAGTTATTATTGTAATACCCTACTCCCGACCCCTAGGTCCACTGGGGTCATTCTAGGAGGGGTTGCGAAGCTCTCGCCTCGACTTCAATAACAATACTAAAAATTCCAATATAACAAAATAAATCCACAAAATGATTTACTAACACTTCAATAACGAACTTCATTACAATATTACGACAAATCAATTTTACATAATCACTAACTAATTTCATTAAAAGATTACAACACAAGATAAATTACAATAGCTCTTAAAATAAATCGTGGTACCATCCAAAACATTAATTTCCTTTATCTTCGAATCTCGATCAAACATCGCCTACAATTTCTCTTTTTCCTTGATCAAAACCTGTACATATATTTGTAAAAGAAAAAAAAAGACAAAGAAACAAAGGAAACGAGGCGTCAGCAAAGGGCTGGTATGAGCCACGTGTGCAAGTGTTATACTATATATCTTATTATATATTTTCAAGGAAAAAACTACCAATTAACCCAATTAAACCAATTGACCAGCTCCATACCCGGAATTTCATAGACCTGCTCATAAAAAAGAAAAAAAAAAAAAAAAAAAAAAACCCTCCACTCTTCCACGTCCCAGCAAACCGCCGTCCTTCAAATTCCTCCTTTGATCGAAGCCGGCATCATGCTCATACCCATCACTCAAATTATGCTATTCAATTTCATTGAATTAGTTCCAATAAAAAAGGGTTAGTCTTCTTTTGATCAATTCTTCATTAATTTTCTTTTCTTACCTCTGTTCTAATTTCGATTTTTGTTAATGGCAGGCAAAGCTTGAGCCTGGGTTTTTCATCGGCCCAAATCGATCCAACACGGGTCACTGAAGTGTTGTGGAGAGCTCTTCAAATTTCACCTTCTCTTTATGATGAAAAAGTGTTTCAGGTACTTTGAATGTGTGTATGTTTGATGTCAAATGGCATATAGATCAACTGTTTTAGAGATTAATGTTTCATTGTCTGAGTTTCAGTCTTTGGATTTTGTCGTAAATGAAGCTAGGAAATACAATATCAGACTCATGGTGGAAAAGCTCAGTATGTCAAATGGGGTAAAGATGCAGGCCTCAACTTGACTTCAAATGATGATTTCTTCTCTCATCCAACCCTCAAAAACTACTACAAGGCGCACGTTAAGGTGAAATGGCTTTATGATAGATAGTATGTTTACTGATTTCTGATAATTAATCTTGCATTTTCCCTGTACTCATCCGATTCTTACAGGTCGTTTAAGGTGAAATGGCTTTATGATAGATAGTATGCATTCTGATTTCTGAGAATTCATCTTGCAATTTTCCCTGTATACTCATCTGATTCTTCCTGTAATGTATCATGTACACGATTCTTAACAGGGTCAACACTATAAACAACATAACATACAAGGATGATCCCACCATATTCGCGTGGGAACTAATAAACGAGCCACGATGTGAATCAGATCCATCAGGAAACAAACTGCAGGTAACATAATTTCTATCAATCAACATAGGATGCACAAAAGAATAAGTGAATAAGTATATTAAAGGTGCCTTTTATTAAGCAAGTTTCCACTTTTCTCTAGGCTTGGTTTGAGGAAATGGCAGTTTATGTAAAGAGCATTGATCCAAAGCATTTGCTGGACATTGGTGCAAAAGGTTTCTATGGTCCCTCAACTCTTAATAAGGTTTCTATGATTCGCGTGGATCTATTGCAACTAAGCATAAACAGTGCCTTTTAGTTTCTTGAAAGTGGTATTTAGTAGGCATAAATGTGACTGCACATTGCTGATGTATGTTGGTTAAGCACTATACACAAACCTTCTTAGAGTGGCACTTAAACTTCAAGGAGGTAAAAGAGTACCATGAATATACGGGAAGGAATCATTCAGGAAATTGACACTTTCAAACAAAGAAAATCCCATGTCATGAAATCCCCCCTCCCCACGTCTCACTGATTTGACGTGTTAGAGGATAAATGGTTCTCCAATGACAGTTTAGAATTTTTTTCTATTGCTAAAAGAGGACCGAAGACAACCCGCGTTCAACCGGTGAAGCTAGCGACGGCCATGTTTGGTAGAATTCTTATGCCTGCCCTCTTTTATGAACAGAAAGAGAGTGGTTCGCTAATTTGTTTTTGTTTCAATCTGAGATTCATTTTTTGTTTCATGCAGGTAGCTTCAGAACGCGCTGTGCTTTTTTTGTTTTTGATTTTGTTGTGTAGATGTTTCGGGCTCTTAATGTGTTATACTGACGTGGATTGTTTAAATTATGTGTCGTTAAAATTTCTATTGATTTCCTACTAGAATATGCTATTCTGAATAATTGCCCTAATTGTAATACGTTTGAATCTTTTGAAGGTTCTGGGACTTAGGGATTTGCTTGCTCTTTGTTTCAGTTGATTTGAGGATCATTCCAAGCAACAATGTTTGGTTCAAACCGTAAGTAAATTTTGTTATGCTCACATGGGGACCGTGTAGAATCAAGCACTACGCCTTCAAATGGCTCTTCATATATTACTCAAAAGTGTTCCAGGTCTAAAAGAAGGTAAATATTTAATCTTTTCTGATTTTTCGGTATCCCATTTGCGTTTTTTTGTTGAATTAGTGTGGATTTTGTTACAGGAAGAATCAAATGAAGAAACTTATGAGCTGATATGGTAGAATTCTTATGTCTGCCCTCTTTTATGAACAGAAAGAGAGTGGTTCGTTAATTTGTTTTTGTTTCAATCTGAGATTCATTTTTTGTTTCACGCAGGTAGCTTCGTAACGCTCGCTATTTTTTGTTTTTGATTTTGTTGTGTAGATGTTTCAGGGCTTTAAATGCGTTATACAGATGTAGACGATTGTTCAAATTTCTTTTGATTTCCTACTACAATATGCTATTCTGAATAATTGCCCACCGAAGACAACCCACGTTCAACCGGTGAAGCTAGCGACGGCCAGGTTTTGTAGAATTCTTATGTCTGCCCCCCTTTATGAACAAAAAGAGAGTGGTTCGCTAATTTGTTTTTGTTTCAATCTGAGATTCATTTTTTGTTTAACGTAGGTAGCTTCGTAACGCTTGCTGTTTTTTGTTTTTGATTTTGTTGTGTACATGTTTCAGGGCTTTTAATGTGTTATACAGATGTAGACGATTGTTTAAATTGCGATCGTTAAAATTTCTTTTGATTTCCTACTAGAATATGCTATTCTGAATAATTGCCCTAATTGTAATACGTTTGAATCTTTTGAATGTTCTTGGACTTAGGGATTTGCTTGCTCTTTGTTTCAGTTGATTTGAGGTTTGTCCTTTCATATCTCTGCGTTGCTACTGCTTATTTTATGTACTACCTTTTCTGCGAGTAATTTGGTGGAAGTTATCGTCTGCGTAGCTATTGAATGTGCTTGATTAATTTCGCTTTTTGAGGATTTTTTTCCTGTAGTATTAGTATTACTGTATATGCATCGTTGTTCTCGGAAATTAGACATTTAGACGGCCTGACTGATTTTTGTTTCTTCTGTTTGAGCATAGGTGGATGTGCATCTGCCGAATGGTGTTTTTGCCAGAGCCGTTGTTCCTAGCGGTGCTTCCACTGGTACGTGCTGATTCACCATAATTTTTTCCATTCATATATGCACAAAGTGAAGGATCAGGTAGATTTTAATGCATTTTGTTTTATACAAATACGGGAGAAGGCATGTCATCTAGCTTGCTGGAATTCATGGTCGAATTATTAGGTCCACCTACATCTGGTTGAAGATGGCTTCAGTGAGTAATTTAATAACTTTCTTCATTTATTAGAACAATGATACTTTATGTTTCACATTTATTTTTGTCTGTGAAGAATGTTCACGCTTATTCTTCACCAAACAAGTTCTTGGAGTTTTGATGCCTTTCTCCAGAACAATGTTACTTATTTTTCACATTTATTTTTTTGTGAAGAATGTTCACAGCTATTCTTCACCAAACTGGTTCTTGGAGTTTTGATGCCTTTCTCCATATAATGTCATTGTTCATAGCTTTAAAAAGGATCATTTTTAAAGAAACGGCATCATAAGCGAATCAGTCACACTGCAGACTGTAGAAACCATTGAAAGAAAGAAAACATAAGTTGAAATAGGATTATGTTATTCTGAAAGATTGCAGAGCATTTAAACCGTCTATTGTAAAAAATACTATTCCCTGGCATTATATTACAGATTTTGTTTAGTATGTATTTATACAGTTCAACCATCGATTGTAATAAACATTCTTATTTGTGCCTATATATGTAGTTTATAAACATGAATTTCCCTTAATTATTTGACTTTTGTATGAGGATATTGTATTCTACTTAATTCAACTTATTCATACTTTATTAAAATGTTTGACATAAACGTCTCCTTCCTATACACACCTCTTATTGCGTTATACCCGCGTCATACGGAGTGGTGCATCAAGGTTCGGATTTTACTCAGATCGACTTTTTAAATATAACGTTCTCCGTGCATCGCACGGGTTTCCTACTAGTATTTTTATATATATATATATATATATATATAATAATATATAAAAATATATCTTGATCAACTTTTAAAAATAACGGCGGAAGTCTTTTAATTATTAATTGATTGAACAAATGAAAAGATCAATTTTTAGTATTGAAGTGCACGAGCATTAAGAAAACATATCAGGTTCATTTACAAGCACGAGCTTTGGCCGAGCCAATAAGTCAAATACCGCCCTAACACCGTTTTACCATATGGATTTCAACCGCACTCCATGAGAACTAGCCATGCCTAACAACTCTGGCCGATTGTCAGGGAAAATGAATCAACCTTCGCCGTGCAAACCTCCTACACGGTTCCAACCAACCCTATCCATGCCCTAGGTCCCACGCACCAACCGCCAGCCCTTGCTTTCCCGGCTGTAGCATGAATCTTCGGGGAAAAGGTACCGTCCCAACTCTTACGAGCGAACACCTCTAGCTACTGTCGGAAAGACTTCGAGTCAAGAGGCCCCGAGACCGGTGACTAGCCGTTCTCCTAGAACAGTAACTCTAATCCCCTAGCCACCAGAGCTTTGACACTTTCGTGCCACGAGCGAGCAAGTATTATTCGTCAATTCCAAGTATCAGTTTTATTTATTTAAAAAAAAATATGCACTAGCTCAAATCAAGTCGTTTAATTAATTTTAAAGAAATCATTTGAAAAATATGACTTCCGAGTTTAAAAGTTCATTCGAAAAATATTTAAAAATAATAAAAAACACACTTTTGGTTTTATATCAAAATAAAAAACTCACCTATTTTTCTTTCGACTCCTCGTAGTATAATTAAATTTTGACGGTCTCCTTGTTGTCTATTTTCAATTGAAATATAACCATGCATCCACGTTGTCTTCCTACTCTCACCTCCACCTATTGTTTAGTACTTCTCTTATTTTCTTATTGTTATCCAAAAGAAATTTCCAATGCCAAACAATACATCAATTCCTCCAACTTGATTACTTTCCCGAACCTATCACTCCATTAATTAGCCTCTTCACGAAAAGCGTCCGTGCCGACGGCGGGCTTCAACTAATGGCGCCTATTAAAATGCAGGAGTCTATACTGAGATGGTTTCAAGAGGACAAAAGAACCCCTAGATTTTCATTATATTTTTTTTTTCTCTCTATTTGGCTCGGAGTTGTGAGAAGGGCAAATTCCCAAACAGAAAAGGTTGATTGCCTTGGTGCAAAATTGATCAGCTATATGCTGAATGAATGGTTTCTTTGTAAATTTGTTTTTTTCCAAGGTTGGTTAATAGCCAAAAGGATGTGTACTACCAAGTCGATCTCTAAAAGATGATTCGTTGGTGATGACTAAATATACTGATTTTGGCGCTGCTATGGTGAAGAAGTGAAGGTTTTGCCAAGGATGCATGGTCGAAAATGGATTCCAAAAAGGAAAAGAAAAATGAAAAAATGGTAGATCGGAGTTAATGATTTAGTGAGGATCTTGACGTACGATGCCGTAAATGATTTTGGACAACAACTTGGTGGTTTGTCGTTATATGGCTTTATAGACAAACAAAGATTTGTTTACATATTTATAGGTGGACTTCGGGAGGACTCTGGAGATTTCAATGGAGATATCATGCAGAGAGGAAGAAGCCATTTCTTCACGTTACAATATTTATTTTCCCCTCTCCACATAATTATTGGCTTAATTAAGTAGTTTTAATTGAATTATCGGTAACTGAAGAAACGGCAAGTCTAATTAAGAGACTTAAAGGTTATTCTATTTATTAAACATAAAAGTACCATGAAACTTTGGTTTTGGGCTATTAGTTCTGATAGATATATAAGTATTATCGGTATGTATTTTCAACCAAAATTTTTCTAGAATAAAAATAACAATAAAATATGCAACGATAAAAACAATAATTAATCTTCCCTGCTCAACAAAATTAACGAACTCATATTGACTAACATTAATAAATCTTTTTACATGCTTTAATACTTACATAAATTAAAATGATATCAATATAAAGGTGTGTTCTAACATTAAAACTATTTGACAGATATACATTTCTCGTTTTATGTCATAAAATTCGGAGCGTTACAATTATTGCCATTGAGGCCTGATTCAACTGGCTAGAGCTGAGGCCCTGAGATCCTGATGTCTCAGGTTCGAATCTCTCTGGAGGCGAAAATTGTCTTCCAGCGTAGTTTTCCTCTTTAGAAAAGTTATTATTGTGGATGTTAGTCCACAATTGTGGTTGTAAATAGTTACAGTTTCTTCCTTTCAATTGTAATAAAAAAAATCATAGTTATTATTCAATTTTAAAATTCAGAATCTTATTTCCTTTTCCAAAAAATCTATATATATCTATACTATCGATATATTTGAAAGCAAGAATAAAATTGATTTGTTAAACTCCCTCAATCACCCCCACTCCCCTTAAATTTAGCCCCATTATCCCTGATAAGCTACTATTTGAATATTTTCTGTGTATTAGTCTCTCCCCGTCTCTTTTTTTATGGCAGTACACATAACGAAAAAACAAGAATTCTCACTTGAAAAGCAGATCCTATGTCTTTGTAAAAGATTCAAGAGCTCCTCACATCCTTTTTCATATACATTTCAAAGGAGGATGCTTAAAATCCGTCATCGAGGAAGTATGTGTTTCGTAATTTAATTCCGAACCCCAGGGGAAATTGCCAGGATGGGCTGTTTATTTTTGTTTTAATTCACCACTGCAGATTCAATTTGCCTTTTTTCCGATTTGTTTCACTAAAATTATGATTTTTCTTTTGATTTCATGAATTTTATTTTCAATTCTCCACTAATGGTATTCAACATTATTTTGATTCATTTGACCTTCGGTTTTGCAGAGGTTTTGCATGACCATGAAGATAATTGAAATATGCGGTGGGCTAATTGGATTTTCGTGAACACTCTTTTTTAATCCGCTTTGGATTACACTAATTGTTTATCTTTTACATTTCAGTTTTCCATGGCTGAATCTGTGTTTTGTTAATTTTAATTTCATATTTTCTCCTTTGTCACTTTCAAATTATTGATCTTCAAACATCATTTTTTGTAGTTTGATATGCAGTTGTGTTACACATGTGTTTCCTTTTTATGCTAGACGTATTCGTTATTTTAACAGGTCAATTTGTAAAAGATTTGACTTGGTAATGGTTTATTTATGTTAGAAAATCCAAAATATACTAGCCGTATGTCTATTTTCGTTAACAAATATAGTAGTTGTTATAAAACTTAATTTGTTAAACTTTATAGGTTTTTAATGGATCAAATTTTGTTTGAAATAGGAGTGTTGAACTCTTTCTTTTCTCCCGGTTTGTAAATTTGATTTTGTTTTCCTTATTTTATTTATACTTTTTTAATTTCTTTTCTTCCATTAACTTCTGAAAAAACAATATGCATATGTTTCACAAAGACATGTAATTTATTTTAGGTTTTACCATGTGGCTACTTTCATGTTAATTCGTTTTGCCCCTTTTCCATTCCCTTTTTTTTTTAACTTGGTTCACAATTTGGATGTAATAATTTTTTTATAGGGATGCAAATTTTTATACTGCATGGCTTTCATTCTTAGGGTCAAATTTGAAAGTCAGGCCAAGAGGGCTAAAGATAAATGTTGAAAGAGAACTTGATCAAATGCGTACCGATATTTGATACATAAAAATGTTTTTCTCTTATTGAACCAATTAAAGCAATATGAGGACATAGGTGATATTTGTAATTTGATTATTATTATTATTACATTTTTTTGTAATTAGTACTGAGAAAATGTTTATTTAAGTCATGTAATCAGTACTGAGAAAATGTTTTTTTTTCATAGGTTGTACAGTTTGTTAAAGTCGTGTAATCAATACTAAAGAATTTTTATTTTTGTCATAGGTTGTACTGTTTATCTAAGTAATGTAATCAAGTGGTTCGGTTCTCTTTAACCTTGAACACATAAAATCACTTGGTTTATAGTTTGTTGTAAATTTCATTTGCATTATTTATAAGCATTTTTTAATTTAAACTTCACCGTGCATCGCACGGGTATAGAGCTAATATGTTTTCTATATACAAAAGAAACATAATAATTAAGCCAAATATGTATGTGTATTTTTTTTGAAAAAATGAAGTTTAATTGCTTGCAAACCGAAACCAATTTGAGCCCAAACCGATCCAAACCGCTTGGTTTTCGTAGTATTTTGATTTGGCTTGGGTTACCATTTTTTCAAACCAAACCGACTTATACCGGTTGGAAAACCAAACCAAACTCTTTACTTATTTCTTTGCTAATTAGTGTGATAGAATATTCACACCGTGGCACCGCCTATGAATGAAGAGTATTTACTCAATGCGTCTCCCGTGGGATGAGATCACCTGTCCAATTTGTGTGTCTAATTTCGATGTCTAAGTAAAAACAACGTCGTTTTATGTGTGTTTTATTTTTTGGTTTTTGTTTTTTTATTTTATTTTATTTTCTTCAAGAAATAAAACACATATGAAACGACGTCGTTTTTACTTAGACACCGAAATTAGATACACAAATTGGACAGGTGATCTCATCCCGTTTCCCGTCTTCTTTTTGCCTCATTGTTGTGGGCATTGTTAGTCAACACCCTTTTAAAATATCGACCGAAATATTGAGAATTGACACATCGATGTTGATAGCTACTCATGCAACGACCCGTTCCCAAAATACGAGCTTCGGAAAATGAACCGTTCAGCACACGTCATATTTAAAATCCAATATGACACGTCAACCTTAACTCAATTTATCCATAAAACGATAAAAGCGGAAACATTAAAACAACTTAGCTCGGAAAAACTAGATAACAAATCAAACGAAAATCAACTACTTTATTCCACTAAGCTTATCCAATGACGGTTACAACTTTATTCTCGAAAATGAAACTAACAACTAGTCTAAGAGCACTTGCAGTATAATCTGTATGAGATAGTAAATCTGTATTTTACTATTCAAACTCTACAGATCCAGCTAAAATACAGCTGCACCAGAATCTGTTGACAGGATCCGTATTCAACAGATTCTGGACACCATACTTTATATCTATCGCAATCTGAAAGAATTTACAGATTCAGGTTCTTACTATTTTCAAACATTTTTAAATATATATATGTATACTTTCTTAGAGTGACAAAAATTGGTTTTTGACAAATATTTCATTATATGGATATTCTATAAATATTTAGAAGATCCATACAAAGTAATATTTGTCTAATATAAATATTTATCACTGTAAGAATAAACATAATATATATATATATATATATATATATATATATATATATATATATATATATATATATATATATATATGTGTGTGTGTGTGTGTGTGTGTGTGTGTGTTTCAAAATATGTCTTATTTTTTATGGTTTGTAGTTATTTTAATATTGTACAGTAGATATTCTAATGCAATTCACCCTATGTCGAGATTCTGTAAAGCATATAAAAATGGTGTTGTAGTCTGTAAAATAGACAACCTTTTAAGAGACACTGATGCGGGTGCTCTAATGACATTTAAAATGAAAGAAACTTAATAAATGGAAACCAAAACAGAAACCACGATCTCCTGATCATCTCAATGGTCGCACCAACTTGGATCATTCCCTATTTCACAAAACCCTTTTAACTTTAAAATTGTAAGATATGGGCGTCAACTTGTTCAGTATTGTGTCGAATGTAAATCATATGGCATCATCGGTAATGTGACCCACGATAAAATAAACTCAAGAACTTCTATTGCTTAAAAGAATTACGACTCCGTTTGTTTTCGTTAAAGTTTTTTTCGGAGTTTTTTTATATTACTTCACCTATCATATCTTACAATTCTCTTACCAATCATTTCTTCAACTACAAATAAAAAATATTAAATTACCTCTCATCATTTCACTTTATCAACTTTATAACATTTTTTACCATTATTTTATTTATTATACTACTTTATTTCACCAATCCAATCATACTCTACACAAATTTCAAAAAAAAACATCTTAACTTTCTAATCATTACTTCAATCACTTTATCTAAAACAACCCCAAAAAAAATTCCAAAAAAAACTCCAACCCAAAACAAACGGAGCCTACATTGTATTGTATGATAGGTATGAAGGTATATTACAAGTTATGTGGCTGTAATTTGTAACTATGCCTTATATAATGTGAAAACCCGTCTTAAAACCGAATTAAGGGCTTAATACATGCTAAATTAGGGTTTCGAACCGCCGGTTAGCCGGCAGGCTTTTCTGGTGCTGAGCCCGCAGGCCCATTCAAGGTTTTGGCCATATCTGGACTTTTACAACTATGATTTTAGCGATTCAAAATGCTTTGTAAACCTCGTTCCGAGCTTTACAACTTTGATGATGTTTCAAAAGATAAGTCATTTTAAATTATCAATTAAATATTTATTACTATTTTTTCCCTTATATTTTACATTTAGTTTATTAAAACAGGGGCATCCCAGTCCAAATATTGTTTTAAGGCATTCTAAAAAAAAGTAAACGAAAAAAATGTTTTTTTTTTCTCTAGCAGGATTCAAACCCTGATCCCTTGTCAAATTATATCATAATGCTCATCATTATGGCAATAGCTTCTTACTTTTTAAAAATACAATATATATATATACACATTATTGAGTCGAAATATTTGCGGGGTCTTTAAGTTCATAGATTTTAGAGCTCAGGTACTGGCCTCTTACTTTCTTTTAAGCGCTTGTGTAGTATAACATTCAACCACATTCTTATTCCGTACGAAAACAACTAATATATATATATATATTGAGACGGAGGGAGTATACAGTAAGCATTAGTATAGATTAACAACATTAATAGTTTTCTAGAAAGCAAGGCATATCATTAAAAGGGTCAGCTAATTAATCCCAAGTTAAATACAGTCATACCATTCTAATAAAATTAAGTTATAGATAATTTAATTAACACATGCACTTTATTGACAAGGCAGGCCACAAGATGAAATTAATTAGTAGTACTAGGTATATAGAAGTGGGGCAGGGCAGGCATTAATTAATTAATAAATAAATAAACAAGTCATCACTGAGGCAGCTTATTAAGCTTGCAATAGGCATAATCTTTGTACTTCTTGGTCTTAAATTTGGCCGGAGTTTCATCAGTAACAAGCTTTGGGATAGGGCCAACCTCATGCTCCGGTGGTGGCTCCAGAAACACCGGCCATGACATTCTTGTCTTTTCCTTTGTCACCGTCGTTCTATGAAACACTGCTTTGTATTTCCCATTGCTCATTATCTATCAATTTCAATCAATCATTAATTAATTTTACACTCGATCGATCCTCACCATCGACATTTCAAAAGTCCATTCTTGACTTAAGAATCGATTTTCAGAAGGTCCGGTTCGGTGTAATGCACATGTGGTATGGTGCATCGGTAAGTTAGGTGTGATGTAAATAAAAAGTATTTGCACCACAGTGACTTTATTAGATCACCACACTCAGGGGCGGCTGCATGAATTCTCAGACACGGGTCGAGGATCGATACCGGTACATCGTATTACAAGCGTATAAGTACTTTTTTTTTGAGATGATTATAAGCATTAATTTTACAAACTCAAGTATAATTACGGGTCAAAGGGTCAATATTATAAAAATTAGCAGGCTAGTTCGTAGGTGTCAGTCTATAAAAATTTCAAATAGTGTAAGTTTTTATTTTAGCGGGTCAAGTGACCCATTTGGAGCCGCCCCTGGTCCACACAACATCTAGATGTGCACCGCAATAGGATCCACCTTATAAAAATCGGTTCTGGAATTAAAAACCGACTTCTTTATGTGTATTGTGACAATCCATATTGAGAAAGTCGGATTTTAGTTTCAGAACCGATATTCATAACGTCGATTCTGTGAAATCGGCATGCTTCACCGGTAGAATCGGTGGGTTACAATAGCCCCAAATAAAGGCTATATTTTTAAATGAAAATAAAAGGTATGAAAGGTGAGAAAAAAGAAATGAAAAGTTACCTCAACTTGATCACCAATGTGGACAATGAGAGCATTTGGAATGTACTTGACATCATACCAATGATCATCTTTAAAGACTTGAAGGCCTTGAACATCATTAGGGACCAAAATGGTGACGGCGGACATGTCGGTGTGGGCCACCACCCCGAGGGCCAGATCAGGGCGGGGACATGGCGGGTAGTAGTTTATTTTCAACAAATAAACCAAGTCATCACCACCAGCACCATTCTTTAAGTCATTGGGTTCAAGATCAAGGCCTAGTGATAAGTACTTGAACATCTTGTCCACCACTGGATGCAGCCTCTTTACATACTCTTCATTTGCCTCTCTGCCAATTAATGTTTATTTAGTTACATGTCAACTTGATAAAGCAAAAAAAAGGGAAAAATATTTTATGGATTAAAAATAATATTTGTAGGTGAGTTCTATTGGCACACCTCTTTTTACTATTGACACTCATTTTTTGATTATTTTTTCGGACGGAAAAAACGTCGGTGCCACTGGTGTTTTTTGTTGAACACCAATGTCAGTGTGGTGTTCAACAAGGAACACCATTGAAAAGTCGTGGACTGACGTTTTCTAAGTTATAACACTTTTATAAAGGGAACGTCGGTGTCACTGGTGTTCCTCGTTGAACACCAACGCAAGTGACACTAGCGTTGGTGTTCAACGAGGAACACCAGTGACACCGACGTTCCATTTATAAAAAATCACCGGGTGCAGAAGTAATTTTTTGTGGTGGCGGGAATAATGTGGTGTCAGTAGTAAAAAGAGGAGTGCCAATAGAACCCCCTATTTGTATCATTTGCTATGGCCTTTAAATCATCAGTGATTTTATGGTGGTCTTTGAATTATACTTTCTCCGTCTCAATTTGTTTGAGACACTTTTAAATTTCACAATATTTAAAGAAACATCATTTAATAGGTTTTCTAGTCGTTTAAAATATGTCAAATTTCCATTTTTGTCCTTTTAAACAATATCATCAAAAGTAAAGACACTGAAGCAAGGACATGGAAGTAGGGATTAAGGTAGTTTAATGAGTAACTTTTTCTCTAAAGTTGAAAATGTGACTTATTTTGGTACAAAAAAAATGGAATAAACATCATACAAATTGGGACGGAGAAATTATCTTTTTATAAATATCGAGCACCAATTCAAGAAAAACAATAATGTAAAGGCACACGTGATGTATATCCGACGATTTAATCTAATAGACACTCCATATGTTAGATTTATCTGTAATTAGCCATCACCGAATGAAAGTTTTTGTGTAGTCACTCTATTGAACCCGGTTTGATCTGGACCACACATCTTACCAGTTTAAAAATAGGTGGTATGGATCATGACACATCTTAACCGCCTCCACTTATAGAGGGAATTTCCCATCACCTACATACTAACCTACCTATGAGGACTCAATTAGGTCTGTGGACCGCAAATTTATTTCTTCTCTTTGTATGAAAGTACTTCACGTGAAGACAACAGAAATTATTAACGTCACTATATTAAACTTACTTTTTTTTTTAATTGCCCTTAAATTGAATTAATTGATAAGCGTCCAAAAAAACCTAAAATTACAAAATTAATTCCCCCGTCTTAATCAAATAAAATATATTAATGAGTACTCTCTGAGTTCCTTTTTACTATTTAATATAGGTTTTTTTTTTAGGGGATTTAATATAGTCTCAAAAAGAAATATAGTTTATTCTGCTCCAATTATTGAAGCCCTCAAAAGGTCCATTCTTGGACCTTATGTAAAAATTATTATCCACAAAGGAATAGGGCTTTCCTCAAAACACCGCCCGCCGCCCACCTCCCCTCCCTCTTCCTCCCGCCACATCCAAAGCCATGGAGTCCATGGCTGTTGATCAAACACAAGAGGAAATCGACCTCCTCCAGCGAAGCACCGAAAAACCCAAGGAACCAGACCCACCCCCTTTCCATTCGACATGGTTCACGAAATCTGGAGTCCAAATCCTCACTGAGCAAAACGCCAATATCGGATGGTATGTCGGAGAAGATGACGACGAGGAACATATTTATTGGAAAGATGCAATCGAAAACTTCATGGGGCCTGTTAAATCTCCCAAGTCGGTCAATATCTCCCTAGAACGCTGCCTGGACCTTTGGAGGCCATGGAGAAAAGCTCTCATCATCAAGCTCCTTGGTAAGAATGTCTCCTACAAACTGCTAATCCAACGTCTCTCTGATATGTGGAAGGCCAAAGGCCGAATGGAGGTGGTAGACCTTGAGGATGGGTTTTACATAGTCAGATTTTCTGACCCTTATGACTATGATAACTGCTTTGGCTTGATGGGCCATGGATCATACAGGGGCATTATTTACATGTTGCTAAATGGACGCCTACTTCGAGCCTTCGACTGATGCCATTAAAACAACTCTAGCTTGGATAAGATTCTCAAGACTCCCCATTTGGTGTTTCAAGGAAGACATTCTGACTGAACTTGGTAATCTTGTTGGTAAAACTGTCAAAATTGATCCTATTACTAAAGCTAGTGTCAGGGCCCGATTTGCTAGAGTCTGTGTGGAAGTACAGCTTGATCAGCCATTAGACTCGACTGTAGTACTTAATGGCAGAAACTTCAAGGTAGAATATGAGGGGTTACAGATGATTTGCTTTGGTTGTGGCAAATTTGGCCATAGAAAAGAGACTTGTCCAGCAAATGCTCAGCCAAACGTCCCTAATCCAAGTGCAATGCCTGTTCCTACTAGCACACCTCAAGGGCCAACTAAAGAACAGCCTTATGGACCTTGGATGATTGCTCAGACCCGAAGACGACGACAACCCAGCAAGCCTGCTGATAAGCCGCAGGAAAATAATTCGAAAATCCCTGATGCTGGACACCAAGTAGGCTCTACTTCGGCTTCAGGCTCTCGGTTTGATATTCTGAGGGAGACTGACACTCTCATGGAAGACAATGACGATGCACCTGAGGGGGAGGATATCCCATACGCCGTCACAGAGCTCAGAGAAAAGGTTCATAATGTACAATCTCATGGGGGACAAGCAAGAACAAGAGAAATCACTAGGGAACAAGTCTCAAAACAGAAGAACAAGAAGAGAAATGCGTAAGATAGTACCTCCGGCATAAAGATCCTTCAAAGAGGTGATAAAAATGTTGATATGAATATCATGGATGCCTCGATAAGTGGAGGAAGCAAAGATCATGACCATATGCTTTCATTAACAATGCTCGTAACAAAAGTCCTCTATCAAGAGGACTGGACCAAACCCACAACAACCGAGCAAAGACTTTCGTAAGTTTCTAATGCTCCTAAGAAACACACCTCCGATCCGAAACCACAAATACTCGAAAACCATTTCCGAGAAAATCGGGGACAACATTAAAGCACATCCTCCGACTCACCCCGAATGTGAAGGGTCGATTCTTCCAAAATGATCTAAATGAGGTTAATCCCTTATTTGTTGAAGATGGAAGTAGGGACTCCTACATTACTCCCCAATGATTTTTCCTTATGAAGATTCTAGCTCGGAATTGCAGAGGAGCTTCATCCAATGATCTCCTCCGTCATCTTATCTCTATTTTGGCGCAAAGATAAACTCGATATTCTTTTTCTCATGGAAACAAAGTAAGACTAAAGTGATGAGCTTGCCAAATTCTTAAAAAACCTATTTTACAAATCTTTATGTTGTAGAAGCGAGAGGTTATGCAGCGGTTTATGGTGTTTCTAGGGACATTAGCAATGTCAACCTCTCCTATATAACTTGCACTAATCAATCTTTGACTATGGCTGTTCTAAAAGACTCAATGATCGAATGGGTGTTTACTATGATTTATGCATCTCCCATCCCAAGTGCCGAAATGATCTCTGGGATTATCTTTCAAGGCTTGAAAAACACGCTTGACTCCGCTTGGGTGTCTTATAGGGATTTCAATCAAGTGGTTTTCCAGAGGGACAAGATTGGAGGTAGAGCTGTTGAGGGTCTCAATAGAACCAAACTTTGGCTTTTCCTCCAACAATGTGAGTTAGAAGAAATTCCTTTTCAAGGACCTAGATTCACTTGGTGTGGCACTGCCAGAGACAACACTAAGATATTACAAAGACTTGATCAAGCCTGGTGTAATATGAGCTGGATGGAAAAGTTTGACCGAGCTAATATCCAGCACCTCCCCAGATTTCATTCTAATCATAATCCTATTTGTCTAAATATTGATACCCCAATCCACAAAAGAAAAGATAACAACTGTTTCTTTTTTCAGAGAGCTTGGATGGACCACTGCGACTTTGAGGAGTTTGTGTCACAGAACTGGAAAGATTTGGGTTCTATTACATCTACCATCTCTCAATTTGCAAATCTTTGCAACTAAATGGAATAAACAGGTCTTTGGTAATATTTTCAAAAGAAAGCAACACCACAACTTAGAATTGCAGAGGATTGAAAAAGAATGGAGCAAGCCCTTCAACCTTTCTTGCCAATTTACATGACACTTTACAACTTGAGTTGAATGTTATTCTACTCAAGAAGAAACCTATTGGCATCGGCTCTCAACTTCAATGGCGAAATGAAGGTGAAAGAAATATCCATTTCTATCATCTCTCCTCCATCAAACGCCAAACTAAAAAAGAAAGTGATTTGTTTAAAAATTGTGATGAATAAGTGGATTTTGATATGACTCGGATCGAAGCTATAGTACAGATTTCTATACTCAACTTTACAAAGCGACCCGACCCTACCGATCGAATCTGGATATTACTTGGCCTACTCAAAGCAACACCGACAGCAAATGGATGAACAGATGTGATTTAAACTTGAAGTTGAAGACGCCATCTTCCAAATGGGCAACTTTAAAGCCCCGGACTGATGGTATTCCCCGCTGCTTTATCAAACGCCATCGCACTCTGTAAGTCCTGCTATACTTCATTTTGTCTATAATGCTTTCTCCTGTGGCCACTTTGATGATAAGCTCAATGAAACTCTGATCACCCTGATACCAAAGACCAATCCCCCGGAAAAAGTGGAGCAATTCAGACCGATTGCACTCACAAATGTTTGTGCCAAAATTATCACCAAGGTGATTGCTAATAGATTTCAGGCAGTTATTGGAAAGCTTATTAGTACCACCCAATCTGCTTTCATCCCAGGAGAGGAGCACTTTGTAATATTATTTTGGCTCAAGAGGCTATTCATCAATTCAAGAATAAGCAAGGCAAGAAGGGCTGGATGATGTTGAAGATTGACCTTGAAAACGCGTATGACAGGGTGAGCTGGAATTTTATTGAAAAAATTCTGGAACAACTGGGGATTTCTGATATTATTCTGCAACTCATTATGTTTAGTCTCAAATCGAACAAGCTGTCAATCTTGTGGAATGGTAACAAACTTGCACCTATTACACCTCAAAGGGGTCTCAGACAAGGGGATCCCCTAGCCCCCTACTTATTTGATCTTTGCATGGAAATCTTGAGCCTTCTCATTGACCAGCAGGTCCAGCAAGGCACTTGGAAACCAGTTAAACTTGGCAGGCAAGGCCCCCCCTTATCACACCTGTTCTTTGCAGATGATCTGATCCTCTTTGGAGAAGCCACAGAAACTCAAGCCAATACCATCATATCTGTCCTTGAACAATTCTGTAATATCTCTGGCCAGAAAATTAGTACACACAAGTCTAAGTTTCATACTTCCAAGAACACAACTGCTGTCACCAAAACTCTCCTCAACCAGAAATTGGATATGCAGCATACTGACAACCTTGGAAAATATCTGGGCATACCTCTGATACATTCCAGAATTACCAAGCAGAGCTTCAACCCTCTACTTGATAAGATGCACAGGAAAATGGCGAGTTGGAAGATGAAGGTCCTTTCTAAAGCAGGCAGATTGATCCTTATCAATAGCTCCCTCGCAACCCAGGCTTATTATACAATGCAAACCATGAAAATTCCTATGGGGATACTGCAAAGCATGGATAGACTTTGTAGAGATTTTTTCTGGGGCAATACTGACGAAGAAAAGAAGATGCACTATATGGCCTGGCATAATTTATGCCGTCCCAAAGAGGAAGGAGGCTTGGGTATCAAGAAACCACAGCTTATGAATGTGGCTCTTTTGGCAAAACGAGTCTGGCAGCTGTTGACTGATGACCAGTCATTATGGGTTCATGTTTTGATCAACAGGTATGGCAGTCCTTTTGAACCTCCTAAACCCACAGATTCCCTGATTTGGCGAACTATATGTTATGCAGCCAACATTATTAAACAAGGTTTTGATGTAGCTGACAACCATATCATCTGGAAGGAGGCAAATGACTTTAAATACTCGGTTTCTTCACATAAGACCTCAACGAGTCCACTACTCATGCTTCTCGAGACATGTTGGAAACGCGTTTGGAAGCTACAAGGGCCGACTCGGATAAGCTTTCTGCTCTGGCAAGCTACACATAATGCTTTACCTACCATGACTTTACTCTATGACAGACATGTACTTTCCTCCTCTGATTGCCCTCAGTGCCATCAAGCGGCGGAATCTACTATCCATGCCTTAAGAGATCGTATGCGCCTAATCAGTCCCTCTGGAGATCATTAGTCCCCCGTCATACTTGGCCCAGATTCTTCTCTTCAGATAATACAAAAGATTGGATATGTGACAATTTACAGAAAAACGATGATGTTAAGGATTGACCCTATCTCTTCTCTGAGACGATTTATACCATATGGCATTGGAGAAACAAGAATTTGCATGATGTTGACGCTATAAAGCCCCCTGTTCATATTTTAGTCTCAAATATTGTTAGTAGAGTGCGGAATCTCCGCCTAGCTTGGAGTGAATAATGGTTTTAGCCGTACACTGTTTTCCATTTCCTTGTAACGTTTTGGAGGGTTTGATCCCACGATTATTTAAATAAAATGGCTCGTTTTTAAAAAAAAAAAATATATAGTTCTCAAAACACACACACACACACACACACACACACACATATATATATATATATATATATATATATATATATATATATATATATATATATATATATATATATATATATATATATTTTTCAAAACACACATATTAATCACTGTAGTTAATGACTTGTCTTTACTATTGTAATGATGAAAATAACAAACAAACAAAAAAAATTGTTTGACCTCTAAAAACCATTCTTTTAAAAAACTCTCAAATGAGTGACAAACCTGGAACCTCCGGGTTAATGAGTGCAGCATTTACCGTTAGTCCGATGTCACGTTGGCAAAAAAAACCATTTTTAAATATACTTAATAAATTCTAGTTTTAAAAAATCACCAAATAATAAATACGAGTAAAAAATACTATATAAACTTAGAATTAGGGGTGGCACCATAGTCGGATCCACCCTTCCCTAAACGGGGAAGTTATTGTGTGGAGACACCGTGTGGCACTTCCCGACCACACAGTTTTATTCTGTATTTAAACTGTGTGTTTCTTATCGTTTTACCCGTCACTTCACCTCAAATTCCCTCACCACACAATAACTTCCCCCTAAATGGGGTCTGCGGACCCTTTAAAATAATAAAACTCTACAATTTACCTGTAGAAAAATATTTCCAATCCCGTAAAAAAAATTACTCTGAAAAAATTTACAAACCCCGTTGAATAATATTTCGGAATCCGCCACCAGGCGACACTAAACATTTTGTTAGGCAAAATGTATCTGGAAAGGCAAATTGAATGGAAAGTGAAACAACAAATTTTGTACTCATGAAATAGTTTGGGCAAAAAGTGCACTACGGTCACAATCAAACATGTTTTTTTTTTAAGATGCATTAAATTCAAATTATTATTGATAATAGACACGATTTGATCATAACAAGTGAATTCATAACAATTATTATAACCACTATTATATTATTCATCATGATTTAAAACTAAATGATACTACCTCCGTTCCAAAATGTAAATTAATTTGGGGATTTTCACACTTATTAAGAAAGTTGCTATATTGGTTATTTGTCATTAATTTTGATGAAAAAAGTTTAAAATGATATTTGACTGTTATTAATGCAAAGTAGTAAAAAAAATGATGGGTAAATAATAAATGAGGGGGTAAAATGAGAAAAACGTAATAAATGCTTCATTGGTTATCTAAATTGACTTATATTATGGGACAAAACAAAAAAACTAAATGAATTTATATTTTGGGACGACGGTAGTATATGACTTTTAACATATTAATTAATCATGTATTATAACACATATACGGGCAGTAAGTCGATATGCTTTCGTATCATTAATTGTGATGGACCTACATCATGATTAATTAGTCCTACATAACAATCAATGTTAAAAAGACATGTTGTGTCATTCGTTGTAGTTGAACGATTGTGTCTGTATCATTTAATCGTATTATAACACATGTTATGCCTCAATTTATTAAGCGAAAGTATTGTGTAAACATTATTCTAACGGTGATACCAAAATTTGGATGAATGTGATGCATCCTTCCATTAAGAGTATATGCACCATGTTGATATGAATCGGCAAAAACCTTCCTGTACATGGCCTAAATCGAGGGCAATTCATGGCATGCAATTATCACGAAATGATTCATCGTGCTCAAACATGAGCCGATCATTTCTTATGGAAGGTTCCATCCATTTGGTATCACCCCTAATAATTAACCGTACACATTAACTCTTCTCGAATTTATGAGTCCGGGTGATTCTTGCATGGTTATTCAATTTGAGGAATTGTACAGTGTGGATAAATATGGACCACACAGTGTGAGTTCAAGTTAAAATTGTGTGGTCCAGAATCATCCACATGTTTTATTCCACAAATGGAGTCACTAGGAAAGAATTTCCCCAAGAAATCAGTAGGAGATATTATTCACACCACAACCGATCTATCCGTTGTTTCTTCACCTATCGGTGCACCACATTATTTTCACAGAATTGAGTCGAATATATATATAACCAACATGCGAACTTCGTGCGGTGTCGAACTAGGAAGTTCGAAGGTTGGTTATAGATTCGATTATCATATAGTCGATTCTTCTGTGGTGCACCGATATAACAACAACACATAATTAAATACCTGTAAGCAGGTGGATTTTTAGGCCAAAACTGGTAATTAATAGCAGAAGGAGGCCAGATTTTATGAAACAAATGATCAACCCATCCTTTTTTCCCTTCAATTTCTTTCTGCAATCTGGTCCCATATCCTTCAATGCTTTGAGATCCTTCAGGTTTCGCAATCAATTCTTTCTCCTCTTGCGGTAATTCGAAAAACTCCTTCCCAACTTCTTGCAATTTGGTAATAGCCTCATTTGGGATCCCATGATTCACAACTTGAAATATCCCCCATTCTTTACTTGCTTCTGAGATCAAACCCACGATTTTTTCCTCATCGTTATCGCTCAAATCAATCACGGGCACCTCGAGAACCACCCCGTGGATCGTTGTAATGGCGGGCTGTTCTTTCTCTGATCTAATGTATTCAGCTGGTATTGTGTCCAGTACATTGGATGCAATTTCTTGTACTCTCTTTTCCTCCATTTTTTTCTCAATAAATGCAGAAATTAACAAAGAGATGATGGTATTGGGGTACGGTGTGAGGAAATTAGTTTGGGTAGATACTTGATTATAGGAAGGCGTAGGAAACGGAAGCAAGTTTTGTAACAAACCAAGAAAAAGGTGAGAAAAAAAGGAGGGAGTGGATGGAGTTTTTTTTTTCAGAAGAAATTAAAACAAAATGATCGTCATGCAAGCAGCATTACGTGAAGAAACCACGTGGGGCATATGTGGACAGTAAACGGGGTCCACGGATACCATTAAAAATAATAAATCTCAATATTTAACCTATAGAAAAATATTTTATTTCAGTTAAAATTAATTCATTTTTAATAGAAAATATTTCTGACGATTTCGGATCCGTCATCGTGATGGTTTTTAGTACACCTGACATACTATAACATTTGATCAACGATTAAAGAATACTATAACATTTGATCATAGACGTGTATATATATGTCACTTGATACAACATTTTACTGCATCTACACCATAAAAATCTACATTTTCGAGTTGTAAGCATGTATGTATGGCCCATCTACATCATAAATGTCGACCATGAGTCTTTTATGTGGTGGGCAGAATGTGCAGAATGTTTTTTCTTCATAAAATAAAATGATTTAGCCGCTCAAAGTAATATTTTTAACTCAATTGATTATCAATGTCAATGGAGATCAATGATGTAAAATACCTTGTTAATTTTATTGTAATCATTTTATTGTTGGCATATGATTATTCTTTTTCTATTATTATTATTATTATTATTATTATTAGTTTTATTAATTTATTTACATTTTCTTTTTGGAAAGAGAAATATATTTTTATTTTGTTATGAAAATGAATGCACTCGAATTTCGGTTAATACCATGAAGTAGTCTAGTTGATTCAAAAAAACCAAAAAACAAATAAAACCAAATGACAAGAAAACTCATTGGTTTGTTTAGGATTACTTTAGCTAGGATGGGTTGGTGAAACCAAACCAATCATATTTGGTTTGGATCAAAACAAACCCAAAAATTCTGGGCATCAATTGTTTTAAGATTTTTTTGGAATGGTTCGGTTCAGGTTGGTTTGGCTTTACGGGTTTTTCTTGTTTCATCTGTGTGTAGAGAGGTAAAAGGCTCACGGACAACTCGGTTCATACCACTCTCGTCACAGGCCGAACACGCAAGCCATATGTAATAATGATATCATACCTAGAAAAGCACAATCGAAACAAGAAAGCACTGAAATAGAATCTGAACATAACTCAAAATTCTGAAAATTATTCCATAGTTCAATCCATAAACCCTGCATCAGTACTTAGGAGGAACAACATATTTTTCTCAACACCAATGTAAAAATTTGATCAAGAAAAAAAAAAAATAATAACTTTTAGGCCATAATATGAGAAAATGAAAAATAGCAAAAAGGCTAACTAAGGCATGGAAATGTCCCACACAAAAACAAAGGACAAGTTCCTGCTGACAGTGACAGCATCTGCCTCAGATTACCCCCATATAGAATCCACAGAAGAAACCATCTATACGCGCCACGGAATGGATGAATATTTTTGTAGAAAACTATACATGACCTTCATATCTACCTGGAGCACTTCTTTTATATGGCATATCATTTTAGCCACATCAAAGACCCCCCTTTTATGATCTGAAACCGCTGTTATCAATCAGCAGAGCCCGCTGTTATCAATCAGCTCGAGACGATTGATGTAACTGAAATGATGCGATTCTCACGTTTACTATCCTCCATACATGTTCCCGCAACTTGCTAAGTTACTTGAGGCTATAATATGAGCTAAGATATAGTTTAGCAACTATATCAACTGGCCCGTCATCCCCACCAGAAGCTTGAACAACAACCGGTACATTTGAAAGAAGACGTAAGGTGAGGGGAAAAACAGCAGGTTCAACACTCGTACCTTGTGAACTACCAAGATTTAGATGCTCTTGTTCGCTTTGTATTTCAGGATGCTCGTCAAAGGATACGTTTTCTCCACACGGACTGACAACAAGAGCCACATCATCCAGTGTCCTACTCTTGCCAGAGCTACCTCGTCTATTAATGTGTTTCTTTGTGGATTGGTTGAGTATAAGCGTTGAAGTAGCTTCAAGCCATTCCACTCTCAAGCTTTCAACCTCATCATAAGATATGCGCCGTTCAATCTGAGCACACCATGGTACATTAGTATCATAAGTTAATAAAAGGCTAGTGGTGAAAGCCGTTAAGAATAGTGTAACTTACCGCTAGTTTGTGGATGTATATCGACATAAATCTTGGCCCCAAACCTAAGACTCGGGCTTCCATGCAAAGAATCTGCAAAAGCCCCAAAATTTCTCGCTCAGGAAATAAAAGAGCGTAACATAGACAAAAAGTAGACAAATTTCTACTCAAACATCAGCAAAATAATCGCATTCTGAATGAATTTTTCTTTGCTGAGTACAAATAATGATTTCACAAAATACTTTTCTTAGGGCAATAACTGACTAGTAAGCAAGCTAAAAGAAACTAAATAAACTAATATTTATGCAAATGACACCATTAAAGTTGTTGCTGTGTGACCAGAGGTCATGGATTCGAGCCATGAAAACAATCATTGATGTAAAATTCTGACACTCGTTAACACAGGTAAACATAACAGCGCTTGTATTTTGTAATCAACAAGCAGGGGGGGAATCCTTCGAGAGATTATATGGTACAACTGTTGTAGCAAAGTTGTACCAAGTGACATACATCATACCCTTTCATTTGTACTCTCTTTCACATAATACACACCTACTATGTGAAAGAGAGTAAAAATAGAAGGACATGATGCATGCCACTTGGCACAACTACAACCTTCCTACAATGGTTGCATTCTCAAAATTTTCACATCCTTCTCTTTGTTTGTATGAAACTCCGATCCATAGTGTAATTACCACTTAAAAGGGCACGTGTACGCCTCAGAGGATATTGTTAAATATATTCAGTCTTAAATGAAGGACTCCAGCCAACACCGAGAAACTAGTGTTCCTCACATTAGCGCCCCCAAAAGTAATCAAACAAGGACCAAGATGCTCTTCAAAAAATGAAGTCTTAAAATAAGGGGGAATGTCAAACGATGTAAGAGTACTTTCATGATTCTCAAGAATAATATAATTAGTACCTCTTTCTTTTTCAACATAGCCCACAGGTAGACTTTATTGATCGCATCTCTCACATGCCTGCTAGCCATCTTTCTTTCATTGCAATGAGAAGCCACACTGGCAAGGATCCTTGTATGTGGAACTTTATACTTCATTGCAGCAGTAGCCAATGCCTCTTGAGCTTCTTGTGATTTAACTGAATTATTTGCATAGCACAAGCCTGTAAAGCATCTAATGGCTTCCTTCTCATCAGGCGGCTGTGTGGATCTTTTATACTTCATATAGATTTCTTCAGCCTCGATTGCAGCAGCTAAAGTGCGATGCACAACAATATCAGGGTATCGTCTGAGAGGTGAAGTGAAGTGAGTATAGAGTGGAATTGCAAGAGCGTAATGACCCCAGTCACTCTCCATATCTTTCGACTCCCCACTACAGAAGTAAGCTGCCACTTGCATTGACTTCGTTGCATAATACATGAGAATATCAAACAAAACCATGTCATTCTTCAATTTGGACCTGATATGCTCCAAGGAGTTATGAAGCTGTCCGGAAGAAGAGATGTCCATTTCCAGATCATTTTTTCCGCAAAAGGCTACAAATTCCTTCAGTTTACGCAGATTAGGTTCAGGGTGCTTTCTAAGCAATGCACTGGATGGATAGGCTCTAGTAATTACTTCTGCAGCAGTCCTGTTGGCCAAAAGCATAAGCTCCTCAATAAGAAAGTTTGATTCCTTGTGCTCAGACATTTCACAATTGTACGGGGTACCATCTTCATTAAATAAAAAGACAACCTTAGGGCTTTCAAGGGACAAGGCCCCACCATTAAACCGCTTTTCTTTCAAGGTTTTGGAGATATCATGAAGAATCTTAACAGAATTAAATACATCAGACCACGCAAAGCAGCCGTATAGAACTGGCCAATTACTCACAGTGACGGTACAACTCTGTGGATCAACCAAGCCATCAATGATGTTCTGAGCATGTTCGTAAGAAAGCTTGCAACATGATTGTATTATAGTACGACCAATCCAGCGATTTAAAACCTCCCCGGCTGGATTAATGTCCCAAAACATCGAAAAAGCAAGTCTTTCCACTCCAGGATTTAGGGAACCCAAATTCTCTGAAAGCAATGGAGGCAGCATAGGAAATTTACTATGCATCATATAAACACATGTAGATCGAAGTTGAGCATCTGCATCTAAGGCGGTGTCAGGCCTTACAAAGTATGAAACATCAGCTATATGTATGCCTACCCTCAAAATATTATTGGGCAACCTTTCAACTGACACTGCATCATCCAGATCAGAAGCAGTTGCAGGATCAATAGTGAAAACACATATATTTCTTAAATCCCTTCGACTGTCACGCACTTCTGGTGGTATTTCCCAGGGAATATGAGGAAGACAGGACAGGGTTTCCTGAGAAAATTCAGAAGAATCAATTGCATTTTGGAATATAATAGCAGCAATTTGTGATTCTATTTCTCCACCCCTTCCAAAACATTGTATTACACGGGCTTCTGGGTGACTACTTCCCTCTACCCATTCAACTATCTGTGCAGCAACAAGGTCTGTTCCAACTGTTGCATCACCAGCTTCCAACCTTTTTTTAATGCATTCAGGCAAACTCTTAAAAGGAACCATCAAATTTGAAAATTTTGGGTCTGTTGGTGTGAGCGTTACAAACTCTTGACTAGAACCTTTGTTTTTCTTTAAGTCTTTTGGGCTAACAGGACTACTATCATTAATCCACTGCTTAACACCAAGAAATCCAACCACAGAGCCCCGACGATGTGATTCCTCAATAACCCCTACAACTCTGCCGGTCGGGCGCTTGTATGGAAAGGCACCCACAAATGCAGACAGCTCTTCAACAGTACGAGCCACTTCATTTCCCCTGGTAGCAAAAAAACCCACTTTTGAAGGATCCGATGGCACTGACTGAATTGAAGATAGTCCATTGACATGAAAACTGTCTGATGATCTCGCTTGCTCTTCATAAACAACTCCGCCATTGCAATAATCGTACTTATTGGAAAACCCATTCCTCTGATGATTCAAGCCATTCTTTGCAACAGAATAATCACAATCTCCACCCACCACCATTTTGGCTTTCAAATTTTTGCTAGTGGCATCCAGAGCTTCAGGATGTGAAGGACCATCATTCGAAGATGTGGCATTCTCGCACTTTTCTGTGATTCCTTTCGTTTTAGTCCAGAGAGATGGCGGATCAACTATTACGGCTACAATGTCGCCTTCAACCTACATACAAAGAATTGTTTGTGAGATGAGGATCTGTTAACATAAGATGTTGGTTTTTGGGGCACACTCTACAAGTCTGCAACATAAAAGCCTTTAAAATTACTTGGTACTCGTCACAAATTACAGGTCCTTCTAAAGGTTTTCACACAGATTAAGAAAGTTAATGAATGTCATAAATTATAAAAAACCAAAAATACCCTTTGACTATCATTAATGCAATAGTTGTGAAGTAATGCATTAAGGGTAAGATGAAGAAAAAAAGTAACAAATCCTTTATTTGTATTCTAAATGGGAATTGTTAAAAGCACCACACCGAATCACTTTGGGGCACCACAATGACTTTCAACCTTAGAAAAGTCGAATTTATGGTCAATATTCGTCTTTGCAGAGGTCAAATGTCCATGTTTGACCTCTACAAAGTCATACTTAAGCCCGAAGTGTAGTACCGCGGTAGATCGTGTATGGTGTCTTTAACACAAGCCATTCTAAAAGACTTATACTTTGAAACAAAAACAAAGAATCAAGAAGACGTATATTACGGACGGAGGGAGTAGTTAACATGGTAATAAACAACACTTGTTGCAAAAAGTATCATAGAGAAAATGTCTGACTTGCAGTAATTTCAATTTTTTATCACATCTTATGTAACAAATGAGCGATGTAGTAGTATGGTACAAAAAATAACAAACAAAAAAACATGATTTGTAGCAAATGAGCGATGTAAAATGTAGTATGGTACATAAATTAACAAACAAAAAACATAATCTTTAACACAGTCAAACCATCTTCTGACAATTTTGCCTATTTACATTGTTCTTGGTGCAAATAAATAAGAACGTTTTGTTTTGAAAGTTGAGGGGAAAATTTGTGTTTTATTAAATGGATTAGAATTGAATTTGAATATGTCATGTTGAATTATCATCTCTTTGAAAAGCTTAAGTTGCTGGGAGGTAAGTAATTTATATTATTAAACACGATACACTTCAACAGGCCGCCTAAAGTGTGGACTTGTAACAAAGAGCCCGGGCCAACATGACATGCAAAGGCATTTAAAGGGTACAACAAGGACAAATAAGGAGGCCTAACACTCTGACAACATAAATGGGGTGGAAGCGGAGACTGAGAGGTTCAAACTCATGACCTCATGTTTTGATACCATGTTGGATTACGTCCCTACCAAAAGCTTATGTAGATGGGAAACAATTAATTCACTTGTTTAAACACAATACACTTCAACAAGTTACAACAAAAATTATATTTAACTATGCAACTCAAACGAAGCCTTTGGGTTTGGTGGTATCTAACTCAGTAAAGTGTTTGGAACAAGAAAGTAAATCGGTGAAGGCAAATAGGATAGAAGAAAACTTCTTATTCGAATGGTAAAAATTTACAGGGAGGGTATTAGCCATAACGGTTAGTTTATAAATCTAGGTGGCTGCATAATGATCCTAACCTAAAAACCAAGTTAACGACGACTAACAAAACTTTAATTACATAATAAACTGTACAAATAATAATAATGCTTAAAGATTTTATTCTTTCGATAATTGGCAGGCAAAATTATGCTTGCGTGTAATTCTAAAAAATTTACACAAATTTGAGGGCATCATGCAACACCTACAAATGATAGATAGACAAACAGCAATAATTTTCCACATTATTTTGATAGCAGAACAGATCCAAAGACTCTACGTGTAAACCACCCCCGCCCATCCCTATTTCCCTCCTTTTGCATTCAAAGAAAAAAGTTGATCCCACTATCAACCATTGACCAACCTTATCCAACTCTACCCCCATCCTATACTATTTTAAGAACTGGCAACTGCATTCACAAAAGCCAAGGTGAACTGTTAAGAGATTGTTTCCCCATTGGACTTGGGGTTCCAAATTGAGCCTAGTAAGCAATGCTCTATTTATGAAGCTAGTCTGGAGCACTTGTTGTTAACAGTCTCTACAGGTAAGATGGGTGCATAGCTGCCTACTGTGCTTTAAAATGGAAGCTTTTTTCTGACAGATGCACCCACTCAGACACTCTTGGCTATGGTGTAGATTTTGTCTTAGACCACCATTGCAAAACAAAAACTGAGAAATCAAAGACCTTTTGGTTCAATGCCATCCTCGAGGTCAACTGTGACCAATTTCCCACGATACCATCGGGGGAAATTGCAGGGCTAATTCTGGTGTTCTGGTAGATCAATTTATACAGAAAAGTTTGTAAAAATGGACAGGTGGGACAAAAGTTGAAAGTTCAATTGCTGATTGGAAGGATTCCTGGCTCAACGTGCAACAACCATAACGTGTTTTGGATGGTTTCTGGCACTCTCAGCTGGAAGCTGGGCCAGCTGGATTGGTGGAGGACCATTTGGCAAGCAGGGAGAGGTCGAATATTTTGGATATATTGCAGGGCAGAATCTGTGCTATGGCAGGAGGATGACGGAAACTCATCAGCATCTGATTTTCTGGTACCCTTAACTCCAGGGCTATTTTGGAGAAATTCGTAAAGGATGTTGTTGATCTAATTAGCAGAGTTTTTAAGAGAAGCTGTGTTCTAAGGCTGATCGACTTTCAGTTCCTTGCTAAATTTCATCAGGATGTGATTTCCCAGTGCCTTCCTACGATTGTGTACTTCATATGGCAACAAAGAAATATGAGGAAATTTCAGAGGAAAAGGAGAGAGAACACTATCTTGAGGCTACATGAAGAGAGAGTAAGAATAACTGGCTTCAGGTGATCAATAGTAGATTTTGCACATATTTTTTTGATAGCATACACTAGAAGATATCATTGTTTCCACTTTCCATTCGATTTAGATAGGCTTCTATTCTCATAAGGTTTTGTATCGTTTCTAGTTATCATTTAGATTTCATATGGTTCAAAACACAAACACACATACACAAACGAAAACAAGCACCATACTAATAAAACGTACACCTAGGCAAACATAAAAATCATACTTCAAGTGATCTATTAACTACAATAAAATAAATAAATAAAACTTTCTTCGTATTTCAATGGTCATAAGGACTAAATCTGTAACACAAAGGTGATTCAAGATATCAAGTAATGTCTAAAATGCAATACATTCATTGTATGTGAGAAAAGATACAAATTCAAATTAAGGTTTATTTTCTACACACAAATGAAGCATGTAAAATTTTCAATCCACTGGGTTCTTTTGATGCATTAGAAGATAGATGATTGTTTTGGATGTAGAGGACACAACATTATTATATGCACTATTCTTTTTTACTGTGAATATGTGGTCCCTTGAAGGTTACTGATTGTACATGCCAGTGAAAATGTGCTAAAGGAAGAAAGTCGTCACTATAAAGGAAAATTGAATCGGTGGTACTAAAGAATAAGTATATCCACAAGTAGATTTTCGTAACTACTATACGACCGTCTCTCCACTGATAGCGTCAAACATGAAAGGGCAAAAAGCATAAGCAAACTTTCATTTAAAATGAGAGAATGGTATTGTCGATCTTCAGCAATGAGTTCAAAAATTAATAATCCAAAATGCATATTTGGTATACTACCAACTTTTGACACGTTAGAAGCAAAGATACTTGCACATTCTTTTGGGCTTATTTTTTTTACGTGCATGAGGGGTAACTTTATTCGGATGGGGAAGGGGATCTTTGCCCCATAAATTGCACTATCATAGATCTATGTCAAATCTATCGAACATAGGTATAGCCTTCATTACCAGATATCAAGACAAAACTTTAACAATCTGATAGTACATTAAACATAATTTGCTTTCAAAAAATAAATAACTATCAACATGAATGAGCCAGTGCTTACAGCTCTATTTTGTGCTGCCAGACCATTGACCAGGACATCTGTTTGCACTCCATCAATTCTGCAATACGCCTAGGGGTAAACAAAGTGTTAATAGTTCCCATAAACCACGAACCAATGCCATTTTCTAGGTCTCATATGTTCAATACCAATACCAAGTGAACGGGAATAAGATTCAACACACAAAAATACATAGTACAAATAAAATAATAAATAAAAATAAACTAACCTCAAGTCTATTGTGGGCATTGACATGGAAAACCGCTCTAAAGACATCACCCTTCTGCAAGGTTTGACATTAATAAGATCCATTGACATTTAATGCTTGAAGAAAAGCATATAATCATCAAAAAAAAAAAAAAAAAAAAAAGATGCACACCTCTAATCCCTCTATAATAGCATCAGCAGTCCAATGTGGTGCAAAATATTTTCTGTACGCAAAACAACTGGGTGGTTGGGGCACAAATCCATTCCCATTCACATGAGAATATGCCGACCCATGACAAAGCATAGGTTCTGGAAATGTTTTCAAACACCCTCTTCTGTTTGTATCAGCTAAAAAAATTTGCTGATTTTCAAGGTTCCCCTGCTCATAATTTGCACGTTGGCCATTCATGTTCATGCTTGGCAACAAATTAAAAGACACTTCATTCCTGCTCATGCTTGGCAACAAATTAAAAGACACTTCATTCCCTCCTACGTTTCTACGACCTCGATGCCCTTGATGCGAAGACTCGGGCTTCTCCACATTTGCTCCATTAATACCATCAAACTCCGATGACACGCTATCCTGCGATCCTCCAAAATCGTCAGTTTCTTCATCTCTTCCAGAGAAACATGCTTTCTCCACATTTACACCGGTCCCTGGACCACCAACTAGTATGAGATTTACAAAGTTGGAAAAATTAGCCAACAAAGCAAGAAACCTTCTATCATCTCTTTAATGCTTCCAAGATTATTAAGAACATTTTCTACACAATAATTCATTTCATTACATACCAAAATGTAGGAACATCATGAATCTGAACTAAATAAACATTCAACAACACAAATGTCTTTTACAAACTGATTCAAGATCATTGATCAGTCAGCAAATCCCACAATAAGCTATACAGCAAAAATGTCATTGGAAAAAGAAATAAATACGCTATCATGCTTCCGTGAATTCCACGAGGAAAAAAAACGCAATAAGCTAATCAGCTAAAAAAGCACTCGACGAATCTACAAACTGCTCAGCATACAAACACAACCAACCATGAACAAATTTGGCGGAAAAAATCCAGACAAAATATTCAAACAGACCTTGAACGGAAGAGTTTTGCTTGTTTCTTCTAGATCGACGTTTTTTCTTCTTATCTTGCAAAGCACTACTACAATTTTTTGCATCGGCAACAACTGAAACGGTCTGTATCGAAGCAGAAGCAGAAGCAGAAGCAGCAGCAGCAGCAGACTCAGTAACCACACCAACCCTCATCATCTCTATATCGAAAAAAAAAAAATCGACAACGGAAAACAAAATCTGAGTATGAAGAAATATAAACCCTAAATCTAAGCTAAAAGCATCCGGAATCTCCCGATTTGCCAAAAAATTTACGGAAGATTTCTCCGATTGCGGAAAAAATAGGACAGAGAAAGCAAGAAATAAAGATGAAATATACTTTGCGGGGCTAATGCTTCGACTACGTAGCTTATACTACCAATATTCTTATATTTTTATATACTATAATTATTTATTTATTTACTTTTTTCCTTTTTCTTTTTCTCTTTTTTCCTTTTTTCCTTTTTCTTTTTGTGATGATACTTTTGCATAGAGATAAGCCAATGGGCAATGGCTTTGAGCGAGAAAAAGGAAATATGTTGGTCGGCAAAGTTGTTTGGGACATTGGCGCCGACTATCTCTTATCTAGTGTTTTTTCTTTTCTTTTTTTAGTGTTTTTTCTTTTCTTTTTTTAACACGTTATTAGTAGATAAATAAAAAACATATTATTTGCTATTATTATAAAAAACTTGTGGGGACATGTGTGCCGTGCTTTGCACGGCACGCTCATTTCGATCTCGTTGGTATTTAAGTTTTACCTAAATAATACGATGTTTGATTTGCAAAAAACAAAATACGTTTTTATGATCTTACAAGAGTAAACAAGAAATCGTATATATGAGAAGTCGTGCATCTGTTGAGACAATAACACTGCCTAGAGTAGTTTTAATAAGATTGTAGCATATTGAGTATTGTTGGTTGTTCGGTGCAATACTTCAAGCAAAAATATAACTTTCTCGTACATGAGTATGTTTACGTGAGTGGCTAAGGTCCAGTTGGATAGTTTAAGGGGATGGTTTTGTTTTTTAATCCTCGTCGTTGAAAATTTGTAAATAATTGTATATCTGCTGTAAATTTTGACTTGATTGTCTCCAATCAATGATGGTGGCGATTGCTCAAACCTTAATCCTTAAATCGACTCTTCATGATTGGTCACAATTTCTATGAAACTAACCAATATTTTTTTTATGCAATCAATAGTTGATTACCGTAGATATAAGAAGGAGGGGAAAGACAAAAGGGGAAGAAAAACAAGCATAGTAAGCAACGTCTTAGACGAAGAAGTAAGTACCTTCAATCGATGCCTTTTTTTTAATGGACAGTCGTTATAATATTCTGTACGTTTGTTTTAATCATTCGGGCGATTTAAGTGATGACTGGTAACTTGTTTAACATGTTAATGTAACGCCCCGTTTCCGGACACCGAGTCCTTATCCGGAAAGAGCGCTCGGCACATATACTATCAAATAAGAACTCAATAATATATGCAAGCCTTACGTCATACATCAGAATCCAAACGACGCGGAAGATAAAACAACTCAACAACTCGGGAAACCAAACGATCGAAACATACGGTAATCAATGCTGTGAAGAAAACTAAATCCAATAAAAGATCTAAACATCCGAATTCAATCCAAAAGATCTCAAAGATATCTAAACCAAAAGAAAGAACAACATTGTTCAAAATCTGAAACAATTGTTTATGAAAAGAAAACATCTAAACGATCTAAGTCTTCAAACTCCAACTCAGCGTCCTCGTCACCAAAGAACTCATCGTGGTAACCACTTGCTCATCTTCTTTGGGGAAAGGAAAGACAAAGATAACGTAACGGGTAAGTACAAAAGTACTTAGCAACGTGTAAAGATCGTACAACCCCCGCTTTCATAAAAAGAAATAAAAGCAATACCGTCTTTTATTAATTCATTTCCGTTATTAGCCCTAGCTAACTATCATATTATGTTCATTGCATAACATGAGATTCCAAGGGTATCTATCTTAGCTCAAGTTTGTTACATCATGAATAACAAGGCACTACGCTTAGTAATAGGATGTACTAGGACAATCCCAGGGTGCAACCTACTTAGAGACTCGCTTCACAGTAGCCCGGGAATATCGAGTCCCGATAGTGTGATGACCGGCGAGAGTGCATCGAGGCGCTTTATCCGCCAATCGATTGACCGGCGTGGATGCGATCTACTTTGTCTGTCGGAGGACACATCGCGATATTGTACTATGCCTTACCAAGAATTGCATGATGTTTAAGATTTTTAATCTAGCACATACGTTTGATTAGATGTTTAACTAGCCACCTAAGTGTTTTCGTAAAGCTCCTCACACTTCCTACCCTCGCATTACTTAGACCTCTGACACGGACAAGCCCTGGCGATTACACGGACATCGATAAACCCTAGCTTATCGAAGCTGAAGGCAAATCCGAAGCTTCCAAAGGTGGTCACACTTCATCTTTTAGGAATCCATGTGGTGCCGGAACTAAACGCACTGTGGCTTAGTTCAGAGCTTTGTCACGTAAGGTTATGCATTAGAAACGATATAATAAAGCCTGAACTCAAGTCGACATGACCAAAAAAACAATGAAAAACTAGAAACACGACTCAAACGCCCGTCCCAAAAGATCGAACGCCCGTCCCACCTTCAAGCCATCACATCACTCAGATGAAAAATCGCCCCTTGGGCGCCCGTCCGAAAAGTCCGACGCCCGTCCCATTTGCGAGAGAAGCGAGACGCCCGTCCATTAGGCCAGGCGCCCGTTCACCCAAACTCAATTCAATCTCAGATCAAAATTTCACCATGAACGCTCGTCAAAGGCTGGGCGCTCGTCCACCTTGCAGAGGAACCGGACGCCCGTCCACCCGGGAATTTCCTGCACTGCAACTTAACCCTGCGATTTCCATCGCACACGCACCAAAAACTTCGATTTTTAACGGATAAAACAAAGAAAAACAATACAAGAGAATTGCCTACAACCTTACGAACTTAGCCATACGATAAAGAAAACCACGTTACCTCGATTCTTGCGAGCTACTACGATCCAAGCGACCACACTTGACAAAGATAAACCCTTTTAACACCGAGCCTAAAAGCGATTGACACCACAGGATTACTACGATGCTTAAACACGTAAAAACGCAGTTGAGCGAAAGCGAACCCTAAACAAGAACGATGATGAGAACTTACGTTAACGGCTCTAAGGATGGTTGATATCCAAACGATCCTCTTGTCGCGGTGATTCTTTTCCTCGAGATGTCTGTCCAAAAGATCAACGGATTAAGCCTCGGGATCGAAAGTTCTTCCTCTCTTTTTTTCTAAACTTGCGTGCCTCCTCTCAAAATATGCGGCTCCCTTTTTTTTTTTTGACAAAAGTGATTAGGTTAATTAGGATTTGTTTCCTTTTTATAAATCCCAATTTTCCTAATTACTTAAAATTCCTTAATTAACCCCTTTTCTTTTATAAAACCTTTAAAACAAGAGAACATAATATTCCGATTTATCAAAGACCGAAATGCCCTTTATCCAAAAATCGGGATATTACAGTTAAAGTCTTTTTTTTTGTGGTACAAAATAACTAATAACGCAACACATCAATCTAACGGTCTCTAAATTTTAATACTGATCCAACGATAAATTAAACGGTTAAGTTTTGTTATAGTGACCGGACTGTAGTATTTTCTCAAGTTTAAACATTATCTCAAACCATTAATTTTCACTAGATGTATAATTAATGACCATATTATGTGAGCAGGGCTGGCCCTGGCAGATACGAGGCCCTGGGCCGGTTCTTCGGGTTGGGTCTTTTTATATTGAAGTGTATAGATTTTTCAAAATTCGGAAAAACTATAAATTGTCATCGCGTCCCCGAAGCATAAGGGTAAAGTTGTGAAGACGACAACAATACCATGTCGATTTAATTTGTGAGAGAAGATTAATACATTTTCTGTGTGGCTTTGGTGGTTATATATATCATATTAAATGATTAAGTATACTAAACAACGTTTCTAAAATAACAATAAGTTCAAAAAAAAAAAGGTTATTAAAACAACAAATTTGATTTATTTTTATATTAGGGTACATCCTGCATCCACATGAATTTTTAGGTTGGGCCGATTCGCAGCTTACTTACTTCGGCTAATAACTTGTTTTATTTTTATTTTTTATACTATAGCGAAATATAATGCTACACCAACAACCTTTAAAACACGATGAACGACACAACACATGCACTTTTCACCATTGATTATGATGTACGGCTCATTACTCGTTTGAGAAACCGTACGTACTCGCAGATACTTCTTTTGAAATAGTTATTAAAACTTAAGTATGTTGGTACCTTTTCCCTTTGGTATTTCTCCCATTTAAAACATGAGTAGTTATCCTCCTAATTCAGGAAACCAAACAAAAGGTGAAGTTAAATGGGTATTAATTATGAGCTTGATTGGGAACTTTGATTGTCTATTAATCAGCCCTAATCAACTCTAATGAGCTCTTAAGATCAAAAAGGCTACTTCTCATTGATCTTATAGCCTTGATCTTCAATACATTTGAGAAACTAGCCGTTGCATTCGAAATGGCTAAGGTAATTTTCATCTTGCTTTGTCTTTGAGTGGTCTTGATCAAACTAACTTGGTTATGTAATATTGTACTAGTTGATCTTTGATGTATTTTGAAATGTATATCAAGTGTTGAAAATATGATACATAATGTGTTATATCGTGCATGACACATTATGATATAAAACATCATTTGATGATGTATTTGTATCACATTTTATCCTTTGATGCATTGATCATTTTTTGGTGTTTCTATCTGCAAATTAAGAACAAAAGCTTCCCAATATATATAGTAACTCTTAAAAGACTCAGGGTGTCCGTACATCACACATATAACACATTGTATAGCATGAATGATCAATAATATACACTACAAGAAAAATGACATTTTGTGACGAAATAAAAATGTGACGCATGAAAATCCGTCACCGTATAATAAATTTTGTGATGAACATTTTAAAATCCTCACAAATAAGTATTTCATAAACTTTTATGCTCCTTGCGTTGCGGATAGATATCTTCTCCGTCACAACGCAAAACATGATTTTTTTTTTTTGTCAATTATATATAATTCACATGGGTGAGAATACGTAAATGCGTGACCAATTGTTTAAATTGCACAACACGTGATGAAATATTTTCATCACAATATAAACAAAAAAGAGGCGTGTACATTTTCCATTCACTATTTTATCTACCCCGCCTTTTTTTTTTTTCCTTTCCCTCCTTTATTTTTAATAAATCTACGCTACTTAATTAATTATCAGAAAATATATATTTAGATAAAACCCTGCAAAAAAAAAACCCTCTGTGATCGATGCTTAATTATCTTCCCGCAATTGACAAAACCGAATCACTACTGAACAAGGTAATTTATGTGTTTCTGGTACTCTTTGGTTTTTCAGCATTTTCAGGTACTCTTTGATTTTTCTGTGTTTTCAAGGTATTTTATAACTACCCGGTCCTTTTTTTTTTTTGTATATAATTGGGAATCATGATGATGATCAAGTGAAATCTGATAATGAAACATGAAATTTATGGGTCAATGAATTTGTTTCGCTGAATTATCAATTTCATGGGTAGCTATAGTTTCTTGGTTTTGACTCACTGAATTATCAATTTCATGGGTAGCTATTGTTTCTTGGTTTATTTTCCGTTCCCTCCTTTCTTTTTAATAAATCTACGCTACTTAAGAGGAAGGTTTGATAGATTGGGATAGGTAAAGGGGATAAGTAGATGAAGTTATAATATATGAAACAGGGAATTAGGAGAAGAGATGGAGAAACATGTTATTTGGCGCAGTCGGATTCGGACCAGAGGGTATCAGGTTCTAGCTTTTTAATTGTGTAGGTTGGTTGTTTTTGATTGAGATCGGAGAGGGTATTAGGTTCTAGCTTTTTAATTGTGTTGCAGATTATAATGTCAGCCATTTTAACATCTTCGATCAAAAGCCTTGTAGATCACACGGTGCACCACCGTCCCGATGTCGTCTGCTTCGAGATACGACGTTAAGTCCCTTGGCTCATTTGCCTTCACTACTGGTTTATATTCTATAGTATCCCCCTGTTACAGCCTAAACAAACATATAATAATAAATTCATCCCTTTTACGATGACTTTTTCGGGACCATCGTATATTTTTCGACTGTATAAAAATATAAAAACTACTTTGCATTTGTAAGAAAGATTAAAAACCTTAATACACTCTCAATCACCACAAGAGATGCTGTTGTATTGGGACATCATTAATGGTTTTCGTAGTTATAACTTCTAAGTTTTCTATAATGGATAGGCGGGACAGCGAAAGTCGGGTTATTAGACATCCCATTAGGCCGAATGGTCAAACACATAGGCGATTGGGGCATTTGACGTTAAGAATCAGCAACTTTAATGGGGTGTTACACAAGATTTATCTGTCACAACATAGTAAAGAGAGTTGGGTTGATGCTTGTATGCATGATTTCAAAACTGGCAGCAATAAAGCTGTAGTCTTTGCTGCACAAAGTGGGCATCCGTTTTATACGAAATCCGGGCTTGTTTTACAAGGGGATGCTGGATTTGGGATAAGGAATGATACTGGTAAGGGTGAGAAGCTTTTGGACACCGGTTCGAGATATTCTATTGTTTCAGCCGAGTATTTGGGAGAAGAAGAGGGTATTGTTGAACCACCATGGTTGAATTACAGTAGAAAATGGGGTCCAAAGATTACTTATAAATCTGGGAATACTGGTAAGGGTGAGAAGCTTTTGGACACCGTTTCGAGATATTTTATTGTTTCAGCTGAGTATTTGGGAGAATCAGAGGGTATTTTTGAACCACCATGGTTGAATAACAGTAGAAAATAGGGTCCAAAGACTACTTATAAAGCTGGAATTGCAACCCCATCTTGTAATACTGTATCATATATTGATAATAAAGTTTTCTGGTGATCTTTATGCTTATTTCTATCTGTTTTCATTTACTATCTATTAGGGGACTAATTGTAGTCAAAGTAGAGACCCTTTTCAACTACTAAACCACTTGTTCCACCACCAGACAACATACCAGTGTCTTCAACTGGGAGTAGCATCTTCTTATGTTGGATCTTCCATCTTATTATTCTCTCGGTTCTTTAACTCGCAATATTCTTTCCACTTTGTAATTTATTCAGGTTTTTTTTCTTCATCTTTATGTCACACCAACTCTTTAATGTTTTGTTGGTATTTGTTATTGTGAGGATTCCTTTATTTGTTTATTCTTAATTGCACAGCATTATGAAAAGAAAAGCATATGTAATCCTTTTTTTTTAAATGCGTAGTTTCCTTATACTTAATTAAAGCATTGAGATGCCGAGCCACTATTATATATGTGTGGTAATGGTATATCACACTATTAATCCTAATGGTAACAATCAATCTGTGTCGATATCGATATATCATGATGGTAAACTAGTTTACTTAGAATGCTACTTTCAACTCAATTTATTACCATTTAAAAGTAAGTAAATGTTTGGCTGTTTTATTGTTTTCTATTGTCCATGTTTGTAGTACATTGCTTGGCTCATTCAAACACTATGGATAGACGATGGATTTTAAATCGGAATCGACTTAGCAAGGAGTATATTGATGGGGTTCAATCATTTATAGATATTGCTCGTCACCATGTGAACGAAAGGAATGAGATATTGTGTCCTTGTAGGATTTGTCATAACAAATCCTTTCATTCTGTTGGTGTCGTGCATGTTCACCTATTGAATTCTGGAATGGATATGACTTACGATAAATGGATATATCACGGAGAACACATAGATCATATCCAAGATGGGACTTCAGCCTATCCATACAACCAGCAAGAAAATGTTTCAAATGCCAACATGTTTGATATGATTGATGATGCATTTCATAGGATAGAAAATGATGACCAAGAGACGGTGATGGATAAAGATATGCCAAATGAGATAAATGAGACGATGGGTGGTAATTCAAGTAACCTTGATTCGAAGATGCTAATAACTATGAGAAGTTGTTACATGAAGCTCAAGTTGAACTGTACCCAGGGTGCACTGAGTATACAAGGTTGACATACATTGTGGAGTTGATTCACAACAAAGTTGATAATCACATGACTAACAAGGCAATTGATAAGATGTTAGAAATGATGAGGAAGATATGTCCCTAACCTAACAATATTCCTGAAACATATAATGAGTGTAAGAAAATTCTTAAGGTTCTAGGATTGGGTTATGAGAGTATCCATGCTTGCTCTTATGATTGTGCCTTTGTTTTATAAAGAGCATGCAAACAAAGACAATTGTCCGGTGTGTAATGAACCAAGATACAAAGATAGTGAGCGTGAACAAAAACATAAGATTCCAAGAAAAGTATTGCGATATTTTAGATTGACACCAAGGCTCCAAAAAATTTGTTCATGTCAAGACATACGTCGAAAGATATGAGATGGCATCATGAAAACGAGTTGAAGAAGGTGTGATGAGGCATCCAGGTGATTCTCCTACATGGAAAGAGTTTGATAAAATGTACCCCTCATTTTCTTCAGACCCTCGCAATGTTAACTTGGACTTGCGGTGAGGGGTTCAATCCTTTTTTGGGAACATGAGCACGTCTTATAGCATGTGGCCAGTCATATTGTTTCCATATAACTTGCCGCTTGTGGAAATGCATGAAAAAGCCTTATTCTATAATGGCTTTATTGATTCCTGGGCCAAAAGCACCTGGAAAAGAGATTGATGTCTATCTACGACCGTTGGTTGACGAGCTTAAGGAATTATGGGAAAATGGTGTTCCGACGTACGATAAGATGAACAACACAACTTTTGTCATGCGTGCAAGTGTGCTATGGACGATAAATGATTTTCCAGCTTATGGAAATTTATCAGGTTGGAGCACTCATGGTAAATTAGCATGTCCATATGTAATAAGGATGCCTCATTCACCAAGTGAAAGTAAGTATTGCTATATTGGCCACCGTCGTTTTTACCTATGAATCACTCATGGCGTAAGAATACTCGGGAAATTTAATGGTCGTCGAGAGATGCAACGTCCCCGAGAGAATTTTACGGAGAGGATGTACTTTAACAACTTGATCATATTGTACCAAAGATACCCGGTAAGCATCCTGGTAATAATGATAGGAAAAGAAAGAGAGATTCTGAAGAATTCAATTGGAGAAACAAGAGTATATTATATGAATTAGAGTACTGGTCTAAACTGACATTAAGGTATAATCTAGATGTTATGCATATTGAGAAGAACATATTTGATAGTATCATTAATACACTGTTAAATACAACAAAAACGAAGGATACACTCAAGGCTAGGATGGATTTACAAGACATGAAAATTCGGAAAAAATTGCACTTGAAGCCCAATGGTACTAAATTAGATAAACCTCGAGCTGAGTATGTACTTCTTCCATCAGACCGTGGACCTTTCTTGCGGTGGTTAAAATCAGTTAAATTTCCGGATGGCTATGCATCTAATATTTCTAAAAATGTGGTTGTAGATGAAGGAAAAATTGTGGGTTTGAAGAGCCATGATTGTCACATATTGATGCAACGTGTTCTTCCTATTGGAATTCGAAAATATTTGAAAAGGCAAGTATGTACTCCACTCGTTGAGTTGTCAAGCTTTTTCCAGCAAATATGTGCAAAGACATTGAATGTGGCAGATCTCGATAAGCTAGAAGAAAACATCGTGCTCATATTATGCAAACTTGAAAAGATATTCCCACCAGCATTCTTTGATGTCATGGTCCACTTAGTTGTGCATTTACCACGCGAGGCAAAATTAGCTGGTCCAGTTGGATATCGATGGATGTACCCAGTAGAAAGGTAAGAGACTTTTCTTTTCTTTCATTGCTTTGTGCCTTCAGTTGTTAATTGTTTTATTAGGTTGTTAGGAACATACAAGAAATATGTACGAAACAAAGCTCGTCCAGAAGGCTCTATTGCAGAAGCATACATAGCATATGAGTCCTCAACATTTTGCTCAATGTATTTATCCGGGGTTGAGACAGAATTCACCCGACCTGAAAGGAATAATGACGTGGCTGATCCTATTGCAAAACTTTCAGTATTCTCTCATAAAGCACGTCCTTTTGGGAAGCCTGAAATGATTGAATGGTCAATAGGCGAGTTGGAAGCCGCGTTCTGGTATATTTTAGATAATTGCGACGAAATCGAATCATTTAGAAAGTATGTGGTTATTCTGTATTTTCCATCTTTAGCCTTATGATATCTAACCTTATAATAATAAGTTTTATTTTTCATCTAGTGAACATATTGATATATTGCAAAAGGAGAGCCTTCAAAATGTTCATCAAAGACATAGGACTTCATTTCCAGAATGGTTTAGGAATCACTTTACAACTTTGTTTTACCAAGATCCTAAAATGGTTAGTGAGGAGATTTTTGCGCTAGCTCAAGGACCAGATCGACGTATTGTCCAGTACAAGGGGTGTGTTGTTAATGGTGTTCGTTATTTGGTGACACATGTTGATCGGTTTCGTAGAACACAAAATAGTGGGGTAATGACCCCAGGATCACATGATGGTACGGCGTGTAACTTTTATGGAAGTTTAGTTAATGTCATTAAACTACAATTCACACGGGGTTTTAAAGTTGTTCTCTTCAAATGTGGCTGGTACGATACAAGTTCTAGGGGTAAGAAAGTTATTCAAGATTATCATTTTACTTGATAAATCAAATTCTAGATGGTATGATAGTGATCCATATGTGTTAGCTGGTCAAACACATCAAGTATTCTATATCCTTGACTTAAAGTTGGGGAATACTTGGAATGTTGTGCAAAAAATCCAACATAGACATGTGTGGGATGTTCCTGAGAAAATTGATGATGATGATGGTACTGGTAATGATGAAGGAAGCGATGAAGACAATGATGAACAAGAGAACGGAATAACATCTATTGAGGATGATGATGATCAAGTTGATATTTCACTATGCAGAGATGAAGTTGATGTTCAGTCTATTGAAGATAACAATGGACGATTGCATAGGATATTAATGACTAATGATTTTGACGAGGAATCAACAGATGAAGATTTAGTTTCATGCCATGCAAATGATGCTGAAAGTGATACTTATAGTGATGATGATGATTGATAATTTATAAGGATTTTTGTAAATATATTATCTATAGTGAGCTTTCAATGCATGAACTCTTATTTTCCCCAACTTTGAACTTTTTGGGGATTTTCGCATTGCTTAAAGCTACGGTTTTCATGGTCTCTTCTTTATCTTTATTTAAATTTTGAGTAATATTTGTTTTTATTCAATAGTGGCAGTGTGTGATTTTGCATTACTAAAAATTTAGAAAACTTGCAATTAATTCTATCGAAGTTTTTGAACTTCTTAATACATGGTTTGTGCAAATATTGTATCTATTTTTACCTCATTATACAGATGGAGAATTTAGCACAACGAGGAAAAAAAGCAAGGAAGATGCCTACTAGTCAAGCTCAATTGCGCAGTGTTACTCTTCAAAAAGGACCATCAGATTCACCACTACTACCACCATCTTCATCAAGGAATATGTCAAGGCCTATGGTGAAAAAGGTAATTCCTCCCATGCAAGAACCTATACAACCAACTTCACCATTGCAACAACCACAATCATCATCGCCACCACTCCAGCAACAATCATCACATTCTCAAGACAGCGAACCCGTTAGTTCAGGTAGTAAACTAAAATTCATGATTAGCCGTTATATTATCCTATCATTTTACGATTATTTTAGAATAGAAAAATAATGGGTGTTTGTTTTGGAGCGGTAGAGGCTTATAACTTTTCGGAAAAAAAAGTACACGTGGAAAATCACGTGGAAAAGTGTCCATAATATGATTGAAGCCAATGATGGGAAGAAGGTCCCGATTGTGTTTGACTTTGTCTTGGAAGTGCACGATAATATTGAAGTATCAAGCAAATTCGATTCGAGATAAGCGACATTGTTAGAGTTCATGCACCAGACAAACCACGATGGGTGGAAAAATGTCCCCTGAAGATAAAAGGCTTTTGCATGAGAAGTTATCGGTGAGTTCGATTCGTTATTGGGTATCATCCATGGATGCGTGACTTGTTAAAATGGTTTTGAATCCCATTCAAATGTTATTATGTTGACAAGAATAAAAGTAAAAAAATCTTAAGATGATATGTATTAATTTTTACTTATATTTATACTAATTTGAATTTAGTCTTTGTTCGATGTTGACTTGGCCCATCCCAAAATTGATGAATATGTTGATGGGAAGATGTCATAGGCATATACTTCATTAAAGTGGAGGTTACATCGGCACTACTTGGCTTATAAAACGCCTCAAGAAGGTCGAGCTAATCTTCCCCGCGCTGATTTATGGAATGAGAGACCAGAGAGTCACTGGCATTGGTTGTGTGATAATGTTTACACTGATCCACGCTGGGTGGCATGATTCGATACATTTTTGTTTATTTATATTTAGAGCATGCATATCTTCCCATTTTATATTGAATTACACTCCTTTATCACATTTTTTTCAATCCAGAATCCTGGGGGCATAAAAGTTGTTGAATTATATTAATTTTCGAAAAGTTTGCCTACTTAGTAGTAGTTGTACAAGTTAGTGATAATAATTTCTTATACAGGAAATCACAAGAAAAAATGCTAATAATAGAAACAAACAGAAATATCCTCATAAGGGCGGTTCAAGACCATTCATACAACATGCTAAGAAAATCGCAGTGGTAAATAATCTTTTTTTCCCGCTTAGTTAACACTATTTCCTACGTATTAGATCTTGACTTTCATTTCTTGCATTTAGGATGGAGCACAATTTTCGATGATAGATAATTGGGAGATCGTGTACAAAGATAAAAATAAACAGTGGGTTCATGATGATGCTCGAGAGAAATATGTAAGTCCTTTATAGTATTGTTTTCTTATATGCATACCCACATTTGCGCAATTCCTTCCTGTGCTGTTGCTTGATCGAGTTTGTTTGGCTCAAGATTTATCATATTCGGTTGCTACTTCCTTTTTTTTTGGGTGAATCATGGCGGGCGGGAGGTAGTTGTGGAACTCTGCATAGTTGAGGTGACTTGATTGAATTTTTTGCGCAAATTTATTACGTACACAAAGATTTACTATTTTATTTATTAACTTTATTCCTCAAATAGAGAAATTATTAACTTTATTTTTGACTTGCTTTTTTGTATGTGAGGTAAATCTTTTGTTTTATACTTTTAGTTTTACTAGTCGCTTGTGTTTCAATTTGTATGCTAAGTGGTGTTTTCTTTTCTTTTTTATGTAACTCTGATGATAAAATTGTGGTCCATGACTTGATAATTTGTTCGCAGGATAAGATGAAACGAATGCGGGATGAACACAAGGAGAAATTGATTCTTTGAAGCACCGAGGATACTCCACTTGATTCTATACAACCGCCAATGGAGGTGAGTTAGAAATCATGAGTAAGACTCTTGGCGCAGCAAGGCGATCTATTTATGGTGTAGTTCTTTTCCACGATTGAAACCACCAAATCATTTGCCACATCTTCTATGGCTTCAAAATCGAGTTGGTGAAATTCAAAATCAAGTAAAGTTACTAGCAACCGTTATAAGATTATGCAAGAGGAAAATGAGAAACTAAAAGCACAGGTGACAGCCCTCTTGACATCACAAGGAAAGAGTAGTGGCCATTCTAATGAGCCTAACAACTATCAAGATGATGATGATGATGATGATCCCTATGAAGATGAGCTAGCAGACTATGCATGATCAAATTTTTGATTGATTTTCAATTGTCTAATTCTCTAGCATTATTAGAATTTTGCAATTTTTAGTTTATCAAACTTGTGAATTTTTGAATCTCTGGCAGACGGAGTAATACTTTTTTAAGTTTTGATTTTGAAACTTCTGCACTATTTTGGAACTACTTTATTACCAAGCTATTATTGGCCATTATATTGATAAGGTGATGCAAAAATCAAATTCATCACGTATTATACGATTATTTGACGAAATTGGGGGCTTGCAATAACATATAAAGTGATGTAGAATTCGTCACAAAATTTAATATTATATCAAACATAATTTCTCACGTTTGAAATCAATATGTGACGAACTAGTGGTTACGATAGGAACATTAGGTGAGAAATGCTTCATCACATATACTCACTTTTTGTGATGAAGATTTTATCACATATAATACAAATTTGTGATGAATTAGAGGTCACAAATTGCATTTTGTTTTGTATATTCTCCTATTTTTGGTGACAACTCGGTCATCACTTAAACATACAATACGTGAGAAATTTGTGGCGTCACATATTTAAGGCAAAAGTGACGACTTTGTCGTCACTAATGTATCTAAAATGACCAAGTGGAAAATGAAATATGTGACGAAGTGTTCGTCACATATTTAACAAAAACGTGAGGAACAATAAATTCGTCACAGAATACTTTTTGTGACTTATGATAGGTGACGACCTTTGTGACGCACGAATGTCGTCACAAATAACCAAATGTGACGAAATTTACATATTGTGTGACGAACCCTGGTCGTCACAAAATGTCAATTTTCTTGTAGTGATATACATAACTAATATTATATGGTGTGTGTCAAACCCGTACCGTGAGTCAGGCCAACCAGACCATGGCTTAGAGCCTACCGAAAATCTATTATTTTAAGGGTCTACATGAAAAAAATAAGCTAATAGTATTATCGAACTGGAAGCCCATGTTTCAAAAGCCCGTTTAGTACTTCTTTGTTGTTAAATAACACGTTTTTTTTTATAATATTTTTTTTTATAAAGAAAATTAGGAAAAGCCTAAAAGGATTTTATATTTGTAAACCAACTATGATGATCGACCTCTTCTTCTTTACTACTAGCGACTTTTGCCCTGCCCTCAGACCCTCACGGCTCACTCTCTTCTGTGTGATTATATTTACAGTCCAAACTTCCAGTAGTAGTGCAACAGCCAACATAAATTGCAAATTGAAACCATTTAAAAATTAAATCAAGATTGAAAGACGAATTTTTGTCTAGAGATTTTTTCTTGGATATATTTGGCTTATAAGGGCCTGATAAATATATTGGGGACGGTCCTGTGTGTGTGTGTATATATATATTATTTATTTTCTATTTTGGAATTTTTTTTAATTTTATTTTATATTTTGGACACATATTTATTTGGGGAGGGGATATTATACATTGTATCATTTTGAATACAATCTACAAGATGCATCAACATATATATCAAAGAGTTTCATGCATAATTTTTCAACATTTTCATTCCTTTTTTTGTGCGGCTATGCCATGAAGCTCATGATTAGTAGAAAAATCTTCCTTCTGCTGCTTTGTTTTGCGAGAATATTCACATGTCAGCAGGCAGCATGTTTAATGATGAAGGCTTGATGATGATAATTCAAGATTATTACTGAATATAATATGGATTGAATAATAATTTGGATGCGTTTGGTATTTAATTAGTTTAAAGATAGCTCTATTTATTGAGGAGTTATATGGTCTTCCATATGACTTGATGTAAAACTCCATATTAACTGCGGTGGTCATGAAAACAAATCTAACGATTATAATATCTCTATAATAAATCAAAGTTGAAATGGATAAAAGTACAGTCTCTCTAAAGGGACCGCATCCCACTCTAAAAGAACTTATATCGTACAAAACGAAAAAGCTAAAAAAACCTATATTATGAGATGGATTGATAGAGAGAGTATAATGTACAAACACGTGTGCAGCTAAACCGCTCAATTCTCACTTTTATTCAAGCTAATTACTCAAAGCATCCTCAGTCATGGACCTTTAAGAGGTTTATAACTTTGCCGTATCATCTGGTTATAAACTTCTTCTTATAAACATTTTATTCCACAATACATACACCTTTTAAAAGGTTATACAACATGAACCGACTACATATAAACATTTCTCAACTAGACATAATATTTTCTCTACAACACATAAAACATTAATATATTTTAATTTCAGATCTTGAACTGATGAAAGATCTTACGGCTTGTTTGTTACACGAGAATGAAATGAAATGGATGATTTTTTCAATACATTCCAATGATTATGCATGGGTGATGGTAGATTGGGTGGAGTAGATTAGGTGGGGTTAGGTTAGTTAGGGTAGGGTGGGTGGTGGGTAGGGTACGATGGGTTAAAGTTAGCTTGGTAGAGAGTGGAGAGGTAGGTTGGGGTGGTAGGGCAGGTAGGGTAATGTTGGTGGAGATGATGTATGGTGTGGTGGGATAAGGTGTGATGTAAGGTGTGGTAGTATAAGGTATGGTGATGTGTGTGATAGTATGGTGGTAGTGGGGTGGCGTAGCGTAGGTAAGGTGCAGTACAATATGGTGATGTATGGTCGGGTAGATGGGTGGTATAGTAGGTTGGGGTAGTAAGGTTGGGTAGAGTAAAGTGGGTGGGTAAAAAGGTAAGGTACAATAAGGTAATTGATAAGGCGGGTGATAGGTGGTATATGGTAGAACGGGTAGGGTGGTGGGGTGGTGAGGGTGGTGAGGTATGGCTATCACACCCTATCCTACCAAACCCTACCTCTTCCACCCTATCCTACCTTACGTACCCTACGAATCAGGATCTGCTATTGTACATTGAATTCTTATGTGCTTTCTCAGCCACAAGAAAAAGGAAAAAAAAAAAAAGAAATTTTTTGCGTATGCAGCTCCAAGTGTGAACACCACAGATCATGCATGTGTACAAGAAGGGATTTGCCTCCCCTACCCTACTCCACTAACCCAACGAACTTGGATCCTCTGCCGTACAGGAAATGCTGTAATCTTTGCTGTGTTCAATTAGGTATTGCCACGTGGTAAATGATGTATCACAGCCTTTGATTTTATTTTTTTGTCCCACCCATGTCAAATAAACACAATGTCGTTTTTAGCCTTTCTGTTAACTTTTTGGTTGTCTTCCTAAGTAGTCGTCTTCTCTTGTAGGTAAAATGCCTGTTCTTCAAAAAAAAAATCGGAATTTTAATTAATGGTATAAATGGAAGACTAATGACATGATTCTGCTGTACTTCTTTTTTGAACATCAAGTAGTTAATATGACCGTAACATGTTGAGTATTGTTGGTTGTTTGGTGCACTACTTTGAGCAAAAGACAACTTTCTTCTCATAAATGATCAAGTTTATGTGAGTGGCTAAGGTATAGTTGGAAACGTATGTAAATAATAAATATATTCGTTGGATCATTTATAAATACATCATACCAAATCATATTATTCTATACGGAAATCAAATACGGCCGATTCTTGAATTAGTTTCTAATAATCCGATTCCCCTCTCCTCAATGACCCACCCCACCCCGAGTTAGGTGGATTACAAGTTAGAGACAAGAAACAGTAATATGACCGGAGAACGGCCTACCTGTGAGGCGGAGGAGGCAGTGGTGTTAGGCCCAACAGTGCCGGCGGCCAACCATTACATGTTTCGTTAAAAGAAAAAAAATCGTGTAAATCCAATCCGATCCAACCTAATATAAAGGCCAAAAAAAATTACTCGAATCGATAAAGTCTTGGGAGAGATTGCTCACACTCTTGAATGTATAAAGAAATATAGTAACATATTTACTAACACCAATTGGTTTTAGTAGAACGGTAAGCGCTTGATCCTAACATAGTATCAGAGCCAGAGGTTTTGGAACATTATTTAAAAAAGAATTGTACAAGTGTTGGGAGATATTGCCCACACTTTAAGTGATGTTAGGAGAGATTGCCCACATTCTTTATGTATAAAAAAATATCGTAGCATTTTTACTAGCAATTGTGCACGGGCCCGGTGAAAAATTTCACGTGCACGTGCAATCCTTTTCCCTTATATATATATATATATGTGTATATATATTACTTTGTTTCAAAGCCTGGTGGAAATATCACACGTCCCGTTGGATTTTTCTCCGGGCCCGTGCAAAATTGCACGGGCTCTTTCTACACAATTGCACGGGAGATTTTAAAAAAAAATATCATATCTGACACGACCTAAAATATAATAAGGGATGTTACAATGACCTAAATTATATTTTCTCTTATTGTGACTATTGGGATTATATATGTTTCACCCATTGATGTAAATGATGTTTCATTTACCACGTGTCAACACCTAATTGAACACAGTAAAGATTACAGCATTTCCTTTACCATAGAGGATCCAAGTCCCTAACCCAACCTTAACCTTCATCACTTGATGAGTGATGTACTATGCAATTTGTTTCATTTCATAATTCACATTCAGACTCAGTAATTAAATAAATTTATTCAATGTTTTCATTCAATTTCATTTCATTTATGCGTAACAAACATGTCATTAAAGCTTTTGTATAAAGGGTTGCCTAGTCATCCATTCTACAATGGTTATAAACCAATCGTAAAGCTTTATCTCCTTTTTCGAACCTCTCCATAGAGATGCTCTAATAAAAGGGTAATTCACTAACATAGGACATTGATCATCATCAAATCACTTGACGGTCAAGTGTAAAAAAACACATCAAACGATGTCTTTTTTTTTTGCAGTTTACACACAAAACCACATCGATTTAGAGGTTTTTTACACTTGACCGTCAAGTACATTGGAGAAGATCTTTTTCCCACTAAACATAATGGAAAAAAATTTCAAATTTGCCCAAAAGCTAATTTTTTACCTTTAGCATTACCGGCCCCCCTATAGCTTATTGCTTCTTGAAACAAAGATGTCGAAGCTCATCAATGGCTTCATCCATCTCTTCAACCTCCTTCATTCTTATCTTCTCACTAACCTCTTTAGTTTTTCTCCTCACTATTTCACCATCCTTTTCAAACATAAGTTGTTTCATCGCTTTCGCAATCTCTTCTCGTTTAAAATCTCCTTTCTCATCCTTCAAAACCTCAAATCCGCCATTAATGGCCACAACAAACCTTCCATTTGTAAGTTGATCAAGTCCCATTGGCATAGCTATAATTGGAACACCAAAATACAAGCTTTCCATTATTGAACTCCATCCACAATGACTCACAAATCCACCTGTACTTGAATGATTCAATACTTTCACCTGTGGTGCCCATCCATCTACCATGAATCCTCTGTTTTTGACCCTTTCAAGAAATCCCTCTGGCAAAGCTTCTTCAATGTCAATGGATTTGCCTTCTGGAAATCTCAGAACCCATATGAAATTCACATTGGAAATCTCTAATCCATATGCTATTTCATCCCTTTCCTCTTTTGTCAAGAAGTATTCACTGCCAAAAGAAACAAAAATTACAGAAGATTCTTCCTTTTTTTCAAGCCATTTGATTATATCCAAACACCCCTCCTCCTCCTTATCATCTTTTACAGTATTAGAAGAATCTTGAATCAAAGGACCTAAAGGAACAGCCTTTTTCCCACACAATAAAGATAGATAATCAAGATATTTCCCTTCAATCTCTTTACAGCTTTTGATCAAAACAATCTCAGAAGACATTTCAAATAATTTGACAAGAGGAATATCCTCAAAATCATCAATTTTGGATGCTGCTGAGGACTTTAATTTCTTAAATTCATTTAGACTAAGATAAATTTCTGAAAAGGGATAATTACCCCTCTTGCTTTCACCATAGCTGGTAACCAAATGGTAGAAAAAAGACATAGATGCAGATCCAGAAGTTGAAAACAAAACAGAGGGTATACCATATGAAGAAGCTAAAGTAGGACCCCATGTTTGAAACCCATCAAAAATCAGCAAATCAAAATCCAAGCTTTTCATGATTTTGCAGAAACTGGGTTTTGCATTTTGAAAACCATTGATGAGTTTTCTAAGTAGATGAGGTGGTAAACCTTTGGTTGTGTGGTGATGAGGAGGAAGCTCAGGTGTATCTGGTAAATGGAGTTCTACAAATTCAATTGAAAGATTGGATGATTTTTGCTCCAATCTTTTCTTGGTGTAGTCTAGATTGATGGCTGTAGAACAGAAGTAAACATGAAAATTTCTGTCTGAAAGCTTTTGGGCTAGTTCTAAAAATGGAGATATGTGACCATGAGCCAACCATGGGAGTAGCAGAACTTTCAATTTTCCTTCTGTGGCTTCCATGACTGAAGATTTCAGGATTTAGAAGAGATTTTCTTGAGAAAAGTAAAATCTCTCAGCTGCCAATCAGAAAATGTTTTTACGTTTATTTATTTATTTATACCAAACATCGTACATTTACTAAAAACAAAGTAACTGTACATGATTCTGAATTATGAAATATGACAAATTTTATAAGGAGAGTGATTTTAAAGGGATGGAAAAATATGAATCAATGGAAATATAAATTGGATAATAAGAATTTCTGTTTGGTTAGAGAGTGGAGCAATTTTAATAATTCTTCATTACTCTAAATTTGTGTGTTTGTTTCTGACAATAGCTGTATTAAATTGATTTCAAATCCACTTTCTATTTGTTGCTTTTATTATTTCGTTGTTTTTTTTATGAAAATGACCTCCAAATGACATCAAAAAAATATCAAATGGAAATGCATCATCCATCTAAATAAAATAAAGGTTATAAGGGTTTCATTTATCTTCTCATCAAAACCGCCAAGAGAGAAAGCATGGAAGACAAAATGAAGGATAAGAGGATCGACTATGGGCCAATACCTTTCGTAGAAGCATGTCGGAATTCCATCTCCGGCCGGAGTTTTGAAATTTCTCATTTGGAATGTGGCATTTTCCACTTCTTGTTCAGAGAGTTGCCTGCTCATCCGTGAGTTTATCGTAAGGAGGGGATGGCCAGCTTGATATTTAAATTGAGATCGGTGTGTACCGTTCTCGCCATGAAAAGTCGAAGTGTGTAAACTCTTAATCATATTTTCGGTTGTGGGTGTCATGGACCCATTGACCTTGATCATTCTTAAGACACAAAATTTTCTTCTTCATTTGCCGCTTAATGGTGGATAGGTGATAGAAATGAGTGTTCCTTTCTCCTTCAACGAGCCATCGAGTTGGGATCTTTGGTGCCAATAGATTTCCTCTGCTCAATAATGTCATTCGTGTCATTTAATAAACAAAAAAGAAATATACGATCTTTTAACTTTCAGATCAAAAAATATATTTATTTTCATAATTAAATAAGAGAGAATTAAAAGAAATATACGATCTTTTAACTTTTTCGTGTTTCATTCCTATGACCAAATTTCCCACAATTGAAACAAATCATCTCAAGATCAAAAAAATATATTTATTTAAATTACCAACTAAAAAATTTTACCGTCCTGTTTAGATATTTCTAACTTCAAATTGTTTTTTTTTAACAATAACTCATTTTATAATAGGTAGGAATGTTGTACAAGTGACATACTACATAGTTATTCTCGAAGTTTTCACATAGATTAAGAAAGTGGTTGAACGTTATAAATTTGAAGTTTAATATCTAATTGACTAACACTAATGCAATAGTTGTTAAGTAATGAAAAATGGTTGGATTGATAATAAATTAAAAGTAATATAGACAAATGGGCAATAAATGTTGCATAATGTAGAATAATTTATATTGTGTGATAAATCTAAAAGTGTACTTATATTTTGGACGGAGGTGGTACATTACAACCATTTATTTCTAACATCTTACGCGCACGACAAAAAAGTATTATGCGACGATAAAAGTATATATCATGCGAAAAGAAAACAAATATGAAAGACGGTAATATATGTCACTCGATACAACTTCTTACGACCGTTACATATAAAATCTCCCTGAAATATGCGGCTAAGATTGATTTAATGGAAACTTGAAAAAATATGTTTAAAAAATTAATTATTTGTGTGATATGCTTCAAAATAATAACATTTGAAAAATATGTCTAAAAGCATTTCGTTGCGTATTTGTTACTGATTTGCTATGTAATAGCTACGAATTGTTTTTCAGGCATATTTTCTAAATGTTATTATTTTAAAGCATATTACACAAATAATTACTTTTTAAAGCATCTTTTTCAAGTTTCCCTTGATTTAACTCCGTTCACAGCCCAACTAAAATTATATTTATATATTTTTGGTAGAAAGCCATCAAATCTCTCCTGAAATATGCGGCTGACATTGATTTAATTCCGTTCACAACCCAACTAACATTATTTATTTAGGAAAACTTGATAAAATATGCTTAAAAAGATTTTTATTTATGTGGTATGCATTAAAATATAACATTTGAAAAATATGTCTGTAAAGCAATTCGTAGCGATTACGTAGCAAATCGGTAGCGAATACGCAACGAAATGCTTTTCGGCATATTTTTCAAATATTATTATTTTAAAACATATCACATAAATAATTAACTTTTTAAACATATTTTTTCAAGTTTCCCTTTATTTATTGGGTAGAAAACTAACACTATTCTAGAAGCTAATAGGATGAATTTTTGTTTTCTTGTTTTTTAATTGGAAGAATTTTTGTTTTTATTTTTAGAGGTAGTGGGACAAAATGACACATTAAAAATTGGTAATCAAGAAAACTTCAATTTGCCCTTAAAAAAAAAAAACTTCAATTTTATTTGGTTTATAAGGACAAAAATAATAAAAGCATACCAAATTACTCTTTTCATATATGAAAAAAAAATGTTATCCTCTTTTACGAAATATTTTAAACGGTTATATCTTTTTATATAAAACTCGGATCATCGTAGTTCTTTCACTATAATTTATATTTTTTCGTCCTCTTTATTTTGATATCTCACTTTATCTTTTCTGGCATAGTTTTTGAAAATCAAAATTTTTTACATAGATTTATTGTCTTTTAATAGATTTATCTGATGCACTAAAAGTGAAATTGAAGATGCAGTAACACTGAAATGGAAGATGTAATATGAGATATATTAACAATGAAGTGAATATGCAGTAACAATGAGTTTGACGATGTAGTAACATGAGATACAGTAACAATGAAGTTGACGATGCAGTAACAAAAGATGTAGTAACAATGAAGTTGAAGATGTAGTAATATGTGTAGATGCACTTTAAGTGCTAAACATCTGAACATTTGATGCAGTGACAATAATTGTTCGTCATTGTATCTTCATCGACACTTTTCAAGACCAAAACATGTGTCACTTCATCTTAAGTTGACACTTTACGAATAACAAATCATGCGTCACTACATCTTCATTCACACTTTATAAAGACCATATTAGGTGTTACTCCAGGTTCACTAACACTCCATGAAACACAAATCAGGTGTCACTACATCTTCATCGACACTTTATCAATACAGAATCGTTTGTTATTGCATCTATGGTGTCACTACATCCATTGTGTCACGACATCTCCATTTCTCATTGCAGTCACTACATCTTCATCGACACTTTATTCATAGTTGTTACTGCATCCACAATATCAATATGCTATTGTATCTATAGATCAGAGAAGGACATAAAAGGGGAGGCTTGGGGTGACCTATTTCTTGGAAAGACTATGTGTCTTTTGACTACCAAATTAATGAAAATGAACCCCACCCCTCCCCTCAAACTTCCTTTGAAAACTCCGTATGTACTAAGTCATAAAAATTACTCCATTTTACGGTAACAAACTTCTCCATTTTGATCACCTAATATTCTCATACACTATTGAAGATTGTGACTAACAAGAAAGTAATATGAGTAAACATAGGAGTTCCTGCAAGTCCATTACATGCATTACAATACAAGGTTATAATCCGGAATAAATGATCCGCCACTGAAATGGTTCTTATCACAAAAGAGGCTTAAAGAAACACCATCACACCCAAATATATCTGATTTAACAAGCCCACTCGAGATTAAACATCGGCCAATTTCCAAGAGTTAAAATGCACACGCACTTTCAGTAAAAAAACATGTAAATTTATGTACTCTGCAGAGGTGGTTCCTCCATACGATAAAATGCTATCAAACTTCTAGTCAGTGGTTTTACTCAAATAGCAAATGCAAGTATGAAATTTGTGGAACTGAATTAACCCTAAAAAAGAGACGACAACAAAGCCATAAGCAGTTGATTCTTAAAACAAAACAAAAAAAATAAAAACGGGAATTTTGTCAAAATTAAATCGTAAAAACGAAAAGCAAGACTAGTGGTATAATGTAGTCTCTAGAACATAAATTCAAAGTCCACCCTAATTACTCAACTTCCCCGTTCAAATACCAAACGGCAAAAAGAAAACATAACTCTTTGTCATATGTGGACTTTGAGAACCAAATTGCCGTCGCAATGTGTGTACTTCATTCATCACATAACGGGTCTGTGTTCGCATTCGGAGTAAAATAAACACAACATAAGAACATTAGTCACTGAAATTAGTACTAATATAAAACCCCACTAAAGTACCTTTTCGGGATCGGCACGAAATAATTGTATGGATTTGTCGACGAAATCGTCCCAGGACGTTATATAAACCAATGCAATTGAATCGTAACTTTTCTTCTCAAAAAAATTCAGGAGCACTAATTCATATTTAATATTGGATGAAGAAATTAGGAAAATATTAATTAAAGGTATTATTGGATATTCATTTGTTTTTTTCTTCTTCAAAACCACTATATTTTAACCTTGCCTTTTTCCTTTAAATAAGATTAAAAGCAGTCATGCTCAGCCTTTTCCTATTACTTGGTCAACACTAATTGGTGAGAAATCTTCTCATTTTTTTTTAATTAATTGAGTGAAAACGAAAACACTTTGGTCAACAAAATAGAGAAAGAAACCAGGCGGAAAATGCACTGGATACGTTAAGTTGAAAGAATGAAAAGAACCATTTCTATGAAAATATATTCTACCTAACATAAAATAGGGTTATTCTGATGCGTGGAGACTTCAATAGAGAAATGCATACATACGCCAAGAACATCCTGACCATTAATGGGCTTCATCCTCAATAGGAAATTGCATACGCGGCATGAACTGCGCCAGTCCAGGATGCCACACGTATGCAGCTCTCTCTATCAGTTCCTCCCGCATCGTAATAACCCCATAAAATATACATAGATTATTCGGCAAAGAGACAGAAAAACTTTTTGTATTGAATACAAATTTGTCGTTTACAGAAATAAACTTGTATTGAATACATTGTTTGTCTTTTACGTTAAATGGAAAGACTTTGAACTACTTGCAGGTCATGACAGAAATAACTAATTGTATTACTCTAAGTTAAGTAGACGAATTTTACTATATAACTATTGTATAAGAGTTATATATACATAGTGATCTACATTATATTTTTTTATTTATAATATTTCATATTCGAAAAAAATATATTATGTGAAATAAAATAAAAATAAATGACTCTAATATATATTATCTTATATAATTTAATTTTCCAACAACCGTTACACCACATGCCACTAATTTTTGTACATGTATCATTTGCTTCATTAATGGCTTTTGGTAGTATTTGAAGGACTTCTATATCTCCTCGTAGAAAAAATAAAAAATAAAACTTCTACATATATTTTTCGACAATCCAACGAAAAGATGTATTTAGCAGCATTTTACATCTTTTTGTAGGTATATGTTATATCAAGGTTCAATACTTCTGTGGGCTGTGGACTAGTGACGAACTTTAGATTAAGAGTACCATTTTGATCTTTTATGATGATTTGTTGGGGGGTCTCTATTAGATAGAAAATGTACTAAATTTAGAATTGTAAAATGTTCTTCATTCATCAAACGTATGCTAGCTGCTACATAACAGCATTACAGGTGGTTACATAAAATCTAGTTAAAAGATTCTGGACACCTCACCATAATACAAACATCGACCAGTAGTGTATTCACATAAATACTCTTATATTAAAATACTCTTTTCTTTAACTGTCCCTCTCAAACTAAAGGTGGTGTCAACTACATTTAGTTTGTCTCTGTTAGAAAGGAACTTGGTGTCTGATAGTGCCTTGGTGAGGCAGTCTGCTACTTGATCACATGAAGGCACGTGTTGAACTCTGAGTTTTGTTAGAAATATCATCCGCAACGGAAGCGATTTAAGGATCTAGATCTATAAATTACACGTAATAAAATAACTAGATCTACACTACAAGGGGGTTGTAGAACATACCTCTTGGATCTCAAAATCCAAGTTGAAGAACCGCAATGGGAAGAATAAAAGATAGTGTGAAGAGCACCACGATCTTCCGTACGTGTGATCCAAGCAACTCCCGGTGGAAGGAAATCCTCGTCTCGAATCCTCCCGATATGCTACCCGGAAAAAACCTCCAAGATTTTCCACATACCCCTTGGCCGAAAATTTTGCTCCTTCTTTCTAAGAGAAGTCGAAATTTACATGTGTGTGTAAGGCTTGGGAGAACTCTCTTTATATAGGAGAGTAAACATTGTCCTCCAACTGGTGCAGTGTTATCCTTCACAAACACTAATGTGTATATTCACTGCTGTACTAAAATTGATATCCAGTCTACAAAAGACTTATCAATATACTGGTCAAATCCACATATTGTAGAAATATATGACTTCCAATGACCGAGAGGTTTGCTTTTTATCCACAAAGGACATAAGCTTTGATGATCACCATCCCGCTATAAGTTCATAAGGCAATGCCCTTTTGTTCCGAATGAATCCAGACTCCGCTTGTTTGGCAAGAAAGTCTCGTGGAATCACCCTCTTTTCTTTTACTTTTTGAACGAAATCATGCAATACTAAGTGGTAAGAGAGTCCAAGGTCCGATTAACTCTCTCTCTGCAGGAATTACCCCTAGACCACTCAAGCTTTGCTCTGAAAGATAAACTTTCCTATTCATTCTACTCTTTTCCGTGTATATCCAATTACTCCACTGGGCCTGAGACGCTCAGGTGGTTCTACGAGAGTATGAACAGAACTGGAGTACCGAACTCCATTCACAGGGTTATGGCTATTAAATCAACCTCTATAATCAGAATCCTATACTGCTCACAAGAGAGCCATAGGTCATCAATCGATCCTCAGACTACAAAGTCCGCAGAACCCGTAATGGGTAATGGATAAACCATACTCTCAATACTTACTGGGTGGATCGAAATTCTGATCTAGTTTAGTAGTATTTAGTGTTATCACCAACAACCGATGTTGGATGTGGTCTGATTTTAATCAGTTAGTAACTACCTTCAGTAAACGTACTTCAAAGTTTAAGGTTTTACTGTTCATAGACTCTATCAAAAAAAGGACGCAACAGTATGATAGTCCCTTCCCGATCTCAAGAAACTTATAACAAACCTTTTTCTCAATGCTACAAGATATATAACGATTGGTCACTGACCGAACGTGTGCGCGAAATTCCCAGTCTTACCTTCAAGTACCGTGTGCTAAATGCTTATATTTATGGAAGTGGGGTGAACCGAATCCACACCTTATCCGTAAATTCTAAAGCATATTCTAGGTAGACTTCTCGGTCTCACATTTCAATGTAAACCGTTATTTCGCTTCTAATATCTTTATTGAGTTATGCAGTGTATGGTAGCACATCTAAAACTATGTAAGGCAATTTAATGGTTTCTCACTTAGTGAGAACATGTCACAATAAGGCAGGCTGAGCATCAGTCTCGAGGACTATGAATGGCCTGTTCCGAGTATGGAATACTCTATCTCTGTTGAAAACAGAGAAACCTCAAAATATTTTGGATAAACTTACCGGAGTGTTTGAATATTTATCAGACAAGAAGTCACTACTCGGAAGCTCCTACTAGCTTGTATCTTTCATCAGACCCCGAAGGTCGTCATGAACAAGCTATGTTACTTCTTTATAACTATTATCCTTTCCCGATTGAAAGGAAACTTAGTCATTGAACCTTTGAGACAATATGACCAGACTGGAGAAATGAATCACCCTGAGCCAGTCTTCAGGTCTTGTCTTTTAGGGACTATGCACTAACAATGGAATATGAAGAAGCGTTTATCTAAATATAGAAACCAATTGCTTTTAATAGTTCTTAAGATGTGTTTTATATACATATTTCAGCAGTTCTAAGTGGTTTTGACTTTATCAAACAAAAGTCCGAGTCTTGGATTCGTACTACAAATGGTATATTCACTTTCTATACGACAAACAAATTATTGAATAGATGGTAAATCCATTCGTTCAAACGAATTTTGAAAACAGAAAAATAAATCTTCTGCGATATCCAAGGATTGAATCCGAGATTCATTTCCTCATATCACTCCTACTATTTTTGCTAAAATTACTGCCCGTTGTCTGCTCTATTAATCGTTAAATGCATTGCTACCTTGTTCTTCCAAAGAACTTAGCTCGAGAAAATCGCCAAGGATTCATAGGTTGGTGATCCAAAATCACTGTCCTTATCCTATGATTTTTAGTTAATTAATTTTCGGTTCAGCCTTAAAGTTTTCTCAATTTAGATGACAAACACTTTTAGACATCTTCTCCCATTCTTGATTTTCCGTGAATGGAAACAGTCTTGAACCAGCGGTTCGTTTGAGTATACACTACTCTTGAACCGTGGGATGTGTATTTCGAGTGTTACTGGTCGGGACTTCTCGGATTTTTTAATATACCAAAAAAAACAACAAATCATAACATTAAAGCTTCCACTAGTTTATCGGTTCCAAATACCGTCTAACGAGCAATGCTTTATTTTTATGATTTTCCGATTTTTTCGATTAGAAAATCTTTCGTACATAGTTCCAATGTTTCCAGAAAAACAACAAATCATAGAACTCCCACTAGTTCATCGATTCCAAATATCGTCCAACTAGCGACATTTCATGACTTTCCGGTTTTTCAATTAGAACGGTTACGTGTGTAGTCAGTTACACTTTTCTAATGTTCTAGAAAAACAACAAATCATAAAGCTCCCACTAGTTCATCGATTCCAAATATCGTCCAACTAGTAACACTCCATGATTTTCCAATTTTTCAATTAGAAAATTACTCGTGTAATCACTACACACTCAAAATTCACTAGAAGAATTTCACAGTCCGAGATCACCTTTGATCAAACTAAGTTTGTCTCCCGTTTGACATGAATGACACTAGTGACATACCTATATGTCACTCTGGTTTTAAAAAGGCTTAAGAGAAAATATCTCTTGCATTATCGATTAACTAGTTCAACGTCCTAGTTACTTTCCACTTTTTAACGAAGTCAATACTAGTCAATTATTAATTTTTAAGCAATTTAGTAAGGATATAATATCAGAAATAAAATGACATATATTAATTCAAGTTTAACACTACTATATAAGTTTATTTTAGGAAATGTAAACTAAAATTAAGTCTACTCTACCATTCCAGTTTTTAACCTCGCATCTCAAAGCCAGCAGTAAGGCGGAGTCAAAGAGATGACGGTTAAATCGAGACAATCTCATCAATGAATAACTTGTGAGAATCGAACATCCCACGAGAATCGAACATCCCTTTATTCATTGACTACCTTCCATTTTTAGCCTAGATATTATCAAGAATACCCTTGATGAGTGTGACCTACTATATCGGATCTCTTGTGTGCGCCCGAGTGTGCCGTCGTAGGATAGTCGGTGACCCGACGAGGACCCGAAATCCTATCCTTTCGGAGACCAAGCCATGAATGTTGATAGGGGTGAACACCATCCGTAGGGGACGAAATCAAAACGCCGCGAGGCGCCACCCTTCTCTCACTTACTTGTATCTATAAGAGAGGCCGTGGGGTTGGTTGTCGCCTCCCCGCTCCCACTCAATATTTTGGAAGTGGTGGTGGGTTAACTAACCACATCTTTTGGTGTTAACATAAAAGCACATCAAATCAAGGATTCGAATGGTGTCGGTAACGTAGGCAAGCTTCCTACCGTCCCTATTCGTTGGAACATATGTGATGGTCGGACGAAGTCGGGTCAAGAGAGCCCCATCGAGATAAGAAGGAATCACCCCTCCGCCGCCGGTGTTGCTTAGTCTTGCCGGACCCCATGCATACATCACACTAGAGGGTTCAATCGGTCGAGCGAAGCTCGCTTGACCACCCAACCTATAAAGCGAACTGCTTTTATCCAAGATTTATTGTTCTTTTACCATCATTCAATCTCGTAGACACTACGAATCGAAAACGTGATATCGTTTAGGCTTTTATGGCGGTTCACCGAGAACACACACCGAAAGGCTTAACAATTTCATAACCCATCCTCGGATATTTAATTAGTTACTAAATTAATTAATTACCACGTATTAATTAAATTTCAACTAATTACGCGAGTTTGTATACATGCCTATTTTAATTACCAAAATTAAAATTCTACATGTATGCATGGAGTGGATTTATGATATGATGCATGTCATGGCAATTCCGATTTTATATCTATTTTATGATCAAACACATAAAAAATAAATTGCGGAAAATTTAAACACCGTTGGTACCCCCGTATCTAATCTATCCTAGGAAAATAGTAAATTACAACTTGTTGTCGTCATGTCATCGATCTTCGAATCTTGAACTCGAACCGCCGGATCACGAACCACGAACCACGAACACCCGAGAGGAGAAAAGGCTTTTTAATTAAATAAATCCAATTTATTTGATAAATAAAACCTTTTAATTTTATTATTATTATTATTATTTTTTATTCCTTCGGCTGTTGTTAAAATTATTACCAAATTTTTTTATTTTATTTTATTTTTTAATTAACTGCCAAACGGCAGTAAGTACAAAAAAAAAAATTAGGTCAGAAAAAATTTTATACAGCCGCAAAAAAAAAAAGGAGAACCCTAGCCGCATGGTAGTTATATTAAACAGGACTTATAGCGACGCTTTTCAGCGTCGCGGAAAGTCATGTAGCGCAGATTTGTAATTAAAAAAAGGGTTTTAGCCGTTTCTCCTTGATCTTCAATTTTTCTTCAAGATCTTCATCTTTTCGAGCCCGGAACACCAAAATTACAATAAAAGATGCTACTTTTACATAATTTTCGAGAATTGACATAAAAGGAAATACAATTCCTATACACAATTGTTACTAAACAAAATGAGCTACATGTTAGATCTAACGAGTAAACAGTATCAACCCCAATCCATCTCTTCAAACCACAACAATCGCAACATAAAAAAAAATAAACATGCATCGGCCCCTATTTAAAAGAAAAATTGGGACAAAAAAATCTACATGTTTACCACTCTTAGATCTAATATTTTATACGTATAAATATAGATCACCAGGCGACTGATACCACTGTTAGTAATACCATCCGCTACGGAAGCGATTTAAGGATCTAGATCTATAAATTAGACGTAATAAAATAACTAGATCTACACTACAAGGGGGTTGTAGAACATACCTCTTGGATCTCAAAATCCAAGTTGAAGAACCGCAATGGGAAGAATAAAAGATAGTGTGAAGAGCACCACGATCTTCCGTACGTGTGATCCAAGCCACTCCCGGTGGAAGGAAATCCTCGTCTCGAATCCTCCCGATATGCTACCCGGAAAAAACCTCCAAGATTTTCCCCATACCCCTTGGCCGAAAATTTTGCTCCTTCTCTCTAAGAGAAGTCGAAATTTACATGCGTGTGTAAGGTTTGAGAGAACTCTCTTTATATAGAAGAGTAAACCTTGTCCTCCAAGGATTTTATTTTGCAAATAAATAAATCCAATAAATGAAAGATAATACCATAATATTCTAGAACAAATCTAGAATAATATTTATCTTTATTTCTTACCATAAATATTTATCCAATAAATATTTTGTGCACATGTCTTATTAATTCACAAGAAAACTAATTTCTTGCTCATTAAAATATGCCATGGCCGAAATTCCTTATTATTGACCTAGTCAATATTAATTTCGACTATGATACACTTTTGGGCCAAGATTATGAAAAATGTCTTTTTCACATATTTAATTATTTAGCCCAACTAATTTAATAGTTCACTAAACAATTAATTCGCATATCGTTTTAATTAAATTCTAACAATAACTAAATTAATATTATTAGGATTCGACGTCCGAGAATAGCTATGCTATATTGGAGGCACGTCGGGGACCATGGACTAATAATCACGTGCTCCGATAAATCAAATAAATAATTATCTTACGAAATGTAATAATTATATTCGATAAATCAATCACAGGAATATGCCACCATAATCCCGTGACTGCACTCCTCCGATTATAAGATTATATTTATCTCCTCACGAGAATGATAATATGCGTCCATTGATATAATCATTACATAAGATTAATCCTCCATAGACTGTTCATTCTAAATCGGGAAGTTACCGTTAACCCTTTTTAGAACCTCTTATCCTTATTTACCATTAACCCCTAGTGATCAATTAATTCATACAACTCACTGGTAGCTAATCAGTTTAATATAAACTCCATGGATCGACTAGTTTCTAGGATTAACAAATAAGGGAATTGTCTATCTACTTCCAGAAATGGAAGGAATGGATTCCGTATCTGTGATAACACAGATTACTCACTCAATCCAATACAATGCCAAGATGGGGTAATTCAGACCACAGACTCAGTGTAATCCTTAACCGTCAAGTCAAACCTCATACTGATTCAAGCTGTTGAATGTGATCACCTCAGGATTAAGATATATCCATAAATATGATCATCGATTGATTCGATAAGGCTTCTCGATTACGGAATTATATCGTGAACTCTAATCAAATCGGTCCAGCCCTATATTATGTATATATCACATATAAATTCCCCGCTAAGTTCTCTTAACCGAAATTCCAGATAAGACAATCACACCTATTGTGTTCTGGGCGCATTAATAGCACGTTAAAGGAGAGACCGGATACTCTCGATTAACTTCACTACGGGCTAATTGTATTTTAAGTACATCTTCACTAACTCAATCCTCCCGTGTATATCCCATACACTGAGTTAAGTGATTACATAAACGATATACTTTTGGGTTTTCTGTAGTGTAAATACTATTGTCACATCGGTGAATATGAGAATAATAAATATGAATAATAATATCATTTCATTTATTAAATAAAACAATTACAAAATTGTCTTTCGGGCATCACACCTAACAAGTTTATGTTGCAAAACTTGATCCCTTACAAAGTGCACATCAATCTCTATGTGCTTGGTTCTTGAATGAAAAACTGTATTGTGAGCCAGGTGATTTGCACTTATGTTGTCACACCAAGTTGTTGGGACACTTGATACTGGAAGTTGCAGTTCAGAGAGTAGAGATTTCAGCCACTGGATTTCAGCAGCAACATTAGTAAGTGCTCTGTATTCTGACTCTGTACTAGACCTTGACACAACATGCAGTTTCTTTGAGCTCCAAGAAATGAGGGAGTTTTCCAGGTAAACACAGTACCCTGCAACAGATTTTCTGTCCTTAGTGTCACAACCCCAATCTGCATCACTATAACCAGTGATGTCCAAACTTGCACCAGGTTTGAAGTGTAGTCCATAGTGAAGGGTGGCCTTCACATATCTCAGCATTCTTTTCAAAGAATTCCAGTGAACAAGTGTGGGTGCCTGCATAAACTGACTAAGTTGATTTACAACAAATGATAGATCAGGTCTGGTATAAGTCAAGTATTGCAGTGCTCCCAGTATGCTTCTGAACATTGTAGGATGATCTAGAAATTCAGATTCTTCATCATAAAGATTAATACCAGTCACCATAGGAGTTGGAACAGGCTTCAGATGTTGCATCTGAACTTTATTGATCAGTTGTGAGGCATAGTGAGTTTGGTGCGAATATGCACCACTCATCATCCCCAGAGGCTTGCAAATCTAGAAAGTGACTTAGTTTACCAAGGTCTTTGAGGGCAAATCTAGAGTTCAAATTGGTAATGAACTGTTTGATCAGTGAGTTATTGTTCCCTGTGATCAGTATGTCATCCACATACATTAAGGCATACATAATGGCACTTCGTGTTTTCAAAACAAATAGAGAGGTGTCTGATTTTGCTTGTTTAAATCCCCACCTTAGTAGATGCTGCCTGAGCTCTTCAAACCAAGCCCTAGGTGCTTGTTTGAGACCATAAAGGGCCTTCCTTAAATGACAGATATATCCAGGTTTAGAAGGATCCACAAAGCCTTCAAGTTGAGGCATAAATACATCTTCATAAAGGGTGCCATTGAGGAAGGCATTGTTGATATCAATTTGGTGGATATTCCAGTCAAGAGTGACAACAGCAGCTAGTACAACTCTAATAGTAGCAGCTTTGACCACAGGACTGAAAGTATCTTCATAGTCAAGTCCTGGTTGTTGCAGGAAGCCCTTTGCAACCAATCTGGCTTTGTGCTTCAAAATGGAGCCATCAGGATTCAATTTCAATTTAAAAATTCATTTGTTGTCTATCAGATGTTGATGAGGTCTAGTTGGAACTAAGTCCCAAGTGTGATTTCTTTTGAGAGCTTCATATTCCTCCTTCATTGCAGCTAACCACTGAGGCTGAGAGATGGCATCTGACACTCTGGTTGGTTCTGTTGGACAAACAGTAGAGTCCTTGACAGCTAGATAGGAGAAGGTTTTGGCTTTGGTGATTCCAGCTTTGCTCCTGGTTTGCATGGGATGAGCATTAGTGGTGTGAGATGGTTGTGTGGATGTTGTAATATAGGATGGTGATGCCAAGTTGTGTGACTGAGATAATGAGGAATTGAAAGAGGGAGAGGCTGTGTTTTGGCATGAGTGTGTAGTAGAAGGTGTATTGGATGGTGTATGTGTGTAGGTGGTTGGACTGTGGTATAGAGTAGTGAAGGAATCAGGTGATGTGTGTGTGAAGGGATTGTGCTGTGGTGATGCTGGTGTAAGCAGTAGAGGAGAGTCAGGTTGAGAGGATTGAGTTTTAGTGGAGGTTGATGTCAAGTCATGTGCACTATGTGTCTGAAAATAGGAATCAGTGGATCCTCTACTCGTGTCTGGTGTGCTTGAACGGATTATATCAGCAGCATTAGTTCCATGTGGTAGGATAGAAATGAACTCAGAACTAGGACTGAGATTGACAGATGGGGAACTGATACTAGATTCAGACACAAACAAAGACTTGTAGGGAAACTCTTGTTCATTGAATATGACATCCCTAGAAACATAAACTCTACCAAAGGATTCAAGACATAGATAGCCCTTGTGTGAGGGACTAGTACCTAGGAACACACACTTCTTAGTATGAAACTGAAACTTTTGTTTTTGAAAAGGCCTGAGGTAAGGGTAACAACTGCTACCAAAAACTTTGATCAGTTTTTTATCAGGTTTAGACTTATAGACACACGCATATGGAGACTTGTACTTAAGAACAGGTGTGTGAAGTCTGTTTATTACATAGGCAGCATATTGGAAACTCTCCCACCAATATTTAAGAGGCATGTTGGCTTGAGCAAGACAGGTTAATCCAACTTCTACAACATGCCTATGCTTCCTCTCTACTTTCCCATTTTGTCCATGAGCATAAGGACATGAATGCCTAAACACAACACCTTAGTCCTTTAGGTAGGTTTCAAAACTCCTAAATTCACCTCCCCAGTCAGATTGAACACATTTGATGCTGGTACAAAACTGCTTTTCCACTAAGGTTTTAAATTGCACAAAGGTTTTAAGAGCATCAGATTTAATTGTGAGAGGGTATATCCACACAAACCTAGACAAATCATCCACAAACTGATATAATATTGATAACCATTAACAGAAGTGACTGGGGCAGGTCCCCATAGATTAGTATGAACAATGTCAAACAAGGCATTAGATTCAGACACAGATTGAGAATAAGGAAGGGCATGGTGTTTGCCATATTGACAGGCCTCACAGAAATTAAATTTTTTATTAACAGCAACATTACAATCTTTCAAAACAGACTTCAAGACATTGAAGGAAGGATGTCCTAGCCTTCTGTGCCACAAGTTAGCAATGTTACTAGACTCAACAGGACTGTAAACAGAATCAGAAATAGACTCAGCTAAACAACTGAATTCATTACAACCAGAAGACTTCAAAACAGACTCAGTTCTAAGACCAGACACTTTGGATTGAAGGAAGTTCTTGGACAGGTTACTTGGGTGGTGCAGCTGAAAATCCATCCTTAATTGTTCCTTCCAGTAGAGGAATCCCTGTAGGTTTGTCCTTCACAACACAAAAATCAGAATGAAATTCCATAAATACATCATTATCACTTGTGAGTTTGGAAACACTTAGTAATTTTTTTGCAATATGAGGAACATGTAAAATGCTTTTCAAGTTTAAATTGGTAGGTTCAGTAGGTATGACAGAATGACCAATGTTTTGAATAGACAAGGACTCACCATTACCAACAATTAGATTGTCAGACCCTTCATACCCCTGACTCAGCTGCAAGCTGTTCAAATCAGCAGTGACATGATTGGTGGCTCCACTATCAGCATACCAGTTGCCATCACTCACACTTTCAGGTGATGCAAAGTAAGCAGATTGTTGATTGTTGAAGCTCTGTCTAGTATTAGGTCTAGGTCCAGTATTAGAGCTTCCATAGTTCGAGTTATACCTGTAATAGCATTCCACAGCAATATGACCAACTTTGTTGCACACTTGACAGGTTGGTCTAGATCCTCCACCATTTCCTCCTTGATATCCTCCTCTATTGTTGTTCTGACCACCTCTGTTGTTCCTACCTCGACCTCTATTGCCCCTGAATCCTCTTCCTCTATTAGCATCAGATAAAGGAGGTCTGGAATTAGACCTGAAATTACCTCTACCAGCAACCAGATTTGTAGACGGATTGTTTACATCCATGGATTGAGAGGGATCGAACCTAGCTATCAGACGTTCATGAGTAATGAGTTGAGATTGGACCTCTTGCCAGGATAGACTGCCGATTCTTGAGGTAATGTTGACAATAGCAGATTCATAATCTTTTCCAAGGCCTCCAAGAGTAGCTAAGATGAGTTCTGACTTGGAGATGGGATATCCAGCTGCAGTAAGACCATCAGAATAGGATTTCATCAAGGCCAGGTAATTTGTCATAGATCTAGCCCCTTTCTCAGTTTTGGTGAGTGCCTCCTTGTATTCTAGCATCCTAGCTTCAGATATGTTGTTGAACATGACTTCCAAGATATTCCAGATCTCATACGATGTAGAGGCACCTACAAGTTCAACAAGAACTTGCTCAGTCATAGAACTCATGAGCCATCCCATGAGGAGTTGGTCAGTAGTCACCCAGGTATCATATGCTGGATTTGGGATTGCACCAAGGGGATTTTCTAGTGAAGGTAGCATTCGAGTTGGTGGTGAGCTTGTGCCTTGTATGAAGTTTTCCAGACGATGTCCTCGGATGATTGGAAGAATAATGGAACGCCATAGAAGATAGTTAGCTCGATCTAGCTTCACGTTGCAGGTTTGGTTCAGGCTGCCTCCAAGAAAAGTGTTTGTAGGTGGAGTGTTTGTGAGGGAGGAGTAACTGGAGTGATTAACCGGTGAGGCATTCAGGATTGAAGGAACTGGGGGCAAACTTGAGTAAAACTGGGAAATACGTCTGTAAGTAGATTGAAGAACATCAGAGAAGGTCGGAAAGCTTCCAAATGAGATTGTCGTTGTTCCAGTGAGGATGGTGGACAAAGAAGGAGATCTAGTAGCATTGCCAGTACTGAGATTCGGAGTAGCAACAGTAGAAGCAGCTGTAGTATCAGCTGATGCTTCTATGGTGACAGACGGTGGCGCCACCGTCGTGTCCGGCAGTGTTGTGGTTCCGGCCATAAAGGCTCCGATACCAAGATAGAAAATGTACTAAATTTAGAATTGTAAAATGTTCTTCATTGCATTCATCAAACGTATGCTAGCTGCTATATAACAGCATTACAGGTGGATACATAAAATCTAGTGAATAGATTCTGGACACCTCACCATAGTACAAACATGGACCACTAGTGTATTAACATAAATAACCTTATACTAAAATACTCTTATCTTTAACTCTATTAGAGAGAATTCTTTTAAGCTTCCTGAGGGACCCTCTCTTAATGATAGTCAGAAAGATTACTTGATTAAAGACATTAGCATTAGCTTCTTTATATCATAATTTATCCCAACATTACAGCTGAAAATTAGGGATGGATGGAAAGTTGAGCTACGTCAACCTCTCTATCCCCGCCTTATATTGGGGAATATGAACAATGTCACTCCAAATGAAAGGTGCAACTGTAGCATTCTTTACAATTATTTTATTATTGTTTCTCTCCCTTCCCTCCTGCCAAATGTTTAAAAATTGAAAAGATGTTCTTGATAAAATTGTTTATTGTTAAAAAATGAATACTCCTATTTAAATGTTGTTGGGATAGAGAGAGAGATACTGATGTAGAATATTCTGATTTTAGTTTATGTAAGGTAGGGATATGTATTTTTTTAATGGTATTTGTAGAGATATAGATTGGGAACTTGATGCTAATACTCTAAGGATGTTACTTTTGATGAAGTTATTATGATAGTTAAATCTCTCAAACCTTTGAAGAACCTAGGTTCTGATGGTTTTCAAGGTTGCTTTTATCAAAAGTTCTGGAACTGCATTGGTAACAAGATGTTCAGGGACCTTAAGTTCTGGTTTAGTAAAAAAAAACCATGCCTAAGGATGTTAACTGTAAACTTGGCGTGCCCTCATACCTGAAGTTGACTCTCCCTCTAAAATCCACCAATTCAAGCCCATATCTTTGTGCAATATGTTCTACATAATCTTTACTAAAATCCTTGCCCTTCGGATGAAACCTTAGAGTGACCCCAATGGTGATTACTTTTACTCTCCCTATTTATTTTATTTTCCGTTCCAGATTCACTTTTTGAACACCCTATAAAACAACCAACTCCAATAACACTCCTTATACCATTCCTCAAAATTATTTTTCTCACACATCTCAACTAACTAATTTAACTACCAACACATTTTCTCTCTTTTTTTATTCTTATTTTTACTTGTTTACTAAGTGTGAACTTTTTTTTTAAGCGCAAAATTTAGAACAAAAATGTAGAGCATATAGCAAATTTAGGTCTACAGATAAACACCAAAAGCTTGCAGGCTCCAAAATGGCAAGCATATAGTAGCTAAGAAAAAGGTTCCAGGGCATTTTTTGTTTTTACTTAGACCCCAACATAACCATACCACCTGATCAGGGATTGCCCTTCACCAGGACATCGTCCACAAATTCATCCACGTTTGATTCCTTCAGCTCACCGTACTTCACCATGTCAGGGAAAATAAGAACATCTCCATCAGATAGCCCCCGGACATCGTGTGCCTCACAGATAGTCAAACAAGTCTAATAAAGCATTTCAGTTTGTTTCATTTATTTGACAGAAATAAAAATGCTTAACATGAATTATTAGTCTTAAACAAAGCAGAAGCAGGAATACAACAAACTTCAACACTTCCAAAAAGGCTTATCAAACTAAAAATGTTGAAGAGGCAACTAGGCAAGAATAGTTTACATATTTAAACGCAACAAAATTCAACACGATAATCGAAGCTATGATCAAGCAATCCAAAGAAATGATTCCATAGAAGCATTCTGCTTATCCAATCAAAATACATTAAGCCTATCTGGCTAATTGAGTGATCAACCAACACTAACATGCACATAAATACAAATATTATACACTAATAATAAGCAAATCCCACAAAGAAAATACCTTTTCTTATCCTCTCCTCTTTCCCCAACCCTATTTAGTATCTGAAGGCAATTGAACAAGAGTGTCATTTTCCCCCATTAAATTCCGCAATCCGGGCATCAATTCTTGATTACAAAACTGCTCATACTCACCTCCGTCTCCTTATTTTTTCTTTACCTCAACAAGACTCAATGATGGCATCAACTCGAATACTTCAGCAGCAATTGCTAAAAGACCTATAGCACCTTTTTTCGATCCTTCTATACTTACTGCACAATCATTTTTCTGGACCATAAATTTGACTACTTTCATGATTTCTTCCATCTTTGATATGATCTTAGGTACCGGTGCACCGGATATGAACCTTGATCCATCACCTCCTTCTTCAGACAATCCAGAAAAATCGAAACCATTTGAGAATGAAATGATATCAAATGCATTCAAGCTACCAGGTCGTGGCAAAGTAGCGAAACATCATCTTCTATCTATTTCAGATTCAGATTCAGATTCAGACAATGAATGATCAAAGTCAAGTACTTTATCGTCATTTACATCCTCATTCACACTACACAACCCTATCATTCTCAACATAAAACTTACCATCCTTAAACCCTTTCTTGAACCATTTATTCTCCATGATCTGCCGAATCGTGATCTGTGTTTCGGGGTTGACATCAAGAATTCGAGTCCAGAACCGAACTAATTCATTCGAGAACCATTTCGGACACCTAAAGTCACCCTTATAAATATTCTTATACATAGCCATTATATTCTGATCATGAAATGGTTGCTTGATATACAGAAACCCGAATCCTGATCCGATCCATGATTGGATCGTCAGATCTGATTCTCAGCACCGATCGAGACGCTCGATCATGCACAACAGAAGCTACGAATAAATTTGCATGTGATTTTACCACGATTCAATTCGCATAAATAATCAATAACTATAAGAAGGTTAGTAGATTTACCCAAACCGGAGACAGATGAGAAATAATCGACCAAAGGAGAAGCCGCAGTCTTCCGGATTCTATCTCCTAGCGACGACTGGTGGACGTCGATCCGCGCCATAGAACCTCCTCGAATATGCACAAGGTTTTTCTTCTCTTAATGACTAGAACGAGAAACTAATTTTTCTCTTCTTTTTATTATAATGTGGCGTCAATTTGTATGTCTAATTGTGTTATAGGAACTCTCTTTATATAGGAAAATAACTAGTCAATAGAGAGTTATTATTTTCACACCACAATTACCTATTCCCATAAGGAAAATATATTTGCCAAAAGATAAGAGATAATTCCCAAAAAATCAATCTCTTAATTTATCCATTAATTATTTAACAAATAAATAATTAACTAATTACACATGTGACATGATCTAGAAAAATTTCTTTTCCAAATTATCCACATAGGGCTCCACTTTTAATCATTTTTTTTATTAGAAAATGTCTTTTCTATTTTATATATTATTTACCAAATAAATAATATTACATATTCATTAAATAGACCAACTATTTCATTTATTCTCGAGGTTCCATAAAACGAAAAAACACTCGCGTGTTAGGAGCCAACCCGGGGACCATGGACCTATAACCAGTAGATACAATAAAATGAATAAAATATTCATCAAACATAATATTTCTACTCAACTTATTAATTCCGGAATTACGCTACCATTAATCTGAAACTGAACTCCATCGATTATAGATATAACTTATTCTCAAAACATCGAGTCGAGTCGATAAGTGTCCATTGATATAATCATTACATATAAACTAACCCTCCATAGACTATCCGTAATGAAGCGGGATTATTTCCGTAAACCCTCTTCAATACATTTTATCCTTATTTACCATTAACCCACCAGTGATCAATTAGTTCATAACCAATACGAACTCCGCGGATCGATCAGTTTCTAGGATCAACAAATAAGGGGATTGTCTTTCTACTTCCCGCAGGAAGGAATGGATTCCATATCTGTGAGACACACACTTCTCACCCATTCCAGAATAGTCCAACGTGAAAGTGATTCGGACCGCGCCTCTTAGTGATCCTTAACGAACACATCAAACCCTATCCTGAAACCAGTAGAAGTATGCAATCACTTCAGGATTAAGGTTAATCCATATATGATCGTCTTGTGATTTAATAAGATTTCTCAATTACGGAATTATATGAGAAATACAGATTAAATCGGTCCAGTCCTATATGACTCTCATCATATATAAATGCCCCACTTAGACAACCAATGTCGACGGTCCGGATAAGACGGTCACACCATAAAGTGTTCTGGGCGCATTAAAGGTGGTTTAATCAATAGACCCTATACTTTGATTAACTTCACCACGGACTAATATTTCAAGCGTATCACCATAAACTCAATCCTCATGTGTGACACACACTGAGTTATATGGATACATATGATACGACTTGGGGTTTTCAGTAGTGTATAATATATAAGCACGAAGCAAATTAATAATAAGATGAGAATAAATCTGTCATTTATTAATTATAAAAACAATTACATAAATTGTCTTTCGGGCACTACTTCCAACAATGGTAAGTACCCTGCACCGGCGGCAAGTTAGGTTGGAAAGGTGGCCGAAATGGATCCATTGAACCTATACACATAATACCGATTGTTAATATACTGCACCTCAAATGACTATGTGCATATTAAAAAAATTAAACATGCCTTAATTAACCCTCACTCATAGGGAAAAAACTCCTCAAATATATGTGACAACGAGCAAACCATATGGATATATTGAAACAGAGGCATGGCTATAGAGACAAAACTGACTGATACCAAACTGACTTTAAAAGAACAATTTTTTTTCCTTGACACATAAAAGAACAGGTTAAACTCTGAAATTTAATAATTCTATCTACCAGCAAAATCCAAGACAATTATAATAATGAACTACCAACAATAACAACCATTGTACAGCACAAAAGACCAAGAATCGGTAAATCAATAGCAGCGTATGCTTGTTCAAGAGTTATGACCATTAGCATTGCACCTAAAAGTGAACCAACTATTCTTCCAATAGGTAAAAACGGAACAACAGGAAAAACAACGGCTAATTTAAACCCACAAACTCCACTATCAAGAAATAGCTCAGCTAATCTATCATCCCAAAATCAAACAATGAATGAAAAGGAAAATTATTGGAAAAAGAAAGGATCTTTTGCAGAAATTTTTGAAGAATGGGGCTAGCTATTAATTAACTTCATCAAATTCAGAATGATAATGCTTAGCTCGGTGAATGAGACTTGATCATTTAAACATCTGTGAATTGCAAAAAAAAAAAAAAAAAAAAAAAAAAAAAACAGAGGTGGAAGAAAAAAAAAGTTTGATTATTACCCGAGGAAAAAGAAATAACAAACTCTTCACAAAGATTGAAAATTTCAAGCAATTAAATCAATCTTTATATCATTATTTGTCATAATAATGGCTTGGAAGAGGAACAAGATGAATCTATTCATGGAGAGAAGGATGATTGACATTGGAAAACAGATTAACAAAGGCTGGAAAATTACCTGGATCGTAAATGTGAAGAATCAATTTCACTTTCTACAGTAGAGCTTCAAATTTGGATGGTTGATATCTTCAGTAGACTGCTATGGAGTTTTTTTTTTTTGAAGGAATTTCTATGGAGTTTTTGGCGTTGAATTGCTAAAGTGAAGTTTTTTGGCACTGGAATGAAGTCTTTTGGCGATAAAATGTGACACTGTTCATATTAACAGACTCCTTAATTTAGGAGAGAGAGTTAATTTTATTAAGGGATAGGGAATTGGGCTGGGTGCCACTGTGGGCTTGAATTTTGGATGCCCACCCTATTGCAGGCTTAGGGAAGATTAAATTGAGTCCATTGGGGTCACTCTTACACCAACCACATTAGTAGCTCCTTATAGGCAGCATTCCCTATTTATCTTATTTTCCATTTCAGGTTCACTTTTTAACACCCTATAAAATAACCATCTCCAATAATCACTCATCAACTAACAAATTTAACTACCAACATATTTTCCCGCTTTTTTCCTTTTTATTTTCCCATAAAATTAAAATGAATTATTTTATAGTTTTTTTAGGGGTAAAAGAAGTTTGTTGATCAATCAAGTCTGCAAAACACGCAGAGAGAACATCGTGTGGAGGCTGAGTGCCCCAAGAAACTACACCAAAATTAGAAAGGCCATTCCTAGATAATAAATGCGTCGGGACATTCCCGGACCGCCTAACAAAGATGTTGGAGATTTTGTATTTAATTTTTTGTTGTAATTATTATGATTTGATACCTGTTGTGGTTGATATCATCTTATATTCGTTGTGGCTCAACCATTGATAAAAATACAAGGAATTTTAAAAGATACTATATTTTTTCAAAAATAACATATGACATATGTTTTTATAATTATTTTATAGTTATAAAATGATATTTTAATATGCCGTATGCGTTTATAAAATATGCCGTATGTTATTTTTGAAAAGATATAGTATATTTTAAAATTCCTTGTATTTTTATCAATGGTTGAGCCACGACGAATATAAGATGATATCAACCACAACAGGTATCAAATCATAATAATTACAACAAAAAATTAAATATAAAATCTCCAACATCTTTCACCGATGATATCAACCACGATGTCAAGCTGTAGAACATCAAGCTACTAAAAATATGTAGGAAAATACACGAGAACAAATTGGTACATTGAATGACATAATTTCAGGAAGAAAATAAATTTGCTATAGTAGAACTCTTGCATTACTGTTCATCCTAATTGGTTCCCTATAATAGGGGAGCCAACTAATTTGAATTGGAGATAGAGGGCTGCTGTGGGAACCATTGTGGGCTTCAGGCCTCTACCCACTCCCTATAATCCATTTAGAAAACCCAATAGGGAACCCATTGTGGTTACTCATATATGCTTGATTTGATTAATCCTACCTAGTGTGACCTCATCCCCAATAGGCATGTTAGGAACAATATTCTTATTTACAAGAGATCCTTAACAAGATTAGGATATTAAAAAACAAACAGGGCTATGACAAGTGAACTGAGATCTTCTTAGAATCATGTTAGATTACTTCGATTTCCGGGTATTCGTTCCTCATAATATCGCGTCACTAGTTCTTTGGGAGTATGACTTTTCTTTGATCGATTAGACTTTTTCAGTACAAAAATTCCCGTTATGATGTTATTTTCATCACAAAATACTCCTTATTCACGCCATTCAGCACTACTCGCCCCATATTTGTGCTTTTTCCTCTCGCCATCCAAGGTGTAAAAATTCAAGAACTTGGATTTTTCCGGTTTTGATCGTCTTATTCTATCTTTTGACTTGTTGATTTTCCTCTCTTGCATTTTCTTATTTTATTTAGGGGGATTGAGGGAAAAGGACAAAAATATTTAAAAAATGAATAAATAGGACACACTTTTTTTTTTAGTTGCAAAAAGGACAAAAAAAATTTAGCCGGACAAAAATACCCCTTTTATTAAAGGGACGCGCGCTTCAGTTGAACTTTCATCCGCTTCAGCCTTCAGGTTCAGGTTGTTGTTGTTCGTTTTTTTTTGTTTTTGTTTTTTTTTTTTCAAACACCCGTAATTTTTTATTTAGAACTCCGATCGTTGAAATTTTTCCACCAAAATTCAATTTTTTTTTGCTCTTCAATTTGAGCCCAAACACGATACCCTTCCGACGTATATTTTGAAAGACGAAAAAATATATATATTAATCGGAACGTTTTTTTTCTTATAAACGACCGTAACTTTTGATTTAAAACACCGATCATCAAAATTGTTTCACCAAAGTTCATATTTTTTTTTATCTTCATTTTGAGACCGCGTTTGATACCCTTTCAACGTAGTATTTGAAAGCCGAATTTTATCGCAGCTTTTACAGTAACACAGTAACACAGTAACAGTGACACAACAACAGTGACACGTTTTATTAACATTCAAATATCACCATTAACATTGCATAATACAACAATCTATCAAAAAAATGCTTCATATCCTAATGAAACAATCTATGAAAGCATTATGGAGATGCAACTCCGGGGAATCAAGAGAATAAAAACCTAATACTATTGGATGTAATCAAAAAGCATATTAATGAAACTAAAACATTCTTCAAGTTCTTGAAGACAAAAGCGTATGTTTTACCATCTATGGACATTCATTCTTCAAACCCGCGCCACATCAAACTCCATGAAAGATGTATGAAGCAGAAAATGCATCAAATAGCATCGGCTCGGCTTCATCAATAGAGAATCTAGGCTCCTCCAATTTTCTGAAGACAAAAAAACACAAACATAACCATTTGAATCAAGAAAGTAACACACCAACAAAGTAACAAACTAGTCTATTTTTGTTCTCAACAAAGTAACACACCAACAAAGTAACACACTAGTCTATTTTTGTTCTCAACAAAGTAGCACACTAACAAAGTAACACACCAACAAAGTAACACACTAGTCTATTTTTGTTCTCAACAAAGTAACACACCAACAAAGTAACACACTAGTCTATTTTTGTCCTCAACAAAGTAACACACCAATATAGTAACACACCAACAAAGTAACACACTAGTCTATTTTTGTCTTCAACAAAGTAACAAACTAGTCAATTTTTGTTCTCAACAAAGTAACACCAACAAAGTAACACACTAGTCTATTTTTGTTCTCAACAAAGTAACACACCAACAAAGTGACACCAACAAAGTAACGCACCAGTCTATTTTTGTCCCCAACAAAGTAACACACTAGTTTATTTTTGTCCTCAACAAAGTAACACCAACAAAGTAACACACTAGTCTATTTTTGTTCTCAACAAAGTAACACACCAACAAAGTAACACCAACAAAGTAACACACTAGTCTATTTTTGTTCTCAACAAAGTAACACACCAACAAAGTAACACACTAGTTTATTTTTGTCCTCAACAAAGTAACATACCAACAAAGTAACACACCAACAAAGTAACACACTAGTCTATTTTTGTCCTCAACAAAGTAACACACTAGTCTATTTTTGTTCTCAACAAAGTAACACAGTAACAAAGTAACACACTAGTCTATTTTTGTGCTCAACAAAGTAACACACCAACAAAGTAACATACCAACAAAGTAACACACTAGTCTATTTTTGTTCTCAACAAATTAACACACCAACAAAGTAACACACTAGTCTATTTTTGTTCTCAACAAAGTAACACACCAACAAAGTAACAAAATTTTGAAATAACTATTTGGCCTATGACCCCCGATTACACAAGAACGGACCTAGGCGTGTCCATATCAAACTAGTAAAAATCAGATACAGAAAAGAGTAAGACCTCAAAAAGCTGTCTTGCTGCACCAATATTCTCTTGTTGTGCCTCTAACTGAGCCCATGCCTCACCTTCCTTGAGAAGCTTCTTCTTCAAGCCTTTCTTTACAATCTCAATCTCTTCTCCGATTTAAACACCGGATTGTGATAAGGCTTTTGGTGAGCAATTGGAAACAAATGGACTATCATTGAGGCATGGAAGTTCTTTTCAAGCCTGCCAGAATATCGAAGACAATTCAATAAATGTGGCTGTTATATTCTCGAAGACAACTTTGAATTTGATGAGCTCAAACTTTTCTGTAACCAAACATAATTGATTGATTCAAAGATCAATACATAACACCTAGTCTCAGATTTACAAATATATATATATATATTGTTTGTTTCACATATACCTCGTAAGCTAACTTCTTGTATTCTTATAAGTTTTATATTGCCTGCAATATAAGATATTATTTTTTAAGAAAAGGAGAATTACCTTTCAATACTTGAATGGCCAATTGAGGGTGCTCGACGAGAAGTAAGAAGTAAAAGTTGCAGCAGTAGTTTCATGGCCGCCAAATAAAAAACCCAGAATATAATCTATTATCTGCATCACTGTCATCTATTTCCCATCAATACTAGTACTACTTGGTGTAATCAGCATTTGTGTTAGTAAATCTTTTGGTGCTCCTTTCACATTTTTTGCCAACATCTCCCTTCTTTGCTTAATAATGTATCCAATCTCTATCTGTAGTACTTTTGATGCACTTTTCGCTCGGTAATAAATCGTACCCGGAAAGTATATGGCCACGGAAATGCTGTTAAATCAATGAAAGGTCGCAAAATTAATAACCAAAAAAATATAGAAGGCAATGGTGTACCTGCTCTAATCCACTTCTTTATAGTATAGAAGGCAATGGTGTATCAAATTGTTATCCTTCTCCACGTCTTTTTTGTTACATTGGAGCAGGTAACTCAAAGAATTAATAAATGTATTTTTGCAGCAGAGGTCACTGAAGAAAATGATGTCAATATCAAATTTTGTCTAACAGTAACAGACCCAAAAAAGCTCCCTGACAATGCACAGTCATGGACATCCAAAACATTAACAATCCCAGCAACAAACCCACCACTTTTGTTTAAATTCCATACGCATTTAAACAAAGAAAAGTTTAAAAATAGCTAAATTTAATTCGTACTCGAGTCTGATTGGAGAGCATGAGCTCGCCGGTCTACAGTAAAAGCAGAAGGCAGAGAAGTCTCCATATCAGCACTAAATAAAATGAGCCTAACCAAATCAGTAGCCTACGAGGCATTAAGATCGAACCTCCGGTGCCATTCCAATACGGAAAAACTAAAGAAAACATCGTAATCAACAGCCACGATTCATCATACTTGATTCAGAAAGATGAAATCATATTTGGGTATCAGCCATTTGAGACGAAAGATCCAAAAGTATTCGATAAACCAGAGGAATTCGTTGGGGATAGATTTGTTGGAGAAGAAGGAGAGAAATCGGAAGCCACTGGGGAAGTTTTTCGTCTTTCCGGTGAAATTGCTATCGAAATCTTTATTCAAATGGTTTATTAAGCAATATTAAAAGAAAGGGTAAAATAGTTCGAAGAAAAATATTTTGTCCTTAAATCAACAGAAAAATACAAACTGGATTAAAATTTATATACAAGATGGAAAATGGACTAAAGCCTAATATTCCCTTTTATTTATTCCGCTCATAAAATTATAAATATAATAATTATTTCATGGATATGTGATATGGAACATGTCTAGATATTAATGTATGGGTTTGAAAGGAGCCCGATGATGATTATATGATGTGAAAAATACAATCTTTCTCTCATTTTATTAAATTTATGCTTATAAATTGAATTTTATGTGGATATTCAAGTATTTTTATCTGAAGTGAAATCACGAAAGAGTGAAGAAACTGTAGAAATACATGAAATTTTTATTCAATTGAATGGTGACCGGAAAAGTATTATTTAATTGATAATTTAGAAGACAAGATTCAATCTTCAATTTTTCATGAATGACAATTAAGTCAAATTTCTTATGACGTATAATTACGGTTCCTTAAAGGACATAAATTCATTTTTCATCACAGGAAACTGGTGTTTAGTGAATTTTTGTATGATCACAAAATACTTAGTGAGAAATTTTTTGTGACAAAAATTGTTAATTGCGTTTAAAATTGTAAAATTTATATTGTGGGAAAACTGCTTTTAAATTATACATGTCATCCCGTGGTGAATCCGAAATCATATAATGCCTTTAAATTTGAATTTCTATTAAAATTTGAAGTTCTTGGTTAGTAGGTAGCTTAATTAATTTTTATTTAATAATTGGGTTTTAATTAATTAAGAATTCCAAGAATTTATTTGTCTAGCTAATTAAGCCGTGATATTATTGAAATCACTCGTCAACTTTCATGACACTGTTGCCGGGGACTTACTGGTTTTATTAGACTATGACACTTTATTTTATATTTTATTTATTTTGCATTATTTGATAGTAGGTAATGTGTTTGCCAGGGATTTAATAGTCTTTTTTCATGTAATTTCGTGATTGATAAATCTCATTAAATCACAATATGATCATATATAGATTAACAGCAATTCTAAGGTGATTACAGACTGTTTCTCGTACAAGATAGTGTTTGATAAGAATTGTTAAGTGGCGCGGTCCGAATCGCTTTCATGTTTGCACTATTCAGGAATGAGCAGTTGGAAATGTGTTTCACATACACATAATTCCACATTCAGTGAGTAAAAAGACGATCTATTTATTTGTTAATCCTAAAAATTGATCGAATCCCCGGTGTTTGTAATAATTATAAACTAATTTATTTCTATTGGTTTAATGGGAATTATGATAAGATGTAATGAACAAGTTTTACAGAAACTTTGAGTATCTCCAATAATAAACCTATTAAAAGGTTTATCACCACGCCACATCATCAATTTATAAACCTTTTATTTATAAACATATTCTTCACAATAGATAAACATCTATAAGGTTTATATTCGGGTCCACTAAAACACCTTTTTTCTCTAATTTTTTGCTATGAACCGGTTTACCAAAATAAACCTTTTGGTACAAAGCTTTGCCGCGTCAGCCATCTCCAATGATGATACAGCTATTGAAAAGGTTTAAACCTTTTTCATAAACCCACCATTGTGGGTACTCTTATCCTACTTCATTTAAGAACTATCTACGGAGGATTAATCTATGTGGAATAATTATATCAATGGACATTCAATAATGTTATGAATTAAAAATATCTATAATTGTTAGAGTTCGATTTCGGATTTATGGTGGCGTACTTCCAGAATTAATAAATCGGATTGAAATAAATTATTAGATAATTATTTTATTCAAACTGTGATTGAGAAACAATGCTATTGATTATGGTTGATGAGATCTATAATCGCTTTAATGATTTGATACTTAAAATGTCTCTAGATATATATATTGTCAAAAGGGACTTTGATAGTACGATTAGACTAGCACGTATTGGATGTCTTCTATCTTATTCAAGATAAGGATAGATCTCGTCTATCGAAGTGTAGAGACACTTGGACTGTACGTGGACATGTATTAGAGAATGCGTACGTTAGACTGACCCACTTACATTAAGTGTCGCACTATGTGGCAGTTGTGTAATTATCCTTAAGACCGGAGTCTTAATGGCATCACGGTGTGGCACTATTGAGTTTTCCCCTAGCCACGGGGCGATCATGCGGTAGTGATTGGGTGTGATACTGAAGAATGCGAAGTATACATGTTTGGTCATCCGGGAATCGCGTATCCTATGATTGGGAGTGAATATCCGAAATGGCTTTCTTATAAGGAATGTCTAGCTCTCGAGAATCTTTGCAAAGTGGGAGTAAATGTGTTATTCCGAGAGAGCATGATATCCAGATTATAAGATACGATCTTTAATGTACTGACACTCGAGATACGATCGTATGGATATTATTACAATGATATGATTCTATTTACACGGTAACTGTTTCACATGAAAGGTAGTAGTCATTGCTTTTGACTTTTCCGATGATTGGGGGACACGGTGTGTTGCTAGAAGTTATCCCATGATCTTTAAGCACGAAGGGCATTTTCGTAATTTGCACTTTGTGTCTACGGTCAACATATTCCGAAGCCTACTGGGTCACACACATAAGAACATCGAGTCTGATTAAAATGCAGTTATAGTTGATAACCAAATAAGAAAAGTTTTATCTCAAGACTATAAATGTTATAGTGGTAAATTAATATGGTGGTATTTATTTATTATGAATAAATATAATACAAGATATTAATTATATTAAGTAAAAAATATTCCGGATGCCGGCAGAATGGGGCGCAGATCACAAGGGTATGAGATACACTTGGATTGTGCAATTTAATTAATAAGATTACCATAATATTAATATTGGATATTAATTGATTTTTAAAAATATATTTATGGTAATAATATAAATATATTCGATATAAGATATTGCCAATATTTAATTTTTATTTAATATAAGATAATAAATAAGATAAATCAATCAAAGTGATTTTCCTTATTTTATTAGGAAATAGTTTTTCTCTTTCATCGATCTTCTAAGAAGCTTCTCCTGATCAGTTTAGGAGACATTGGGGCACCACCTCCCCTATATAAGAAAGGGGTTGACTAGCTCTTTTGTACATCACAATTCCAAGAGCTAATAGTTCTTGAGAAAATAGAGAGCTTCTAGTAGAGAGTTAGAGAGAAAAAGGCCAGTCTAGCAGCCGGATTTTTCTGATATCCAAGGAGGATTCCGGCGAGGAGTTCATGTGGATTATCGATAGAGTCCGGACGTGTGGATGGCTTGCGCACAGTACTACTCTCCATTGACGGTCAAAGCGTCGATCTTATATAGCAGCCAAGGTATATACCGTCAAGCTACTTAACGTGTTTATTGTATTAAACGATGTCGATCTTGGGATCGGAAATCAAAATTTTAAATTCCGCTGCGTTAAACTAGTGATTTCCTAACAGTAAGTACAATAGTACTTAGCAAAAGGTAGAAGCTATTGAACAACTAAGCTTTGTAACGAATGGTTCACAATTATTAATTAAGTTATCATTATGAGACTGACTCAAAAACTAGGGTTCACTTCATGCTCATCAACATGTCGTAGGATCCTACTTTTTTCTAGCTTAGCTTATCTTTGTTACATTAGTATTCAAGGGAACTACACATGGTGCTACTCACCACAAAGTATTTGGGTGCAACCTATTGGTGGATCACACCAATAGCCACGGGCTAGTCCCGATAGTGTACACGTTAGACGAAGTCCCTCCACTCCTGGTGCCCCTCAGGGGCCAGTAGAGTTATTCACTTTTACTGACCACCCGTACACTGCAATATAGACTTGTGCCTTACAAGGAATAACATGATGTTTAGTCTTTTAATTACACAAGTATGTATGTTATTAATTGTTAACTAGCCACCTAAGTATTTTCAAGTAAAAAGCCTCACTTACACCTTTTACTCCTCCACTTAGACCACTAGACATTAACAGGGCCTAACACATTCCACAGACATTGATGGATACTAATCCATCAAAGCACAAGGCCAATCACACTCTTCTGAAGGTCCCCAACTTCAAATCATAGGAAGAATCCATTCGGTGCTGGAACTAAAAGCACCAGAAGCTTAATCATGACTTGTTCATGTTCATCTAATATTATTAGATCAAGAAATGACCATCCAAACCCAACTTGGAGCCTTAGAAACTTCTAACCCAAAAAGAAAGCCCTTTGGCGGACGCCAGGACTTTTTTAGCGGACGCCAGGAGCTCTTTTGGCCGACGTCAAAGCTCTCATGGTGCCAAACAAACCAGGACCAAAGATAAATATTCTCGCTAAAATCGGCAGACACCGAAGATGGCTCGCAACTGTGGGGCGGATCCAGAAATATGTTTCAGTGGTGTCAACGCAGGTTTTTCCTCCGTAAATTAATTTGTTTCAGTGGGGTCACCGAAGTCTAAAACTACATAAATTAACTACAGAATGACACTTTTTAATAACAAAATTACACCATTTCAATACTAATATTTTTTCCCGGATCTCAGTGGGGTCACACGACCCCACGTTGATATACATACATCCGCCCCTGCCCGCAACCCTAAAACAACAGTTTTTCTGCACTTTGCGATTTCCAACTCAATCCCAACCATTTTAATAGCTAATAAACAACAAAAACAGTTGCAAAACATGTTCTAATCATATCATGACATATCATACTTCAACAACAACTTCTAAACTTGGATTCGAACAACAAGTAAGAAACATACATCAACCTAAGCATTATAAAACATGAGTTATTCAATAGGATGACCCTCATACCTGTGATCCAAAGCAAAAGCAAACAATTTCCTCAAAGAAACAACAAACTTGAACCTTTTCACCAAAAACCTATTTGATCCACAATCAAACTAGAATCAATTGTGATCAAGGGTTTCTAAACAATATATTCTTTGATTTAAACAACTTAAACTACAAAAAGGTTCAGAATCAAAAGATTCTAAACTAGGGCTAAAAGTAACCCTTTCAAAACTTCAACTTGTTGGTACCCAAACGTAGCACTTCTCCCGTTGATTCCATTTCTCCATCCGATTCTGAAAAGCAAACAACTATTCAGCAGATCCTTTGAAGATTCTACTATGCATTTTGGTTTCTGATTTCTTTTCTCCAAGGCGTAGTTCGAACTTGCTTTTCCTCTTTTTTGACAACCTCCAATTATGAGAGGTTTTATTTTCCCAAAATTAACTCCCCATTAATTGCCTTTTTTCATAACTTAAACCCATTTAAATTGAATATAATATTCAGATTTTTGTGAAACGACACGTCTGCCTTTTTTAGAAAAGTCGGGCTATTACATTCTTCCCCCCTTAAGAGGAGCTCCGTCCTCGAAACTGGAGCATACTCCAACTGTAAGTTCCTACCTTAGAAACCATTTTCAACACAAACCAAAACCGGATCTTCATCTTGTCTCTCACTGACAACTCTGATCTTGCCGACCAAAAAACCAAAACACTGATGATACCCAAAATGTCTAAACCCTCACACACTTAACCCAAACTGTTCAACCACATCTTGAGCAACTGAAACTGCACAAACCAATCTTGTACTCGTCTCTCTTTCTTAAGAAGAACGCTTTTCTAGTTCAACAATCCCAGTAGACAAAACTCTTGGATAGCCAACCTATACCAATAATCACACCAAGTCCCTTTTCTCAACGATAGATTCCAACACGATCATCAACATGTAGTAACATCCTAGCAACCTTGATCACTCTATGAAAAAGTGTTGTTATATCCAATGAATCCTTGAGGTTGTTCTTGCTAAAACTGAGGTGGGGATACCTGATTTTGATGATGTCCATGCTGATCAACATGTTCCAACTGACCCACAACTATTGACCCCCATCTTGAACCAAACCACTCACTTCCTGCTGAGCCCTAGAACTTCCTATACCAGTGTTACAAACACCACGAGAACTTCTACGGGTTCCTGCCATTCTGAAAGTTCAAGAATGATTAGAATGGTTACTAAGGGGTCTAAAGAAATCTTATCTTAAAGGAAAAAAAGCCTAGAACAGCACGAACGCTTCGCTCTGATACCAACTATAACGCCTCGTTCCCGGATATCGACTCCATATTCGGAAGAGAACATTCGGCACGTATAACATTAAATAATTTAAATATTATACGTAAGCCTCTACGTTATCGTATCGAGTTAAGCAAAATGAAAGCTAAAAGACTCGGGTGAAAGCCATAAATTCTACTAGAATAGAAGACGTCAAAACTAAAGATAGTAAAGTTATCTTACATCAACAAAATAAAACTTAAAAAGTATGATGTCTTATGACGTTACAACAAGTTTGAAAGCAAAAGTGCAACCTAATATTCAAAATGAAGTACAACATAGTCTAGTACATCATGAATAATAAAAGAAATATAAAAGCATCAAGTGTAGCATAGCACATCATATATCGTCCTCAAAGTCATCGTCAAACTCCGGCTCAACTTCTTCGTCTTCTCACCCCACAAAGCATACAAAACAAACATGCAATGGAGGTAAGTACAATAGTAGTTAGCAAAAGGTAGAAGCTATTGAACAACTAAGCTTTATACCGAATGGTTCACAATTATTAATTAAGTTATTATTATGAGACCGACTCAAAATCTAGGGTTTACTTCATGCTCATCAACATGTCGTGAGATCCTACTTTTTTTTCTAGCTTAGCTTATCTTTGTTACATTAGTATTCAAGGGAACTACACATGGTGCTACTCACCACGAAGTATCTGGGTGCAACCTATTGGTGGATCACACCAATAGCCACGGGCTAGTCCCAATAGTGTACACGTTCGGCGAAGTCCCTCCACTCCTTGTGCCCCTCAAGGGCCAGCAGAGTTATTCACTTTTACTGACCACCCACACATTGTGATATAGACTTGTGCCTTACCAAGAATAACATGATGTTTAAGTTTTTAACTACACAAGTATGTATGTTATTAATTGTTAACTAGGCACCTATGTATTTTCAAGTAAAAAAGCCTCACTTACACCTTCTACTCCCTCACTTAGACCAATAGACATTAACAGGGCCTATCACATTCCACAGACATTGATGGATACTAATCCATCAAAGAACAAGGCCAATCATACTATTCCAACGGTCCCGAAATTCAACTCTTAGGAAGAATTCATTTGGTGCCGGAACTAAATGCATCAAAAGCTTAATCATGGCTTGTTCATGTTCATTTAATGTTATTAGATCATGAAACAACCATCCAAACCCAACTCAGAGTCTTAGAAACTTCTAACCCAACAAGAAATCCCTTTGGAGGACGACATGACCCTTCTGACGGATGCCAGGAGCCCTTTTGACGGATGCCAAAGCTCTGCAGCGTCGCGAACAAACCCGAGACCAAAGATAAATATTCTCGCTTAAAAATGGCGGACGCTTGCTTCTTTTTTCTCGGGACGCCGAAGGGCCTACAACCCAAAACATCAATTTTTCTGCACTTTGCGATTCCAACTCAATCCCAACCATTTTGACAGAAAATAAACAACAAAAATAGGTCATAATCATATCATGGCATATCATACTTCGACAACAACTTCTAAACATGGATTCCAACAACCAAGTAAGCAACATACATGAACCTAAACATTATAAAACATGAGTTACTCAATAGGAAGACCCTCCTACCTGTGATCCAAAGCAAAAGCAAGCAATTTCCTCAAAGCAAACAACAAACTTGAACCTTTTCACCTAAAACCTATTGATCCACAATCAAACTGGAATCAATTGTGATCAAGGGTTTCTAAACAATCTATTCTACGATTTAAACAACTTAAACTACAGAAAAAGGTTCAGAATCAAAAGATTCAAACTATGGCTAAAACTAACCTTTTCAAAACTTCAACTTGTTGTACCAAAACGTAGCACTTCACCCACTAATTAATTCCGTTTCTCCATTCGGTTCTAAAAACAAAACAACTATCGAGAAGATCCTTTGAAGATTTTACTATGCCTTTTGGATCTGATTTCTTTCCTCCGGGGCTTAGTTCGAAACTGCTTTTCATCTTTTTTTTGACAACCTCCAATTAATGGGAGGTTTTATTTTCCTAAAAGTAACACCCCCATTAATTGCCTATTTTTTTCCTAACTTAAATCCATTTAAATTAAATATAATATTCAGACTTTTGTGAAATGACACGTCTGTCATTTTCTGAAAATTCGGAATATTACAGTTCTTCCAACACCGAATTTATTCACTTATTGTGCCACTTATCAGCTAAAAGACAGAGATTTGAGTTTCTTGACTTAGTCACCAAAATGGAGAAAACATAAGTTTTCTCAAAGGCATATTCAATGGAGGTTCAAGTATCAAATCGACATTCACTAGTTAGCGTTTCAAGATACTACCCGGAAGATCACATCATCCTTTTCTTTCTAAGGTACTATACTATAAACTTCTCTTTTAAGTTTAAATTGATAAATCATATTGTTGTTAACTTTTTCACATAATCAATTTATGAATTGTGAAATTCGTGTTTCCACTGTGAATTTTGATTCAATCGAGATCAGAATGAATCTAGTAAATTGGCCATGAAAACCGAGGATTTTAGTCGTATGGAAATTGTGGCAGTTGTGCCGTAGATGCGGCAGATCCGGATTAGTCCGAATCCAGTTTTGCTAGTCGGATTTTGATTCCAGTAACTCCAAAAATTCCTCTCAAACCATTGGCAGATGTTCAAGCTCTGATTTTATATGTTTATCTTCAACATATGTAGAAGAGTGCAGTTTATCCTAGTCCTTTGAGAGGGTACTTATTTTCTCTTTCACCTTTCCATGCTTATGGCGTAACCAAAGTCTAAAGTCATTTCTCATACGAGTAATAGTCTTGTTGAGATCCTCATGGGGAATTCATATGCACACGAATTGATGAATAATATAATAAACTCTCAAATTCGTTATCTTAGACCCAATGTGGATCATATCTAGAGTAGAAATTGGAAAATCAGGTTGTGTCAGACCGGATACTTGCAAATCAGGTCATGCCTTTTCTGACATTGAAAATAAGGTAAACGTAAGGATCCTTACATTTAAACATAAGGATCCCTACGTTTAAACATAAGGAAATTCAAATGCCATCTGATACGAAAAAAATGCACTCAACGTAGGGACCTTACGTTTAAACGTAAGGATCCTTACGTTTAAACGTAAGGATCCTTACGTTTAAACGTAAGGAATCTACGTTCAAACATAGGGAATGTAAAAAGTTGTGAATAACACCGTCTCTCTCTTCAATCCCTTTCAAACGTTCATATCCCTACATCAAATGCATTTCCTTACGTCTGGACGGCGATTTTGCAAGAAAAGTACAGATTTGCCACAATCTCTCAAGCACAATGGATCAACGCAATACAGATAACTGTATGTATTTCCCATTATCTTCTATTTACAACGCTTTATTGTTATATTGTTTAGTTCTTTAGCCTGCAATTTTTATTTCCCATTATCTTCTATGTATTTCCTAAATTTTAGTGGTTTAGTTCTGTTGGCCTGATATTGTTTAGCCTGATATTGTTTAGCCTGATTTTTCGTTTTCTGGGTTGAATAAGGGGAGTTTTTTTGAAGAAGAATGTAGTCTCTACGTTTGGACGTAGAGACCTGCAGTTTCTACGTTTAAACGTAAGGTCCCTACGTTTAAACGTGGAGACCCTACGTTTAAACGTAGAAAACTGTAGTTTTTTTGTTTTTTCTCCAGTTTTGTATGCAGATTTCCAGTGTTTAGGTTATTCTTGATTCGGGTTTAGGTTATTCTTGATTGTAATTTGATAAAAACTTTCAATTTGTGTCTACAAACTTAGACTTAGTCATGGTTTAGGGTTTATTTTTCATTTTCATTGTCGATTGTTGATAATAATCCATTCCATTTGTTTGTTAACAATTGATTGGCCCTCATGGTTCTGATGTCTACAAACAAAGGGAAAATTTGACATGGACTTTTAGATGGGAAAAGACCAAGCTCCGGGATGTTGTTGATATTCACATGAGAAGGATCGAATTTGAGGATACATTGACAGGTGGGGTTTTTGGACAATTCATTGAAATGTACGGGGAGTGGCAGTTTTCCTCCAAGGTTTTGCAATATGTATGCTTCAATGCCGTTTATCCGAATGTGCCCGATGAGCTTCATTTTAGATTTGGTGAGACGACCGTGAAGTTTGGTAGGCGGGAGTTTTGCATGATTACCGGTTTTAGGTTTGGGGATCTCCCGGAACCTCCCGAACCTTATTCCAGGTGTTTTGATGAGGGGACACACGGCCACATCCATGATCTTCACTCCCGACCGATCACCATACCGGATATTGAGAGGTGGTTATTGGATCAGGTTGAGCGTCCTGAAGTTCTCTACCGTGTAGGTTTGGTCTACCTTATTCACGGGATTATGATGGGTCATGATGAGACTAATGGCGTACCTCGTGAGACCTTCTATTTGGTCGAGAATATAAAAGGGCTAAATGACTTTTCTTGGGGTACTTGGTTGTGGGATCTCACCTATAAAAAGATTTGTCACATGATGAATACCTACAAGGAAAGCATAAAAGGCAGGGTGACGGTACAAGGGGTTATACATGCCTTACAGTTTTGGGCTTACGAGACCCTCCAGGATATTGGTGTTCCGAGTGTTGCTGACACCCTCAGAACTCCTGATGCGGCTCCTCGGATGATGAGATGGAGTTGCAAGAATCCCCCTCCGTAGTGGAAGACGTTGTTGGCGAAGGCAAAGAAGGTAATAAGCTTAATAAACATTTCCTTTTAATTATATCCGGTATGGTTAAACATTTTGTTATTGTTAATTCTAATGAAATATACATTGTTTGCAGAGCCGTGTTATAGGATATCTGACTGCAATGAAAGTTGATAGGGTGTTGATGGCAGCTAGGGGCATCCCTGATGCAGAGATACTAAGCCGCCACGTGTGATCACTCGGCCGGCACCAATTGCACGGCCACCTCATAGACGTCCATCTACTACACAGCAGCCACGCTCTACTACACATCAGTCAGCCTCTACTTCACATCCCTCTCCACATGAGTCACCTTTACCTCCTCATTCATGACGTATGCCGCACAGTTCCTACACTGATATGCTACATGCGGAAAAAGATGAATCTGATGAAGAAGATGAAGCTGCTGGTCTTTATAGGTCTGTGAAGAGAAGGATGGATAATGGGTTGAATGAGATTCGAGATGAAATTCACCGGCAGAATGATGAGAACCGGCAAGTACTTCGAGAGGTAGTTCAGCGTCAGAATGAGCATGGGGCGATACTTTCCGAACTTAAGGGGTTGATGCGTACGCTGTTATCCAGATATCAGGTAAAAAATTATTTAATTGTCAATTTTTTTATGCGATAAATTTAGTTGTAAGTATTATGATACTAACCGGGACACATATTTTCAGTCTACCCCTCATTGGCCTCCATCTCCTCCACCTACTCCACTTGATACTGACCGGGCCACATCTTCTCAGTCTACCCCTGATCGGTCTACACATGGTCATCATACTGATCATTCTACACCTGGTCAGCATACTCATCAACATACTCATTCATCGCCTACCCCCGACTGACGACCTGGTGATGTTCGGGAGGAATATGATTCTTGAAGGAATTTCACAACCCAGGCAAGAAGGAGTGCATCTGGAGGGAGTTCAGCAGGAGAGAGTCGATGAGGGGGACCAACATAAGGATGTGGTCGACGAGTTTTTGGTGGACGATCCTTATGCTGAGACTACGATTAATTCGAGTAAGCATTATGTTATTTACAAATAAATATTGTTTAGTAAGTTGATTTATATTGAATTTTATATTATTAACATAGATATTGTTTGTTATTGCTAATTGATGAGAGTGCCTATTTTGATGCAGATACTCGCGAGACAACTACCCCTGGACCGTTAATGTCGAGGCTACCGTCCAGGAATCTTCTAATGTGGAGTTCCATACTGTTTATAGTAAGTTAATTTATATTGAATTTTGTATTATTAACATAGGTATTTTATTGTTCGTTATCGTTAATTGGTGATCTCGATTATATTTGGTATAGATACTCCCGAGGCTACGACATGGGCAGGTACTCCCACCAGCCAGGCATCAGTTGTGGAGCCTGGGATTGATTATAGTAAGTTATTTGATTTTTAATTTCGAAACTAGAAATTATATTGTGAAAAACCATCTAACTCGATCATGTATTGAATATTGTTTAGCTGCAGGTCCAAGTGTTGTACAATTGGGTAAACGAAAGGCGGATGATGCAATTGATAGAAGATTGATGACCCGTCAGACTACAAAACAACCACGATATTTAACTGATGGGTCGCACGTAGTCAGTCTGCCCGGTGCTAATGTTGTGAGATGGACACCGTTGAAAAAATTTCTGGAATAGCCCGAAAACAATTTCAATATGTGGTGCCTACAAGAAGATCCACCCCCAATTATGATTCCCATGGGCTATGCAGCTGGAGTACACATTACAGATCAGGCGGGCAAGGCGTGGTTCACACGTCTCCATGATCAGTATAAAGAGTTAGACCGAGATGTATATTCTTGTGACTTCATTTTCATATTTCTGATATTTTCATATTTCTGATTTCATTAACTCTAACTTCTTTTTGCATGCGTACGACATGTCGAGGCTTGTCTGGACCTTATACAGCGGCCAATGGAAGCACATCCAGAATGCTTTACACCGTATACGACCATTGCCTACTCTGATTTATCCTCCTTTTGCGGCCATGGTCATATAGATCAGGAAAAGACGCCAGACACAACGGACATTCCAGATCATGTGATTGAGTACGTCAAGAAATGGGATGAAAACACCGTGATATACGTTCCTTGGGCCATTACTCGTGGTCACTGGGCCGCTGTCCAAGTGTCTATTCCCGACTGGAGGATTAGGGTGTTTGATTGTCTGGCGGCGAAGAAGTATACGGATGATGTGAAGAAGTGTATCAAAGTATGGGGTGTTTCGTTGAGGAGAGTGTTGAAGAAGGATGCTCATTTACGTGAACTCCCACAAATGCTTGATCCAGAGAAGCCTCCTTTTACGGTCGGCGTAGTAACAGCTGATCACATACCACAAATGCCAATCCCGTAAGTGTTATAAACTTTAAACTATTTATCATATTATACAGTTTACACTATTCTTATCCTTTGATAAAAAAAATTACATTCTGTACAGGGGTGACTGTGGGGTATACATGGTCAAGTTCATTGAGCATTTGCTGCACAAAGAAAAGTTTACTCTGATCAAAGCTGATAATATGCCGTTATTAAGAAAGAAACTTTGTGTGCAGCTATTTAATCAGTCCTTAGATATGTAGGTATTTTTGGTGTATGTTGTTAGCTACTACTATTTTGGTGTATGTTGTTAGCTACTATTATTTTGGTGAATGTAATTTGTGTTGTGTTTTGATGAGTATTTAATCTAAAACATTTTGTTGAATTTACTTACGTCGTTTACTATATAACACTAATTACACACACTACTTTCATAAGTGGTCTTAACAGAGGATCTTGACATTTTTCTAGTGCTTCTCTCTATAGAGTTTCTACGGAGAATAATGGTTAAAAAAAATCAAATTCAAGTCATTATTAACTCATTCAATATCAACTTAGATAAAAATTTAACATTGTAGACATTCAATATAGTAATTCAAAACCCTACATAAACCAATTTGCACTAATGGGGTTTGAACACTGGTCTTCATACCGATGCACCTTATGCCTACATAAACCAATTTATCACAAATAGAAACAAAACATACTTACACACGTAGAGAATCCACGTCCAAACGTAGGGAAATGTGAATTCTCTACGTTTAAACGTAGATTCATTTATCTCCGTTTAAACGTAGCTTCAAACGTAGTGTTTCTACGTTTAAAGTGCATTTCTCTACGTTTGGAAGTGCTAGATGGCAATAATGGTTGTTGTACATGTACTTGTTCAATATACACCACATGAACGAGCCATTTCTCTTATTCCTTCAAAGTCTTTCAAGTTAATCTCAGATTTCTAACCATTTCTTCATCTTTCAATTCCATTTCTTCATCATTCAAGAGACTAGGAACGGGCCAACGATGAGCTTCTCTAATCGCACAGTTGAAACTTCCAGCGTAATTGCTTGTCATTAAGGCATATCTTTTCCCAAGAATTTCGGCACGTGCCCACCGTTCAGCACCTATTTCTTCTAGTTTTAGATATGCGCCAAGACATTGTGCCTTGATCAGGGCGTACTTTCGGAGAAATTCGGCCTTCGAGAATGCATAGGCTGCTTGATAGAATGTGTCTTCACAAAAACCATAATCCTTCCATTTTTTGTTAGATTGCCCTTTAAATGATGATAGCAAACACCGTGATATGCATTGGGAAATACCTGACCAACCGCATTTCTAATAGCCTTGTGTCTGTCGGATATAAAGCTCAAATTTTCATCAAATGGATACCTCCAATGGCCACCCTCAATTGTCTCATGAAATACCCCTATGAATCATTGCATTCTTTTTCAGCAATACCGAAGGCTACAGGGAATAGGTGGTCACCAGCATATACAATAACAACAATAAATAGTTGCCCTGAGAAACGGGTTTTTAGATGAGTGGCGTCCACACACAAAATAGGTCGATAATACTTGAACCCACGATGACTTGCTCCCAAAGACATGAAACAAATACCGAACCTTCCCAGATTATCAAGCCGAAAGTCAACATGGGTCCCTTCATTGGCCTTACGCAACATCCACAAGTACGAGGGTAACGAATTGTAACACTCCGTCGGTGAACCTCTAAACATCATTCTCATCATCTCGTGAGCTCGGTATGCTTGGTCATAATTCAATTGTACACTGTAAGTTGTGAGTATGTCCTCCATAATATGTCTGGGTTTATACTCATTGTCGAGTTCTTCCATTTTCTGACTTAGCAGACTCGGAATAACAATAGGTGTTGCTTGTCGATTGTCATTATCCGCATCCTGAGAGGCACAAGTATACACATCATTCAATGTTGTGATCGAAAATGTATGTGAGACATTTGTATTCACCTTCACCCTTTTCGCCCTTACATGCCATTTGCATGTATTGTTAAGACATTTGTAATACAAGCAACGTGTGTCCGACCTACCTAAGCTCATCTGAAAATTATTGGCAACATCATACGATTTTATTTTCAAATTAAAATCTTCTTTCGAATCATATTTCTTCCCAATGAACAATTCATTCATATCATTCATATGTAAAGTACCGGGGGATAAACGCTTCGGTAAATCATCATCTTCAAACGTGGGAATCCTCCATGAATAATCTTCTCGTACACTTGCCCTAGCATTGGCATCCTGATTATTGTTGTCATCCCTGCCGGTTTGATCGGTTTGAATATGAGGTGCAAACGGAGAAGCCAAAAGACTACTCACTGATCCACCAAACAAATTATATGGCTGTTGGATAGGTGGAGCACGACTACTTGAAGGTTGGTTAGGAGGATACTGAAACGGATGGTGTTATTGGCTATTTATAACATTATAACTTGGAGGACTGAATTCAAACGGAGCAGAGTATTCACCAACCATTTCAACACGAACATGACTACTTGAAGGTTGATTTGAAAGATTATGACTTGGTCTAACTAGTTGATACTGAAACGGTTGGTCCGAAGCTTCACCAAGCCTTTGTGTAGAAACATGGTTTTCAAACCCACTACATCTATACAGTTGCTCGAATGGATTCAAATTTGGATCTCTAGCAAGTTCTTGGACCGGAGAAGGGAAAATATCAAGACTATAATCTGAATTATTGTTATCATCCGGGGCATTGCAATCTTGATTTAAATCAATGCCATCATCCTTAATTATCGGTTCATTGTTTGCCTCCACTGGTGTGGCATTCACGTAAAAAATTACATTTTTACTGTCAGAGGTTGCTTCGATGTATCCATTTAGTGTCTCGTCGTCTAAGATATCATCAAGTAGTATATTCCCCACACTACCATAAGCAAACAATGCTTTTATGCCGAGCTTTGAATCAGACCGATCAATACCAAGCCTCAAATGCAATTTATCCAATAACGTATTTAATCTTATGTTCTTTGGGACAAATAATGAGAACATCGATCCATTTACATGATTCCACCGGTTATAGAGAGGATCGTACGTAAATTCTCCGTTGAACGAGACAACAATCATAGTGTTGCAATTATCTATTTTAAAAAAAATCCAATTCTAGTCATTATTAACTCATTCAATATCAACTTAGATAACAACTTAAAATGCATTATAGACATTCAATATAGTAATTCAAAACCCTACGTAAATAAATTTATCACAAATAGAAACAAAACATACTTACACTAAACCCTAAAGAATAACACTAATAAAAGACTTAAACACACTACTTAGATGTATAAACTTTACATAAACAACCTACTTAAAACACATATTTCCGTTAAATACATATCATTACTACAATATAAATAACATAATCACTACTTAAAACACACATTTCGGTTAAATACATATCATTACTTACACTAAACCCTACTAATTAAACCCTAAAGAATAACACTAAGAAAAGACTTAAACACACCACTTAGATGTATAAATGTTACATAAACAACCTACTTAAAACACACATTTCGGTTAAATACATATCATTACTACAATATAAATAACATAATCACATTGAGCACATGAATTAAGACAAATTATATAGCAAAAACTTACCCATTTGAGCACTTGATTGATGAAGAAATGGACTTGAAAGATGAAGAAGTGGTTAGAAAATTGAGATTAACTTGAAAGACTTTGAAGGAATGAGAGAAATGGCTCGTTCATGTGGTGTATATTGAACAAGTACCTGTACAACAACCTTAATTGTCATCTACCAACAACCTTAATTGCCATCTACTACAATTTTCCTACGTTTGGACGTAGATTCCTTACGTTTAAACGTAAGGTCCCTACGTTGAGTGCGTTTTTTCGTATCAGATGGCATTTGAATTTCCTTATGTTTACCTTATTTTCCATGTCAGAAAAGGCATGACCTGATTTGCAAGTGTCGGGTTTGACACAACCTGATTTTCCAATTTCTGTTAGAGATATGCTTCCAGACCTTTTTACCGTCTACTTTTTGCCAGTCATTTTGTAATGAGAATTGGTACATGATAATATCGATGAGAGATGGTGAATCTTTTAATTTGGAAAAATTGAAGTCCAACTTCCATTACTAATCATTTATTTCTACCATTGCACCAAGTGAAATCTCCTACTAAATATCCTAGATCCACAAGAGAATAATCATAAATGGCATCTCTAAATGTATTCATATCACTTTGTTGTCTTTCTCTCATTCCAAAATTTTCATGTTGCCATCTCGTTGAAATCTCCAAGCAGGGCCATTTCTGAGAATTAATGGGCCCGAGGCGAAATTTGAAGGCCCCCTTCACCACAAACAACTACAAAACAACGAAATCATAACCAATAATATCAAAAGATTGCGAAACACACATCGACAACATAACTACAGTAACAAAAAAATAAATTGATCATGAAAAAAATCTATGTGCATGTCTAGATGTAAAATCGTCAATTATAATATCAAAGTTAATATTGTCTAACATATTATTCAGTTCATGGGTCTTGAACGGTCAACTAGGATAGATTTTTCTTTTGTGTCATTACTTTAAAAGGGTTGAACGGTAAATTCATGTATCATTACAATAAATAAATAAAACTAAAATATGTCAAGATAAAGAATCAAGCTAACATCAATATGAGTATATAACACATGGTTATCTACTAGATTGACTTACACCATTGTTAAAGATGTATTTTAGTCCCCGTTATATCATGGGCCCTGGGCGGTCGCCAATCTCGCTTGCCCCCAAGGCCGGCCCTGTCTCTAAGTACAAGCCAATGTAATTGGCTATGAGCCGAAAGTCACTTTAACAATTCTCATTAATACTTTCATTTATTTGCTTCTGGACTACCATAGAATCTCGTGAAACGGATAATCGTACATGATTGAAGCTTCACCGTAGAGTCAATGTATCCTGGAGAAAAGGTAGTCAATGTCAGGTCTACCTCAGAGTCAAGCAACGTAAACGCCAGCGGAATACCTAATGTCTTCCGGACGACAATCATTTTACTCTCTTGTAATTTGGTTTCAGAAAGGAATACAATTGGAGGTTTGTATTTGTTGATTAAATCTCTCAAAGCCAGAAAATCCTCTCGCTTGCCCAGTCTGTTTCAATTCCACGACAGGACAAACATGATCAAGGAAGGGGTGCGAAAAACGTACAAGTGGAGAATGTGCCTCCTCCAATTTCCGGCTAAAATTGGGGAAAGGATGATGGCTGCAAATGGAGGAACCACCGCCGCTAGAGCAATCCTTTAAAAAAATGATAATAGGCTGTAGTAAATCCGAACTTTTGAGAGTTAAATTTCTTTTAGGAAGGAAAGGGTAAAAAAAATTATTAATGGATGAAGTCGAATTCTGGTTCTTATTATTATTATTATTTTTAGAACGAAGATCTTTATTCAAGTAGATGGGAAAAGCCCCCAACATGCAGGGGCGGATGTACCCTATTGATAGGGGGCAAGCGCCCCCCCTCTTAGATCCGGTAAATATACTATTATGTATGTTGTGTATTTTTTCGCCCCTCTAAAAATTTACACTCGCCCTTAGTATCGCCCCCCTACCCAGGATCCTGCGTCCACCCCTGCCAACATGGCATTACATCAGGACGGTAAGCTAATTATAACAGCCGGAAACTCAGGCAAACATTAAAAAGAGAGAAACTGACTAGTCCTGGAGCCCCCAGGCTAAACGGAGGTCCTTAGCCTTCCGGATAGCTCTCGAAATGAAAACTTGTGAGGGGGGTCTCACCAAACTCGGATCATGTACTATTTTGTTTCTTCAAAACCAAATACTGTGACATATTTCGCGAAACACATAGGGCTAGTTGTTCGCCTTTTTGATGTTGCATCAAATCCATTACGTCGGAGATGGGGCCGAGAAAAATTGTTGTCTTTCCTCCAATGGGACAACATTTCTCCAAATCGAGTCCGCCCAATCGCCGTCCCGCAGTGCATGAAGTATCGTTTCTATATCATCATTGCAGAGACTACAATTCGGGTTCGCAGTTATACTTCGAGAGAAGTGAACTTCCTCCACCATTAAACTATTATGGCAAGCCTGCCATAGTAGAAAATTGTAGCAGGTGGGTCCCTTTAAACTCCATATAAGGGTCCAGTGATCTGGCGGTATATTACTCAAGAAGCCCATTTGCCAATTAAAGACACTAATGACAGTGTATTTACCTATCCCAGAAGGACTCCAAATAATGTCATTATTTGAGACCATAAAACCTTCCTGTAGTCGCGTACTAGCTGCACATATACTCTTCCAAGTCGGGGAAGCATCCATCTTCGATTTCTCAAAAAGGTTCTCATATTTGCTAATGAGAATCGAGACCCAAAGAGATGAGTCATCCGTGAGTAATTACCACGTAAGCTTTCCCACTTGAGTAATTATGGTTCTTATTACTGAATACAATGCTTTGTAGTTTGTACCACTATGTTCGTATTTGATTCATATTTATTTTGTGAAAAACAGAAAGAGCTATCATATTTATCTAATAATAAAATCAACATTTAGTGTTAATGACCCTTATATTCGGAATAAGAAGAAGAAAAACAACATCTCCTGAAAAGAGGAAATATTACGTAACGTGGCAGGCGATTATTGGCTTAGCCCACGTCACGATGGATGCCTGAATAAATAAATAAACGGGTGGATGGTCCTCCTTATAATAGACCTTTGTGCACTGTATTTAACTTCCAGCTAATATTTGAAACAACAATAACGCGAATATATATAGCTGATCTAATCAAATTCCTGTTTTTTTTTACGGGAAGAAAAACATAGAACGGTGAGGCAGCTTACATGGCGTACATAGAAGGAGGTAAGCAAATTCGAAGTTTAATTTTGTGAATTTGATTTTTTTATCTTCTGATGTTTGATTTCTCTTACGATCAAAATCGGGAATTATGTTGAAATTAACATCTTACGATCAAAATCGGGAATTAGGTTGAAGATAACATATTTTTACGTTATTTCATCAAATCGGGCTTTTGGGAATTATTTTAGGGCAATTGCACTTTTCAATTGGGGAGATGCGTATTTGACCTCAGGATTCGATTGCTTTTGTTCAATTTTAAATCTTGATGAATGAGATTGGCCGGTATATTTTTGTGTTTTGTGCGTTTGCTGGATTAGTTGGCTTAATTTTATTCCGCTTATTATTATTCTGCAGCTGTTGATCATTTATGGTGTTTTCAGTCCAAATAAAACAGTAATTGGGTTTTTGTTTCAACAATTGAAATATTTAATCTTGTTTTGTTTGTTGTAATGTAGAGGAACAAGCTTTTGAAATGATATTTGCCAGGTATCAATCAAGGATTTTTACGACTTACGTCGCCTCTTAATTGACTTATAAGTAAAATAGAAGTGTAGTGCTGCCCTCTTAAAGAGCCATGTGATTTTGTAGCCACTTATGTTGTTAATGTTCCCTTGGATTTTGAACCGAGTAGCAAGCACATTGGTTGTAGGGCAAACTTATTGAACATGGGGGATAATTTTTATTGCTTCCAGCAGTTTGGGAGCACGATCTTCACGCCTCTTTATTGACGGCTGTCTAGTCTATATTCCTTTTTGCCTGTTAATCAATTTAATTCTCTACTGATGCACTACTTGGTTTTGACGTAGTTCTAGTCTGAGAGCACCATCATGCTGTTTACAGTGTTCATGTATCTGTTCTTGAATATGGTTTGTTAAATCAGCGCGAACCAAGGATGATTCACTCTTGTATGTCTGTACTTCAGGTGTTGTAAAACCCAAGCGCTCATTATGGAAGTTGCGTACATGGATTTATTATTTCTCTGCCATTATCAACTTTATTGGTATTTTCTTCTCAACAATGTTCTCGGTAATTCTCGAACATCCATCTTGTATTTCGATTTTGTCTCCCATGATAGCAGAACTCTGACATTCTCGTGATCTTGTGTCACAGATGGAAAAGGCAGACGAGTTTAAAAGATCAGGAAAGAAATCAGATGGTTACGGCTCTGGAGGTCCTGGAAGTGGTCCCGGTGGTGGTGGTGGTGGTCCTCGTGGCCCTCCACGAGGATTAGACAATGTCCGTGGTTTAAAGGATATTAAGGGGGCTGACCATAGTAAGTTTTGCTGCTTCTTTTTTCGTTATGATATTCACTGCTCGAAGCCCCCTCCCCCTTTTCTCCACTTCCTTCTTGTATGCAAAGTAGAACACATGCTTCATTCCACATGGTGGATTAGCATCATGGATCCTCTTGTGTGTCGCATGATTGTTCTTGTAATAACAACGGTCAAGCCATATTCATTCCAAGAGTCTACCCGTAGTCTATTCTTTCTGCTAATAAAAAGATTGTCCAGCTAGAACGAAAACGCTTGTTTTGGTTTATGCTACACAACTTAAACGGATGCTTCCGGGCAATTGGTTTCTTTTGGTTCCATTTCTTTGTCTCTGTTGAGCAGCATTCAGCCGGTCATTCTCAGATATATGACACTTGTAATGGCAAATACTTCGGGATGCCACCATTTTTATAACTCATAATTTGAAAAGCTGCTACCCTTTTGCACATAAATTTGATGACTGATGGTTTCAACAACATTCAAGGCTATACTTCTACTGTCTTACAGTGGTATTGACTTTTTGTTTTTGTGCTGTGATCTGTCAGGTGCCCTTCCTGCTTGTGGTTCTTGCTGTGGGTGAAGAATCGAATTTAATTAACGGTGTTACATTAAACATAAAGACATGCACATTTGCTCTTGTCAAGTATTACTGAAACATATTTGAAAGATCTGTTAGCTCATTTTTAAGCTTTGTTCACTGTGAATAAGTTGAATAAGTTAAACGGTGTTTGATATGTATCGTTACTTTGTTTCGTATGTTTGCAGTTTCTTTTTCGTGTTTAAGCATACTTTCTTTGTTTGATCTTGTTGTGATGTGTGATGTTGGTTTTGCTTTGACGGAGGCGGATCTTATGTCATCCCTCCATCGATGTTGTATTATGTTGCATATACCTATATATGTATTTCATGGTGTGAGATATATCGATCAATGGGTTTTATCATTAGTAAATGCTGTAAAAAGTGTGTTGTAATCATTTGTTGTGATTATTTGTTATGAAACTAACAAGTGATTTTTTCCTTGTCCTCCACACGAGGAGAGGGACGATGTAGCAACATCGTTATACGGTCAATGTTCAAATTACTCTACATTGTAACCGTGGAAAAATCACCCCAAACTTACACTATGAATGAAACTCGAGCAACTTGATGATAAAAGGTGAGAATTAAAGTTCTCTTGAGGTAGATAGAGGCAACCGGCCTAGGTCAAGTACAAGTATCGATAACCTAGTAGTTTGGTTTAAGTGGTAATTGACTTGAGAATATTTAGGGAGGCCATCATCGGTTTGATTCTTCTCTAAGACGTCTTGTTGAAAGAGCTCTTGGTCATGTCTTACCCTTGAGTAAAAGTCAGATTCTGTAGACATTACCCGGGTCGAACTCCGGATTGATCGGACCAGTTGGTCCGGATACCGGGAACTTTAAGCCAAAAAAAGAGAGTACAAGTATCGATGTTTTAACATCGATGTCGGGTGTAGTGTCAGTGTCAGATGTTTCTTTAACACGATATGCCCTTAACGTGTGCTCGACATGTTTCGGGTGACTAAAATAATATTCTTTTGATTTTAGAATCTAACATGATGTTACGTGACCGACACGGTATTCGTCGTGATATGTATTGTACATATTTTATTTATTTTAGTTTTTTTTTTCAAAAAAAAAAAAGTTAAAAGACAAGATTATGTTGGATTGACGAGCAAATATGATTTTTTTCAGCCGTATAATTTGATAAATAATGTGTTTTATTTACTATATTTTTTTTTTTTGAGAAATCAAATTAATTTATTCGATCAAATCCGCTAAAACAGCAGCACAAATATCGTTCGGGAGACATTTTCTATACGCCTGACAAAAAAAATAAAATTGAACTAAACTGAAATTGGACACCTCCGCATAGCAGTCGTGATTTGGACACCTCTGCATAGCAGTTGTGCAGAAGGCACCCAAACGTGGAAAAGTCCTCCCAATGTGAGAGACGTTGAATACAAGCCAGACAATCGATTTCCACTACCAACTGGGACAATCCGAGGCGCCGGCCTTCCACCAAAGCTAAGAGAACCGCCAGCTACTCCTACAAGACAATTGCAATTCCCGGGTCCAAGCGAAAAGAAATGGACACCAAGATAGTACCCTGATGATCGCGAAAAATGAGGCCCACTCTTGACACATAGGCCATCGCAGATGCATCCACATTTCATTTTACTATCTCTGCCGGCGGTTTCTCCCAACGATCCCGTAAAACACCACCATGAGCCTGAAGCTGAGATACCTGAGTGGCATGTAAGAACTCTCGTGCCGCACTAAAGGATGAAGAGCAAACTCGAGATACCTAGACCGCTTGGTGATAAAAAAAATGGCACTACAACATGCCTTTCAAATATGCCACATCAGCCAGACCATCTCCGCCAACTCCTCCTGCAATAGCTGCTCAGCTTGAAGCTAAAAAAAACTCCGGAAATCCTCTGCCCTTGCCGGGCGTATCAGATCTCCAAAGGGGGACTGCTCACACACCTTGGCTGCCAACTCACACTCAAAAGGAACATGTGCCATAGACTCGTCTGTGAAACCACATACTAGGCAACCATCTGTCCCCCACATTCCTCCTAACCAGATTCCGCACGACCGGTAGGCTATCATGCAAACACTGCCATAGAAAATAATGAAATGAAACAATTTATATAAAAGATGGCACATTGAATGGTGAGTAAAGAATAGTAGTGGATTAATATTGTGTGGGATGAAGTAGGGTAGAATATGGTGCATAAGGTATGATAGGGTGGAAGGGGTAAGGTATGGTGGGGTAGACCTATCCCGCCCTACCCCACACCACTCTACTCTACTTTACCCACCCTTTCTTATATATCACTCACCGTACTGCATCGTATCTCGTTACCCACACTATCTTACCTCAATACCCTAACCTACTTTATCACCCACCTACCCAACCCTACCCTGTACCACCTTACCCACCCGCCTTACCACCCTACCATACTTTACTCTACATAACTTATGCCACCTAACCCCACCCATCCTACCTTACCCTACCACCCCAACCTACATCTTCACTCTCCTACATAACCTTACAACGCCCTACCCTACCCACCACCCATCCTACAGTACCATACCACACTCTACTCTATTTCACCTCACCCTACCCAACCCACCACCCCATCTTACCCTACCATACCTATCATCCTATTCTACTCTACCTTACCCTACCTATCCTACCCCACCACCTACCCAACTTCTCCCCACTCAACCTCACCTTCCTATAACCCATCACCCTATCCTACCCCACCACCTACCCAACTTCACCCTACCCACCTCACCACCCACCCAACCTCATCTTACTATTACCCACCACTCACTGTGTTTTGTTGATTTTCATTTCAATCTATCTCATCCCATCCAATATCGAAGGTAATGAAAATTATCATTTTTCATTTGATTGGAATAAAATTCCATTATTGTTTAATAAATGGTTTCTAGTGGGCCGGCAGCCGTGGGTCGGGTTAAGGAATCCATCTCTACACTCCCGAAATCAAAGCAGAGAGACAAACGTAACGATGAAAGGCGTTGGTGGACCATTGCTTTGCATCGGCGATTTGCTATGCGATATTGGAGATGAAGGAGAAAGCATCACCGGCGGTATCCAGCTACCTACTGATGCTGCGACAGTCCGACAATCACACGTTTCCGATTCTGAAATTCCCCACCCTTCTCATCTTCCCAAGATCTTTCAGGTTTGTAAAGTTTATTTTTTGTATTTATTTATGCTCTTAAATATTTTGTTAATCGTTGTTTAAATATGTTTAAAATTCCGACACCGTGTAGAAGTGTAATGCGTTTGACAAAAAAATCGGGATTTCCAATTATGTGACTACGATGTTGAGGGGTTTTTGTAATTGATACAGTGAAACTTTTCCTTATATCTATGTTGAAAATTTACTAATCGTTTGTATATGAACTGTGCTGCAATGTGAAGCTTTGCCTTGCATGGCTACAAAAAGATAATAAAGAAGGAACTTTGGCACTGGATAGATTTGCTGTTTTGATTCCTTTACATTTCTCATTGAGGCTGTTTTTATTTTAATTGACAACTCGAAGTAAGATCTGAAATTCAGCTGTTTATTGGTATGTCATGTGTGTGTGGATGTTGGATATGGAAACATCATCATGAGCGATGAGTCGAAAGTGCACATGTGGTGAAGTTTTGGATATTGTGATGATGGTGTTATAATGTGATACAATCCATAGGAGTAGTTCAAATATGTTTGTGTGATTGTTCTAGGAACTTTTGCAGCTAACTTGAAAGGGTTCATGTAACATAGACTGTAATTGTCAAGGTTGGTTTGCACCTTTTTCTGTGGCGAATCTAGACGAACTGTTTTGAGCTTCATGAAGTTGGCACATACAGTTACTTTGCAATGTATATCATGAGGATGAAAAGTGAAAACTAACTCCACTTGCATTATTTAGGCATAAGAAATCCATCCCGTGATTAGTGTAACACGCTGTTTTGAAAACTGAGGCTTGAAAGGTTCTCTGAATGGTCTCAGCTGGTCGTAAGAAATTCGTAATTGTTAAGCTTTACTCTATGGGATTGTGTGTATGTGAATAGGAAAGGGAAGAATGATGGACATGTGCTGTATGTATGCAGGAAAATCGATTATTATTATTATTATTATTATGTTTTTTGGTTGATAAACAAACCTCAATGGGTTCTATTTTGCTGCTGTGAAAAATGTCTCCTGCATTTTTATCTCTCATGTGGTAGAACTCTTACCAGTAGTGCTATTCTAATTAATGCAAATTTACCAATTCCTCTTACGCCCCGTCCCCTTTGTTGGTTTTGTTGTTGATGGGTTGGTAATATAGTAAAAATTAAGAACTGTTGGAAATATGCCTTATTGATCTCAATTAGTCAAAAACAGGGAAGTTACACAGTGCAAGAGGGCTCGTGAGTCATAGCCTCATAGTGATCCTAGTTTAAGAGAGTGATAGAGGGTACTGTTCCTTTCTTTGTTCCTTGGTCTCCGCATGTGCAACCAGTCTATTATTTTTTTCGCTGTAAAGTTAGTTGTTTTGCGATTTCTTGATGGATTAGACACAGAAAGTTGGATATTTGGTTGCTCAGTTATGTTTTCTCTCTCTTGAGATCGTTTTAGTGTTGGATCTGTAAAACGGAGGTTTCATGTAGGTTTAGGAGACCTCTATTGACCCTTTGAGTACAATATTTCTCATTACTTTCTGGTAGCTTTTGAAATACAACACGAAGAGCATTTCATTTTTGTTCTGGACATGCTTTATTTGCTCTTGTTGAATGTCTTTTGTTCCTTTGCACACCTAACAAATTCGGGATGTCCCTAATGAATTTTACAAGCCATTTGATATCTATCCTATTCAAGATCCTAGTTCAGAATGGCTACGATAAGTGACACTGGTTTATTGACTATGAAGTGTCAAACATTTGTTTTACATGCATATTATGAAATTGACTACTTGTCAATGCTCTCTTTTCTGGACTGCAATTTTGGCAGAGTACTTCTGTTTTTGAGCCCGTTGCATGTTAAGTTGTAAATATGTTAGCTGAGTTTCTAAGCTTAGCTACTTGAGTTAATGGTCTTCACAGAGGGAAGTTCCTTACTATTGTCTTTTAATTGATTTTTCTTTTTCTTTTCACTTTTTATCCTCCAGGAAACCTATGACCAGCTGGACAACACATTGGCTGGTGCAGACCAGTCATGGACCGCCTTGACGCTTAAGGTGAAGACACATTGGCTGGTGCAGACACAGCTCCACCAGCCATATCTCAGTCACACCTTTTATGTGAGCCGTTGATGATGTTGAAATCAACACTCTGGATATCATGTGTGGCAGAGATGTGAGGGTGACTATATTTTGTTTTTTTAACTCACAGAAACACACACCCCTTGTTTGAGTAAGAAACAGTGCAAATTTATTGTGTAAGTTTTACTAACCTGAAATTATTTGTGTTTTTTTTTTTTGTTTTTTGGAACAATTTCAGCTTTGCTCTTCGCTCGACAGTGCAAACAAGTTGGTACAGTTTAGCAATTCGCAAGTTGGCCAGTTGACTGAGAAGGTTGAGAGGCTCGAGACGAGTTTAAGCCGGAGAGATTCAGCAGTCGCGGAGGCTAAAGCCATTCAAGTATCTCTAAAACAGACTAATCCTTAGCAGCAAATATAGCCTTTTCTTGTCAGGTAAATGTAGCCTTGAAATGACACCATACATTGGATTTGTTATAAGTCGAGTGTATGGTTTATAATCGACTATTGCAAAATCTATTATCATAATCGATATTTGGAAAGTCGAGGATATAGTTTTGAATCGATTTTGCAAAAAAAGATCTAAATCAGATAGGATATGATTTCAAAACATTTGGATAAAATGGCAATTCAAAAAATCTACAACTTCAAAAAATGACAATTCTTTCACCAATTTTTTTTTTTCCTTTTCATTTTTTCGTGCTTTCTTATTTTTAAACCACAATAATTATAAAATTGCCAATGTAATTTTCAAAATCCATTGTCGATGTTTACTGTTCTTCGAAATTCATTGTTTTCAAGATCTTTAATGATATCAAACGAAATCTCGAAACAATGAGCGGGAAAAAAATTTGTTGAATTTTTTTTTTTATATTACGTTTGGAGATCTACATAAAGGATATGGGTGTTTAAGAATGAAGAAAAATAAAATGTTAATTAATTGAGTCAATTTTTTTTGGCAACTTGGAAAACTCTTTGAGAACTTGTTTTTCTGCATATCAAACTTATTTCGGTGTCTGTTTGCTTAAAAATCTTTTCTAAAGTGTCATATTTCCTAATTAAGTAATAAATTATTGTAGGAGGCAAAGATGAGATAGACTGTGATTATTCGTTCCGATTTATTAATTTTTTTCCTTTTCTTTTTGGGTTGGGGGGAGGGGGCATGAGAGCTGTAAGTATATTTTTATTATAATGGGGAAAGAGATGAATGATTCGAACCCTACTTGATACCAAAAATTACAATGACCACCCTCATTGCTAGGTCATGTTCGTGTCCCCTTACTTCCTATTGGGAATCGGATATTGGCTAACGGTAAAAGCCATTGTATTTTCTGGTGAGAACCAGAGTTCCATCCTCCCCAATATAACGAAAATCCCTTTCCCATTCCCCGATCATAGTACAATTTTAGAACATAAGATCATAAAATAAAAGAAGCAACCCTAATTATTTTAAGCTGTTACGTTGATACACGGAAAAGAGAATGTTATTTCTTCTCAACAATGTTAGAGCATTTGCATCATGCAATTTTAATGAATTCTCTATTTTACAGTTTTAAATACAACATCTTCGAGTTTGCAGAATTTCTATACAAGATGAAATGTATCAAATTCTCTATTTTACAGAATTTGGATGAATGTGATAGAAATAAAGGACTATACAAGATGAAATGTATCAAATTCTCTATTTTACAGAATTTGGATGAATGTGATAGAAATAAAGGAAATTTTTACAAAATTTGGATGAATATAGTGGATGTAAAGGAAATTTTATTAAAATATGTATTTTTATTATAAAAAACATATTATCTGCACTAGTGTTTTTTTTCTTCCTAAATCTGAAAGTTGAAATATCTAAAATATAATTTTTAAAACTTTAACGGTATCTACTGCAAGTGCTCTTATAGATACGCTATTAATTACATCAAAGATGTACCTAACATATTGTAACGACCCAACCCGAGCAATTTCAGATCGATCCGTTAGTCCATGACCATATATATATATATATACATCTTCAATCAAGAGGCCCCATGCTACGATATTTGTGCGGAAGCTAGAGTGATTATGATAAGACACTTTAATCAATTACCCTACATTCTCATCAATGGCTAGAAAGTTGTAGTGAATGTGCACTACCGCATATTGTGTAGTGCAAATATCATTTTTCTACTTCATTACATGAAATCATGAAGCCTCATGGTACGACAATTGCGCGGAAACTAAAGCGATTTTCTCGGCTTACTAACAACCATTTAAAGGATCAACATACTTCATTACATGAAATCATTCAAATCCAAACATTCAACTTATTCATAACAGTTTCCATCATACTTAAACATAACTTAGAACACTTGACAAAGAAACTAGAAGTCCACAACATTGACTAACTCGTCGTTACATATCACCAACACTACCCTTAGATCACGGAACATTACATAATAAGTGAAGATGTCCTGATACCATGAGTAGTCCACTAATACCTTTGGATCAGATGGTACTACACTTAGGGGTTAACACGTAAAGCTCCTCCTGGAACTCGGACAAGAACACTAGCAGGAACAGACGGACCATAAGCTACATCGACCCTTCTGCGGATCCTTTCAGACCGTCTAGGAGGTGTGCTGCTCATCTGCTAAGATGTAAGATAAGAGGGTGAGCTATTAAGCCCAGCATGGAAACTTTGTATCAAAGGAAACTCATACATGTTACTGGGTTTAGAACATAGTTCCTAGTCCTCTTTCGCGAACATTGAATGCAAATGTATACTTACATATAACTAGTTAATCATATCAGAGAAAGTATAACATGATTTATCATATTGCTACTACTTTAATATATAGCACATAAACTTCCATTACATTCATCATCTCGTTTACTTAAGATCATGCTGTTCATCTTTTATGGCTTAAAGACTCATGTTTAGTAGAGCTTAACATGAAGAGTCTGTTGTTTTATTTAATCTAGGTTCATAATAATTATATAATGTTTAATATAACCCAACATACAGAGCCTATTAATTGCTTTTGCTCATGAGCACCAAGCCATGTCTAGTAGAGCCCAACTTGATCAACCGAAAATTGACCCCTATTATAGCCCATGATCAGGGATTGTTGACCGGCCTGACATATGTTCACTATTCTTGCCAATGAACGGGGAATTATGCCGAGAACCCTCAAGGATTCATCGTCTTTATTGCTATCAAAGTACTTGATAATAAACGTTTGCTTAAATAATCTTTTTATGCTTTTAAACATCTTTTCTTTTCATTATATTTTCATGACATTTCATAACCTTCTTTACATACATGCTCAGTACTCATAAACAATGAACATCAAATTACCACATAATCCTAAAACATGCTTTCTACTTCACATAGCAACTATATGTCAACTAGTACATAACTATATCACATAATCTAAGAACATGCTTTCTAACATCATGTATTAGCCTTTGAACAATGAGTTCAATATCTTTAATATTTAACACATAGCATAGATTCAAAGATCCACATATTAAAGCAAGTACCATGCTCATGAATAGATATAACCCCAAATGCATGATATGTAGACACATAACAGACTTGAATCTCTTTTGAACTACCAACTAAAACATTAACATGGTCATCTTTTATTATAAAACCTAAAACATGATTTCTAATGTCCATTAATCCATAATCTTTCACATATTAGTCTTATAGAAACATTTACAGTTCCAGAATATCACAAAATACTACAGAATCCTTTTCCAGAAAGAAGCTGCCGCCTAGACGGTACAATGGTGTGCCGCTGAGACGGTGGCCAGTAACCAGAAAAGTTTCAAAACAAGTTTCTTATCATGTAACATGCTTAACTAAGGCACGTACCCATTAATTAAACATTTGGAATGCAGAAACAGAAGCATTTAACAGAAGTTTCAGCATAACACATAATTGCATATAAAGTGATATAAAATCTTTGATGCATGTGTCTTTACCTTGATAGAAAGGGGTAAAGATCAGCCTCACTATCCTCTTCTACTTGAAAGTATTCCTCCCCTAACATAGATTTATCAATAACCAATTTACAAACATGAAAACCCTAACTTATACATAAAGGAAAACATGCTAAACTTGAAGAAAAACTAAGCTAACACATACAACACTTAGAAGGCTGAAAGCTAAGGTAGATATAATCCATAAATGCTACAGAGTTTCCTAATACTTGAGAAAGAAGGGTAGGAAACAATGTATTAGAGCTAGGCTTTATATATGCTCAAACTTGGAGATTGCCATTAACCTTGCTGCTGTTTTGGACAACTGGAAAGCAAAGGGTTGGCATAAACACCTACCATTATTTATTTCTGGTGTTGAAGAACTTGAAAAGACTGATATTTTCTTACGTATCTTAACCAAAAAATCATACTTTATCTTTTCCCCGTATGATAAATGACGTATCTTCATACGTCACTCGACCTGAAGGTGACGTATCGACAAAATTAGACTGAGGGCGTCACACATATAAAGTTATTGTTCAGTCAATGAGATCCTCAATAATCAACAACTTAAAGTGATGATTATAGCGGATCTTGTGAATTGATAAATAGCTTAATATGTTTTCTTTTTCTTTTTCTTTTCTTTTTTTTATTTTATTTTTTGGAGCCAAGTGATTTATATGTTAAAATGATGTTTCTAACCTAACCTGTAGACACATTTTTTATGATTGTATATTTAGTTTCAAAAGTGTGTTCTGACCTGGTGGTGTGGGGGTGGGAGGGGGCTTCTCTACACCTTCAATTAAATATTTTAGTATATAATTAGCAGGTGATGCAAGCTAATTAAGACAGTTTCCTTCTTTAATTTACATGTTCTTTTAGCAATAATAATTGATGATGGAATCAGAGAGTACTCAAGACAAAACTAAACAAATTTTCCAATTTTCAAAATACTAATTTATTTAAGATTCCCTAGCCTTTTGCCAAATTGTATTGATTTCCAAAATTATATCGTAGAAGACAAGGAACTAATGTTCTAATTTATACTCCTATATCCCTTAAACCAGAACTCGGATGAAGTGTTATTATATAATAGTGTTGATCTTGAGATTATCCAATACATATTAACCTTTCATTTTCCTTAACTACTCCAACCCATCATTGTCTATATTTATATCTACCGCACTAACTAACTAACTATATATATATATATATATATATAAAGATATATAGAATCTGATAAATTTCATCTTGAATATGAATTTTATAATCTAGAAAAATATGTGTTTAAAAGTGTAAAATAGAGAATTTGTTAAAAGTATCTGACACAAATGCTTAAAAATCTTGATGAATGCACAACATGTAGAGAAATTTTTACAGAATCTGTATTTTACAGAAAAATACAAAATATTTAATACAGTGTTTTTTTTTCCTAAATATGAATGTTGAAGTTTCTAATAACAGAGTTTTTAAAGGATTTACAATTTCTATTGCAAGTGCTCTAAGTGTTGTAGAAAGGACTTTGTTGATAGGCTTAAATTGAAGTTGTAATAAATAAAAGGGGGATTGAGGGAAAATGACAAAAATATTTATAAAATGAATAAATAGGACACACTTATTTTTTTAGTTGCAAAAAGGACAAAAAAATTTCAGACGGACAAAAATACCCTTTTAATAAAAGGGATGCGCATATGCATAGCTTCACCTTAAATCATTTTCAATTTGATCTTTTTATCTTTTTTTTTCCAACACTCGTAACTTTTGATTTATAACTCCGATAATCGAAATTTTTCACCAAAATTCATGTTTTTTTGCTCTTCAATTTGAGCCCAAATATGATACCTTCCGACGTATATTTTGAAAGGCGAAAAAATATTTGTATTAACCTAACTTTTCTTATAAACGACCGTAATTTTCGATTTATAACACCAATCATCAAAATTGTTTCACCAAAGTTCATTTTTTTATCTTCATTTTGAAACCGCGTTTAATACCTTTTCGACGTAGTATTTGAAAGCGGATTTTATCGAAGCGTTCTGTACACACATAGAATAAAGAATACAATAACACAATAACAAAGGACACAAGAATACAAGAATGCGGATGACACAAGAATAAATGATGACACAAAGAATAACGATTACGCTTTATTGAGATCCAAAATATCACCATTAACATTGCTTAATACAACAATCTATCAAAAATGCTTCATATCTAATGAAACAATCTATCAAAGTATTATGGAGATGCAACTCCGGGAATCAAGAGAATAAAAGCCTAATATTATTGGATGTAATCAAAAAGCATATTAATGAAACTAAAACATTCTTCAAGTTCTTGAAGACAAAAACAGTCTGTTTTACCATCTATGGACCTTCATCCTTCAAACCCGCACCACATCAAACTCCTTGAAAGATGTATGAAGCGAAAAATGCATCAAATAGCATCGGCTCAACCTTCATAGAGAATCTGAGCTCCTCCAATTTTCTAAAGACAAAAAAACACAAACATAATCATTTGAATCAACAAAGTAACACACCAACAAAGTAACACACTACTCTATTTTTGTTCTCAACAAAGTAACACACTAGTCTATTTTTATTCTCAACACACTAGTCTATTCTTATTCTCAACAAAGTAACACCCCAACAAAGTAACACACCACGCCAACAAAGTAACACGCCAGACTATTTTTATTCTCAAAAAAGTAGCACACCAACAAAGTAACACGCCAACAAAGTACCAACAAAGTAACACACTGGTCTATTTTTGTTCTCGACAAAGTAACACACCAACAAAGTAACACAAGAACACAAAGAACATAAGTATGAGTAACACAAGTAACACACCAACAAAAGTAACACACTAGTCTATTTTTGTTCTCAACAAAGTAACACACTAGTCTATTTTTGTTCTCAACAAAGTAACACACCAACAAAGTAACACACTAGTCTATTTTTGTTCTCAACAAAGTAACACACCATCAAAGTAACACACCAACCAACACACAAACAAAGTAACACACCAACAAAATAACACACTAGTCTATTTTTGTTCTCAATAAAGTAACACACCAACAAAGTAACACACTAGTCTATTTTTGTTCTCAACAAAATAACACACCAATAAAGTAACAAACCAACAAAGTAACACACTAGTCTATTTTTGTTCTCAACAAAGTAAAACACTAGTCTATTTTTGTTCTCAACAAAGTAACACACCAACACACCAACAAAGTAACACACTAGTCAAATTTTGTTCTCAACAAAGTAACACACCAACAAAGTAACACACTAGTCTATTTTTGTTTTCAACAAAGTAGCACACCAACAAAGTAACACACCAACAAAGTAACACACTAGTCTATTTTTGTTCTCAACAAAGTAACACACCAACCAAGTACACACCAACCAAGTAATACACCAACAAAGTAACACATTAGTCTATTTTTGTTCTCAACAAAGTAACACACCAACAAAGTAACACACCAACCAAGTACACACCAATCAAGTAATACACCAACAAAGTAACACAATAGTCTATTTTTGTTCTCAACAAAGTAACACACCAACAAAATAACACACTAACAAAGTAACATATGCATAGCACAACAGATTTACAAGACCAACTACACCATGTGTTTCTTCACCCTGTACACCACATCAATGAATGAATTCACAAAGAATTATAAAGCAATTTCTTCAACTATGACATTGCAAAGAATTGGTAGTTAAAATATACAAGTGCGGCTATTGCCCAATGAGCTTCCCCACTCATAATGGGCAGGTGGTCATATGTCCAGACACAAAAAAGAAAGAAACCTGAGTTCAATTGATGAGCTTCAATTAAATCAGGTTGAGAGATAAAAACTGAAAAATGAAACAAAATTTGGATGAGAAATCACGTTCAATTAAATAACTAGCACATCAAACTCAAAAGAAGAAAAGAAAATGAAGTAAATTTGAACATACACAAGTGCTTTGGTACTTAAACCATTTCATTTATTTTGGCTACTTGAGCAGGTTTGCTTATTTGGGAAAAAAAAAACATAAGTATGTTGCAGGTGATTGGGCTTTCTTGTTATTCCGCTAAATAAACACATGAAATTGCTTCATATATAAAACCTCTACCCATTAGCTAAATTCCAAGTAAGCAGAAAATTCACCCAAATTCGAGTAGCCGTGCACTTGTCATCGTCCCCCGAGAATGGACCTAAAATAAGAATACTGAGTGCCCTTGAGTAGTTTTCCTCTAGTAAAGTAAAAAATGATCTGTCTTCCATAGAATTTGACTCCAGGAGGACCGAGTCTTTTGGGAGCAACCAACTTCTCCATTAGGAGTAAAATTGAGGAGACCATGAGTTGGGTTTAAACGGGACATCGATCAAGCTATTTTGGGCTTGCACTTCCACATTTTTTATCAGATCAAGAGCTGCAATTTGCACACAATAACAGTCAAAAATCTGCAGTTTGTAGAGATCCATGTTTCGGAAGCACTTGACGAATTCAATTGCGTGTTCTTTCTGAAGGTTGGGGAAAGGGGGTGTTTGAGTGGATGAGTTTGACTTAATAAAGAGAGGAACGGAACAACGATTAAGATTAAAAGAAAGGGTAAAATAGTCTCAAGAAAAATGTTTTGTCCTTAAATCAACAAAAAAATACAAGCTGGATTAAAATTTATATTCAGATCGAAAAGTGGACTAAAACCTAATATTCCCTAAATAAAAACCAACTAAATTTTCTTCTTTCATAGGAATTTATTGTTAAAATCGTAAGACAAATGTACATGATATCATCTTTACCCGTTGCTGGATCAGCATGCATTAGGGGTCACTTGACCCATTAAGATGTGATTTTTTATTATTAAAATAATATAATTTTGTTGTTAAAAAAATCATTTATACTCCATTGAAATCCGATTTTTTTTTTGTTTTATTATGAATACGAAGTAGTTTTACAGTAAAAAATAAATATACGACCCCATACCAGTTGTTGGAATCTTGAAACCATGTAATCGTTTTAAAACAACGTAATTATCCCCTAAAAAAAAAAAAAAAAAAAAAAAAAAAAACAACGTAATTATGACTTTCCGAAAATAAATCAATAGCAAGAAACATTCTCAAAGATATAAATGCGTAGAGAGTATTTTTTATGGCAGTATGTATTACTTTTAAATTTTTTTGATCCAAATCGGATATTTTATTAAAAAAATTCTGAAACAATACAAGTACAATAGCTAAAGCAAGTAAAAAACGCCACAAATTTTGTAGGCTAGCAAAAACAAAACCAATCAAGTCCAAGTTAATCTAAGTTCCAGGTATTTACAAACAACTTCAGTTATAAAGATCATCTTCGGGGGTCGGTGTGTGTCACTACCATGCCTTTCTTGGTTACGCCAATACCAGATGCTCTGAACGAGTTCACAATATAAATATCTCCAGAATTCGATGGTATCGTGCTTGTACATATTCACTTTAAGACACCTCTCGAGCCATCCATGAATCTCAATAGTCGAGGTAAAATAGGTCCAGTGTTGTCGATGAATAACATTTATCCATATATTGTTTACCCAAGGGCAATCCCTCAATGCGTGCATGCTGGATTCAAGGAACACACCGCATTATAGCAGGTTCCATCGTCAAAGATATGCCGTGAAGATAAGATGTCAACATAGGAAGAGCACCATGTTGTATCTGCCATAGTAAAACTTGCCTCTAAGTGGGCATTAATAGAACATATTAATTTCCAGACACATGTACTAGCTGTCGAGGAAAGGTCATGCTGGCTAGGAAGTTCAAAGTATGCATAGATTACGGAAATGTACCCGAGATGGTCAGTTTTCATATGATATTGCCGTGATCATCGAGATCGAAAGCATTCCGGAGAATGTTTGCAGCAAAGCAGATGTGATGCCACATTAAAGAGCAGATGGATTTGGGTGCATAGAGAGGTGGCCCATATTTGTATCTTAAGATCTACACCCAAAATTTACCATGCTCAGTAAGCAATTGCCACACAAGTTTAGCCAAAAGCACGGCATTTATGTCTCGGGTAGCTCAGTACGTATTCCCAGGCCACCACTAAGTTTAGGTCGACATATGGATTGTCATGCTACAAGATGTAAAGTTATCTTCTCCATATCATAGCCTCAGAAAAAGGAGCGTGCCATTTTATCCAGGTCATTCGTGACAAACGCAGGTAGGTAAAAAGTTTTCATGTGGTGATAGGGGTCGTGGAGAACTGTTTGCGTTAAGATGGCTTGGCCTACTTTGGAGAGAGTGGAGGCTTTCCGAGGCTGTAATTTCGATCGGACTTTATCCATAATTTCTTGAAAGTCATCCTTCTTAACCCGACCACGATGAAATAGGACACCAAGATAATTTTCAAGATGGAGCTTGAGAATTCGTGTTGGGTGAACTGCAAATCTTGATTTCCATTTCCATAATCGGTTTCCATTTCCCAGTAGTAATGGATTGATTGATTAAGCAACTCAGCACTTGCATAACGAGTACGAAGAGATGCGGAGCTAAGGGATCGCCTGTTTTAGTCCACGATGATGTCAGAATCCTTTGACGGGGGATTACGGCGGGGGGGGTTTATAATTGCAAAGTATCTCTAATGAAGTGTTAATCTGCTAGATAATGTGAACTCCCATTAGATATAGCATCTGACGAAGGAAGAACCGACATACCTTGTCATAGGCCTTTTCAAGACCGACTTTAATAATCCTAATCCCTTTTGATGTTAGATTTCTTCCTCATATACATAATACTTGTTGAGTCACAATGATGTTGTCCGAAGTATGCCTGTTAGTAATGAAGGCGTTTTGGCTGTTGTCAATAATTTTGTCAATGATCAAACGCACCCGATTTGCAATAGTTTTTGTGATAGTGATGACGACATTCACAAGAACTACGAGGCGTAGCTGAGAGAAAGATTCGGAATACTTTGAGAATTCAATAAAGTTAGTTTGGTCTTAAGCAGGAGAGTTAAATAAAGAGAAATCATCACAAACCAAATTAATGGTCCATCCAAGCCATGTATTCATCGAATGATTGATACATTTATTTAATCACAATCATACACAACCCGATCCCGAAATATACCTTAATTCTCGAATCTAGTTCTAATTTTGAGCCTACTTGGAGAACATGCCAAATATTGAAGACAAATTTTATTTAAAAAAAACATTAATGCCCTTTTTTTATAAATATATTTTTTAATTAATACACTGATCAGACTTGCCTTTCAGTGGGCAATATGCATGATAGTATTTCTTGGTGGGTTATACTAAAAAGAATATTCCTCCGAATTCGGGATATACCATTGCTCTCATTCATAAACAAGTACATGTTCAATAAAATATGGTAAGGTACGAACTACCCGTATGGAAATGGTACAAAATTGTGCAAATTCATATATATACATACAGACACACACACACATATATATATATATATATATAACAATACATATTGCTGTGAGGAAAATAAATGCATATTTGACATATATTCTTTTTGTTCTTAAAAGTACATTTTCAAAATTTCTTAGGGATAGTGATTTTGGACACAGAAAAAGTACACATAAATCATCCACTGTTGGGATAGATTGCCCACACTCTTAAATGATAAAGAAATAAAGTTGCACATTTACTAACACCAATTGGTTTTAAGATCAACCAGAACGCTTGAGCATAACGTGATATCGGATGAGGAGGCCACGAGATCCTTAACATGGTATCGGTGCCTTCATCATTTTTGTTCCCAGGCTACCAGCGAATCAGTCGAGCTTCTTATACTACAATCTCAATTGCTCTGAAGAGTGTGTAGGGGGGGGGGGGGGGGGGGGTTGTGTTGTGGTGGTGGTGGTGGTGGTTGTGGGTTGTTTTAGGGGTTGGGGGACAAGTAATGAAAGCTCAGAGTTTGTTTTTATCGTTGTCCTCATGATCCTAAAATATTAGAGCCTTAAAATAACATCACAACCCTCAATAAAAATAAAATAAAATAAGGCGGGTTCTAACGGAACACGCATAACTATTTCCGGCACTTATTTATTGAATATATTTTTTTACTTTTAGGCACCACGTTATTACTTACGGCACCACATAAAAATAAGAAAAATGAAATATTTACACTTTGGTCCCTACACTTATTAAAACTATAACACAACTAATCATATAATAAAAATTATAACAAATAAACAAATTAAACCAATCCCTCCCCCAACCACCACCACCCCCCCCCCCCCCCCTTATTCAAAACCTTTTCCCTCCCCCCTTTCATTTTACGTTTTGAAGCCAAAAAAAAAAAAACGCTGTGGAGAAATTAGAAGAGAAGAAGAAGACAAGAGAAGAAGGAGATGGTTAGAAGAGAATCGATTTTTATTGCAATAAGGTATGTCACTTGTTTCAAAGCAATGGATAGTTGAATTCGGGTTAGATAAGTGTTTCTATGGTGGTTTATTAGGGGTTTTGTCACTTTCCGGCCGTTTTTCTGATTAGGTAGTTGGGGAAGACGACCTGATGTGGAAATGTCAACAGGGGTGACGCCCGTACTGTGCTAGCAACGTCGGCACTAGTGTCGTCTAAAAGTGAAAATAGGGATTTTTCAAGCGAACTTCAGTACAGGTAGTGTTGCTTGTTATTTCCAACGTCGGTGTGGCTAACGTTTGTACTCTAATAAATTAATACGATTTCTGATGGTAAACGTCAGCCATGGTGGCGTTTGTAGAGCAGTGTGAACGACACCTCCAGTGTCGTTGGTTAGAAACGTCACCAACGGTGTTGTTCATGGTAAACGTCAAGTACAATGGCGTTTCTAGAGCATTATGAACGTCAGTAGGGTTGACGTTTTTGCATAAAATGATAGCTGTAAAATTTTTAAGTCTGATTTGTGTACAGTCTTTATTACCCTTCAATTAGTCATTTTGATGAGTTTTTAATGTGCCTAAATAACACCTGTATATGAGGTTTATAGCATGTAATGTGGTCTATCAAAATATAGTTAATTTGACATTATATGAGGTTTATGGCTTTATTTTGTTAGTTGATTATTGCATTTGAATGACAACAACTTTCTTGTCTCATGTATAGGTAATTATGACTAAGACGAGGTCTGGTAAAACTGTACACTTTGCAGATAGCGATGAAGGTACCGAAGCTCATGTTAAGCCTAGTACTGTTTCTCAACATACAAATGTGCCATACACAAGAAGGAGTAAACGACAAAAGAATGTGCAAGCAGAGATAGGACAAGTGAATGAGCCAACTGAGGTTGATAAAGGAGAGACAGTTGAGACCACTGAGTCAGTTGAGACAGAGTTGGGAGTGTAGGCTCTTTTACTTTCAGTTGAGACCACGGAGCCAGGTGAGACACAGTTGGGAGTGCAACCTCATTTAGTGACAGTTGATACATATATAGGTGTTAGTGCCGGGGCTATGACGGAGTCAATTGAGACATAGTTGGGAGTGCAGCCTCCTACAGTGACAGTTGATATAGATATAAGTGTTAGTGCCGGGGCTATGACGAAGTTAGTAGAGATAGAGTTGGGAGTGCATCCTCCTTTAGTGATCGTTGAGATAGATACAAGTGTTAGTGCCGGGGCTATGACGGTGTTAGGAACATTTTTATTATGTTTTGATGATGGCCATACTAGCTGTTATAGCAAGCCTGAAAATAAGTTAGAATTCTCTGTATAAGTCTTTACTTAGAGTCTGACATGTTGTATAAGTTGAGTCAGACAAGTATTGTACTAGTTGGTAGGACTGCAAAGTAAAATCAGATGTTCGGCAAAGCAAAAGTGGCCAAGTACCAGCAGAGAAGCATGAAGACATATGGTCTGACTTATCACCAAGGAAGTCTGTGATGACCTTGGATAAGTCTAAGTTACATTCCAAGTAATGGAACTTAATGTTTAAATATGGTGTACACTGATCTCATGTAAATCAAGGATCAGTGAAGTACAAAGAGTCTCCTAAACTGAAAAGAATGAGGAAACAGTAAATCGGCAAAGCGAACTGACTATCGGCCGAGTAAAGACAAAGCAGTAAAAGAAGATCTAAGCGGCAAAGTCAGAAAGATCACTTGACCGTTCAGGAAACGGCTAAGTAAACTTTACTTGATCAGATTTTGAAATATGAAGAAGATTCAGAGGATCAAGTATTAAATGCACAATCAATTTAGGATCAATCAAGGACGGATTTTCTGATAAACGTTTGAAGAAGAATCCGATCACTGAAATGAAGGAGGATTTAATTAAGGGGGAATCAAGAATAAAATCAAGGATTATTCCCTCATTAATATAGACAACGGACGGAAATTCAAATCAAGGATTATCAAGGCTATAAATAGAAGGCATTGACAGACAAGAAAAGTAACAAGACAATAATCAATAAGCAGAAACTCTGTCAAATCGAAAAGCTTTCATCTGTGCATAAAAAGGAATATCTAGTGAACTACAATTCCAACATCAAGCATTGAGTCTGATCAACAAGTTTTGTGAATCCAATTCACTTCAATCAAGCAACTGAATCAGAGCCATCTGAGAAGGAGTTGTGTTTTGATAGCTGCTGAATGATTTGTTCCCAAGGAGCAGTGAAAGAGACTGAGTCACCAGTAGTCACATTGCGATCGAGGAGTGATAGTTTTGAAGATTGTGAAGCTTGTGTAGTCAAGGACAATCAGGCTATTGTATCTGTGAAAACAATAGTGAATTCCTCCAATCATCACAGGAGAAGAGTGGATTAAGGGATTACACCACCCTGAACCACTATAAGCTTTTGTGTCAATTTACTTTCAGCAATTTACCTTACTGCATTTATTTAAATTGCTTAAATTATATCATATATCTGTGACTGCATAAACTACTTTGAAACAACATATTAAGAAGGGACTTATCCGCTGCCCAAAAGCTTTTAAATACAAGAAAAGTTTTTGAAACTCCACTATAGTCATTCACCCCCCATCTGACTATAGTTTTACCCTTCTCTGGGACCAAAAATTGGTATCGGTGCCAGGTTCCTAGTATCATAACCTGTTCAGATCTAATTTCTGGTAACAAGGAGATCACATATTCTCAAAGTAGTTTTTCAAATTTGTGCTTTCTAAATACACATCTCTTATTTGTACTTATGAATTCCTCAAACTTTTTGTCAAAGGTACCTGTTTTCAATGTTCATAATTTTGATGAATATAAAATAAGAATGTTGTCTCATCTTGCAGCAACTCATGAGGAGATTCTGGATGTAATCAATGATGGTTCAATCGAGATCACAACTGTGGTAGCCACATGAGCAGATCAAGGAAAAGTAATAGACAGACTCAAGAAAGATTAGACCAAAGATGACAGAAGAAGAGAAAATCTCGACTTTGTTGCAAAAGACATGATATTGAAGACTCTGGACAGTAATATGTTCATGAGAATCAAAGACTGCAAAACAGCAAAGGAAATGTGGGACAAATTGGCACTGATCAATGAAGGATCAGAAGCAGTCGAAGAAAACAAATTGTCTGTTGCAAAACGGAAATTTGTGAACTTCAAAATGAAGACTGGTGAAACCATCGATCAAATGGACAACAGATTCTCAAGCATCATTAGTGAACTACAACAACTTGGTCACACATATCCACAGAAAGAAGTGTGCCTGAAGATCTTGAGAGGCTTACCTGAAAGATGGAAGATCATTACATCAGTAATCAAATGGACAACAAATCTTGCAAAAACTAACACCTTGTCTCTGATGTCTCAATTAAAGGCTCATGAATTTGAGTTGAACGGCGAAGACAGTGCACCAGCAGAGGCACATAAGGCCAGTGCACTGGTTGCACCCCAGCAAAGTCAAACAGCTGATGCAAACAACAAAGAGACACAGGAGCTGAGGGAACAAGTGGCTTTATTAGTAAAATGTTTTGACAGGTTTAGCAAGAAGAAGCAATTCAAAGGAGGCTCATCATCCTGCAGGAAATCTAGCACAAGCAAAGACATGAAGAAAAAGGATGTTGAATACAGATGCTTCAACTGCAAGAAGAAAGGTCATTTCCAGGCTGATTGCCCTGAAGAGAGAGACAAAGACGAGGAGAAGAAGAAGTACAATACAACTGAAAAAAGAAAAATCAAGAAGTCACTCAATGCGGAAACCAGCAGTGAAAAGAATGAAGAATCATCAGACAATTATTCAGATGATGATGAAGCTGACAGCTCAGAAAATGAAAAAGCTTACCTATGCCTATATGGCTAAAGAATCTAATGAAACTGAGGTAACATCCATTTTATGCTCATCATCTAGTGCATCCACTTCTACCACTGCACAATCTTCTATTCTCCCACTAGATTCTGCAAACATAATCCAAAATCTCATGAGTAAATTTGATTAAATTGAGTTGAAATATGAATTTCTGGAACAGGAGTGTGAGAATCTAAGAAAGGAAAATAAAAGGCTAAAGAAAGAATTGGATAAAGTAAAAGCTGAACTAACTAGTAAGGAGACTTACTCAAATGATCAACAAGCAGCAGATGATCATACATCTGGTGTTGACAGACCAGCTGAGAAAAGCTCCCTACCAGTTAAGACAACCACTGCACCACTAAATGCACTTTGGATCCAGATCCGGTCTTGGCTACAACAATCAGGATGAGAATAGAAACAATGGACAACACAATTCCAAATTTAGGACAAAAAATGGACCAAAATTTAGAAAAAGGATAGTTCCAACAACTCATCCTGCACCGGTACCTGAAGTCAAAATCTAGTGCAGTGAAACAGTAGAATAAATCATCAATCCAGTCTAATAAAGGCTTAGGAGTTCAGAAAGGTAAGGGAAGACTTTACCCTTTTGAGTATGATTGGAACATCACTCCCCCAAGATACAAGAAGAAACCATTTCATAATATGCATCATGTGTTTAAGAATAGCCAGAGAAGGCATATTCCTAGACATATGAAGCAACATGAACAAAGGTTTCACACTGTATATTGGAGAGTGAAAAAGGATGCAAATGCACCAAAAAGTAGAGAAAAGTATCAGAATACCTTCAGTAGAAATATTAGAAGCTATTCTGCCATGCCTTATACATATGAAGTTGTTGACTTTAACTATCCAAAAAGAAGATCATTTGGATATACACTTGGAGTAGGAGGCATGACTGCTAATAGGTATGGACCCAAACAGTGTTGGGTACCTAAACACAATTAATTTGTTTTGTAGGATGTCTAGTACATAGATAGTCGATGTTCCAGACACATGACATGAAACAAGGGATGGCTCACTGACTTCAAAGCTTTTGATGGACCCAAAGTTACTTTTGGAGGTAAAGAAAACCCTGGTAAAATCAAGGGGGAAGGCATAATGCTCAAAAAAAATTTGAAGATTCAAAATGTGGCCTATGTTAAAGGACTAAGCTTCAACATATTGAGTATCTGTCAGTTTTGTGATAAAGGCTACAATGTGCACTTCAACAAGGAAGGATGCAAGGTGATTCACAGTCAAACCAACATAGTAGTTCTTGCAGGAAGAAGAGAAGACAACATGTATGTGGTGGATTGGAGAACAGCTAAAGCAGAAACATGTTTGCTTGTCAAAAGTAAACAATCAACCAGATGGATTTGGCATAAAAGATTAAATCACATAAACTTCAAGACCATCAACACATTATCAAAGAACAAGTTAGTTGAAGGCTTACTAGAGATCACATTCAAGAAGGAAAGTCTCTGTGATGCATGTCAAAAAAGGAAACAAATCAAAAGCTCCTTCAAGTCAAAGTCTTATCAATCAACAACAAGAATTTTACATCTGTTACATATGGACCTTTTTGGACCAGTCACACCAGTCAGTGTAAGTGGAAAGAAATACACTCTAGTAGTGGTGGATGACTTCTTCAAATTCACCTGGACCATGTTCATGAACAAGAAAAGAGAGACACTCAAAAGACTGCCAGATCTGCTAAGAAGACTTCAAAATGAAAAGGAATTGAAGATCATAAAGATCAGATCAGATAGAGGCACAGAGTTTCTAAATGAAATAATCAGAACCTATTGTGAAGAAAATGGAGTACTGCATCAACTATCAGCAGCAGGGACTCCACAACAAAATGGCGTAGCAGAAAGAAAAAAAGTGGACACTCAAAGAAGCAGTCAGAACAATGATTGCAGAAGCATGCATACCAAAGAGATTTTGGGCTGAAGCAGCAAATACATCATGCTATACTCAAAACAGATCAATCATCAACAAACATCATGGAAAAACTCCATATGAAATATGAAATGGAAGAAAACCTAACATCTCACATTTGCATATGTTTGGATCTAAATGTTTTGTTTTGAACAGGAATCAGTTACATACTTTTGATGAAAAAGCTGATGAAGCAATCTTTATGGGATACTCAGACACCAGCAAAGCTTTCAGAGTACTAAACAAAAGAACATTGGTGATTGAAGAATCAATACATGTAGTTTTTGATGAACTAAACACAAGTGGTGAAAGTCTTTAAGAACAAGAAGAAGCAGCACAAAGACAAGTGTCGTTAGGAACACTCTATTATGTAGCAAGCCTGAAATAAGTTAGAATTTCTCTGTATAAGTTTTACTTAGGGTCTGACATGTTGTATAAATTGAGTCAGACAAGTATTGTACTAGTTGGTAGAACGGCAAAGTAAAAACAGATTTTCGGCAGAGTGAAGCCAGCCAAGTATCAACAGAGAAGCAATGAAGACATATGGTCTGACTTATAACCAAGGAAGTCTGTGATGACCTTGGATAAGTCTAAGTTATGTTTCAAGTGATGAAACTTAATGTTTAAATATGGTGTACACTGATCTCCCACTAATCAAGGATCAGTGAAGTACAAGGATTCTCCTTAAACTGAAAGAATGAAGGAAACAGTGAATCGTCAAAGTAAACTGACTTTCGGCTGAGTGAAGACAAAGCAGTGAAGGAAGATCTAAGCGGCAAAGTCAGATGGATCACTTGACCGATCAAAGAACGGCTGAGTAAACCTTACTTAGTCAGATTATTGAAATATGAAGAGGATACAGAAGATCAAGCATTAAATGCACAATCAAGAGAGGATTAATCAAGGACAGATTTTATGCTAAGCGTTTGAAGAAAAATCCGATCGCTAAAATCAAGGAGAATACAATTAAGGGGGAATCAAGAATAAAATCAAGGATTATTCCCATCATTAATATAGCCAAAGGACGGAAATTCAAATCAAGAATAATCAAGGCTATAAATAGAAGGCACTGACAGAAAAAAAAACAAGAGAACGATCATTAATCTGAGCAGAAACTCTGTCAAAGTGAAAAATCTTCTATCTGTGCTAAAAAGAAATATCCAGTGATCAACTCAAATCTAAGAGCTACAAATCAAACATCAAGCATTGAGATTGATCAACAAGTTGGTGAATTCAATTCACATAAAATCAAGCAAATCGAATCGAGCCATCCGAGAGGAGTTGTGTTTGTGATAGTTTGTTGAAGGATTTGATCCCAAGGAGCGTTGAAAAGACGAGAGTCACTTTGAAGTCATTGCGATCAAGGAGTGATAGTCTTGTAGATTGTGAAGCTTGGGAAGTCAAGGACAATCTTACTATTGTATCTGTGAAAACAATAGTGAATTCCTCCAATCATCACAGGAGAAGAGTGGATTAAGGGATTATACCACCCTGAACCACTATAAGCCTTGTTTCAATTTACTTTCTGCAATTTACCTTACTGCATTTATTTAATTGCTTATATTTTATCATATATTATTGATTGCTTAAACTACTTTGAAATAATCTAGTAAGAAGGGACTTATCCGCTGTCCAAAAGCTTTTAATTATAAGAAAAGTTTTTGAAACTCCACTATAGTCATTCACCCCCCTTCTGACTATAGTTTTACCCTTCTCTGGGACCAACAATTGGTATCGGAGCAGTGTTCCTAGTATCAGAACATGTTCAGATCTAATTACTGGTAACAAGGAGATAACATATTTTCAAAGTAGTTTTCAATTCTGTGCTTTTTTATAAACATAAATATATCAAATCTGTACTTATGGATTCCTCCAACTTTATGTCCAAAGTACCAGTTTTTAATGTTAACAATTTTGATGAATATAAAATAAGAATGTTATCTCATCTTGCAGCAACTCATGAGGAGATGCTGGATGTAATCAATGATGGCCCAAACATGATCATGACTGTGATAACCACAGGAGCAGATCAAGGAAAAGAAGTGGATAAATCCAAGAAAGATTGGACCAAGGATGACAGAAGAAGAGCAAATCTAGACTATTTTTGCAAAAGATATGATCTTGAAGACCCTAGATAGCAACATGTTCATGAGAATCAAAGATTGCAAAATAGGAAAGGAGATGTGGGACAAGCTGGCACTGATAAGTGAAGGATCTGAGGCAGTTAAAGAAAACAAATTATCTGTTGCAAAACAGAAATTTGAGAACTTCAAGATGAAGGCTGGTGAATCCATTGATCAAATGGACAACAGATTCTCAAGCATCATTAGTGAACTGCAACAACTTGGACACACATACCCCCAGAAAGAAGTGTGTTTAAAGATCTTGAGAGGCTTGTCTGAAAGATGGAAGATCATAACATCAGTAATCAGAGGTACAACAAATCTTGCAAACACTGACACCCTGACTCTGATGTCCCAACTAAAAGCTCATGAATTCAAATTGAACGGTGAAGATGGTGCTCCGGCAGAGACATAAAGAACCAGTGCACTGATAGCACCACAGCAAAGTAATGAAGAAGTTCATTACTGCACTTGGTGTGGTTCCCTCCATTATAATGGTCCAGTCCCATTGTACTGTGATAAAAATGGGGCAATTGCTCAGTCAAAGGAACCAAGGTCTCATCAGAAGTTCAAACATGTACTACGGCGTTATCACTTGATACGAGAGATAGTAGACAGAGAAGATGTAAAGATAGAGAAAGTCCACACGAATGATAACATAGTTGATCCGTTAACCAAGGCATTGTCACAGGCAAAGCATGAGAAACATGTTCACATGCACGGGCTTAGGCATATGGGTGATTAGCTTTAGGCCAAGTGGGAGATTATTGAATAGGTGTCCTAAACCCAATCGGGTCGGACCGGATCTAACCGGATCGGGCCGTTTACAGTCCATTTAGTTCATGTAATGACTTTATTATGATTAATAAAAGCACTTATTGTTATTATATATGTTGTTTATCTTTATGACCCGATTATATTATTGTATATATATATTAACGTCCTTAGTATTAAACTGTGATAGAGAAACCATGATAGTGATTATGGTTGATAAGATCTCGGATCACTTTAATAGGTTTGATACTAAAATGTCTCTAGTCATATGTACTGTCAAATAGGACATTGATAGTATGATTAGACTAGCACGTATTGGATGTCTTCTATCTTATTGAAGATAGGGATAGATCTTGTCTACCGAAGTGTTTAGACACTTGGACTGTATGTGGACGTGTATTAGAGAATGCGTACGTTAGACTGGCCCACTTACAATAAGTGTCGCAGTATGTAACAATTGTGTAATTATCCTGAGACCAGAGTCTTCATGGCATCATGGTTGTGGATTGTCGTGCTTTGACACTGTTGAGATTTCCCCTAGCCACTGGGCGATCATGCGATAGTGATTGAGTGTGATATTGAAGCATGCGTAGATACATGTTTGTTCGTCCGGAAATCGTATATCCTATTAGTAGGAGTAAATATCCGAAAAGACCTTCTTATAAGGAATGTCTAGCTCTCGTGAATCTTTGCAAAGTGGGAGTAAAAGAGTTATTCCGAGAGAGCATGATATCCAGATTATAAGATACGATCGTTGATGTACTGACACTCAAGATACGAGTGTATGGATATTATTACAGCGATATGATTCTATTTACACAGTAACTTTTTCATATGAAAGGTAGTAGTCATTGCTTTTGAATCTTCCGATGATTGGAGGTCATGATGTGTTGCTAGACGCTTTCACGTGATCGTTAGGTATGAAGGGCATTTTCATAATTTGCACTTTGTGACTACGACCAACATATTCGGAAGCCTATCGGGTCACACATATAAGAACATCTAGCCAGATTAAAATACGGTTATAGTGATAACCAGACAATGAAAGTTTATCTCGTCTATAAAGTATTAGAGTGATTAAATTAATATGATGATATTTATTTATTATGAATAAATTAAATACAAGATATTAATTATATTGATTAATTAAAGAATAATCCGGATGCCAATTTAATGGTATTTGGGGCGCCACTTTTGAGTGTATAAGATACACTTGGATTGTGCAATTTAATTAATGATATTATCATATATTAATATTGTATATTAATTGATTTTGGAAAAATAGATTTATGGTAATAAAGAAAAAGATATTCAACATTAGATATTGACAATATCTTAGATTTATTTTAATATAAGATATTAAAATAAAAGAGATAAATCAATCAAAGTGATTTTCCTTATTTTATTAGGAAAGTGTTTTTCTCTTTCATCAATCTACTAGAAGCTAATCCCAATTTCTTTGGGAAGACAGAAGGGGCGCACCACTCTCCTATATAATAGAGGGGTTGGCTAGCTCTTTTATATCATCACAATTAGAATGGTTCTAATTTACAAAATAAATTGATAGCTTCTTAGAAATAGATTTAGAGAGAGAAAAAGGCCGGTCTAGTAGCCGGATTTTTCTAGTAGCTATCCAAGGAGGATTCTGGCGAGATGCTCGTGTGGATATCGTTAGAGGCTGGACACGTGGACGGCTTGCGCGCACTACTACTCTCCATTGACGGTCAAAGCATCGATATATTAGATCAACTAAGGTAATCACTGTCAACTACTTAACGTGTTTACTGTATTAAACGAAGTCGACCTTGGAATCGGAAATCAATTTTTTTAAAATTCCGCAGCGTAAACTAGTTGATTTCCTAACAGATAGATCTTCACAACCCTCATCTTTATCATCTTCATCCTTTTGTCTTGTCTTATCTTATAAATTTACATCAATTCTAGAACCCGTTCCATCAAAAGACAGCGTGCGTGGCAGAAAAGACATGCTTAAAGCTTTCAAAATGAGCACGTGTAACGAATTCAATATCATCATTAGATCCTACCTCCATAGGCTTCAATGGTTGCTGCACAACCTCACCCTCACCACCCTTCTTATCATCCTTCCCCCCTCACAAAACCTTTGTAGCTCTGCATGTGTAGAATAAAAAACCTGCATATCATGCTCCATTTCCTCTGCCTTATGCTGATACTCTCGTAAAGCTTCTTCCGCAGCAAAGTCATCCTTGAAATTCTGCACCTCGACAATTGACACCTCATGAACCATAAATTGCTTATCCTCCTGACATCCACAACCCGTTGCCCTCTTCACTTGACCCCTATTTTCGGACCCTACTGCATGCCATGGACTTCATGAATGCTACTTTTTGCCTCATGCAACGTCATCAAAGGTCTTCGTACTCACTTAATATACACCTGAACTACAAAGTCGGTCATCAACCCGCACCCTACTGCTCATTTCATTCTTCAACTTGTGGGATTTGAACCTTTTTATTTCTTTATTCTTTTTTAGTCCGAAATTCCTTAGTTTTTACCAACATAGTGGGGTTAAGGTTACAATGGAAGATTTTCTGCCATTTTATTTCAATATGTAACGATTGATGGACTTATCTTGGTGCACATTTATTCCATGTAGCCAAGGCTTACCTAGAACTAGATGACCTTCTTACAATGGTACAACACAAAGTACCTGAATGCAAAACCATCGTTTGTCGTGTAACTCTTACCTCTTCAAAACCATTAAGTCTCTTAATCTTGGAAGGATAAATATTCTCGATAATAGGTTTGTGTAATTTCTCAATCACCTTGGGAGATCATCATTGTTCGTATGACACCCTCTTCCTCCAATTATGCAAATGTTATGAACTTTGTGGTTATCCATGGAGGTGACTTCACCCATTTTTTTCAGATCCTTTTTTTTGCACGAACTAAAAAAAAGGTTTTGAAATAGAAACTTTGTTGGCTTAAGTGTGATCTCGATCGATCCCAAATGCAATGGGAGGTCAAGTACATTTGACGGATTGCGAAAGATAGCGATTGAACGGGTTGAAGAAATAGGGTAGATATACAAAGTAAGCAAAGAAATACGATGAAGCCATTATCTTTAAAGCTAAGCTGTATCAATTAGGGGGCGGACGCAAGATTTTTGTTCAGGAGGTCTAATTCTTAATAAAATGCCGTAGCAAAAATTATTTAAAAAAGTCACAAAAATATAATAATAAAGCTTCAGTCGGTTTGAATTTCGGAGAAGTATTACCTATTTTTATTTATATTAGCAATAGCCATGCAAAGTTTTGTTCTTATATCCAACTGATTATTATAATCAATTTGAATCTAAACTTCCTAACCCCAACCCCAACCCCATCAAATCAATAATAGTTTAATGTTTTCTACCATTCATTGACAATTCAAACACGTTGTCGATGAAAACCCAATACAACCTTAATTAACCAAGAGGTCTGAAAATGAAAGAGCGATATCAACTTCTCAATCAATAAAATCAATATTGATCTTAGTGGTTATTGAGTACCATAAAATTTTTCAGAGTCATATTTGCCCTAGGCCTCTAAAACACGACCCTGACTGCATGACCCTTTCAAGTACATTACGATATATACAAGAGACACACCTAAGTCTAACACCATTACAATAGGACACACAACTTTAAGGCCAGGCCGAAGATGAAATTTTCGTAGATCTTCGAGCTTCGGACTGTAATCCGGGAGCTGAGCCACCAATGCATTGAGAAAGGCTTTGCACTATTTTGCATTTGGTCCCTTGAAATTTTAATTGCAGGCTTACCCTTGTATTGTGACAACGAACCCAACCCCACTGGAATATTAGCACCCGTCATCGATGTCACAAAAGATTTCAAAGGGAGAACACCATCTCCATGAGATGAAGGACCATCCTCCATGATGATTGAGATAGACGGGAAATAAGCAGTCTTTAAATTACCCGCGCAGATTGACGACAATCCAAGCGGCCATGAAACCCTAAAAACCTTAAAAAGGACAAAAAGAATCGTCCGAGAAACTCTTGGCATTTGTCGTAAATCATATAGTCATAACCTCTTTTGAGGAAAAATAATTTTTGAAAAAATATACATTAATATAATGTTTTTACACGAGATTTATAAATTTGAAGTTTACTATTCCTCCCCCTTATCTCGGGAAAAACATTTCTATCATAATTGATGTGAATTTGCAGATCGTTAAATGTTAGTTTTACTCGTGAGACACGAAGAATCGGAAGATCATGAAGAATACGAAGAACACAGATAAACGAACCTCCCACTACTCCTAATCTCGAGACCAGACTTCTCAGGACACACTTTAGACTCCTAATCAATTTATGATTAGACTTCTAAGATACATGAGTACCCACAAATCTGAGGCTCAACAGATCTGATAAACCTTGAAAATGAATTCCTTTTGAATCCATGAGATTCACTCGAAAACATCGTAAATGCCATACTTTTATTTTATGGGTATTTGTTTATAAGGACTAGTTTGAGTAATTAATTAGACACTCAGGACATACTTAAATCTTAATTGATTATAAAGACATAACATTAGTAACCAGAGAAAACTACCCCTAATTAATTAAAAAAAGCAGCGCTGATTTCTTTTTGGACGCTAATTTTTTTTCTTTTTTTCTAGACGCTAAAGAGACACCGCGATGAAGTGACACCGTGATGCATCGGGGTGGTCAATGCATCGCGGTTGTTAGTGTATCGCGGTGTCACTTCATTGCGGTATCTCTGTATTGTGGTGTCTCTGCATCGGGGGTGGTCACTGCATCGCGGTGTCTCTGCATCGGGGTGACTACTGCATCGCGGTGGTCAATGGATCAGGGGTGGTCAGTGCATCATGATGGTCACTGCATCGCGGTGGTCAATGGATCGCGGTGGACAATGAATCGTGGTGGTGAATGCATTGGGGTGGTCACTGCATCGCGGTGGTGAATGCATCGCGGTGTCTCTACATTGGGGATGGTCACTGTATCAGGGGTGGCCACTGCATCGCGGTGGTCAATGGACTGGGGGTGGTCAATGCATCGCAGTGGTCAATGCATCACGATGGTCATTGCATCGAAGGTGGTTACTGCATCGCGATGGTCAATGAATCGCGGTGGTCAATGCATTGTTGTGGTCACTGCATCGTGGTGGTGAATGCATCGTGATGGCCACTGCATCGCGGTGTCTCTACATCAGGGATGGTCACTGCATCGCGGAGTCTCTGCGTCGGGGTTGCCCACTGCATCGCGGTAGTCAATGGGTCGGGGGTGGTCAATATCGCGGTGGTCACTACATTGGGATGGTCACTGCATCGCGGTGGTCAATGAATCGTTGTGGTGAATGCATTACGGTGAATACATCGTGATGGCCACTACATCGCGGTGTCAATGCATCAGGGGTGGTCAATGCATCGCGTTGGTCAATTCATCGTTGTGTCAGTGCATCGCGGTTGTCAGTGCATCGCGGAGTCACTTCATCGATGTGTCTCTACATCGCGGTGTCTCTGCATCGGGGGTGGTCACTGCATCGGGGGTGCCCACTGCATCAGGGGTGGTCAATGCATCGAGGTGGTCACTAAAATAAAAAACCATTTTAGCGTCTAGAAAAAAAGATCAGCGCTGTTTTTTTAATTAATTAGGGGTAGTTTGGTCTATGTACTAATTTTATGTCCTTATAACCAAATAATATTTTAGCATGTCATATTTGCCTAATTAAGTCTAATATATGTCCTTTTGGACCCTTGCCCCTTTATTTTATCATTCAACTTTTTCTTTACGAGTACAATGACATAGCCTTATTTATTTTAACACAAACTACCAAAGAGAAATTCTTACATAGAGACTCCCTTGTAGGGAGTTGCCTACGTAGGCAACTCCCTTGTGGTCCAGATAATGCCACGTAGGCAACTCCCTACCATAGAATTTCTCGCTACCAAAACCCTAAAACAGTCATTGAGCTTTACACGAGTCATAATATACAATAAATAATAAATAATGTCAAAAATAATAAAAGGCTCTAACTGGGTTTAAAGAGGCCCACCAGACTCTAAAATAATAATAAATGTCCAACAAAATAATAAAAATAGGCGGCTTATATAGACAACACACCTTTTCTTTTGGCACCATTATTATGATTAATTTTCTTACTTCCGACACCACATATGTATTTTTTTTTACTTCGGGAACCACACTAAGAAGTATGAACACTGACGTTCTTTTTCAAAAATACCATCAGTGAACTGACTTTCATCATGACACTTTTATAACTATAACGTCAGTGCCGTTGACGTTATTATTGAAAAATAATGCCAATGCCAGTGACGTTTTTATTACGAAGGACCGCCAGTACCACTGCGTTATTTGCACAAAAATAATCATGGTGCTCGAAGTAACATTTTGAGTGTTGTGAGCGATTGTGGTGCCATCAGTAAAAGTGATGTACCAATAAAGGCTGCCTTAAAATACATATACGAATAATGACGACAAACTAAGCCCAATTATCCAAATATGAGTAATCTGGTGTGCCACGGGCCTAGATCCATGCTTATCATTTCCTTCCTCTTCAAGGTGATTCATCCTCGAATCAAAAGGAAGTCGTATAATTGATCAATAATCATAGACATATGAACCACGTAAAGAACTGAATATATGTTTGGATCATATACAAGGTGTAAAGACAACTACAATGCAGTGGAAACTTATGTTGATGATGAATGTGACAACAATGAAACTGAATAATAGTAAGTTGGCAAGTCTTCGATGCAAATAATGTCCACCCGAGAAGCAACTTAATCATAGTTACTCAAATCTGGAACAAAATAAAACCGTAATGCACCGCAAAAAATCAATAAAAGAATACTCCGATTTTCCATCAATGTCAACCAGCTCAAGGACTTTCAAATGCAATGGAAGGGCTACTTTGCCCGATGCTCTCCATAGTCGAGCCGAGTAGCTGAAGTTCAAGCTCGAGCTCGTTTGTAATTGAGCTCGCTTGTTACCACAAACGATCCTAAAAAGCTGTTCGAGCTCGGCTCCATAAGTATGAAAAATATTCGAGCTCGAGCTCGAGATCAAACTCGTGAACAAGCTCGAACTCGAGCTCGGCTCATTCAATAGTATTTTTTTCGAGCTCGGTTCGTTCAACTACAAACTCAATGTGTAAATTGTTCATGTGTATTTATGATTTATATATATTATATATGTTACCTAAGTTCGTGAACACTAACGAGCATTTACAAGCAGGACTCGTGTTCGCTCGTTTAGTAAACGAGCAGGAGAAACTGATCGAGCTCGGCTCGATACCATTAACGAACGAGCTTAAACGAGCCGAGTTCGAGCTTTGTTCACGAACGCTCGGTTCGTTTAACAGCCCTATCATCATGTACTTGAAAAGGAGACAAATTAGGACTCGAACAAATGGTTAGTGAAGTAGAATAAGATTCCTCTTTCTCCTCCATTATTGTATGCTCATCTTCTTCCTCATTCGCATTTACTGCCTCTTTTCCATTCCTCACTCCATCTTCATTCGCACACTCATTGGTTGTCTTCTTTTGAAGTTCAAACTCTTGTTCAGGATGAGGATTGAGGGACTTATCATGATGCACATTTCTTTCATGTAGTTAAGGCTTACCTAAGATTAGACGACCTTCTTTCAATGGTACAACATCACAAAGTACCTCATCAATGTACCTCTCAATGGTAAAAGAAATCATCATTTCTCGAGTAACTCTTACCTCTTCATAACCATTAATAATCTTGTAAGGATAAAGATTCTCGATAATAGGAACGTGTAACTTCTCATTCACCTCGGGACTAACCATATTGCCACACCGTAGATCATCATTTGTTGTATGACACCCTTTTCTCCAATTATGCAAATGATATGAAATTTGTAGTCTTCCATGGAGGCGACTTCACCTATTTTTTTCAGATCCTTTTTTCTGACTAACTTCTTTTCATTGCACGAACTCAAAAAAAGATTTGAAACGGAATTTTTGCTGGCATAAGTGTGATCTCGATCGCAAATAAATTTTTTTGGTCAAATACATTTGACGGATTGCAGAAGATAGCGATTGAACGGGGTGAGGAAACATGGTAGATATCCAAAGTATGCAAAGAAATACGATGAAGCCATTATCTATAAAGCTGAGCTCTAATACCATTTCTCAATCAAACGCCGTAGAAAAATTTATCTTAAAAAGTCACAAAAATATAATAAGAAGGCTTCTGCCGTTTTAAATTTCGGAAAAGTGTTACCTATTTTTATTTATATTTTTTCTGAATACTTTTTTTATTAATATTAAGATGCATGCAATGTTTTGTTCTTCCATACGTCCAGAATATCCAACTAAATGATATAATTTAATTTACACTTTCGAAACTAAACATCCTAAACCGACCCCGACCCTGTAATATCCCGATTTTTCAAAAAGGGCATCCTTGTCTTTTCATGAAAAATATGAATATTTAGTTTTGTTTTAAAGGGTTTAAAAGAAAAAGGGAAAAGAAAAGGAAAAGGATTAATTGGATTTAATTAATAAGGAATAATTAGATTTAATTGGGATTATAAAAGGAAAACTAATCATAAATTAACATAGTTGTTGTTTTATGTAAAATCTTCTGAGAAGTGGCGCAAGTTTTGAGAAAAAGGAGAGAAGGGACTTTCGAATCTCGAAGCTAATCCGTTGCTCTTTTCAACAGACATCTCAAGAGAGAAAGGATCACCGCGAGACGAGGATCGTTTTGATATCAACAATCCTTAAATCCGTTAACGTAAGTTTTTCCCTCCTCGTTCTTGTCATTAGGGTTTACTCATCATCGTTGTTAAGCCGCATTTTTCTAAGTTTAAACATCGTAGTGATCGTCTTTGGATTGATCGTTTATAGGTTTGGAGTTAAAGGTTAAACTTTTGACGGGTTGAAGCTTTGGATCGTTGTACCATGCAATTTAAGGTAACGTGGTGTTCTTATCGTATGACTAAGGTGTCGTAAGGTTATAGAGCAATTTGTATGTTAGTTGCATTGTTTTTGGTCTGTCAATGTTGGAGTTTGGGTTGGATTTGGGTTGGAAATCGCGTTTAATAGATTCTGCAGATTTTCTCCGTAAATCCCGCGAGCACGGCGTCTGCGTAAGAAGCGACGGGCGTCCGCGGTAGTGGCAGCTCAAACGAGCGTTTGAGGGTCCAGTTTAGATACATGATGTGGCTGAATTTCACGAACGGGCGTCTGGGGGTTGGTGGACGCACGTCCAAGGCAGACTGGCGTTTACTGGGGGACAGACGGGCATTTTACCTGTTTATTCCATTTTTCACTGTTTTTCGTGTCAGCTTGGTTTCAGGCTTTATAATCATGTTTTTACTGCTTAACCTTATGTGTCAAAGCCTTGAATTAGCTTTTGATGCGTTTAGTTTCGGCACCTTATGGATTCCCTAAAAAGATGAAGTGTGGGACCGTCGAAAGCTTTGGATTTGCCTTGTGCTTCGATAAGCTAGGGTTTATCGATGTCTGTGTATGTGCTAGGTTTAGTTAGAGTCTAGTACTGGTCTTAAGAAGAGGGAGTAGACTGATAGGTGAGCCTTTTATGTGAATCAACTTAGGTGGCTAGTTAAACATCTAATCAAACGTACGTGCTAGATTAATAAACTTAAACATCATGCAACGCTTGGTAAGGCATAGTACAATATCGCGATGTGTTCTCTGACCAGACAAAGTAGACTGTACCCACGCCGGTCAATCGATTGGCTAGATAAAGCGTCTGGTACACTCTATTGGTCATCACACTATCGGGACTCAGATATTCCCGGGGCTACTAGAGCGTGTCTCTAAGTAGGTTGCACCCAGTTGTCCTAGTACATCCTATTACTAGGCGTAGTGCCCATGTTATTCATGATGTAACAAACTTGAGCTAAGCTAGATACCTTTGGAATCTCATGTTGTGCTATGAACACAATATGATAGTTAGCTAGGGTTAATAACGGAATGAATTAATAAAAGACGGCGTTGCTTTTATTTCTTTATGAGACCGACGTTATGCGATCTTCTACGCGTTACTAAGTACTTATGTACTTACCCCGTTACTTTTTGTTTGTCTTTCCCTTTCCCCAAAGAAGATGAACATGTTGCTAATATGGATGAGTTCTTTGACGAGGACGTGTGAGATGGAGCTCTTGAAGACTTAGTTCTTTTACTTTTGGTTTCTTGCAGTAATGTTGTTGATTCAGTTTCAAACAATGTTGCCTTTCTTTTGGATTAGTTCCGTTTAAGTTCTTTTGGATTTAACGTTGGATGTTTAGTATTCTTTATTGGATTTAGTTTTACAGCATTGAAACCGTGTGTTCGATCTTTTGTTTTCCCGAGTCATTTTATCTTCCGCGTCGTTTTAGTTCTGATGTATGACGTAAGGCTTACATATATTATTGAATTTATTTGATAATATTTGTGCCGAGCGCTCTTTCCGGATAAGGACTCGGTGTCTTGGAACGGGGCGTTACAGTTGGTATCAGAGAGAAAGGTTTTCCTTGCCGTGTAGGACTTGATTTCTTCTTTAAGATAAGTGTTAGAGCTTTAGTAACCCCTCTCTTTTCTTGGTTACAGAATGGTTCTTATTAGATGAGGAGCTAATACAAATAACACCGAGGCGGTTAACACCCAGACAGGTAGCACTGAGGCAGGATTTACCGGGGTTGTGATTCCGAGAAGGAGAAGAAGTGGACCAGCTACCCAGGGCCCTACAGTTTCTCAAGTTAACACCCCGTCTGTGAGCAACATCATGCGTGGGATGAATCAAGGACCAGATATCTTCGTTAGGGGGATAGTGGAACAAGGGGGTCCTTCCCGTTTAACCTTAGCATACCGGTTATCACCACTTCAGCAGGAGTAACATCAGGAGTGTCTGTGTCTCCAATGACCACAAGCTGGACATGATTAGGACTTTCTCATCCACCGGTGAGTACTTTCCCAACCGTCTCTGTGCAACCTCAGCAAGCGTCTGTGCCACCGGCTAGTCAGTTTTTCAGTCGACCACAGGCATCAGTGTTTTCCTCCACACCACTAAGTTTTACGCCTCAGCCAACGGTTCTACCTCCACCACCGCCTAGATCGGATACTTTCATAGCACCTGGCTACACCCCTCCACAACAGACTTACCCGTATCAGATGTATCCGCAATGCACTCACCCCAACAAAGAGTTCAAAGAACCTCAACCACAAGATCGAATGTTCCACCGGTTCGGCAATTCTACATTATCAGTTTGGGGGCTACGATAGGCAAGTGGATTGGTATGATAAGATGAAGAAGCACATGGTGCCAGAATTCTTTGGAAATGTTGAGCCAGCAGCAGCAGATTTATGGATTTGTGGGTTTGAAAGGACGTGCAGAAATGTGAAGGCTCTAGAATCTGAATGGGCTCAATTAGCAATATCCTTGTTGGCAAGGAATGCGGAAAGTTGGATGGAAGCTTATGAGCAAGTTAATCCGAGGATCATGGATTGGGCAGTGTTCAAAGACCTGTTCTACAAGGAATACTTTCCTAGAACAGCACAGAATGCAAAGGCTAATGAGTTTCTGAGTTTGAAACAAGGAAGATACACTACGGTGACTTAGTACTCCCAGAAATTTCATGAGTTAGGCAGATTCTACCCTGAAATTATGAGAAGTGAGGAGAAAAAGATTGACAAGTTCATGGAAGGATTGTCACATGAAGTGGCAAAGGGAATGCTAGGAGATAGACTTACCAGCATGGCAAGCGTCATGGATAGAGGTTTGATTGCGGAAAGATTTGCCAGTAGACAGACGGTTGTAGTTGGAGATAAGAGGTCTTTCTCGAATTTTCAAGGAAGTAATAGAGGAGCACCGCAGCAGAATGTTAAGAGGACAGGAAATCCGGCCATGAAGAGTTCAGCAAGTGGAACGCCATTGGTTTGTGCTAAGTGTAACAAGACACATACAGGAGAGTGCATGGCAGGTAGCTTTAGTTGTTTCCACTGTGGGGAAGTGGGACATTACTCGAGGGTGTGTCCTAAGAAGCTCTCCCAAGGCAATCAGCAGAGGACGAGGTAACCAAAGAGGAAATCGTGCTATGGGCGCAAAGAGAGACAGCTCAGGTCTTTGCAAATGGATGCGAGAACCGGAAGAGTTAGATGACCTTGTGGTGACAGTACTTTTCAAAGTTGTTTGTGTTTATTATAGATATTTAATATGATATAGCGCGCATATGATATTACATATTTGTACTTAAACTGATTCACTTGTTAGGTACCGTAATCATAGATAATCTAGCAGTTTTAGCTCTGTTTGATACCGGAGCTTCAGGGACTTTTATTTCCTCTAAGATAGCTAAGAAGTTGAACCTACCTCTTAAGGAATTGGAGAGACCTTTGAGCATAACCACACCTTTGGGCAGAGTTACTAGATGTGCCCAGGTCACACCCCAAGTTGACATTAGAGTTGGGACTTACACGTGCCAGCATGCATTGACAGTGTTGGATTTCTCAGACTTTGATGTTATCCTGGGTATGGACTGGTTGTCCAAGAATTTCGTCTACTTGGATTGTAGAGGTAAGAGGGTGATCTTTAAGGCCCCAGGAAAATCAGCTAAGACGTTTCAGGGTAACGATACAAGCTTAGCAAGGTCGCCATCCGATTATCTCAAAGAGCTAAAGCCCTAAGAGCTTTGAAGAAGAGTTGTCAGGGTTTCGTTGTTTATGCATTAGATAAGGAAAAGCATATGCCCGAGTTAGGAGAGACTCGTGTAGTTAAGGACTTTCCCGAAGTTTTCCCGGAAGAATTGCCTGGACATATACCTGATAGGGCCATAGAGTTTGAGATCGAATTGATTGCAAGAGCATCACCAGTGGCTAAAGTACCTTATAGGATGGCACCAGCGGAGTTGAAAGAGTTGAAAACTCAGCTTAAGGAGATGCTAGAGAAAAACATCATCCAGCCAAGTACATCACCGTGGGGAGCACCGGTCTTGTTTGTGAAGAAGAAAGATGGGAGTATGCGTTTGTGCATCGGCTACAGAGAGTTGAATAAACTGACAATCAAGAATAAGTACCCCTTACCAAGGATTGATGATATGTTCAGTCAGTTGCAAGGTAAGAAGGTGTTCTCTAAGATTGATCTTAGGTCTGGTTATCATCAGTTGAAGATCAAGGTGTCGGATATACCTAAGACAGCCTTCAGTACGAGATATAGACATTATGAGTTTTTGGTCATGCCGTTTGGACTCACTAATGCTCCATCAAAGTTCATGGACTTGATGCAGAGAGTTTTCATGCCTTATCTCGATAAGTTTGTGATAGTTTTCATAGACGATATCTTGGTATACTCTAAGGATGAGAAAGAGCATGAAGAACACCTAAGGATAGTTCTACAGACCTTAAAGGAGAACAAATTGTATGCCAAGTTTTCTAAGTGCGAGTTTTGGTTGGACCATGTTAGTTTTCTTGGGCATATAATTTCTAGAGAAGGTATTAAGGTGGATCCAGCAAAGATAGAAGCCGTTTCTAAGTGGCCTAGACCGACATCAGTAACCGAGATAAGAAGTTTTTTGGGTTTAGCTGGGTACTACCAGAAGTTTGTGCAGGATTTCTCTAAGATAGCTACACCTCTCACGAGGCTTACTCAAAAGAACGTTAAGTATGAGTGGTCCAATGAATGTGAGGAAGCTTTCCAGATTTTGAAAGAAAAGTTGACCACAGCACCTGTGTTAGCATTACCGGAAGTTTTTGATGACTATGATGTATACACGGATGCATCGGGTCAAGGTTTGGGTTGTGTTTTGATGCAATCAGGAAAGGTAATTGCTTATGCATCTAGGCAGTTGAAGGTGCATGAGAAGAATTACCCTACACATGACTTGGAGTTGGCAGCAGTGGTTTTTGCTCTGAAGCTTTGGAGACACTACTTGTATGGTGTCAAGACAAGGATCTTCACGGATCATAAGAGTCTTAAGTTGTTCTTTACTCAGGAAATCTGAACATGAGACAAAGAAGATGGTTGGAGTTCGTGAAAGATTACGACTTGGACATTCAATACCATCCGGGTAAAGCGAATATTGTAGCTGATGCTCTAAGCCGGAGAGCGGTTAATGCTATCACTACCCTGCAAGAAGTTGTGGATCAATTGGATAGGATGCAGATTCAAGTGATTGAAAGGAAGGGTGAAGCTCAGAATTTGGTGCCATTGATGGCAAGGTCAGATTTGCTAGATGAGATTCGGGCTAAGCAAGATAAAGACCCGGTGTTGATTAATTTGAAGCGATTAGCTCGAGAGAAACCTACAGTGGGTTATCAGTTGGACAAGAGCGGTCATATTTGGTACAGAGATCCTTTGTGTGTGCCCAATGTGGATGGCCTAAGGGAGAAGGTTATGGATGAAGCTCATAAGATTGCTTTTGCGGTACATCCAGGAGCCACTAAGATGTATAGAGACCTCAAAGAGAGATATTGGTGGCCTGACATGAAGTTAGGGATCGCGGAGTTTGTGGCAAGTTGTGATACATGCCAGAGAGTGAAAGCAGAACACAGAAGGCCAGGAGGTTTGTTGAAACCCTTGGAGGTACCGGAATGGAAATGGGAGAATATCACGATGGATTTCATCACCGGTTTGCCTAAGACTAAGAGCGGTCATGACATGATTTGGGTGATTGTGGATAGACTTACAAAGTCAGCCCATTTCTTGCTATGTAAAGTGGATATGCCTATAAAGAAGTTCGCTACTATGTATATCGACAATATAGTGAAGCTTCATGGTGTGCCTTTATCTATTGTATCCGATAGGGATAGTAGATTTATCAGTCGCTTCTGGAAGGGTTTACAGAAAGCTTTTGGGACGAAAACTGATTTAAGTACAACGTTTCAACCGCAGACGGATGGGCAATCAGAGAGAACAATTCAGACTCTCGAGGATATGCTTTGAGCTTGTGTTTTGGATGCCGGATGGTCATGGATAGATTACCTCAATTTGGCTGAGTTTGCTTACAACAATAGTTACCATGCTAGTTTCGTAATGCCACCTTTTGAGGCGTTGTACGGTAGGAAGTGTAGAACTCCACTTTATTGGGATGAAGTGGGAGAGAAGCACATCACAGGGCCGGAGATGGTTCAGCAAGCCAAGGAGAAGATCGAGTTGATAAGGAAGAATCTGAAGGCCGCTCAAGATCGTCAAAAGAGTTGGGCCGATGTTAGAAGAAGACCGCTAGAGTTTGAGGTCGGGGATAGAGTTTACCTTCGAGCGTCTCCAATGAAGGGTGTCAAGAGGTTCGGACAGAAAGGAAAGCTAAGCCCAAGGTATGTAGGACCTTTTGATGTCATCGAAGGAGTTGGGAAGTTAGCTTATAGACTTCGGTTACCAGAATCGATGTCTAGAGTCCACAATGTTTTCCATGTATCGATGCTTAGGAAGTGTCTATCTAAAGTGGATGTGGAATCTGAGATTGATTTGGAAGTATTGCAAGATAATCTTTCATATGTGGAGAAGCCGATAAAGATTCTGGATAGAAAAGAAAAGATGATAAAGAGGCGAGTGATCCCGTTAGTGTTAGTGTAATGGAGGCATGAAGCACATGCACCGACGGAAGCCACTTGGGAAGTGGAAGCGGACATGTTCAACGAGTTCCCAGAGTTCCCTCATCTACCAGGTACGATATAGTTTCGAGGACGAAACTCCTCTTACGGGGGGAGGAATGTAATATCCCGATTTTTCAAAAAGGGCATCCTTGTCTTTTCACGAAAAATCTGAATATTTAGTTTTGTTATAAAGGGTTTAAAAGAAAAAGGGAAAAGAAAAGGAAAAGGATTAATTGGATTTAATTAATAAGGAATAATTAGATTTAATTGGGATTATAAAAGAAAAACTAATCCTAAATTAACCTAGTTGTTGTTTTACGTAAAATCTTCTGAGAAGTGGCGCAAGTTTTGAGAAAAAGGAGAGAAGAGGCTTTCGAATCTCGAAGCTAATCCGTTGCTCTTTTCAACAGACATCTCAAGAGAGAAAGGATCACCACGAGACGAGGATCGTTTTGATATCAACAATCCCTAAATCCGTTAATGTAAGTTTTTCCCTCCTCGTTCTTGTCATTAGGGTTTACTCATCATCGTTGTTAAGCCGCGTTTTTCTGAGTTTAAACATCGTAGTGATCGTCTTTGGATTGATCGTTTATAGGTTTGGAGTTAAAGGTTAAACATTTGACGGGTTGAAGCTTTGGATCGTTGTACCACGCAATTTAAGGTAATGTGGTGTTCTTATCGTATGACTAAGGTGTCGTAAGGTTATAGAGAAATTTGTATGTTAGTTGCACTGTTTTTGGTCTGTCAATGTTGGAGTTTGGGTTGGAAATCGCATTTCGACAGTTGCAGATTTTCTGGGTAAATCCCAGGCAGACGGGCGTCTGCATAAGGGCTGACGGGCGTCCGCGGTAGCGGCAGCTCAAACGAGCATTTGAGGGTCTAGTTTAGTTACAGGATGTGGCTGAATTTCATGAACGGGCGTCTGGGGGTTGGTGGACGCACGTCCAAGGCAGACGGGCGTTTACTGGGGGTCAGACGGGCGTTTGACCTATTTATTCCGTTTTTCACTGTTTTTCATGTCAGCTTGGTTTTAGGCTTTATAATCATGTTTTTACTGCTTAACCTTATGTGAAAAAGCCTTGAATTATCTTTTGATGCGTTTAGTTTCGGCATCATATGGATTCCCTAAAAAGATGAAGTGTGGGACCGTCGAAAGATTTGGATTTGCCTTGTGCTTCAATAAGCTAGGGTTTATCGATGTATGTGTATGTGCTAGGTTTTGTTAGAGTCTAGTGGTCTTAAGAAGAGGGAGTAGACTGATAGGTGAGCCTTTTATGTGACTCAACTTAGGTGGCTAGTTAAACATCTAATCAAACGTACGTGCTAGATTAATAAACTTAAACATCATGCAACGCTTGGTAAGGCATAGTACAATATCGCGATGTGTTCTCTGACCAGACAAAGTAGACTGTACCCACGCCGGTTAATCGATTGGCTAGATAAAGCGTCTGGTACACTCTGCTGGTCATCACACTATCGGGACTCAGATATTCCCGGGGCTACTAGAGCGTGTCTCTAAGTAGGTTGCACCCAGTTGTCCTAGTACATCCTATTACTAGGCGTAGTGCCCTTGTTATTCATGATGTAACAAACTTGAGCTAAGCTTGATACCTTTGGAATCTCATGTTGTGCTATGAACACAATATGATAGTTAGCTAGGGTTAATAACGGAATGAATTAATAAAAGACGGTGTTTCTTTTATTTCTTTATGAGACCGACGTTATGCGATCTTCTACGCGTTACTAAGTACTTATGTACTTACCCCGTTACTTTTTGTTTGTCTTTCCCTTTCCCCAAAGAAGATGAACAGGTTGCTAATGTGGATGAGTTCTTTGACGAGGACGTGTGAGATGGAGCTCTTGAAGACTTAGTTCTTTTACTTTTGGTTTCTTGCAGTAATGTTGTTGATTCAGTTTCAAACAATGTTGCCTTTCTTTTGGATTAGTTCCGTTTAAGTTCTTTTGGATTTAACGTTGGATGTTTAGTATTCTTTATTGGATTTAGTTTTACAGCATTGAGAACCGTGTGTTCGATCTTTTGTTTTCCTGAGTCGTTTTATTTTCCGCGTCGTTTTAGTTCTGATGTCTGACGTAAGGCTTACATATATTATTGAATTTATTTGATAATATTTGTGCCGAGCGCTTTTCCGGATAAGGACTCGATTGTGCTGCACGAGCATGCACTCTGATTTCCCTAAAACCCCAAATCAATAATACAATAAACTTTCGATAAATGAATATCCGATAAAGTAATATTCTCACTAAGATAATAATTTCTTCCGGTCCCGACTTGGGTATTGTACTAAATTAATAATTTCGCTAAATGCATTAAGTAATAAAAAGAAATTGAATACAGTAAATCCTAATAAAAGTATAAAATAATAAATGTATAATTCCAATTAGAAATTTATATATTAAATGTACAATGCAGTAAAACCTCTATAAATTAATACTCTTTAAATTAATAACCTCTACAAATAATATTTTTCTCCTATTCCGACTTGGCCAGTTCAAAAAATGACCAATTTCTATAAGATAATAAGATAATAATTTTAAAAAATCCTCAGATAGATATACAAATCCCAATAATATCATAAATTAATAATTCTCCATAATCACAAAAATATATATGTTACAATTTTGTAAAATATGATTCTATTGTTATCTGCTTTTTCTTAAAGTTTAAATCAAGCCAAGATCATCTCTAATCTTCCTTATTGCATCCAAAAGTTCGGGTGTGGTGCTTTGAAATTGCATCAAAAAGTTGTTAAGTCACTTTGATCGTTGAGTCTTTTTACGTGTAGAATGATTCCAAAGGTGTTGTATCGTCTTCAACATCATCTTCTGCATTATTTTCAAGAATGATATTTGCAATTTCTTCTACAGCCGCCCTGACTCAACACGCTGGGTCATTTTCACCCGGATAATCTAACAGGCTATTGACATCCATTTTATAGTGATAACCTAGATCATTAATCATGACCTCAAGTTCATGAATGTCTTTTTTAGGAGTTTTTTGTTCATTTAAATTGCTTGAAACTTCAGCTGTCGAACGAATTTTTGGTACAATACATTGAATTTGTAACTAATATACATTGAATTAAGTATAATACATAAATTAGTACAGTTTATTCTATTTAAATTTATATAATTTAATTTTTTTTGATATCAAAAACTCTCTATAAATTAATAATTATTAATTTATCGATAAATTAATAAAATCTTCCGGTCCCAACTATATTAATTTATAGAGGTTTTACCGTGGTTGTAAATTATGTTCTACTGTATACTTATTTATAAAGAATTGAAACTTTTTTCACTTTTGATTTCGTTAAATAATCCAAGAGCACAAATTCTTATAATCTTTCTAGCTTCCTAAGCATTTTAGTTAATATTTTTCTTTTCATTTTACAGACTAGATGGATAATATTAATTATTTCTTTGTAAAGTAATAAATAATAATTTATCGATAAATGAATAAATTATTCATTTATCGATAAACAAATAAACTCGTTAACGTAATAATTTTGGTCGGTCCTAAATGTATGCATTTATCGAGAGTTTACTGTAGTTTGTTGTTCTATAATAATAATAATAATAATAATAATAATAATAATAATAATAATTGTTTTATTTGGAAGTCGTCTATTTAAACCGTAGATCACGTTTGTTTCTTTTCTCGTGCATGTAGCTAGTGTTTTAATGTATAGTTTTATTTTTTTACAGGAGCACAATATATAGTTGAATATACATATTATTTTGTCTTACAATGTTCTCAAGATCGATCAAAATAAGATAAAAATCTGGACAAAATTTATAACTGGCCAAACTTCATAGATCTTACCATGTGAGGTGGGGTAGGAGATAGGGATAGGGATAGGGATAGGGATAGGGACATGGGATTAGGGGTAGGGGAGGGGGAAGAAGATTTAGTCATGGAATTATTAAGCCTATTATTAGAAACATATAACACTCCAGAAAGTGATGAATCGACGGAAGATCTACTCATGGAATTATTAAGCCTATTATTAGAAACAAAAAATAGGATTAGGGACCAAAAATTAGATATTTTTTTTATTTTTTATTGATGAATTCTTTTCTTTTCAAAGTAGGTAATATGGACACTCGCTTAAAAACTCCGGCAGCATCGACAAAAAAACAATTATATATATAAAATAAAAATATTAATAAAAAAATCGCCGGATTAGATTACCCTTATTGATCGGTTATACCGCATAGGCCAACAAGGCCACGGCTTAGGGCCCTCGAAAAATGATCTTATTGATCCAATAAGTTTAATAGTCTAGACATTTGACATATATTTTAAAAACCGTTCGTTTCTTTTCCGTTTCTGTCGTGAAAAATTAAAGACGTTCAAACACTTATATATCTTTCTACTAAGTAATCAAATTACTAGTTCTGATGCAACCTTTGACATTATTAGCTAGGATGTATAGGTACGGATTCGTGAATACGACATAGTGGATCCGGGATATATATGCAGATGCACGATTTTTAAAAAATATATGATGGATTCGGTGTGTATTTGTAAATAATAAAAATATAAAAACTAAAATGTAATTAATAAAAATATATCAATGATCACACACACACACACACACACACACACGCATATATATAAACAAGTTATCTTAGCTTTTTTTATTTTGTCCCATAATATAAGTCATTCACAATACGAAACGAACATTTATTAACATTTTCCTCATCTTATTGCTAATTTATATTCATTCAACCACTTTTACTTACTTTACTATTGTTGCATTTATGATAATCAAATGGTGTATTAGGCATTTTAGCCATACATTACAATGATGTTTAACTATTATCTTAATCTATGTGAAAACTCCAAAATGATTTATATTTTGGGACAGAGGGAGTATATGTATGTAGAATAATTTATAGATATTGCAAAATTAAAAGTAAACTTTATAATTTAATAGACTATTAATTGAACCATGATCAGAACTGTAACGAACTGTAAAACGTGATGTACAGTGGACGAATCAACGGTTACCCAATGGTTCATTAACCAGACTGTTAGCAAGCTACTGAGTTTGTGACTTAAACTCTAAAACTGGTGGAACTAATATGAAAGTCAATTGAGAATGATGGTCAACTGAATAAGTTTACTCAGTTCTGTGAAAGTCAGTTTTGTTAAGTGAAACTGAGTTTCTTCTGAAAGTCAGTTTTGGCAAAAGTGAGTTTTGGTGAAAGTAAGTTTTCTGAGTTTACTGAGTTCTACGTCTGAGTTGGTTACAAATCTGAGAAAGTCAATAAGCTGAGTTTTGTCTGATGGAGTCAGCTGGAGCTGGGGACCACATCTAGGGCATTTATGACAATCCGACAAAGATCACATGGCGGCTAAGGTTTAGGAATTTATGTCTATAAATATCATCCGTTGTAATCAATGCTGTGTGTGTTTTTCAAGAGTGTGAAAACCTTTGTGCATAGTAAAATATCTCTTTTTATGCCCGTGGATTGTCGGCACAACGCCGGATACCAGGTTAAATCACTGTGTTCTCTTTGTTTCTGTGCTTTATCAATTTCCGCCATTATTTTTGTTAGATTGCATATATTATTATCTTTCCTCAAGTACAATTTTATTGTCTGTGTTTTAACAAACTGATATCAGAGCGTAAGGTTCAAGATTCAGAGAGATTTGCAGGTTGAACGGAGTTGATCTTTACCAAGACCGGTGCTAGGATTTTGTGATCAAAGGTTTGTTCTTTAGCAAGAAGGATGTCAACAGTTAATGTAAAGACTGATAATTTACAGAGAGGAAAAGTTTCAATTTGTGGCAAATCAAGATGCGGGCCTTGTTAAAACAACAAGGATTGTGGACTCCTTTATCCGGTAAAGGGGATGCCAGTGCAGCAGATTACGCCAGTCTAGAGGAGAAAGCACATTCTACCATCATGTTGTGCTTATCTGATTATGTTATCACAGAAATTGTTGAGGAAGACACCGCTGCTAAGTTATGGTCAAATGTTGAAATTATGTATATGACTAAGTCATTGACCAACAAGTTGCTGCAAAAGCAGAGGCTGTTTAGCCTAAGGATACATGAAAGGACTCAGCTGAGAGATCATCTTGATCAGTTGAACACAATATTCTTGATCTCATGAATATTGATGTGAAGATTGAGGACGAAGATGCAGCTCTGATTTTGTTGGTATCACTACCAGCTTCTTATGAAAACTTTGTGCAGTCCTTCATAGTTGGGAAGGATACAATGGCATTGGAAGATGTGAGGTCAGCTTAACATGCTAGGGAGATGAGACATAAGGCAGTTGGGACAGACAATCAGGCTGCTGGGCTAGTTGTCAGCAGTAGTAGTGGAAAAGAACGTGGATAGTCTAGGAAGAAGAAATCCAAGAAGACAGGGTCCAGAGGTCCTAAATCCATAGATGTCTACAATTACTATAAGGAGTAGGGACATTGGAAGTCCAACTGTCCAAAGAAAATGAAACAACAGGAGAACAGTTCTGGAACAGCTGCTGTTGCAGCTGAGTTTGATTCAGAGGATGACATGGTTCTAGTAGAAGGAGAGTCAGCACATCATGATGATGCGTGGATTCTGTTAGGAAATCACTAGTTTAACGCAGCGGAATTTAAAATTTTGATTTCCATTTAGAAGATCGTCTTCGTTTAATATAATAAACACGTTAAGTAGTTTGACGGAATATACCTTGGATGATCTACAAGATCATCGCTTTGACCGTCAATGAGAGTAGCACTGTGCTCAAGCCATCCACACGTCCGGCCTCTATCGATAATCCACACGAACTCCTCGCCGGAATCCTCCTTTGGCTGCTATCAGAAAAATCCGGCTGCTAGACCGGCCTTTTCCCCCTCTCTCTAACTTTCTATTGGAAGCTCTCTATCTTACTCAAGAACTATTAGCTCTTGGAATTGTGTTATACAAAAGAGCTAGCCAACCCCTTTCTTATATAGGTGGAAGTGGCGCCCCATATACCCTAATCTGATTAGGAGAAGCTTCCTAGAAGATAGATGAAAAAAAATCCCAATAAAATAAGGAAAATCACTTAGATTGATTTATCTCTTTTATTATAATATCTTATATTAAATAAAAACTAAATATTGTCAATATCTTAAATATATTTATCTTATTGCCGTAAATCTATTTTTCCAAAATCAATTAATAACCAATATTAATATTATGGTAATCTTATTAATTAAAATGCACAATCCAAGTGTATCTTATACCCTTAGATGTGGCCAGTGGCGGATCCAGAAATATTGTTCAGCGGGGTTCGTAAATTTTTTTCTATGTAAATAATTTTTTTCACAGGGTCCGAAATATTTTTTATAGGTAAAATGTAGAGTATTCTTATTTTTAACGGGGTCCGCAGACCCCCTATAGTATAGTGTGGATCCGCCACTGGATGTGGCGCCCCAAATTGCCAATATTTGGCATTCGGAATATTCTTTAATTAATATAATTTATGTATAATTAATATCTTGTATTTTATTTATTCATAATAAATAAATACCACCATATTAATTTACCACTATAACCTTTATAGTCTAGAGATAAACATTCCTTATTTGGTTATCAACTATAACCGCATTTTAATCCGACTCGATGTTCATATGTGTGTGGCCCGATAGGCTTCCGAATATGTTGGCCGTAGACACAAAGTGCAAATTACGAAAATACCCTTCATACCTAACGATCACGGGATAGCGTCTAGCAACACACCGTGGCCCCCAATCATTGGAAGAGTCAAATGCAATGACTACTACATTTCTTGCGAAACAGTTACTGTGTAAATTATAATTCTTTCACAGTAACAATATCCATACGATTGTATCTTGAGTGTCAATACATTAACGATTGTATCTTATAATCTGGATATCACGCTCTCTCGGAATAACACATTTACTCCCACTTTGGAAAGATTGATCACGAGATCTAGACATTCCTTATAAGAAGGCCATTTCGGATATTCAATCCCAAGCATAAGATACGCGATTCCCGGACGAACAACATGTATACTCCGCATGCTTCAGTATCACACCCAATCACTACTCCATGATCTCCCCATGGAGAGAGGAAACGTCAATAGTGTTAAAGCATGACAATCCACACCGTGATTCCATGAAGACTCCGATCCTAAGGATAATTACACAACCGCCACATAGTGCGACACTTAATGTAAGTGGGTCAGTCTAACGTACGCATTCTCTAATACACGTCCACGTACAGTCCAAGTGTCTCTACACTTTGATAGACGAGATCTATCCCTATCTTCAATAAGATAGAAGACATCTAATACGTGCTAGTCTAATTATAATATCAATGTCCTATTTGACAGTACATACAACTAGAGACATTTAAGTACGTATCAAACTTGTTAAAGTGATTAGAGATCTCATCAACCATAATCACTATCATGGTTTCTCTATCACAGTTTGACACTAGGGACATTACCATACATATACAACTAATAACATGAAGATAAACAATATATAATAACAAAAATGCTTTTATTAATCATAATAAATTTATTACATGAACTAAAATAGACTGCAAACGATCCAATCCGGTCGGATCCGGTCCAACCCGATTGGGTTTAGGACACCTATTCAACTTATTCTTGACTTTAGGGCATCTTATCATATTTGTCCACACATAGAGAGGTTCTCAAGTTGTCAGCAGATAGATGGTGGTCATATAGCTATATCAAACAACAAGGTCTGCAAGATAGTTGGGATTGGCTCAGTTCAGTTGAGGACGGAGGATGGTAAATTCTATACGTTGAGTGAAGTTAGACATGTTCCACAGATGACCAAGAGCTTGGTATCTCTCAGTCTTTTAGACAGTAATGGATTCGGTATCAAGGGTGAAGGTGGAAAACTGAGTGTCTACAAAAACTCAGTTTCAGTTCTCAAGGGTGTCAAAAGGGGAACCTTGTATATATTACAAGGCTCTGATGTGTCTGGGTCTACTGATGTGGTATCTGCTGAGGTTCACCAATCACAGCTGACAAAACTGTGGCATATGAGACTGGGTCATATGGGCAAAAATGGGATGTAGACTCTTTCTCAGAATAATCTTCTTGGAGGATGTAAGGTCAAGCATCTAGACTTTTGTGAGCGTTGTGGGTTTGGTAAGCTTCAATTCATAGGGGCAAGTTCTTAAAAGGGGTACATAACACAAAGTCCTCACTTGATTACATTCATTCTGATTGTTGGGGGCCATCAAAGGTGGAGTTATTGGGTGGTCACAGATATTTTGTATCCTTTATTGATGAATATTCAAGAATGACTTGGGTGGTTTGATAAAACATAAGAGTGAGGCATTCAATAATTTCAGGCAATGGAAGGCTCTAGTTGAAAATCAGTTGGGGAAGAAGATCAAAAGGCTTCATACAAATAATGGTCTCGAATTTTGCTGGACTGAGTTTGATGAGTATTGCAAAACTGATGGTGTTTCCAGACATCATACTATAAGGAATACACCTCAGCAGAATGGTGTAGCTGAAAGAATGAATCAAACTCTTTTGGAGATGGCAAGATGCATGCTCTCTAATGCTGGATTATCAAGAAGATTTTGGGCTGAAGCTGTAAGCACAGCTTGCTACTTAATCAACATGAGTCCTCACACAGGGATCAGTTCAAGACACCAGTTGAAATGTGGTCAGGAAAGCTTGCTGATTACTCAGCTTTAAGGGTTTGTGGAAGCACAGTTTACTATCATGACAGTGAAGGGAAGATGGAACTAAGGGCCAAGAAAGGAGTATTTGTGGAATATGGTGATGGGGTGAAAGGTTTTATAATCTGGTCATCAGGAGAGAACAGAGTTATTCTCAGCAGAGATGTTGTTTTTTATGAGAATTCTATGATCAGCTCATCAGTTTGGAGGATAACTGAGACTGAAACTAGTCTTGAAATTGAGAAAACTGACAGTAAGGTGAAGCTTCAGGTGGAGTCAGCTGAGATGCAACACTCAAATTTGAACAAAGTCGATTTTCATCGATCCGTTATCGAACCGTAATCGAATCTAAGCCGATCGGCCGAACGGGGTCGATTGACCATCAAACTGATATTGGTCAGCAAAGTATAGTTGTCAGCAGAGCTAGAAGATCCAATGTTGGGATACCTCCTAAAAGGTATTTTTTGATGATTTGGCTGGATATGCACTTCAAGTTGCAGAAGAAGTGGATGGTTCTGAACCTTCTACGTACAGGGAAGCAATGACATGTTCTGAGTCATCTCAATGGCTTGCTACCATAAGAGATGAAATGGAGTCATTACTGAAGAATCAGACTTGGGATTTAGTTAAACATCCAATTGATAGAAGAGTTGTTACTTGCAAGTGGATTTTCAAGAAAAAAAGAAGGAATGACTGAGGCAGAATGAGTCAAGTATAAGGCACATTTGGTTGCATGAGGGTTTAGTCAGAAAGAAGGGGTGGACTTTGATGAGATATTCTCACCAGTAGTCAGACATACTTCAATCAGAGTGTTACTAGCAATGGTGACACAACAAGACCTTAAACTTGAGCAGTTTGATGTGAAGACATCTTTTCTACATGGTGAGGTAGACAAAGAGATATACATGACTCCGCCAGAGGGATTTCAAGTTCCTGATAAAGAAGCACTTGTATGTAAGCTGAAGAAGTCCTTGTATGGACTGAAACAGGCTCTTAGATAGTGGTATAAAATTTTGACAGTTACATAATCCAGCTGGGTTATAGCAGAAGTCGTTATGATTGTTGTGTTTACAACAGTCACCTGAAAGATGGATCATACATCTATCTTGTTTTGTATGTGGATGATATGCTGATAGCTGTAAGAAAGAAGTCTGATATTCAAAATCAGAAAGACCTCCTTAGTGGTGAATTTGAAAATATTTGGGTGCAACCAAGAAAATTTTAGGGATGGAGATCTGGAGAGATAGAAGTCAGAAGAAACTATTTTTATCTCAGTAGGGGTATATACAGAAGATTTTGACCAAGTTTGGAATGTCAACTGCAAAGCCAATAGATACTCCATTGGCATCAAATGTTCATTTGTCAGTTTATGCTTCACAGTCAAGTGAAGAGAAGGAATATAAGTCAAAAGTTCCCTATGCTAGTGCAGTTGGCAGTCTCATGTATGCCATGGTGTGCACTAGGCCTGATTAGGCTCAGAAAGTCAGTGTTGTCAGCAGGTTTATTGCTCAACCTGGAAAGGAACACTGGAAAGCTGTGAAAAGAATGTTCAGGTACCTTCGAGGTACATCTGATGTTGGTCTCATTTATGGAGGTGATACTCAGAGTTTGGTCACAGGATACTGTGAAGCTGATTATGTAGGTGATGTGGACAGTTGAAAATCAATGACTGGTTATGTTTTCATATTAGGGAATTCATTGTCAGCTGGAAAGCAACTTTGCAAGCAACAATAGCTTTATCAATTACTGAGGCAGAGTATATGGCTCTTACTGAAGCATCCAAGGAAGCAATCTGGTTGAAGGGTCTAGTCAGTGATTTGAGGCTACACCAGGATCCAAGCTGAGATTTATTATGACAGTTTGAGTGCAATTTGTCTAGCTAAGGATCAGTTTCATTATGAGAGAACCAAGCATATTGACGTGAGATATCATTTTCAGAAAACGAGAAGAGGATTATAGTGAAGAAGATCAGCACCAAGAAAAACCCTACTGGTATGCTTACTACACCAGTTCAACAAAACAAGTTTCAGTTGTATCTGGACTTGCTTAACATTCAAAGCTTATAATCAGTTTTCTGGAAACTCAATTGAGGGCTGAGTGGATTCTGTGGAGAAGTCTGGTACAAGTACATCATGACATTGACGAATGCATCTGGTACAAGTACATCTGATTATGCAATCTGATTGACTGTGAATGGGAGTTCAAGTCAAGGTGGAGATTTGTTAGCAAGCTATTGAGTTTGTGACTTAAACTCTAAAACGGGTGGAACTAATCTGAAAGTCAGTTAAGAATGATGGTCAACTGAATAAGTTACTCAGTTCTGTGAAAGTCAGTTTTGTGAAGTGAAACTAAGTTACTTCTGAAAGTCAGTTTTAATTTGACAAAAGTCAGTTTTGTTGAAAGTGAGTTTTCTGAGTTCTACAAATGAGTTGGTTACAAATCTGAGAAAGTCGGCTTGAAGCTGAATTTTGTCTGGTGGAGTTAGCTGGAGCTGGGGACCACATCTGGGGCATTTATGACAATCCGACAGAGATCCTATGACAGCTAGGGTTTAGAGATTTGTGTCTATAAATACTATCCGTTGTAATCAATGATGTGTGTGTTTTTCAAGAGTGTGAAAACTTTTGTAACTTTTGTGCATAATAAAATATATTATTTTCTGCCCGTGGATTAGTCGGCACAATGTCGGATACCATGTTAAATCACTGTGTTTTCTTTGTTGGTATACTTTGTCAATTTCCGCCATTATTTTTGTTAGATTGCATCTGTTATGATTTTTCTTCAAGTGCAATTTTCTCGTCTATATTTTAGCACGGAAGAACTGTGTGCCAAACTGTTCAACCGGTGGTTCACCTCCTTTTCGAAAAGGGAACTGGGGGTTTGGAACCGGATTCTGCAGTTCACAAGTAATGATCAAGTCTATTTACAAGATGCTCTATATATATAGAGTGCTCAGAGATGAAAAGTTGAGTGACTGGTTTTACGGGTTTTTTTTTTTTTTTCTTTTCGAAAAACGTTTTACGGGGTTTATGTGAGTGAACACTTTCTACCAATTTTACGCTTATTCATTTCCGAACAAAAATGGGTTTATTCATGAAGTTATTAATAATTATTCTTCAAAACAAATAAATAAATAAATAAACGTTAAGATCCACAATTAGTCGATTCTATGATCAATCAAAAACAGCTATGCAGTATAACGTGTTTAATTCAGCCCTTTGCATGTGTCACGTATGATAATTGAAAATACGAGATGTTGAATTTTTTTTAAGGTCTCAAAATTTAACTAGACTTAGAAATTTCAATTTAAAAAAAAATTTATTATAGAAAAGTATACGAATAAAAGTAGAGAAAGACGTTTCACACGTATACGTCATTCTCACCATATTCGGTTAAGGAAACAACTTTTATCCTGGCACAATTTGACCCAGAATATTGGGTAGTTTTCTATACCCAATATCGGTCAGAAAGCACAATTGATACATTTCGATTGAAATTCAAGTACTAGTCAACATTGTGCTCAAAATTGGGTTAGACTTGATTAGTGAAAAAATAAAAGGGTAAAACTGAAAAGGTAAAAAAAAATACGATGTGTAAGATTTTTTAGGTTTTTGTCAGGAGGACAAAATAATAAAGAAATCAGGATGCAAGGACATTGCTAATTAGAAAGGACAAAAACTATGTGACTTTCTAAAAACACCATTTTCCTATATATCTATAAAATAAAAAACCTTTCTTCTAAAAATAACAAAACAACCTGCAACAAAACCCTACCCGCATGGTTCAGAAAATTCATGGCCGCTGGAAGTTGCAGACAAAACCCTAGCCGCATCCACCCCTCTATAAAAAATAGGCATCATCGTTCAGAAACCTCAGCAACCAAGTTTCGTATTTCGAAATTGGAAGGCTCGAAGATGGAAAGTTGCTCCTTTTAAACCGATTCAGTGCTGATTCAATCCGCACCAAAATCCCAGCAACGCGTGAATTCACACGAAGGCTGTACATTTGGTATTCAATGCTGCGATTTTGGGAGGTTTTCCTTTCCGAAGGCCGGATTCGATGGTGGCCATGATTTTTGATTCTAGATCGGATTTCTGCCTGATTCTATTGCCCATTGTGTCGATTGAAGGTACAGTCTGAAAGGTCCGACCTTCTTTTAGAACGGAAAAGGAAAAAAAAAAGAGGGGACGATTATTGCTAATGGCTGGTAGTGATGGTGGCCGGACGATTATTTTTTTGGTGGTGGCCAGACGTGATGGTGGCTGGACGTGATGGCTGTATTGTTTCTTCAGGCTGTCTGTTACTACTTGTTTTTAAGATGTTACGACATTTTACGGGACTGTTACGACTTGTTTATTGGCCATTACTATATTTTACGGGCTGTTATTACTTATTTTAAGATCATATTACTTGTTTTTAAAAATACATTACTTGTTTTTAAAAATATTCTTTCTTTTCATTGGGTGTTACGATTTTTTTCGAGGTTTTGCTTTACTTGTTTTTAAAAATATTATTATTTTTCATTGGATGTTACGACATTTTATGGGTTGTTACTACTTCTTCCTTGGCTGTTACTATTAAAATTATAAAAGGGGCATTTTCCTCACTGTATTAGCAATTTGTCCTGACTAATATCTGATTTTGAAATTTGTCCTTCTGGACCCATTTATCATTTTTTTTTTGTCCTTCTAACCCCTTCCCCCAAGATTTTTTTACCGGTAGGAAAAAAGTTTGTAAAACATGATTTCGTTATTATCATCATTATTATTATTTTCTTGTTAAATTAATAGTTATACATCATCCTGACCATTAATTTTATTTTTATTATTTTTTAAAATTATATGTGCATTGATTTCCACATATCTTTTGTTAACATTAAAGAAAGTTACTCCATCCATCTCATTTTATTTGTCCCGTTTGACCTTTCACATGGATTAAAAAAAATATACTTAATGCTTTGAAACTAATATTTTACATACGTGACTGTCTTTTCACACAAAACATATTTTACACATTCCAAAGGTGAGAGTAGGTTTCGTTTTGACATTTAACACACATATCATTCTGACCCTAAATGAGTCAGGAATTGTATATTATTCAGATCATGTTATAAGCCTGGAACATTATGTTTTCCAGACCAAATTCTTTGTCTGAATAAAGAGGCATTATTATATACGCTTGAGAAACAATACGGACAATTTTACAGGCCGAAAAATAACGTTTTCCGCTCCTATTTCAAGTCAGAATATGACCACGGCGCTATGAAAATTTCGAAAACGTATCGGACCATTTTAGAGGCCTAACATGTGATGTTTTCTTGACCACGTTCGGGTCAGAATAAGCTAAATTGTTCTGACCACATTTGAGTAGGTATAACCCTATTTCAAGTTAGAATATAACAACGTTGCCATAAAAATTTCGAAAACGTATCGGACCATTTTAGAGGCCGAACATGTAATGTTTTCCTGACCTCGTTCGGGTCAGAATAAACTAAATTGTTCTGACCACATTTGGGTAGGTATAATGTTTCACATTCTGACCGAAATCCGGTCAGAATGTAGACGCGTGTGAAAAAAATTAAGGGCAAAATTGGAAAGTAATTGTTATGCAATAAGACAAATGGTTGTGTGAAAAAACCATTTCCTTGCACGTATACCCTTAAAAAAGTTGATGTAGCATGTAATTCTACATATTTTTATTGTAAATAATGTAAAGAGTGAAAGACAATTTAATTAAGAGCAATTGAAGAAATTTGACAATTAATGTATAAAATGAACACTTATTTTGAGACAAATCAAAAAATGAAACTTTGACAAATAAAATGAGACGGAAGGATTAAGATATATAAACAGCCGGCAAGAGACAGAGATTGATGGAGCCGGAGAGACACAGTCAAAACTTATATAAAACCAAAAATGCTTAGTCAAAAATGGAAGTTGGAATACAAACGGTAACACAATCACTAAGTAAGTTGAAAAACATGTTAAAATATTTATACTGTAACTTTAAAATAATATTATATGCCTTTCAATAACTGAGTATTGAATTGATGATCTCAAAGCTTAATTACGTACTTCGATCACACTTATATATCTGAAATTTTTGTATTTTGTGTTTAGCTTTAATAGAGCACTTTGTTTAATAGTCTTATCATCAAGCATTATTTTATTGTGTTGTCATCTTTTTGGAGTTTTATGGTCGATATTGACAAGTAATTTATGAAATGGAAAAAAATATAGTGACACTGCATAATATCTTATTCGTTGAATTCTTGTAACATTTAAAATAAAAGTGAGCTGCACTAAAGGGTAAAACGTAACTCTTTACTATGTTCATCCTCAACAGTCAACATATAGTTTGAGAAAAAATAAATACTCTGTTTGGTAAAAATAGTTTGTCCGCGTGCCACAAATTAATTCTTAGTTTGATTGTTTTAATATAACACAACTTATATATAACAAAATAGAATTAAATTGAACTCGTTATCTTAACATGTCATCATATTATTGATCACACACTTACATGATTCATCACATTCAATTTGATCAATATATGTCACATGACTCACATTTTGTATCATATTATATCATATATGAACTCTATTGTCCCACATCGGTAAGTAGTAATATACTCACCCCCATATAAGTGTGAGACATAAAGATTTTGTCAATTCAGGTTAGCCATTTTAGATCCAGCGAGGACGACGGTCTAAGTAGTTGACTGGATCATTTATAACTCATTTAGCATACATACTACGCCCGTGTTCTGAGGCGTTCAGAGTAATCATGTATTCTTAGCCGATTATCGAGGCGAACTATATGACCTCTGCTACCTCATAAGTAGGATCAAACTGGGATGCCCAACTGTGATATACCATGATACTTAAAAGATAGAAAATTATCTGTTTTGCTAAAGATTATTTGATCCACACTATCAAAATAATCATCCAAAGTACCAAGATCACTTAAATAGACTAAATTGGTACTCCTGCAAGTACAATGTAACTTCCTTGCTTTATGTCCATTCCTTCAATCTCTTATCCAACGATTCACAAGAATTTTAGTTGCAACTCATAAAAAAATACGAGAAATGCTAAGAGAGAAGAGAGGAATGTGATTGAACTCGAGCATCCATAAATCTTCCAAGTGCAAATTCTAACTCAACGACTAGCTAGTTTCATGTTCAAGATGTTGAATCATCAGGCTAAATAATAGAACCTTTGGAGCTGAAAATCGAAAGCTAAGGCTATGTTACCTTTCATTTAGCTCAAATCGTAATAGGCTTTCATTCATATTCTTTGAGTTAGAACTGATACAAAGTTGGCTTATGTAATATGAGTAGTCCGTCTGTTATAGTTGTTTATTGAGCTGTATTGAGCTTGGTGCAAGATGCAGTCAGCTACTATTGAGCTAGAGTAGCAATCTAAGTTCATTGAACAAAGTTGGAACGGTAGAAAAGTGCAAGATCAAATTGAAACAAAGACAAAGTTGCTCGGAGAGAAATCTGGTGCATATTCTTATCAAGACATGTGTGCTTATGTTAAAGATTTGATCAAGATGTTTTCTTGTGTGTAAGGCTTAGTGCATGCTTAGAGTTGTAGCACTCTCTTTACACATAATTTATCCAGTAATAAAAGAAATCACACTAAAGGGAGGTTTAAATCCAAGGTCACACGTGGTATAAAATTGACTACAAGTTGGATTTATCATATCTGTTTGTTGGAACATTTCAAACCGTTGTGTTCTTTACTTAATGCATTGTGAATGTTAAATGCTTGATTTCCTTATTTGGAATTGATTTATCCAACACTCAAGCGTTTTTATCAAGAAAAGTTTACCAGAACTTGCATTGCAACCTAAGACTGTCTGATATTACACTGGAGTACTTATCTTTGACATCATTGAACTGATTCGAAGTCTATCTTGACCATGTACCTGGAAAGCATAAGAAGAAAGCTTTCAAAGCTAAGGCCTCATGGAGTGATTCATCTGATACTAAAGAGGGAGACTCTGATGAGAAGGCAAAGATACTGATTATTGTTCCAAAGACTTTCCCCGGTTTATTTATGAAAAAAATGTCAGGAACAAATAGATAGGGAATCTCATGATGGCTGACACTGATGATGACTGAACTGATCATGATGATGCAGAGAATGAAGTTGATGACAATGCTAGAGATAAGGTATATTCTGACTTATCTGATTCCATATTTGAAGCTTTATTTTAAATGTATAATGGCTTTGTAGCTAAAGAAACATCACATAATGAAGGTTCCTCTCATGAGAGACAACCGAGGAAAACAAAATCATTGTCTGAGATCTATGAAATATGCAATCTCACCTTGATAGAACCATGAAGTCATGAGAAAGATTCTAAAGAATAATTTTGCAGAAAATCAATGGAAGATGAAATCAAGATGATAATAAGAATGAAATGTGTGAGGTAATAAGTCATTCTCTAGACAAAGAGGTCATCGGTGTCAAATGTGTCTATAAAACAAAGCCTAATCTTGATGGCTTAATTCAAACACAAAGCAAGACTCGTTGTAAAAGGTTACTTTCAGCAGCTTGGGGTAGACTACAATGAGACATTTGCGCACATTACACTATTAGATATGACACATGCATAAATTGCCCTCTTTACACAAAAATGATGGAGAATCTATCAGTTGGATGCTAAATCAGCATTTCACATTGGCTACCTTGAGGAAGAAATTTATGTGGAGAAGCCTATAGGATTTATTGTAAAAAAAAGAATAAGACAAAGTACTAAAATTAAAGAAAAATCTATACGGCATCAAGAAAGCCCCACGGGCTTGGTATAGAAGAATGGATAACTACTTCATTACACAAGGTTTCAGGAAGAACAAAAGTGAGCCTACACATTACATTAAGACGCAAGATACAAATAATACACTCATATTTTCCTCATACGTTGATGATCTCATGTTTACAAGAAACAATGAGGACATGTTTAAAAGTGTTAAACAAGCCATGATGAAAACGTTTGAAATGATAAACTTGGGATTAACGCACTAAGTTCTGGGGATATAGATAAATTAGAAAGAAAATGGGATTTTCTTTTCCTAAAAAAACATACAGAAAGTCTTCTTGAAAAGTTCAAGATGAAAGGGTGCAAGAGTGTTGCAACTCAACATGACATCAAGAGTGAAAATGGCATGACAAAATCAGATTGTACAGTTTATCAGCGTCTCATTGAAAGTTTACTCTACCTAACAACTACAAGACCTGACATTCTGGTTGCAACAAGTTTTCTCTCAAGGTTCTTGCAATGTCCAAGTTACGTTCACTTCGGAGTAGCTAAAAGAGTTCTAAGACATATGTCAGGCATAAATGATTACGATGTTGAATGGTTAAACTGATAGTGATTGGGTAGGATCATCAAATGATAAAAACACATCTGGCTATGTATTTACTTTGGGCTCTTGAATATTTTCTTGGGCAACAAAAAGCAAGATACCGTAGCACTGTCAACAATAGAAGAAAGTATGCAACAACAACAATGACAACATGCCAAATTATATGGCTCAAACGCATATTTGATGACATGGGGGAGCCTTAAGATGAAGCAAATTTGATCTTCTGTGATAGCGATTTCGGCAATTCCAATGGCAAATTAAAAACCTGGTATTTCTCAATAAGACTAATCACATAAGAATCATGTACCACTTTATCAGAGAAGCTAAAGCTAATAAAGAAATATAGCTCATGTATTGCAGGAATGAAGAACAATTAGCTTACATATTCATAAAAACACTACCAAGAGACAAGTTCGAGCATTGCGAGAAAAGATTGGCATCACATCACTGAAATGTGTACCAATAGGAATATTAAATGGTGCTACACATTTCTAGAAAAAAGAAAAGAACTCTTTAGTTTTACGAAAGACTCTAAAAGTATTACATTTGTCCCAAAATATAAGTTCATATAGGTTTTTAGTATTGTCCCATAATATAAGTCTATTTACAATATCAATGAATCATTTATTACGTTTTTCTCTTTTTAACCATCATTCATTATATATGCACCAACTTTTCAGTACTTTAGGATGGATGAGAGTTAAATGTTATTTTAGATTTTTATCATTAAAATTAATGTCACAAACCAACTTAATCAATTTTTTTAAACTCCGTGAAAAGTCTAAATGGATTTATATTTTAAGACGGATATAGTACATTTCTAGTGTAGAAGCTATTAGTATGTAAGACTCTAGAAGTATGTAGTCAAACTTTCAATAAGAAATGTCTAGACAATTATAGGTTGCTAGAACAAACATATTGAGACTAAATAATACATCACTATTTACTTGAAGCACTCAATCTAGCAATAAATTCAAGTTCATTTCTCTATTTTATCCATCTTATCAATATGAATGTGTGAAAGAAGTCAAAGAATTTAATGATGTTCTACATATAACCGTGGTTTCCACAAACATGCAACGACGCTATTGTAAAACCCCTCACCCCCTAGTAAGGGTATTTTAGTCATTTCGTAAATTGTTTTATTCTTTTCTTTTATTTTTTTAAAGTTTTCTTTTCCTCCAAATCTTTGAGAACTAATCAGGGCTTAGACAGCCCCATAATGCTTAATTCCCGTTCTAGTTGAAGCTTGGGCTGGTTCCTCTAGTAGCCACCCAGGGAAGTGCCCCAGTTCATGTCCAGGACGAGTTTTGGGCAACCCAGGACAAGTTCTGGGCAATCCAGGACTGACCGGAATACTTATCCAAGGGTTCAGGAATTGATCGGTTTGTTTGTCGTTTGGCTTTGGTTTCAACTCGTATAAGAGGTAAGGAGTACTTCTTATCAAAATGATCTTTTTTGGTTTAAGATTATGTTTTAATGTGTTTTATTATCATTTTCTTGTTAGAATTGCATGAAATCGCATATAATTACGTGCGGCATAGTTGTCGGGTACTTGTTAGACCAGAAACTGGCTTTAAAGCTACGTACTGCAACGGTTTCCCATCCTTCCAGCCGGGAAACCGTTCGTACTGAGTCCCAGGGTTAGATTCTGGGCGTCTGGGGTGCAGAAACCGTATTCGGGGCTACAACCTAGCATGCTTAACGGGTCCTCCGCTCGGGAAAGCGTCCGGGGTGAATATTAGACATAACTTATGTATGTCTTGTGTCTAGAAACCACGTCTGGACTAAAGTCTGGGCCGGTGTCCCGGATCTTCACCTGGGAAACAGCACGGACTGATCCTAGACGTGGTTTCTGGGCAGTCTGGGTCTACAGCAGTGTGTCTAGGAGGTTGTCTTTAGGTTTTAGCTATGTTTATGAGTTCTATTTTCTACGATTAATGGAGATAGGATGGTAGTTTGGCGTTGTTATGGCTTTTGTACGCTATCGTAGATTAGATACGGACTTTAAAGTGAATTTATGTGTTTTACGTGCTCCTATGTGTTTATAGTCAGTGACCTAGCGATGAACTGAATGAAGTACCATGGGTTCTAAGTCCCATGTCGGACGTGTGACTAGTTGTATTCCCTATGTTGTTCTCAAGATGATGAACCGAACAGGGTATCGTGATCCAGACACATGTTGGACGTATGACTAGTCATGTTCTGCGTGTCACGACATGCTCTTATGCTAAGTCCCATTGGTTTTAAGTCCCACAGGAAAACATAACAGTCAAGACAGGAACAAGAATATGCTCAGCAAGTATGAAACATGAACATGATAGACAAGCATGAGCATGCTATGGCTAGTAGACAAGTACGGTGTGGGTTAGTAGATGGATTCCGTAAGGTTGATCAGTAGGCTATACATGGTAAGTAAGTAATTAATGGAACGACAAGTACGTGCAAGATAAACTAATGTAGTAAAGTTGGCATGTTTTCTGTGCATGGTTTATTGTTGGGTTTCATGTGGCTTTTCCTTGTGTTTCAAGGTATGCTCTTAGAGATGTCTTCATGTATTTTTCAAATTTGCTTTAAAAGTAGTTTTCCTTATATATGTTGTAACGGATCTAAAAAATTTGTGAAAGTGGAAGAAGTAGATTCATGTCGTGTCTCTCGGTTTACAACAACCATGAAACTCCCTTTTGGTATTCTTTCTCCTTACTGAGCATACGGCCGGTTCTCACTCCTTTATTTGGAATAAGAAGATTGCAGGTACTTGCTGCTTTGACCATGAGCTTGGAATGTTAGCTCGGGAGTGGAGCAATTGAGTTGTTTATGTTTTAGTTTCCTTTTATAATTGTTCATTCTTTTTAGATAAGTGAATTGTAATGGCCGGATATAATAGTTTTGCTTTCGGTTATTTGAGATTTAGTTCGACAACAATTGTATTCTCGTTGATGGTTGTTTTGGAAGACCCCGATGATTTATTTTCCGAGACTTCAGCTTTTCTTCTTCTGCGCGAATATTTTATTACTCTGATATGACACGAGGGTTACGTAGGACTTAGAGTTTAGTCTAAATGTCACGTGCCGAACGTCCCGTGTCCAAGATAAGGACTCGGTATCCAAGACATGGACGTTACAACTATAGCACAAAAACACACACACACACAGACACACACACACATATATATATATATATATATATATATATATATATATATATATTATTAAAATTATATATATGGACCGTTATACAGATTCTTCCATTAGGAAATCAGTTAGAACGTCCAATTGTTCCTACAAGTTGTAATTTTTTACTGTATATTTAGTCTGTGAAGATAATATTCTTTTTTCCTTGAAGTAATTTTGTTTGTCATTATTACCAGAGCTTCTACATCTGTAAACAGTAAACTCATTCAAGTATTATCATTTTTTTTTCGCATGACGCATCTCTTCTTATTAGTTTTATTATTATTATTTTTTTTAAACTCTTCTTATTAGTTGGAGAGTGCACATATCATTTCCCTTACTTAAATCATTAGCCTACAGTTGATTATTATTTTTATTTTTGTTAGGAAACAGTTGATTATTATATTTGTCAAAAAAAAATGTAGTTTGATTTTTTTTTTTTTTTTTTTTTTTTTTTTTTTTGCAAAATAGTTTGATTATTATATATACAATATGTTGAGTTATCAAATCATCGAAAGCTGAACATTTGTGAATGATATATCCGGGGTTAAGACGCATTTCAATAAATAAGAGTTTGATTTTTATATAGGGGATAAGTTTATATAGTACAGCGAAAGTTTGTTGCTTAAATAGTACAAATCGGCGATCATTTGCGATCAATTTGGCGATGAATTGGCGATGTATTGGCGATCATTTGCGATCCTTGACGATGAATTGGCGATCCTTAGCGATCCTTAGCGATGAATTGGCGATCATTTGCGATCAAATTGGCGATGAATTAGCGATCCATCGATTGGGTAGTATTATTTAGGCAAAAAAACTTTGAGATCGTACTATATAAAATCATCGAAAGCTCAACATTTGTGAATGACATATCCGGGGTTAAGACACATATATATAAATAAGTTGTAACGACCCGTTCCCGAAAACTAAGTATTTTTCGAAAAAAGCGAATCGTTCGGCCATGTTCCGAGATAAAATCTCAAAACACGAAGCCTTCCTAAAATAATTGATCTATTGCACCATTAAATTACTATACCCAAAATAAAATAGTCATTACAACAACCATATTCTAATCACCAATACATTACAACATACACTTCAAAATAATATCAACAAATACTCAACCTCTAGAAATAACCGCAAATAAACTTATCGCTCTCAGTGATGCTTAGCTAGACATCCAAATTCATCATCATCTGCCATATACTATGATTTATCTTGGAAAAAAAATGAAATGGAAATGGTGAGCTCGAAAGCCCCGTAAGGAAATAAACTTTCAATATGGAACTAAAGATGCCACTCGGCAGGCTATCTAGAGTTCTTGGTTAAATAATTCTAAAATAATACTGAAAGTAAAATAGTAGAAAAATAAATAGTATAAATGAAATACTGAAATGAAAAGACAACATTAACTGAAATTCTAACATGCTAAACTAGTTCTGCTAAAATTATAATTAAGACAATCTCCAAAATAAGGAGCTTGAACTAATGTTACGGTTCTCATGTCACAACTGAAATACTGAACTAGATGCAGACCGGATATCCATTATTCTTGCCCATGGACGGGGACTAACCGGCTCCGACAAATAATCTCACATCTACTACCCGTGAGTAGGGGCTAGTGTCGGGGACCCTCGAGGATTCACTGCGAACTGAATATAATTAAATAGAGTGACTTGAACCGTAGCATTTTCTGATTTCTATTGCTTCGTGTTCATCATTTTTTTTATACTACAAATGTTTAACTCTAAATATTTCATCATATCGTTCCTCAAAATACATACTTTATTATCATTATAATGTTTATAGTCATATATTTTATTTACAATAAAATCATATATTTTCTATTTTAATATATGTTTTCAAAATTCATATATCAAACTTGAATCCTAAATTCATCATTCAAAATTCCTTCCATATAACTATTTAATTCCTATAAATATATCTAATATTTCACAACCATTTTTATAACTAAATATATCTATATATATCTTCAAAAATCATTATCATGATATTATTATAAATATCAAAACTTATAACCATTATAACAAATTACAATATAATCCGTATTTCTTATAAAATAATGTTTCTTTTTAGAAAAAACATATTTATGGTAGAAAAGTTATAAGTTTGGAAATAATCTATAAAAACAATAGCATTAGAGGTCCAAAATTTCTAACATTATTTTAATATTTTATATCAGAAGGTCCCGGTGTATACAAAATGGTGATATTTGTTTTCTAAGTATTATGTATGAAAATTTACATAAAATAAAATACTTGAAAACTGAAAAATGAAAATAGCAATTGATAGTAATTTCCATACTTCAAATCAATCCGCTAATCCGACAACGAGTCCCGGTCAATAGCACGAATTTTCTGATTTCCTCGAGATAGTTGAGTATCACATCCATTTTTTTTCCACTTCATTGCTACAAACAAACTTGATATCCTTCTTCCTAATATATGTAATAAAATATATTTCCTTCTCATTTGAGTGAATGGCTCCTTTTCTCTCCCTTCTTTCCATCCTTGATTTATGTAACTCATGAAGCTTCTTTATTTATTATCCAAAATTGATAACACGCAAAACTCTTCCTATTGCTAACCGAAGAAAAGTGGGGTGAGATGTTTGTGGACAATTTAATCTTGTAACCCCCACACTAATTCCTTTTCATAAATTCAAATAATAAATCAAAATAAGTAGACATATTAAAATTATACTTTATTTTTACATAACTAGATAGATAAATATAAGTCAAAATATTTTGAGTCAAAACATAACTTTAGGTTCGGTTAACTTGGGTCAGTAAAATGGAAGATGAAACGTAGAAAGTGTAAAATAAAGATAGAGGTTTAATGGTGAATTAATGAGGAAGTTAAATTCTTGAAAAAAATATTTTTATTTTCACTTCAAGAATTAAGCTAAAAATACCGATTATCACATTTATAATTAATAAATAAATTTAATTTTAAAGTTTGGGCTAAAAGTGATACGGGTCGTGACATATGTTATACTTTAATTATGGCTAAAAGTTTATAGTTATATATACATGTCATGGCATAACGTGTATTTCACATAAATCATTTCTCTTTTTGTGATTTTACTTCTTCTTATGTCTTTATATGAGAAATTTATATTATAAAAAATAATTACTATACTATTTCTCGTATTACTTTTGATTAATCATCCTTCCAATCAGTTTACATTGTTTTACAACTAGTAAATTAATGAAATTTAAAATATTGTTGAATTATTATCTTTTCTAAAAACTTAAGCAGCTTAAGTTGATGGTGAGGTACTTGTAAGTTTGCAACAGTGTTTGAACTCAGGATCTCCTGCTCTGATACAATGTTGAATTTCCTAAATAGGAAAATGTTGTGAAGTACCACTTTTAATCTAAAATAGGAAAAAAGGACAAGAAAAAAAGATTGTGGTTGAGAAGGACAAAAACGCGCATGTTACTACATGTGTTATTACATGTGGTTGTAGCAACATGTAGTAACACATGTAGTAACAGGCGCGTTTTTGTCCTTCTCAACCAATATCTTTTTTTCTTGTCCTTTTTTTCCCATTTTGTATATTATTTTGTCCTTCTAGCCCAGGATCCCTTTCCTAAAAGTTTAAGTAGCTTAAGTTGATAGTAAGGTACTTGTTAATATATAAGACTATGCTTGCAATGGGGTGGGGTTTGAACTCAGGTGCTCCTGCTCTGATACAATATTGAATTTCCTAAAATCTTAAGCAGCTTAAGTTGATAGTGAGGTACTTGTAAGTATAGAAGACTATGCTTGTAGCGGGATTTGAACATGGTGAGGTACTTGTAACTATAGAAGACTATGAGGTACTTGTATGTATAGAAGACTCTGCTTGCAACGTGAAGACTATGAGGTACTTGTAAGTATTAAAGACTATGCTTGCAGCGGTGGTTGAACTTTGAACATGGTGAGGTACTTGTAAGTATAGAAGACTGTGATTGCAAAGGTCTTTGAATTTAGGACCTCCTGCTCTGATACAATGTTGAATTACCATCTCAGGTACTTGTAAGTATTAAAGACTATGCTTGCAGCGGTGTTTGAACATGCTGAGGTACTTGTAAGTATAGTATACTATGATAGCACCGGTGTTTGAACATGCCGAGGTACTTGTAAGTATATATAAAAAATGATAGTAAGAAATGATTGTTGATAAACATATGACAAGTACAAAATCCATATCGTACAACAGTATAATATCACAGCAACAGTACCTTGTTGATTGTACTGATGCTTCTTCTTCTTTAAACATTCATTATTCCAATGTCTCTGATCTTTGCAGTAATTACATACATCTTTTTCCTTAGAACCATTGAAACCACATTTCTTGGACTTCTTCTTCCCAGGTTTTCCTCGTCCTCTATTGCTGCTAGCCACCAACCCAACAGCGTGACTGTCTATACCGGATCCAAATGCCTTGTTGCATAGCTCTTGAGTGTGGAAATAAGATCTCACATCCTCTAGTGACACTGTATAACCCTCAGACCCGAAGCCTGGTAGCGCTAAATGAGTCATAAATGGTCTGGTCAACTGCTTAGACCGTCGTCCTCGCTTGGTCTAAAAGGGCTAACCCGAGTTGACAAGACCTTTATGTCTCACACTTATATGAGAGTGAACATTCTACTATTTTTCCTATGTAGGACTTTACATTCTCCCCCACTTATAAGGGACTGGCGACCTCGCCAGGACGGCCAAGACTTGTCCCAGTTCGTCCATGCCATAGGATTCTAGAGGTGGCCCCCACGGCCTCTTACGGTGTGGAACTTAGTTCCGTATGGCAGTTGGCTCTGAATAACATTCTGTAACGCCCCCAGACCCTGGGCCTAGTAGCGCTAAATGAGTCATAAATGGTCCGGTCAACTGCGTAGACCGTCATCCTCGCTTGGTCTAAAAGGGCTAACCCGAGTTGACAAGACCTTTATGTCTCACACTTATATGAGGGTGAGCATTCTACTATTTTTCCTATGTGGGACTTTGCAGACACTGAGTCATTTCCAACAAAAAAGGACTGCACAAAATTCTCATATGATGTAGGCAATGAAACTAGTAGGATCAAGGTTGCATCCTTATCTTCAAACTTCACATCAATATTCCTTGACTCAAGCAATATTGTATTTAGCTGGTCAAGATGATCCCTCGATTGAGCTCCTTCATGCATCTTAAGGCTGAACAGATGCTGCTTCAGTAGCAACTTGTTGGTTAGATACTTTGTCATGTACATATTCTCAAGATTCAACCACAACTTAGCTGCATTATCATCTTTAGTAACTTCTGTGATAATATCATCTGATAAGCACAACATGATAACTGAATGTTCTTTCTCCTCCAGACTGTCCATCTCAGTTGTGCTGGTCTCTGCTGACTTGGACAATAGAGTCCAAAGTCTTTGTTGTTTCAACAGTGCGTGCATTTTGATCTGCCATAAACTGAAATTGTTCCTCCCTGTAATTGTTGATTTTTATGTTAAAGGCAGACATATTTCTCACCAGACTAGCTTGCGTTGATCCCATAATATAGCGTCAGTTATGACCTTTGATGCCAATCAACCTTGCTTTGTACAGATTACGGATTCCCTGACAAAACCTGACGCTATGATACTAGTTTGTTGTAACAATTATCAAGAAAATCGATGGCGATTTGAGAAAGAACGGATAGTAAACAATCAAACAAGTACAAAAATAAAGATAACATGGATTTATTGTGGTTTTCGACAATCGTTGACTAGTCCATGGGCAAAAATGAGGAATTTATTATTCACAGACATTTGTTGCTGTTTTTCACACATACAGATGTCACAATATAGTTGGTATTCATAGGTCTAAGGAATCAAACCTTAACTGCCATAACAGTCAAACCATGCAATGACAAAAATAACCCCTGACGTAACCTAGATTTAGCAGAGAATCCATGCAGACGTGATCAACAAGTTTGCTGAAAACCAACTCAGCTGACCACCAGACTCAACTGAAAACCACTCAACTGACTTCGCCAAACTCAACTCAGCTGAACACCATTTAGCTGACCAATAGGTTTCTACAAAAATGCATCTGCATAGTTCATGTCACCATTATAAATGTAGTTTCCCCTTTAAGAATTTTGAGTAGTTTCCAAGTGTTATTTGTCAAATAGGACAATTACTTATTGTTTAAGACATGTATTATGTTTTGACTAAATTTGCTCTTTAAGTTCCTTAGTCAACTACTACTTCTTCTTTTTTGGATGAAAATCAGTGGCTCTTTACTTTCCTCTCCAACATATTTAACAATATTTAAAGCCATTCACCTTTTGATATATACTTCCAAATATATTACAAAAAAAATCACCATAAATTTGATCTTTTCGCTCTCTTTCCTTTAAGACCCATATTTACCACCATTCATCGTAAACCATATCCTCAAAATTTTACTCTTGCAACAACAATGATATGTTGTTGCGTTTGATTTTGACTGTGGAGTCTATGATATCAAAGAAAATAATGGATACTACATCCGTTCGACAAAAAGCATCCATTTTTTATGCTGTATTCAGATTAAGAAAACAATAAATATGTTGTATTTTAAGTTGTGATGAAAATATATACCCTTATCAAATAATAAATACGCTTTTAGAATATGAAATAAATATATAAACATTAATTGTTATGATAGGGGTATATTTGGAAAAAAATGCATTAAATGATGCATTGGTTTCTAAAATGACACTTTTTATGAGGCAAATTATTTTAAAATATGGATATTTTTTATGAAACGAAGGTAATACATTGCAGTAATTATTACAGCGTATCAATAAATACAACAAAAAATCAGTGAAACTTTTTAAAAGGCAGGAATTAACACGACAAATTGATTTCACACTAGCGTTGTACATAAAAGTGGTTCATATAGATGGAAATCACAATCATTTCCAAGATTCTATCTTTACTTAATGACAAAGGTGTGATCGGTCAACATACATGTGACACTAATTAGACATCGAACAAAGTGTTGAAGGCTACGTCATCAAATATGCCGACTTGTGCTCAGCTTAATATTTGGCTTTATATCAGAAGACCTCGATAAGGTTCATCTCAAACATTGCACAAGTCGAACCAACAATAATCTATCGACATTGCCACAGGCGGATACACTATTATATGTATGTTATGCATTTTTTCGCCCCACATAAAATTTATTTTCGCCCCTATCATCTATAATAATCCCACAATTTTACATAAAACATTTGTCATGTAAATAAAAATATATAGTTATTACCAAAGTGATACACGTAAAAAAATATTAATCGGTTTCGGAATATTAGTTTCCGTCAAAAACATTGTTTGTAATGTTTTAAATCTTTATTGCTAGAAGTAGAAATGTTAATGCTTTCGGATTCTGCGATATATAGTAGTAGTGTTTTTTTATCATATAAAACGAAATGTATAACTGTGTTTTTTTTCCGATGTATAATAGGTTTTTTTTATCGAAAAGAAAGAAAAAAAAACCACTATACATTTTTTTATTACAGTTTTTTTAGGATTATCACCTCCCGTAGCCCGGGATCTTGCGTCCGCCCCTAGACATAGCGTAGGTCGTCGTCTGTCCGACATGGCGCATTTGTTGTTTGTCACATATAGTCAGCACGACGCAGGACGTCTACGGTCATTTATTGTTGATGTCATGCATGTCACCTCGGTCATTTATATTCAATTACAATGCATGTCGTCCTTGATCTCAGTTTACGGTTAATGGGCATTATCCCAAGTTCTACAAATGGCCCGTGATAATCGCCCCATAAGCTGTGATTGCTTCACGATAGTATCGTAACAGCTACATATCATTGACCACGACTCTAATGCTAAATAACTACCATTCATGATAAATCTCTATATAAATAGATCCGTATCCTCATTCATCAGGTAAGCGCACACCCCGCTTGAAATCATTGTCATTTAGAAATTTCTCTACATTAATGCTGACTTGAGCGTCATAGTGGCTACCCGGAGACCAACTCCGGTACCTGTAACGTTTTGTTTGTTTTGCAGGCCATTTACAAAATCCTTAAAAAACTACTTGGATCGTCCACACAAGGTCCAATTACCCGCATTACGTTTGAATTATAACACGGACGATATCGAACATTGTCAAATGGCGCCATAGTGAGGGCCCTTGGTTAAATCTTATAGTTGTGTACCGGAAAAAACCATGGGTCCTGGAAGAAGAATGATAATGGAATACCCTCGTGTGCAGGACACAGAAGAGGGAAACGATCAATCTATAGGCCAAAGGCAAAGCGCAAATGGCCAATGTTATTTTGGTAATGGAAGATGGATCTATATCCGCATCTGTTCAATCTGAAAGATCTGGTAAATATTGTTATAATCTTCATTGATAGAGAAAAAAAGCTAAACTAATTGGAGAAGTTGCATATGTTTGAGAGGATCTGCTTGCCCTAGTAATGAGCAATAAAGGTATAGTCATGGTTGTCACTTGTTAAACACATTTGTGTGGACATTAGAATTGCAGTTAAGATCTTTTATTACAACGTCTTTGATCCATACAACTTGCAGAGAATGATCTCTTACATATTTTAACTCTTTTATTGGGTTCATATGGCCACCAATACATTCATTGGGCATGGTCCGATTGACCACAACCTTTGGGAATGGTCCGATTCATTGGGCATGGTCCGATTCATTGGTCCGATTGACCACAACCTTTGGGAAAGAACCATAGAGCAGAACTTTGGTGGTGAATTATGTAGTGGTTAAAGGATCACCAGCCAATAAAGTCATAATTGGACGGCCAGCCTTAAATGAGTTGTGGGATGTCATATCTCTTGCCCACATCATCATGAATTTCCCCACTATGTATGGAAAAACAAAAATAATAGGCGTTGTGAAAGTATCTAGGAGCTGGTACACAACTGCCATAAAAAGGAAATGAAGGAGCCGATTATGTAGTTTTTGATGAAAGACCTCCTTCCTGAAGCCGAAGATACCTTGGGATCCGAGGACCCAACTAAAGGTGTGAGATTATGGTCAATTAGGCCAAACCAGATGATCCCGATCGGATCGTGGATAGCCTCAACTGACAAATAGGAGCAATAAAAATTACTACAACAATTTGGTAAAATATTCTCGTGGGTAGCTGCCGATATGCCTGAAATATCGATTGAACTGGAAAACATTAAAATCAATTTAGACTGTTGGGGTAGCCAGCAGTCATTCCTGCTTATGCATAAACGGGTTCAACCGATGTGCTAAAGATCTACGCGGTATAAGAAAATATTTGATTAACTTAAGTGAACTTTTCTATGTACTCAGAACTACCAACATGAGGCTGAATCCAAAGAAACGTACCGTCAGCCCAAAAAGGGTGGATTCTAATATGCCCTCTGATTTGCATTCTCAAATAAATAATGAGGTTAAATATGATCCCTCATAACCGGGATGAGCATAGAAAACAAACCGGAGGCAGGAAATTTGAAGGCATGCAATGATTCTCAACTGTGGTCAACCACTTCCGAGGAGTGTATGAGGCAAACGAAGAGCCAATGATAAATTTGTTGATGTAGTGCCCTAAACCCAATCAGGTTGAACCGGATCCGACTGGATTGGGTCATTTCTACTATGTCTTTATGTTCATACATATGATAAATGGCTTTTCTGTTATTATATATTTGTTTGTTTAACGAACCAATTATGATATTGTAGATATGATAATGTCTTAGGTGTCAAACTGTGATAGAGAAACCATGATAGTGATTATGGTTGATGAGATCTCGAATCACTTTAACTAGTTTGGTACTTAAATGTCTCTAGTCGTGTGTGCTATTAAATGGGAAATTAATAGTGCGATTAGACTAGAACGTATTAGATGTCTTCTGTCTTATAAAGATAGGGATAGATCTCGTTTATCGAAGTGTAGGGATACTTGGACTGTACGTGGACGTGTATTAGAGAATGTGTATGTTACAATGACCCACATACTTATTAAGTGTCACACTATGTGGCGGTTGTGTAATTATCCGGACCAGAGTCTTTTTGACATCACGGTGTGGATTGTCATACTTTGACGCTATTGAGGTTTCCCCTAGTCACGGGGAGATCATGCGGTAGTACTTAGGTGTGATATTGAAGCATGTGTAGGATTCATGTTGCTCGTTCGGAAATCACGTATCCTAATGGTAGGAGTAAATATCCAAAAGCTTCTAATTAGGAATGTTTAATTCTCGAAAGTCTTTACGAATCGGAAGTAATGTTTTACTTTGAGTGGATATGATATCCAGATTATAAGATGCAGTCATTAATGTTTGACACTCGAGATATGGCTGTATGGATATTATAACAGCGATATGATTTTATTTACACGGTAACCGTTTCACATGAAAGGTAGTACTTAATGCACTTGACTCTTCCGATGACTGGGGGTCATGACGTGTTGCTAGAGGCTATTCATGATCGTTAGGTATGAAGGGCATTTTAGTAAATGTGCTTTATGCCTGCAGCCAACATATTCGGAAGTCTATCGGGTCACACACATACGAACATCTGGCCGGATTAAAATGCGGATATAGTTATAACCAAATAAGGAAACTTTTAATAAAGTGTTATAGTGATAAATTAATATAGTGGTGTTTATTTATCATGAATAAATAATACAAGATATTAATTATGTTGATTAACTAAATATACATATTTTAATACGTATGGGGCGCATGAAATATGTGTATATGATACACCTTTATTTTGTAAATTAATTAATCATAGTATTATATTATTATTTATATAGATTGATACATGTAGTATATATGTGATATATGCACATTTGTAATTGATATATGTACTTTTGGTAATATAATAAAGATATGTCATTATTGGTATTGTCAATATCTTAGAATTATTTAATATAAGATATTAAATTAAAATAGATAAATCAAGAAAAGATATTTTCCTTATTTTATTGAGAATTAATTTTCTTAACCCTACTCAAAACATGAAGTTTCTCCCAATAGGATTGAGACATAAAGGAGCGCAAATAACTTATAAATAGGATATGAGTATCAAGCTCTTTTTAATCACAATTACAAGTCTTATTTTCTTCTAGAAAATTAAGAGAGCTTCTTGAGAGAGTTTTGGGAGAAAAAAATAGGCGGCCCAGCAGTTAACCTTTCCCGGTAGCAATCGTATGGAAGACTTCCGTCATTTGTTTATGTGGATCAATGGTAGATGTCGAATACTTGGGCGGGTTCGTGCACAAACTACAATCGTAGACAAAGCATCGATATTTTAGATCAGACCTGGTATGTTTCTTGACTACTTCTATTTGTTTATTGTTTAAACGAAGGCTATCTTGGTAAAAGGAAGTCAAAATTTTAAATTCCACTGCGTTCCTGCATTGATTTCCTAAAAAAAGTACCTATACAAGGTCAAACAACTAACAACTCATTTTGAGCATTTTGAGATCGAGCAGGTACCTCGATCCTGCAATAAGAAAGTAGACGCCTAATCCAAACTATCTTCATCATCTTTATCACAAAGGAAGGTACTAGTTGAGTTGCTTGAATGCAAGATCTATGACACCCCAAATGTCCTACCAGTCAATCAGAGACCGACTTGAATGGACCATGTTGTCTATTTCCTACAGAACGACATTGTATCGACATACCAAAAAGAGGCCAAAAAGCTCATAGTGCGCGCAACTGGTATGTTTTACATAATGATGTACTTTATCACAGGTCATTTATCTCGCTGTGGAAAAGTGTGTAACCGAAGAGGATGGGAATAACATCCTCTAGGAAATTCATGTGGGCATATGCATAAATCATTGGGAGCTCACTCCTTAACTAGAAAGTGCAAACTATTAGTCAACTTTTGGCCATCTATGCAAGTAGATGCAAAAGCTCTAGTTCGATCTTGCCAATCATGCCAAGTACATGATTCAATACCACATCAAGCATCCCAGGACATGGTACCACTCTCAAGTCCTTGGCCCGATCGATGGCGGATCTACATACAACTAGGGGGGGGGGGGGCAAATCTGCCTTCTCTTAATCCGAAAAAATCTACTAATATATGTAGTCGGATCTACATACAACTAGGGGGGGGGGGGGCAATCGCCTTCTCTTAATCCGAAAAAATCTACTAATATATGTAGTATGAATCTTATTCGTCCCCCTTAATTTTTTTTATTTGTCTCTTTAAAATTTGGGTTTATTGTTAAAAAGATATTTTGAATATAGAAATATACAAAGAGGACAGTGGAATTTTTTTGGGTAAAAAGGACATGTCATTATTCCACTGTGATAGTGAAATATTAGATTTGAGGTAAATTTCACTGCAACAAACAGTGGATTCGGGGTTATGAACAGTGGATTTGTTCTTATCACTCAATTTATATTTCTACTGTCCTGATTCTCATTTTCTCCCTCTTTTTTTTATTCTTTTAAACCACCCCTTAAATTTTTTCCATTTAATGAGGAATCGACACCGTAGGTCCTCTTCCCTAAGCTCCTAGAAATGTGAAATTCCTAGTGGTCACATTTGATTACTTCACCAAAAGGATTATTGTGTAATATATTTCATGTCTATAGGATTATACACAAGAATCTCATGTTATAAGTAAACTATGCCTTTGATTACTTGTTGTATGCATTATGCCATGTTGTCGTAAATGTGTAGTATTTAATATATCAAACTTAATGAAATGACATAATCAATCTCCATGGTATAATAAAAAAACTGGTCATGGCGCTTAAGCGGCAAATATCAACACTTAAACGGTGGAAATCATTTATATATGTAGACTTCTGGTAATCAGTTATTGTCAGTTGAGTAACTTGATCTCAAAACTGATAAATAAGGTGGTGTAACTAATCTGTAAAACTGAGTTGAAAATGATGGTCAGTTTTGTAAGAGTATTCAGTTCTATGAAAGACAGTTCGGTGAAGTGCAATTGAGTTGATTACAAGTCTGAGAAGGCCAGCTATAGCTGATTTTCATCTGGTGGATAACAGCTGGAGCTGGGGTCCACAGATGGGGTTTTATGACAGTCCCGACAAAGATCTTACAACGAGTAGGTTTTAGGGAATCGTGCTTATAAATACCAATGATGTAATCAATGTAGTGTGTGGAAATCCTTGTAACTTTGTGCATAGTTAAATATCTTATTTTCTGTCCGTGGATTAGTCGGCACAACACCGGAAACCACATTAAATCACTGTGTTCTCTGTGTTTCTGTGTTTTATCAATTTCCGCCATACTTTATGTTTGCATTGCTTCTGTTTTATCTTTCTTAGATTGAAAGTTTCTCGTCTGTGTTTTAACAAATTGGTATTTGAGTGTTTGTTCATAGATTCAGAGAAATTGCAGGTTGAACGGAGTTGATATTTACCAAGACCGGTGACCAGTGCTAGGATTCTGTGATCAAAGGTATGTTCTTTAGTAAGAAGGATGTCAGTAATGAACGTGAATATTGATAAATTTACGGGGAGGAACAATTCAGTTTGTGGCAAATCAAGATGCGGGCCTTGTTAAAGCAGCAAGTATTGTGGACTCATTTAACTGATAAAGAGGATGCTAGTGCAGCAGATTATGCCAGTCTGGAGGAGAAAACACATTGAACCATCATGTTGTGCTTGTCTGATGATGTTATCACTGAAGTTGTCGAGGAAGACACTGCTACCAAGTTAGTGTCAAAGCTTGAAAACCTGTATATGACTAAGTCATTGGCCAACAAGTTGTTGCTGAATCAGAGGCTTTTCATCCTGAGGATGCATGAGGGGGATCAGCTGTGAGATCACCTTGATCGGCTGAACACAATATTACTTGATCTCAGGAATATTGATGTTAAGATTGAGGATGAGGATGCTACGTTGATTTTGCTGGTTTCATTACCAGCTTTCTATGAGAACTTTGTGTAGTCATTCATAGTTGGGAAGAATACATTGACTTTGGAAGATGTGAGGTCAACCTTACATGCCAAGGAGCTGAGACATAAGGCAACTGGGGCAGACAATTAGGCTGCTGGACTAGTAGTCAGTAGCAACAGTGGAAAAGAGCATGGGTAGTCTAAGAAGAAGAATTCCATGAAGACAAGGTCCAAAGGCCCTAAGTCCACAGATGTTTGCAATTACTGTAAGGAGCCGGGATATTGGAAGTCCAATTGTCCAAAGAGAAAGAAACAACAGGAGAACAGTTCGGGCACAGGTGCTGTAGCAGTTGAGCATGACTCATAAGAGGACATGGTTCTAGTAGCAGGAAAGTCAGCATATCGTACTGATGTGTGGATTCTAGACTCCAGGGCATCCTTTTATATTTTCCCTCATAGAGAGTGGTTCTCAAGTTATCAGCAGATAGATGGTGGTCATATCTATAGGAAATAGCAAGGTCTGCAAGGTAGCTGGGATTGGCTCAGTTCAGTTGAGGGCAAAGGATGGAAGATTCTATAAACTGAGTGAAGTTAGACATGTTCCATAGATGACCAAGAACTTGGCATCCCTCGGTTTTTTAGACAACAGGGGGTTCAATTTCAAGGGTGAAGGTGGAGTGCTGAGTGTCTATAAAAACTCAGTCGTGGTTCTTAAGAGAGTCAAGAAAGGGACCTTGTATATACTGCAAAGGTCAGCTATTGTTGGGTCTGCTGCTGTGGCATCTGCTGAGATTCATCAATCACAGCTTACAAAACCTTAGCACATGAGACTGGGTCACATGGGTGAAAAAGGGATGCAGGTTCTTTCTCAAAATGATCTTCTTGGGGGATGTAAGGTCAAGCATCTGTACTTTTGTGAGCATTGTGTGTTTAGGAAGCTTCATAGGGGCAAGTTATCAAGAGGGGTACACAACACAAATTCATCACTTGATTACATTCATTCTGATTGTTGGGGGCCGTCAAAGGTGGAGTAATTGAGTGGTCACAGATATTTTGTGTCATTCATAGATGACTCTCCAAGGATGACTTGGGTGGTGATAATGAAACACAAAAGTGAGGCATTCAAGAGCTTCAGACAATGGAAGGCTCTAGTTGAAAATCAGTTGGGGAAGAGGATCAAGAGGCTTTATATAGATAATGGTCTGGAATTCTGATGGGGTGAGTTTGATGAGTTTTACAGAAATGAGGGTATTTCCAGACATCACACAGTTAGGGAAACTCTTCGGCAGAATGGGGTAGCTGGAAGGCTAAATCAAACTAGTCTGGAAAGAGCAAGATGTATGCTCTCTAATGCTGGTTTATCAATGAGATTTTGGGCAGAGGCTGTAACTACAACTTGCTACTTAATCAACAGGAGTCCTCACGCATGGATCAGTCACAAAACACCTTTTGAGATATGGTCATGCAAGACTGTTGACTATTCAATTCTAAGGGTTTTGGGAAGCACAATTTACTATCATGTGAGTGAAGGGAAGCTGGAACCAAGAGCCAAGAAAGGAGTGTTTGTTGGGTATGGTGATGGAGTAAAAGGTTATAGAATTTGGTCATCAGTAGAAAACAGAGTTATTCTCAGCAGAGATGCTGGTTTTTCATGAAAATTCTATGCTCAGTTCATTAGTGAGAGGGACTACTGAGTCTAAAACTAGTGCTGAAACTGAGAAAGCTGACAGTAAGGTGGAGCTTCAGATGGAGTCAGCTGAGATGCAACACTCAACTGATCCAAGTCAGCCCTCATCTCATCTCGTTACTGAACCTGAACTGAATCTAAGCCAGTCAGTTGAGCAAATGTCAGCTGATTGTCAAACTGATATTGGTCAGAAATGTATATATGTCAGCAGAGCTAGAAGATCTAATGTTGGGATACCTCCCAAGAGGTATGTGTTTGATGATTTGGCTGGATATGCACTTCAAGTTGTAAAAGAAGTGGATGGTTTTGAACCTTCTACTTACAGTGAAGGAGTGATATGTTCTAAAGCATCTCAATGGCTTGCTTCCATGGGAGATGAAATGGAGTCATTACTGAAGAATCCGACTTGAGATCTAGTTAAACCTCCAGCTGATAGGAGAGGTATTACTTGCACGTGGGTCTTCAAGAAAAAGGAAGGAATAGGCAGAAGGAGTGAAGTATAAGGCAGGGGCGGACCCCACTCAAATTTCCGGACGAAGTTACTAATATACCCCTCTAATAATATTAAAACTGTGTATGTATATTATTTCAGAAAATTCATATATAGTGAAATTCTCCATTTAGCTCAACTAGTTGAAAGCTTGAATACATATCCTAAGGTCATTGTTTCGAAACTTGGCTCTTGCATCTTTTTTCAATTTTTTTTTGAATTTGGCCCCCTACTGGAAAAATTTCCTGGGTCCGCCACTGGTATAAGGAACATTTGTTTGCAAGAGGGTTGAGTAAAAAAGAAGGTGTGGACTTTGATGAGATATTCTCACTAGTAGTCAGACATACTTCAATCAGAGTGTTACTAGCAATAGTAGCACAACAAGACTGCGAACTTGAGCAGTTAGATTTGAAGACGACTTTTCTACATGGTGAGGTAGATAAAGAGATATACATGACTCAGTCAGAAGGAGTCCTAGTTCCTGGCAAGGAAGATTGTGTGTGTAAGTTGAAGAAGTCTTTGTATGGACTGAAGCAAGCTCCTAGACAGTGGTATAAAAGGTTTGATAGTTACATGATCCAGTTGAGCTACAGCGGAAGTCCTTATGATTATTGTGTCTACAACAGTCAGTTGAAAGATGGATCATACATCTATCTTGTGTTATATGTGGATGATATGCTGATAGCTGCAAGAAAGAAGTCTGATGTTCAGTATCTGAAAGACCTTCTCAGTGCTGAGTTTGAAATGAAGGATTTGGGTGCAACCAAGAAAATTTTAGGGATGGAGATCTAGAGAGATAAAAGTCAAAAGAAACTGTTTTTATCTCAGCAGGGTTATATACAGAAGATTTTAGCCAAGTTTGGTATGTCTGTTGCAAAGCCAATAGATACTCCTATGGCATCAAATATTCATTTGTCGGTTTTCACTTCATAGTCAGCAGAAGAGAATGAGTACATGTCAAGAGTTCCCTATGCTAGTGCAGTTGGCAGTTTGATGTATGCCACTGTGTGCATTAGGCCCGATCTGGCTCAAGCAGTCAGTGTTGTCAGCAGGTTTATGGCTCAACCTAGAAAGAAACACTGGAAAGCTGTGAAAAGAATATTCAGGTATCTTAGGGGTACAACTGATGTTGATCTCATTTATGGAGGTGATACTCAAGAACTGATCACAGGGTACTGTGATGCTGATTATGCTGGTGATGTGGACAACAGAAAATGAATGACTGGTTATGTTTTCACATTGAGGAATTCAGTTGTCAGTTGGAAAGCAACTCTTCAGGCCACATTGGATTTATCAACTACTGAGGCTGAATATATGGCTCTTACTGAAGTAGCTAAGGAGGGTATCTGGTTGAAGGGGCTAGTCAGTGATTTGGGGCTATATCAAGATCAAACTGAGATTTATTATGATAGTTTGAGTGCAATTTGTCGAGCTAAGGATTAGGTTTATCACGAGAGAACCAAGCATATTGATGTGAGGTATCATTTTCAATGAAATGAGAAGAGGTTTGTAGTGAAGAAGATTAGCACCAAGGATAATCTTGCTGATATGTTCACCAAACCAGTTTAGCGGAGCGAGTTTCAGTTGTGTCTAGACTTGCTAAATATTCAAACCTTATAAACTGAAATTTGGATACTCAGCTGAGGGCAGATCAGTTGAGTGGATTCTGTGGAGAAGTCTGGTAAGTATATCCTGGCATTGACAAATGCATCTGGTACAAGTACATTTGATTATGCAATCTGATTGACTGTGAATGAGAGTTCAAGTCAAGGTGGAGATTTGTCAGTTAAGTGACTTGATCTCATTACTGATGAATAAGCTGGTGGAACTAATCTGTAAAACTGAGCTGAGAATGATGGTCAGTTTAGTAAGTGTATTCATTTCTGTGAAACTGAGTCTCTTCTTAAAGTCAGCAGTCAGTTTGGTCTGCTGAGTTTTGCTGAGTACAACTGAGTTCTACATCTGAGCAGTTTATTACAAGTCTGAGAAGGTCAGCTGAAGCTGCGTTTCATCTGGTGGATAACAGCTGGAGCTGGGGTCCACATCTAGGGTATTTATGACAGTTCCGACAAAGATCTTATGGCAGCTAGGGTTTAGGGAATTGTGCTTATAATTACTAATGTTGTAATCAATGTAGTGTGTGAAAATCCTTGTAACTTTGTGCATAGTAAAATATCTAATTTTCTATCCGTGGAATAGTCGGCACAACGCCGGAAACCGCGTTAAATCACTGTGTTCTCTTTGTTTCTGTGTTTTATCAATTTCTGCCATACTTTACGTTTGCATTGCTTCTGTTTTATCTTTCTTAAATTGCAAGTTTTTCGTCTGTGTTTTAACAGTTATGGTAAGTAGATATTAATTTGTGATGTTGTTTATGTTCAATCACGTGTATTTATGCAAGATCACTAACTCATATGTAGACCTAAAGTAAGGAATGAATGATATCATGTGAATGAAAATAAAGATATGAAAGAAGGGTTGATTGTTAAGTTCTTAGACATAAATGGAAAATATAATGAATCCTTAAAGGTCCTTTGCACCAGTTTCCGCTCATGAGCAAAAATAGTGAGCGTTATGTCGGGTCGGTCAGTCATTGTCAATGGGTGAAAATAATGGACGTATGGTTTGTCTTAGATTAAGAAGTTCATGCTCTCCATGTGGACTCTAGTAAACATGGTGTGATACTCATCAACCTCAGAAATAAAATGGAATAGTAAAAACACATACTAAAGATGATGAATATGAATTATGTGGTTTCGTTTCCATACTTTGTAGGTTTTCATGTCGATAATTTTATTGCTAAGTTGAGTTAGAATCTCCATGTTATGTACTTGCTAATACTGTGTTTTTTAATTATAATTATGCATTTTATTATTGTGAAAGAGAAACTGAAACACTTCTAAAATCCCATTAAGTGATGACTTTGTTTTCTTTGCTGTTGATTTTTCTATTGAGCTTCATAGCTCACCCCTTTAACATTTTAGAGGATGGACACCTTCAGCCACCATACAAGGGTAAGGATGAGGTTTATTGCTTCTCCTATCCCAATGTCTATATCCATTGTCTTTATGTGGTTTTGGGACGTACACATGTAACATGTAATCTTACGTAGTTTCCATATGTTTTTTTTTTTTTTTTTTTTTTTTTTTTTTTTTTTTTTTTTTTTTTTTGTAATTCGTTACAATGAAGTCATAAACCTTGTGGAATTTTAGTTAATTAGTATGATGAGATGCTGATGTAGTGTGAAACTTATGAAGTGTCAAGATGTTGTCTTTATTTTAAGCATAAGGATGCTTTGTTTATGATGTAATGTAAAGGGTTTAGAAGGTCGTGTTAGCTGATTCTTATCACCTTCTAGCTACCACATTCTCTTCTTTACCGCACCGTATGAGACTTCATGATTCGATATGGGAATTTCACTCGGATTTGTATCGGGTTGTTAGAATTTCACTCTACGAGTATTATTTTATTCTTTGGATCATTGGTTTTCTAAATTCTTATATCTGAAGACCACACTTCGATTCACATACTTAAAGACTGAAAGATAACAGTAATGAATATTGACTAGGTAATTGTTGCTAAGTCGAAGTCCCTGGAACATTTGGAGTGTAGTTTTGTTGATGACTGTTGCCAGTTGTTCATGTCCAAATCAAAGAATGAACAAGTTAATGCGATCGCAAAATATGATATATAGGTTACTTTAAGTAAAGTTTGACATAGTCAAAACGTATAATAATATATTGTTTTTTAATAGAGTAGTGATAATGTCACAACAAATATGTACAACAAAGTTTCACAACACACTTTTGGATCATTGATTATGATATGAGACCTATTGATTCAAATGGGTCCCAAAAAAATCAATGGTAGAAAAAGTTGTTGTGACGCTTTGTTGTGCACATTTGTTATGAAATAATCATTTCTCTTTTTAATAATGAAAACCACATTATCTAAATATTCACTTTTGTGACTTGAGAATACCTAGAGAAGTCACCAGTTCGATTTTTCTCTGAAGTCGTCGTGTTGAAGAGAGCTGCAGCCAGCCCTACCCCGCGAGTAAGAAGTCGTCGATCAGTAGACGACTGGGTCGAACTCCGGATTAGTCGGATTACTTGGTTCGAGATACCGGGGGCTTTAAGGAAAAAAAAAATTCAATCTTGTCTTAATCATCTTACCTAACCTCATTACCTTTGCTTAAGTTTCTATTCTCAATTAGTTTTACAACTTGTTGAACTTGTAATTCTCAAGAAGCTTACGCTGATATTGAAATAGATAATTAAGATTTTAAATATCTCAATAGTGAATCCGTTTGTTTATTTATTTAGTCCTTATAGGGCTTATGGTTCGGAGCCTCAAGGAAACAAGGAAAACACGCTACGGTTGAGGGCTACATGCCTCAATCACACCGACCTCCGGAGGCCTCAAAGCTCAAGACACATTCAGCTGGCTCAATGCAAGTTCTAGTTGGAGACGCCCTTCAATACGATGTGACAGACCTCAGTTGGCTTATATCTACATTTTTATTGAGTCCTCTAGAAGGGCTTTTGCCCAAGGTGCATGATCACGCAAAATACATATGTTAGAACCTTGTTTCTAATGGAGGGATATGCATGTCAAAAATATTATATTCTTACATTCATATTGATGTAACAACTTGATTGACATATCAACAGTTTTGGTATTCATACGTCATTCTCATGTACACCTTTACAATATAAAATTTCAATTTAAAAATAAAAACTTATGCTCACTTTACCTGTGAACTATGACAACTTGATTCTATGTTGAATCACCATCTCTCCTAAAAACCTAAGCTGATGGGGAGGTAGATAATTAACATATTAACATTTTAAACACTTCAACACTGCTCACTTTACTTGTGAACCATGACAACTTGATTCTATGTTGAATCACCATCTCTCCCAAAAGCTTAAGCTGGTGGAGAGGTAAATAATTAAAATATTCTGTTGGTCCCTTGAAAAGGCTTTGGTTAAGTTTAGAGGAGGGGGGGGTAAACTTAACACTTAAAACTTTTGGAGTTAACAAACTTAGCAACTTCAAAGAAATTTCACGATACTTGATGAGTCTGGCGATACTCGATGAGTCTCATTGATTGTGAGTTTACTGAATTTGTGCAGCGGAATTATATCAAAATTAAGCCTTATTACTTGTTGTTAATATGATACCAAGTATTAGATACTTAGTAGTGTGTGTGTGTGAATTCAGTAGCTAGATTCAGTAGGTTGATGTGTTGGATAAACTAAATGCATAATATAAATGCAGAAAGTAAGTAGGCAGATTTTATAGTGGTTCCAGGTGGTGTAATCCTGTCAGTCCACTCTTCTCCTGTGATGTTGGAGGTAATTCACTAGAGAGATTCTTGAGATAGTCATACAAAAATCCCTAAGATGTTTGTCCTTCACCAATAGCTATGGCTTCACAAACCAAAACTAGGAACATGTAGGATTGTTTGCCCAAAGTCTTCCACTGGTCCTTGAAGGGTAGGATTGCCTCTTCACCAGCTCCACCACAAACAACAGTCTTTCACACAGATGTGCTTCACTGTCTTCAACAGATTTCTTGTAAAAGAAAGATTGAATCAAGTAAATGATTCAATTGCAGCAGCTTGATCAGTATGATATGATCAGCAGCTTGATGTCTTCAAGTGTGTAAACTTGATGTAGCTTGATTGCAGATTACACTTGAAGATTTTCTCTGGATCAAGAGCCTTAAGCTCAAGAGGTCACAGGTGATTTCTTGATCAGAATTTGAAGCTCAGGATTATTTCTTATTTTTCATCAATCATCATCTTTCTTCTGAATTTGGAGTCCTCTATTTATAGGTAGGAGTCCTTGTGACTTGTATTTGAAATTCAAATATAGTTGTTCCATGTTTTGTCCCATTTGACTTGCTTTCATCATCTTGTTTCATAGTAATCGACACGATCAGATCGCTTTTTGACGAATGCGATCATGTCATCCTTTGACTTGTATCCATTGGATAAAGTCCTGAATCATCCCAACGTCCCTTTAATATCAACCATTGATTTGTTTGATAAAATCAGAGGTTGTTAGTTGTCCTTATCCTTGTTTTCTTCCAATGTAATCTTGAATAAATCGAGGTATATGTATCAGCAGGTTCATGAGTCTGCTGAGATACATATCAGTCAGCTGAACCATAATTTGCTGTGTTTAAAACACAATGCAGCTGACTTCTTTTATCTAACTTTTATTTGTGAAGTTAGATTACACCTTTTTGCATATAACTAAGTTCCAATCACCATCCAACTTATGAAACTTAGACCTTGTACACAAGGTATATGTAATCAGTTTAGGTCATCACAGACTTCCCTAAATTCTGATTCCATATCCTTGACTTTAATTACTAAGTTTGATCCCTTAGCCTTCATTAACTGAGTTTGAGCCCTCAGCCTTCAGTCTTCAGCAGATTCCTGACTAGTCTACTGACCTAGTTACCCTACTGATATAGACCAGTCTGCTGATATAAACCAGTTGACCATTACAGTGCTTGTTTGATCAAACCTATACAAAGATCAAACTCTAATAAACCTATACATTTGATCTAGACATCTTTTTGCCTTTGCACTATAACAGCTAGTCTGGCACTCATCACTAAAACTCAGAAATAAGTCCAACATATTCACATTTTAAACACTTCAACACTGCTACTTAGAACTATGACAACTTGATTCTATGTTGAATCACCATCTCTTCCAAAAGCATAAGCTGACGCGGAGGTAGATAATTAACATATTAACATTTTAAACACTTCAACACACCCCTTCAAGTGTGGGCCTATAACAAACCTCGGTCAACATGGCACACAAAGACATATATAAAGGGCACACCATGACAACAAAGAGGTCCAACACTTGCACGGTATAAATGGGAAGACAATGTTGGCAGCAAGGATTGATCCCATGACCTCTCGCTCTGACACCATGTTAAATCACCATATCTCCCAAAAGCTTAAACCGATGGGAGGTAGATACTTAACATCTTGAACACTTCAATATTGTAATATTACATAAGTAGGCAATTAATAGGTGGTGCAGTTGTTTTCTATGTTTCTCCCTACCCATTTTCACTAACTTGCAAGCGTCTTGAGAGATCAGATCCATCGTAGTAGAGCTTAATCGTCACCAATAATACACAAGTTCAATTTGAAACTTTGTGGATTTATCATTTGGTGATATAAGGAGGGCCCATACAACTCTGTGTTACAGTTTATCACCCAAAAGCTTGTAACTTTTCAGATAAACTTCCATCTTTTCATCAAAGTTTCCAATTTTACTTCCACAATAAGCTTTGAAGTGTAAACCATCATAAGGAATCCCTATTGAAGAAGATTCACTTATATCTTTTTTTTAAACCTTAAAAGCACCTACGTGCCAGGCATGGACTACTTTGGCCCCAAATGTCTCATACTTGTAGGGGAACGTAATTATCAGAATGGGTATTCATCCAGCGGTTCATCCTGGCCATTCCAACAGATCGGACAAAGTAAAACCTTTTTTTCCACCCATTGATATTAGTAGGGTACTTGGCGGGAATAGGAAATGGGACACTGGTTTCCCGTGGAGACAAACTGACAAAGGTATACCAGCTTGCCATAGCGTGGCACCTTCTGATGAAGAAATTAAAGTTAGTGGGACTTAAAATTGGATACCAACTATCCTTCAGAGAAGAGCAAAATATATTATTGTCATAACTACATTGAGGGCTAACTGAGAAAGGCTCAGGTTGTAGTGAATCAGAATGTAGACGGATTGAATCACCGAAAACCTAAGGCGAACGGCCAATTGCTCAACATAAACAACACAATAACCCTCAGAAGGTGTGTTGGCTCTTTGAAGCCTCGAAAGAAGAAAGGGTCTAAAAGTTTCCCTATTGAGACCATATTGGTCAAAATAAACCAGCATCCACTCCTCTATGTAGGTGAAAGGTTGTCTTCGGCCAGACAAGGTCTGACCCTAGCAAATAAAGAGGCATCAACGGAAGAAGATGTTAGGAAATCTATGCGGAAACGCAGCGGAATTCAAAAATTTATTTCCTTTTAACCAGGATCGACTTCGTTTAAGCAATAAACAAATAAGCTAGTAGACGGTGGTTACCTTAGTTGATCTAAAAGATCGATGCTTTGACCGTCTAAGGAGAGTAGCGATGCACGGAGCCGCCCAAGCGTTCGGCCTCTACCAGTGATCCATACGAACAGCCCGCCTGAATCCTATCATGGATTGCTACTAGAAAAATCCGGTTGCTAGACCGCCTTTTCTCTTTCTCTAATCTCTCTCTAAGAAGCTCTATATTTTTCACAAGAACTATTAGTTCTTGAAATTGTGATGATTAAAAGAGCTAGCCAAGCCTCCCTATTTATAAGGTGACCTACGCCCTTATTGTGTCCCATACTGATTAGGATTAGCTTCCTAGTAGATTGAGAAGAAAGGAAACATTTTTCTAATAAAATAAGGAAAATCCCGTTGATTAATTTATCTCATTAATATTCAATATATTATATTAAATATTTTTCCTAAGATATAGTATATTGATAATATCTTATATCGAATATATCTTTATCTTATTACCATAAATCTATTTTTCCTAAAAATCAATTAATATCCAATATTAATATTATGGTAATCTTATTAATTAAATTGCACAAACCAAATGTATCATATACACTTGTAAATCTGCGCCCCTTATCCAAAATAATTGGCATCCGGAATATTCTTTAATTAATATAATGTTATGATTAACTAATTTGCAAAATACATGTATATCATATATATACATATTTCGAAATTTATGTACCAATATACATATTTAATTAATCAACATAATTAATATAAGTTTTTGCCGAGAAGGACGTATTTATTCAATTATCCGGCTCCAAGGACACTAATTATTAATTAGGACAAATCACATGGAAACTTACCAATATACCCATTTTTAATATATACATCCAAATCTGAATTTCCTTTTTTTTTCCCTTCCTTCTTCCTTCTCTGTCCATTCACAGCAAGCAGCCAAATCTCTTGATTTTCGGACGGCAGCAACCTAATTAAGGTGAAGAATCCGGCGAGATTTGGACAGAGTTATTTGCTGAGACCGATGACGCGTTTTTAAAGCCAATAATGTCCAAATCGCACAAAATCAGTAAAAGATCGAGTCTTGGGTGAAGGTTCGGTGAGTTCAAGAATCCGGCTCTTTAATTGTATGTTGCTGATGCTTATCTCCTCTATTCTATCCTGATAATTATCGAACAATTAATGGATCGATTTCATTTGAATTCCAGAAAAGCTGACGTGTAGGCTCTAATTCGAATCTGAAAGGGTGAATTCTTTCCATTAATATTTGGAGAAGGAGGTTTGCTGTTTGCTGTATTTCCAACTCCGCTGCGTTGTCGCCGGATTTTGGCCTCCGGTGGCTGCTTTGAAAGCCAAAACCTGCTTTGAAGAAGAAGACAAAGCAGCAGGATTTTTTTTTGTTTTTTTGAGGGTGAAGCGGCAGGATTGGGGCTGTTGTTTGGTAAAATGTCGTAACATTTTACAGGCTGTTACTATTTGTTTTTAGTCTGTTACTACTTGTTTTTAGGATGTTACGACATTTTACGGGACTGTTTCGACTTGTTTACTGGCCGTTACTATATTTTACGGGTCATTATTACTTGTTTTAAGATCATTGCTACTTGTTTTTAGGGTTACTATATTTTACTGGTCATATTACTTGTTTTTAGGGTGTTACGATTTTTTTTTAGGTCATTACCACTTGTGTTTAGGGTCATTATTATTTTTCATTGGATCTTACGACATTTTATGGGTAGTTACTACTTCTTCCTTGCTTTTTCTTATTAAAATTATAAGGGGGCATTTTTGTCACTATATTAGCATTTTGTCCTTACTAATCTCTGATTTTGAAATTTGTCCTTCTAGACCCATTTATCATTTTTTTGTCCTTCTAGCCCCTTCCCCCTAATTAATATCTTGTATTATATTTATTCATAATAAATAAATATCACCATATTAATTTATCACTATAACCTTTATAGTCGTGAGATAAATTCCTTCCTTATTTGGTTATCAACTATAACCACATTTTAATCCGGCTAGATGTTCTTATATGTGTGACCCGATAGGCTTCCGAATATGTTGGCCGTAGACACAAAGTGAAAATTACAAAAATGCCCTTCATGCCTAACGATCACGGGATAGCGTCTAGCAACACACCGTGACCCCCAATGTTCGGAAGAGTCAAATGCAATGACTATTACCTTTCATGTGAAACAGTTACCGTGTAAATAGAATCCTATCGTTGTAATAATATCCATACGGTCATTTGTCGAGTGTCAAACATCAACGACCATATCTTATAATCTGGATATCATGCTCTCTCGAAGTAACTCATTTACTTCCACTTTGCAAAGTTTCACGAGAGTAAGACATTTTTTATAAGAAGGCCCTTTCGGATATTCACCCCTACTGATAGGGTACACGATTTCCGGACGACCAAACATGCATACTCCGCATGCTTCAGTATCACACCCAATCACTACCGCATGATTTCCCCATGGCTAGGGGAAACCTCAATAGTGTCAAAGCATGACAATCCACAACGTGATGCCATGTGGACTCCGGTCCTAAGGATAATTACACAACTACCACATAGTGTGACACTTAACAGTGTAAGTGGGTCAATCTAACGTATGCATTCTCTAATACACGTCCACGTACAGTCCAAGTGTCTCTACACTTTGATAGACGAGATCTATCCCTGCCCTTAAAGACAGAAGTCATCTAATACGTGCTAGCCTGTTTGTACTATCAATGCCTAGTTTAATAGTACATCAGCTTAGAGACATTTAAGTATCAAACTTATTAAATTGATTAGAGATCTCATCAACCATAATCGCCTATCGTGGTTTCTCTATCACAGCTTAATACTAAGGACGTTATCATATAACAATTCACAATTGGTTCTTTAAAAGAAGATATATATGACAACAGAACAGCCATTTAATATATGTATAAACATAAAAAAAAATAGTAGAAATGATCCGACCCGGTCGGACCCGGTCCAACCCGATTGGATTTAGGACACTATTTCAACAATTTCCCACTAGGCCTAAAACCAATCACTCGCACACACAAGACCAAGTTGAAACACAAGAATCTTATGCAATACTCGCAACCAGCCTTAGCTGTGAACAGATCGCTATCCGTGGGGACTCAGACTATCTTCATATCATGTTCCAAATGATCAAGTCAAAGGAACCGCCTCAACACACACATGAATATCTGATGAGACCCTGGTCCTTGCTTCAAGCAATGAATCCACTTACTATCAGTTATATAGAAAAGGTGGAAGAACCATACAAGGTTCAGGAATGAACCTTCTAGATCCATGTATCGCTCTCTCATTTACTTCCAAGGCACTACTGTGTTTTGGCCAAGTAGTAGAATTTACAGTGATCCATAGCTAAGAACATTTCCAGCTCACTGTATTACTAAATCAAAGTGACTGCAAACCCAGACCGTAGCTCCCACTCGCCTTCATAAGACTCATGATATACGTCTGTATAACTATATTTATCTGATTCCAAGTTTCAATAAACTAGGAAACCATCCTTAACTTGTTTAAGGATAATCTCGACATTCACCAGATTTACTTTCATACTTGCTCATTACTTTTCATGGTCTATTAACATCTGGCATTACTTTTATGATGGTTCCTATCGCAGTAAGAAAGGAAACCTTCCATAAGCATCATCTTTCACCTTATCTTTAGGACCAACGTCCTAATATAGATAGATCTTGAAAACACCGGCTAGCAGTATCTCCGGTCGCAATCTATGCTAAACTCTTTTAGCATCACATATATATAGGTAAACTATAAACTAACAGCAGTTAAATATATCATTATAGACTCTTATTTCCAAAAAATAAGAACTACTAATCCAAGTGCTTTCGTAAAGACCTTGAACTACCAAACAGTAATTGACTGTGACATGGGGTGATAATTCCCAAGAGAGATATCCAATACCTTACTCAAAAATTATAACACACTCCCACTATCCATCATGCACATTGGGCATATCCCTTCTTTTGACTTAATCAAACTCCTTTGATTATCAAACAAAGAAATCATCTAGAGAAACCCATAAATGGATCTCGTGGGCTCACATATCATGTTATCGTTTATGAACATCGGGTTGTTTGCCCAACGTCTTCAACACTATCATATAGCCATGATATGAAGTTATACCAAGCATAGTCTGAATAGAACTGGGCTCAACAGGCAGCATAAAGATAATTACAAGGTTTACACCACATACCCTTCAGCCATCACTATAGCCTTATGGTAATCATATTACTATCCACGTCAGCCTTTCAGGGACATTCCCTCTAGGTAAGACAGACTAGGTTCACAACCTGGTTGTCATTGATGGAATTTAATTCAGATATTATGGCTCCTAGCCATATCTCTCAATCTTGCCTTTCAAACATTCCTTCATAAGTCGTGAGATATTCATTCTTCAAGATGAACATACCAGCAGCCTTTTCAGGCTCTAGGTTATCCACAGACTTACAGAACTTTTGTATGCAATGAGCAGTGTTCTACACCTCATCGCTATGCGGCGCCTACTCGTGTTCCTATGGTTGAATATCTCCTTGTGGTTCTCAAACTACTTTTGAGATCTATGTTTACTCCCACTGTCTCTTTTGGAAGAGATACTTCCTCTAGAAGATAGCATGTTTGGAGACAAACACCTTTTTCTCCGTGGACAAGTAAACATTATCTAGCATACTTGCTAAGATGTTCCACAAAGTTGCATATGTCGTACTAGGCTCCAAGCCTTTCTGACTTTGCCTATGACAACTTCAAATCCTCGGTTAAGATAGATTCGACATTATCCCCTTCCATATCTAATATGGAATTTGTTCAACCTTTATTCTTTGGAACTCGGTTAAGTATGTGAATTGTATAAGGGCGCTATCCCGAAACGGGTAAGGGATACTTTGCATGGCTTATGTCACACCTTTATCATATAAAGTGTTGTTTCTATTTTAGGAACACAATCTAATTATGTATCCCAAAAGTGGTATCCTTCAAGGGAGAATCTTATTCCTTTTCAGACGACTTCTGAAACACCCTTCAGGTATTAATTACTTCAATCCAATTGAAGATTAATTCCTTTGTAGTTCATCAATCTCATATTCGTGCTAGCTCAAACTTTTCGGGCTTTCCGAATCATGCACTTCACTGAGTACACTTGACTATTTCTAAAAATAGTCATACAGATTAACAAAAGTTATTTGTGGCATTAATTGTCATTAGCCAACAAACATCGGTATGCTTAGGCTTTGGACAACTTTCTAGATTTTATAACCTTTTCATAAAAGGGTATTTTAGTCATCTTTAGATAAGATATGTATTACCCACATAATTCATAACCACATGGTTCAGACGTCATCAGAATGACATCTGATCACACGATTCCCCTCCATAGAGACTATGTCTAGAACGACCACCAAATATTAAGGATAACAACCATATAAACATTTAGTTGAGATTTCATCACATATCAACTATATCGTCACATCAATCTAGTATGTTAGATTCAGTGACCTTTCAACTTTATCGGAATAACATTTAATCTTTACAATTAAATATGTCTACTAAATCCTAACAAGTAACTGAAAATGTGTTCTTCATAAGAACCGGAACACAATAACGTTTATTTATTTCCTTTATCAATTTTCTAGATTCATAATACAATACCGAAAATGTCGCAATGTTGCTTCACTTTTCGTATCTAAGTGTATTCCGTATTTAATCTTTCTAATTTAGTCTTCATAAGACTTAAGAAAAATCACAAGAATTGTGTCTTCAATTTTCTTTCATAAAGAAAATCCAACGTTTGTTAAATAGTCTATATAACCTTTTGAATCATATTCAAAACATGAATTATTTACTATCAAGCAATGATTAAAGAATTAAGTCGATACTTAAATCTTACAATTTTGAAAACAACCTTCCAAAATTAGTTGCGGTCATTCTTATCCAACGTATGAATTAATTGTCATCGTATGACAGAATGATCATATTGGATAATATCCAATATATGATTAATTCATTGAAACCAATTTCAAGTGATTTAATCATAGCATGATCTTCCGTTTTGACTAATAATTAAAGCCTTGGAGTACTCCATCAAATATGTAGTCTCTAACTACTATAACGGGGTTGCTCGTGTCATTATTTATTTAAAAGGATTAAAATTACTTAACCATATTTGAGAACGTTTCTCAAAAGAAACAATCATAATTTGGTTTAACTAATCGAGAATAAAAAACATAAATATAGAAGTTTTCTAAAAACTACAAAATAAAATAAAGATAAAAGAGTTTTGTTGTTTATACACACAAAACCAAAACCGGTCTTTTGATTTATGATTTTACTCCCACTAGTCAAATACTCCCAATTGACTTTCAAGAATGTTTAAAAATTCTTTAGTGGCCATGATCCCTTCTGGTTACCCCGATTCCCGACGAGGGCCGATCAACCGGATAATGGTCGGACTCCGGCCAATCAGTTTGGGCCACGTCACCCTACCAGCAGATCTCACATGTGATATACGACCCAGCTTAGGTCTGGGGTGCTTTTGACATTGGTAAAATCCGGAAATTATGTATATCGTTCAAATTAGGCATAAAATGGGTCAAAAAGGTCAATGAGCCAGTCCAGCATAAGCCCATAGGTGGGCCGCATGTCCAAAAGAGTCTGTCAGAAACAAGTTGACCTCATCCCAGGTCACTCTCTGAGTTCAGCCAGCCTTATATTAGCATTAATCAGCCGACCCGAGCATTAATGGCCGTTATACCGCATTAATGGGCATGATCCCACGATTAATCCATTTTTTGACACATACGATTAATCCTTATTAACTGCCCAAGTCCATGATTGATCACATTCCATGATTTTAGTCTAATTAAGCCATGATTGTCCCACGATTGGCATCACACTAGCCTCAATCAAAGGCCCAACTAATCAGGGATCTCTACATTAACTCTTTCTCGAGGGAGGCCTATTAAATGATCATCATCCTCACAATACATAACTATGTTATTGGCTAGATCTCATACACTTTGGGTACGTAGGCGGTCTCATTGACACGGCCACAAATCGTCATCAAAATCTCCAAATTTAGTAGTTGGTATTCTCCTAAAATGATTCAATTACCCGACTAAATTCTTGAGCAATATTCCGGCATCATCAATTTCGAAAGGTCGTTTATATGTGTGTGACCCGATAGGCTCCCAAATATATTGACTATAAATATAAAATTCATATGCAAAATACCTAGTATCAAAGTTACACCAACAAAAATGTTATCAACATAAATATAGCAAACTTTAAAAGAGAAGAGTTGTTATACGGTTGTGAATCGTGGTATACCAAACAAATGGTTGATATGCATTTTAAAATATCTTCTCTCACATAGTATGAATATACTGGTGTAAATAAGACGCATCTCACCTGAGTTAAATAAAACTCACCCGTTCACTTGATATATATGTAGCTCTAAAATAATTATTTCATTATAATTCTTCTCTTGTAACATCCCACTCCCGGATACCGGGTCCTTAAGAGAACGTTTGGCGCGTATAACATTAAATAAATCCAATATTATACGCAAATTTCTACGTTGTCGTATCAAAATAAAGCAAACGGAAGCTAAAATACTCGGGTAAAACCATAAATGCTACTAAGAATAGATTACAACTATACTAAAGATAGAAATGGATAACTTGCAACAACGAATATCTTACAAAGTACGATGTCCTAAGTACAACAAACTTATATTACAAACAGTCTCAAAATAAAAGTACAACATATGTTGAAATAAAATACAACTTAGTCTAGTACAACATAGATAATGAAGGAAAATAAAAAGAACATCAAGTAGCATAGCATCACATGTCATCCTCAAAGTCGTCATCAAACTCTTGTTCATCCTGTTCATCTTCTCACCCCACAAAGCATACAAAACAAACATGCAATGGAGGTAAGTACAAAGGTACCTAGTAAAAGGTAGAAGCTATTGAATAATTTAGTCTTACAACAGAAGGTTCTTATTATTATTAAGTTATCTTTGTGATACCAACTCAAACTCTAGGTTTCACTTCATGCTCATCAACCTGTCATTGAGTCCTACTTGTTTCTAGCTTAACATATCTTTGTTACATTGGTATTCAAGGGCACTATGCATGGTGTTACTCACAATGAAGTATCTGGGTGCAACCTATTAGTGGATCACACCAATAGCCACGGGCTAGTCCCAATAGTGTACACGTTCGGTGAAGTCCCTGCGTACTTCGGGTCTTGTAAATCTACGGAGTTATTAATTCGTGAAGACCCTCTACTCCTGGTGCCCCTTGGGCCAGCAGAGTTGTTAACTTTATCCGACCACCCACACATCGCGATATAGACTTGTGTCTTACCAAGAATAACATGATGTTTAGGTTTTTACTACACAAGTACGTATGTTATTAATTGTTAACTATCAACCTAAGTGTTTTCAAAGAAAGTTCCCTTACAACGTCTACTCCCTCACATAGACCACTAGACAAGGACAAGGCCTAGCACATTACACAGACATTGATGAATACTAATTTATCAAAGCACGGGCCAATCATGCTCTTCTGATGGTCCCAAACTTCAACTCTTAGGAAGAATCCATTCAGCGCCGGAACTTAACACATCATAAGCTTAATCATGGCTTGTTCATGTTCATTTAAAACTGGATTCAGGGCTAAAAACTACTCAAAACACCAAAACATAGGTTTTGGCACGCGCTATAACCTGAATCAGCAGACTGTCAGCTTTTTGGTTCAGTTTAGCTTGTGCTAAAACCAATATGGCGCATTCTAAAAAGCCTCTGAAAGGTTCAGCACTCTCTGTTTCACCTTTAGCGCACGCTAAAAGCTCTATGTACTATTATCCCTCGTTCTGGTTTCGTTTTGGCACACGCTAAACGCCTTTGGCACACGCCAAAGCCACTAAAAAGCCCTAAACATGCTTTTCTCCACACTTTACGATTTCTAATCAAGTCCCAACCATTTTTTACAGCAAAACAACACAGTAACAGCAACAAAACAGGTTTTAAACATGCTATAACACATCATATCACAACAACAACACTTAAGCATGATTTCTAACCACAAACCAACATCAAAACTCAACCTTAACATCATAAACATAACTATTCATTTGGAAGAGCCTCTTAATTGATTGAATTCAAAAACCAATGCAAAACTCCAAGAATCTGCAACACTCTTCCCAGACTTCAACGAAAACCTATTTTGATCCACAATTGAACAAAAAATCATTGTGATCAAAAGTTTCTACGCAAAAGAACTACGAATTCAACCAAAAACAACCACCAAACTTGAACAAATCTTGTTGTTTCCAACAATAGGGCAAAACTAACATTTCTCAATTCTCCAACTTTTGGTATCAACTTGTAGCCCTTCTCCCGCTGATTCCGAATCCTCAATTTCTTCTTAAATCTACCAAGAACTCACTGAGAATTCGGAATAAGTCTATCTTCCATCACTTTGCTCTCATACTTCGAACTTTCCAGGGGAAAGTGTCTTTTGACATTACCTCTAACTTAAATGGGAAGTTAATTCCCCAAATAAAAACCTCCCACCATAATTGCTATTAACTCCCTTTAATTCCATTAAATCCATAATCTCCTTTATTTAATATATATATATATATATATATATATATATATATATATATATATATATATATATATATATATATATATATATATATATAAATACTTTAATCCAAAATAATAATAAATCTAATATTCCGTTTTCACAAAAATGACACGTTTGTCGAAAATCGGAATATTACATCCCTCCCCCTTAAGAGGAGTTTCGTCCTTGAACTGGAACATACTGAACTAAAACCTTCATCTGCATCAACACTCTTCAACCCAAACACAAAACCGGATCTTCATCTTGTTTCTCATGGACAACAACTAACAACAATGATCTTGCTAACCATGGAGTCAAAACACTACTAATTCCCAAACTGTTTGAACCCTTGCACATTTAACCCAAAACTGACACCTCACTAGCCAATCTTCTACTCAACATTTCAGCCCCTTATAACTCACTTTACCCGGATGGTGTCCATAAAGTTTCCTAAAGGTTGAAGGGTAGGTTTAACTTCTTAGATATCTTACTTAACACAAAAGTATTTTCTTCTCACATATTAATTAAGGCTGACATAGCTAAGTTATACATTAATAATGCATCTAAAAGTTAGTTCATTCACTTGAATACAGTTACAACATGAAATTAATTCATGTCATAAGAATACTTTAGGAAAATAAAAAAAAAACTAAAAGGTGCCTGGAGCGACTGCATCCAAAGCAAACACCCTTGTTGGTCGACTTGCACTTCCCTGGTTGTTTCATTGAATTCTTCTAGCATTCCTTGAAGGGCAAGCTCTTGCAAAGTGTCTCGTATCTCCACAAACTTAACATCCATTTGTATCTGCTCCACATTCCCCAGAGTGATTCTTTTTTGCATTTCGGGCAACTCGGCACACTTGCTGATGATGTGGCTGCTAACGGTACTGAGGTCTTCTTCACACCTTGATGATGTGCTTCACGGACATTTCCTTGGCTACTCTCAAAGGATCTTTTTACACCAACCACAAATGATGGTTTGTTCTTGAAAGTCTCAACCTCTAACGTATTTTTCAACATCTCCGCTATTGTCCTTGGCGTAGCTCCCAACATACACACTTGAATCTCTCGAGACAGACCATTTTTAAACAATGCCATTTTCTTCTCTTCAACCCCCATAATCTCGGGGTAAAACTGGCCAACTCATTGAAATGATTTGTGTATTGCGAAATCGTCATCTGTAGTCCTTGCTTAAGGTTCAAAAATTGACTTGTCTTGTTTTCTTGAACCGATGGTGGAAAGTACTCGGTGTGGAACAACTCCTTAAACAATTTCCACTCAAAAATCTTACCATGGCTACTATCTATAGCCTCAACCCAACTTTCACCCATACCTAACAAGAATCCAACGGCTAATTGGGCCATCTTTGTCTCGGGTATGTTAACATTTCTACATGTTTTTTAGGGGGTATACATGCTTTCTAGATGCTTCGAATCCATATTTCTACCTTCGCCGGCTCTACATTCCCAAAGAAGCTTGAACAGGTTCCTCTTCAACTTTGTGTACCAATCAACCGAAAGCGCTTGATCATAAACCGGTGGTGCCGCTAGAGGTCTAACCGGTGAAACAACTGGTGGAGAACCAAAAGGTAGTTGTGGTTTTTGAGGTACTTGAGGTGGGTATGGAGGTGGATATGGTTGTTAGGAGGAGCCACTGGTGGTACTTGATAGTAAGGGTAGTATCCTTGGGGATGAGGTGAAGTATGGTAAGGTTGGTGAAGCCCATAGGGTGGGTAACCAAAACCTTGATGTTGTTCAATCCTTGGTGACGGTGGTATGATGGTAGGTTGAGGTGGATGACTTGTGGGTAGAGGATTGAAAGTCTGCTGATATAGAGGGATTATTGGAGAATATGGGTAGATTACCGGTGGTGGAGGTGGAGGATGCATATTAGCTGGAGGTGGGTACACTTCAATCGCAAGAGGTAGATACACCAGTGGTATATCACCTACAATAGTAACATGTAAAGGTCCATCACCATGCTCATGTGGACTAAAGTGTGAAGGTAGTTCCTGATGAACCGGAGGTTGTTCTTGATGAAACTGGGGTAGGGGTAACTGATTCTGATGAAGTCCCAGTAGATAAACCCTTTCTACGTAACCAACAACTACTTCATTCTGATCCAACTCATTTGCCTCTTGCCACGCTCTTGAACTTTCAACACCACGGACGCCTCTACGGGTTTATACCATTCTGAAAAGACCAAGGAAGATCAGAATGTTACTAAGTGGTTTAAAGAAATCTTATCTCAAGGAAAGAAGCCTCGGATAGCAAATGACGCTTCTCTTTGATACCAACTGTAACGCCCCGCTCCCAGATACCGAGTCCTTATCCGGAAGAGAATGTTCGGCGCGTGTAACATTAAATAAATCCAATATTATACGCAAGTCTCTACGTCGTCGTATCAAAATAAAGCAAACGGAAGCTAAAAGACTCAGGTAAAACCATAAATGCTTCTAAGAATATATTACAACCATCCCCTCTCCCGTAGGTCGAGTCTATTTCATAACCTCTTCTAAGATCTAAGAAATGATAGGTAAAGCGCTCTAACCCTTCAATAACGATAGAAATGGGTAACTTACAACAACGAATATTTTACAAAGTACGATGTCCAAAGTACAACAAACTTATAATACAAACAGTCTCAAAATAAAAGTACAACATAGGTTGAAATAAAATACAACTTAGTCTAGTACAACTTAGGTAATGAAGGAAAATAAAAAGAACATCAAGTAACATAGCATCACATGTCATTCTCAAAGTCGTCATCAGACTATTGTTCAACATGTTCATCTTCTCGCCCCACAAAGCATACAAAACAAACATGCAATGGAGGTAAGTACAAAGGTACCTAGTAAAAGGTAGAAGCTATTGAGTAATTTAGTCTTTCAACAGAAGGTTCTTATTATTATTAAGTTATTTTTGTGAGACCGACTCAAACTCTAGGGTTCACTTCATGCTCATCAACATGTCGTGGAGTCCTACTTTGTTTCTAGCTTAACATATCTTTGTTACATCAGCATCCATGGGCACTACGCATGGTGCTACTCACCATGAAGTATCTGGGTGCAACCTATTGGTGGATCACATCAATAGCCACGGGCTATCCCCGATAGTGTACACGTTCGGTGAAGTCCCTCCGTACTTGGGGTCTTGTAAACCTACAGAGTTATTCATTCATGAAGTCCCTCTACTCCTGGTGCCCTTGGACCAGCAGAGTTGTTCACTTTATCTGACCGCCCACACATCGCGATATAGACTTGTGCCTTAACAAGAATAACATGATGTTTAGGTTTTTACTACACAAGTACATATGTTATTACTTGTTAACTATCAACCTATGTGTTTTTAAAGAAAGCTCCCTTACATCTTCTACTCCCTCATCTAGACCACTAGACAAGGACAAGGCCTAACACATTACACAGATATTGATGAATACTAATTCATTAAAGCACATGTCAATCATGCTCTTCCGACAGTCCCAAACTTAAACTCTTAGGATGAATCCATTCGGTGCTGAACTAAACGCATCAGAAGCTTAATCATGACTTGTTCATGTCCATTTAATGTTATAACATTAAGAAACAACATTGAAAACATGATTTATGGCTAAAAACTACTCAAAACACCAAAACAGAGGTTTTGGCACGCGCTAAAACCTGAATCAGCAACTTGGAAGCTTTTTGGTTCAGTTTAGCGTGCCCTAAAACCTATATGGCGCATGCTAATACGCCTTTGAATGGTTCATCACTCTCTATTTCACTTTTAAAGCGCGCTAAACGCCTTTGGTGCACGCTAAAAGTTCTCTATACCATTATCCCTCATTCTGGTTTCGTTTTGGCGTGCGCCAAAGCCACTACAAGACTCTAAACATGCTTTTCTCAACAATTTATGATTTCTAATCAAGTCCCAACCATTTTCGACAACAAAACAACACAGAAACAGCAGCAAAACATGTTCTAAACATTCTATAACATATCATATCACAACAACAACACTTAAGGATGATTTCTAACCACAAACCAACATCAAAACTCAACCCTAACATCATAAAACATAACTGTTCATTTGGAAGAGCCTCTTACGTGATTGCAAGCAAAAACCAAAGCAAAACTCCAAGAAATCTGCAACACTCTTGCAAGACTTCAACGAAAACCTATTTTGATCCACAATTGAACAAGAAATAATTGTGATAAAAAAATTTCTATACAAAAGAACTACGAATTCAACCAAAAACAACCAATAAACTTGATCAAATCTTGTTGTTTCCAAAAGTAGGGTAAAACTAACCCTTCTCAAATCTCCAACTTTTTAGTATCAACTTGTAGCTCTTCTCCCGCTGATTCTGAATCTCAATTACTTCTGAAATCCACCAAGAACTCGCTGAGAATTTGGATTAAGTCTCTCTGCCTTCACTTTGCTCTCAAACATCGAACTTGCCAGGGGAAACTGTTTTTCTGATAAAACCTCTAACTTAAATGGGAAGTTTTTTTTCTTTTGAAAAACTTAAATGAGAAGTTAATTCCCCAAATAAAAACCGCTCACCTTAATTGCAATTAACTCACTTTAATTCCATTAAATCCATAATCTCCCATTTAATATATATATATATATATATATATATATATATATATACTTTAATCCAAAATAATAATAAATCTAATATTCTGTGTTCACAAAAATGACACGTCTTTCATTTTCCCGAAAATCGGAATATTACGTCCTATTTTAAATTGCTATAAACCAACTCATGCTCATGATCTAAAAGATTCAAAAACCCCTCCCACTCCTCTCATTACAAAAAAAAACTAAATAAATTTAAAGAAAAGCTCCGGTAGCATAATTGTTTGAATCCATGGTGCTATTTCTAATTAAACTAATATGGAATAACAAGCACATGAAGTACCGGAGAAAACAGTTATGATACATGTACAACTGTTGTTCCACAACGGGTGACACAAGATTAATTTACATCATAATCAAGTACACAGAAGAAGGTAGTGTCACTATTTATGTCAGAACAGTTGTATCTGTATCATTACTCGAGAGTGTATTTTTTTAGTAATAATTATGAAAAGCTTGATTAAGACATAGTATATTGTTTATTCCGTGTGAATAAGTCCGCCGGCACATATCATAATCAAAGCAAAGCCCTTTTACTTATTCTAAATTAAAATATTAAAAACCAATCACTTCCTAACTAAAATGTCTCTTGTTTGAGCTCTATTCTCCTTACACCCCTTATAAGTTCCGACACTTGAAAAGAAAAAGTTGATTCATTCAAACAAGTGTCTCCATTAGAGGGCGAATTAAGTCCTTAAGCGGCAATGGAAGCCTTAGTAATTAACACCAACATGATGGAATTTGATTTCTCTTGCTATAGCAATTCCACCACTACCACCACCACCACCACCCCTACAACCACCACTACTACCACCCCAACCACCTCCGAAACTTGTTGCACCTGGAATGACTGGTCACCCGTCGTCAATTGGGATCAATTTTCACATGGAAACGACGATTTCCATGTGTTAATGGATTCCATGATCGATGTTGACGAGGGAGTTGTCGTCATTCCAGCATCTGAGGGATGCAGCATAGCTACATCCCCAGAAAACACCATGATCGACATGGAAGAAGATTTCCACGTCGACATGGTGGAAGATACTAAAGGGTTGCGTCTTGTCCATCTCCTCATGGCGGCAGCGGAAGCACTTGGCGGTGCGAATAAGAGCCGGGAATTGGCTCGGGTGATATTGGTTCGGCTCAAAGAGTTGGTTTCTCCAAATGAAGGAACCAACATGGAAAGATTGGCTGCTTATTTCACAGAAGCTTTACAAAGCTTGCTTGATGGAGGAACATTGCATATTAATAAGCATTGGTCATCATCTTCATCAAGCAATAATAATGGAACCCAATTCAAAGATGATATCCTTCAATCAGATGTTCTTGCTGCATTTCAGCTATTGCAAGACATGTCACCATATGTAAAATTCGGACATTTTACTGCAAATCAAGCAATTCTTGAAGCTGTTGTCCATGAAAGAAGAGTTCACATTGTGGACTATGATATTATGGAAGGTATACAATGGCCATCACTTATGCAAGCTTTAGTATCCCGAAAAGACGGCTTACCCGTCCCCCACCTTCGGATCACGGCATTGTCGAGAGGGAACGGCGGGACCGGCGGTGGTCGCCGCTCGTTCGGTACCATGCAAGAGACTGGGCGGCGGTTGACGGCGTTTGCCGCCTCCATCGGACAGCCGTTTTCGTTTCATCAATGCCGGCTCGACTCCGACGAGACGTTCCGGCCGTCTAGCTTGAAATTAGTACGTGGTGAAGCTCTAATAATAAACTGTATGTTACATTTACCACATTTAAGTTACCGTTCTAAAGAGTCAACTGTCTCATTTTTAACCGGAGCCAAGACATTGAACCCAAGGTTAATTACATTAGTTGAAGAAGAAGTGGGCCCCTCAAGTGATAATGGGTTTTTAGGTAAGTTTATGGATTCTCTTCATCGTTATTCAGCTATGTATGATTCACTTGAAGCCGGTTTCCCGATGCAAAGCCGAGCTCGGGCACTCGTCGAACGCGTATTCATCGGTCCTAAAATCACCGGATCGATCGCACTGGTTTACCGAGCAGAACGAGAAGATCAGGAATGCTCTCCTTGATGCTGAGCGGTTGGTCGAATCGGGTTTCAAAAAAGACTATCGCTTTTAATCATCATCGTCGTCGAAATCGTTGTTGACTTTTCAACGACGGTTACGGCGTCGAAGAATTAGCCACCAACAAAATTGTGCTTGGATGGAAGTCAAGACGTTTACTATCTGCATCTATTTGGACCTCCTCAGATAATTAATAGTTAGAATTAAAAATAAATTTTTAAAACAATATTTAGTAATTTTAATTAATGTTTTTAATTAATCGTCAATTAAGCAAGTATTTACTTCTTATTACTAGGTATAACATTTGGTTGAGTTTTAAGTTGTGACTTAAGAAGACATGTATTTTTCCTTTTCATTAATTAGTAATATGTCTAATGTGAATATGTTGAGAAAGTTACAGTGATTTATTTAAAGTTTTTGCTATTTTATTCTGTCTGGGAAGTGTATATATTAATATGATTAACTGTTGCTCTCAGTTATGTTTGGATGTATTAGACTGACATATGCTTGCTTCCGTTAATCTATATAATTAAATACATATACATAATTTTATGCTATTTTATAATTAAATCATTTTCATTACCCATTTGAATCTATCATATGCTTAGAACAGTCGATTCGCAGAATTTGAACCTCTTCATTTAAAAATTAGTTACAGTTCCAAAGAAAAAAGAAATTTGAATACATTTCATACCAAAGATGAGAAGGAAGACTTTGATATTTTTGTATTGGGAAAATTATTTTATACATTAATCTTTACATATATATATATATATATATATATATATATATATATATATATAAGTATGTATGTATGTATATATATATATATATGTATTCGTTAACTCATAATTAAGGACAGATATGTATAATATATTTATGTGTAAGTATATGATTTCATATTGTATGTAAAAATATTTGTATAGATATATATGTGTATTATGCATAATTCATAAACTTGTTCTGCTTGTCGTGTTTTATTTATCTTTAATACTTATTATTTTTTATGCATGAGATGCTCTCTCCAATTGTCTATCGGACGGTGAGATGAGAGGTATGTTTTTGTCTGCTTGGGCACAACAAGGTGGGTAAAAGTTAGTAGTTGAGCCTTAGTGGGCAAAAATGAGATTTTATATTATGTTATCTAGACTAGTGACCATTATAATTACAGAAAAGAAACAAGTAGCACAAGTACTCCATCCGTATCAAAATATAAGTCGTTTTAGAGTTTTCACACATATTAAGAAAGTAACTAAATATCGTTAATATATAACTAAAATGCATAATACATCTTTTGACTATAATTAATGCATCAACTGTAAAATGGTTGAATTGATATAAATTAGAGGTAACATGAGGAAAAATGTTAATAAATGTACTATTGCTATTGTGAATGATTTATATTGTACGATAAAAGGAAAAAACAAAAAACTAGGATGACTTATATTTTGGAGCGGAAAGAGAGTAACAAAGTTCTAGAAATTGCGTTAGTTTTTTTCCAGTGAGATGAAAGATATTATTAGAACAAACCGGACTATCATCGGAAAAATAAGACAAAGAAACGCCCGTAAAACAACATAAAAGCTAAAGAAAAGATACAAAACAAGAACAGAGAAACAACTGAGCTATCAAGAACAGAGGTCTCAAAGAGACATACTTGACAAAGAGAGGCGAAGAAGCCCATGAGGCCGTAAACTTCACCTGAAATACAAGTAAAACCACAACAGAAAGAAAGAAAACGAGAAATAAACACTACAAAAACCATCAACAACCCTAGGACCATCACCGGAACCAACATATACACCACGATTATGAGCATGCAAATGCAAGCCGGATCAAAGGCAATACGAGTTAAAGGAAGCTACCGACCATGATCCATGGAAGCCATCAACGATCTACAAAAAGCAAACATATATGCAACCAACATCCATACCCCACCACCAGAAAACGCCGGGCGCCGTCACCGTACATCAAAATATGCCCGGAAGAATGACCCCTAACATCCATACGGGAAGACAACTACCTTAGCCGCCGCTAAGTACTTGAAGCCTTAGAGGGGATAAGAAAGGCAACGCCTCCGGCGTCCATCGGAAAACACCAAGGGAGACGACCGATGAGAGCAGGCCGGACACACCACAAGAAGGAGACAAACAAGTGGAACCAATTTTTTTTCATAACAGAAGAGGAAAAACGGATGGACGCGCAAGGACGGAGGCAAGTGTATCTCCAGGTGCTTTCCTAAAAAAAAAATATTATTACACTAAAAATATATTTAATTCAGGTTCAATCCATAAAATATTCTTAATCCAAATTTCACCCATGAAACCTGGATATACCCATTAAATTTCACCTAAAATTCAAATCCCGGCCCGCCTCGCGGACGCGGGAAGTTCTGGCAGCCTCCGGCGCCAGCTTAGAGCGTTGAGGAAGACGAGAGGCTTTTGAGAGAAGAGAGAGCACTTTTAAAGAGAGAGAAAGCAGTCATATCTCCCCAAAAAGAGTTGAACTTGCGTTAGTTTATCGACTCAAACGCAATTTTTTCCATATCATTAGTTAAATTGAAATGTATCATAATTTCAACTAAACATACTTTTAAATAGGGAATTATTTTATATACGAATTATGATGATGTATGAAATCACTATGTGAGAATAAGATAGGATCCAAATTCTTGAACCATAGGCCACACCTAGAAGTTAATAAAAACGGGGGTTGGGAGTACATGAAACAGTTGCTCCACCATTATAACTATTTACATATCGGAAAATTGAGACAAGTTGTCATAGTTCACACATAGAGTTGTTGTATCCTTTACAATTGGAAGAATGAGATTTTATACATGAGAAAGGGTGTCCGTAATGACGTAGGTTGTTAAGTCTAGTTAAGCAATAATCAGAATCAGAAACGCCTCGCTCACTGATACTGAAGTCGCTATCCTGAAAAAGTGCGTTAAGACGCATAGCAAATAAATAAAATTTAATGCATACACGCCACCTTATTAATAATCAGAGATACTAAACGACGCGGAAGCTAAAAGATAACTCGGAAATTAAAATTACAAACCAAACAACTGAAACGTCTCCCAAAAACTGTACCAGAGTTACAAGTGCTGTTCTACAAAAACCGAATTCAAAAGAGAAACTAATCACCCAAGAACATCATCCAAATCTTAAAGTACAACACCCTCGGAACTCCCTTAACAAAAATAAAATAAAATGAAAGATAACAAAACTACAAAGAAACCGCTGGATTCCAAGCTTAGATCCCACTCATTCCTCGTCCTCAGGATAACCCTCAGCCGTCTCGTCATCCTCCGGATACACATCTAAAAGAAAGAAGGGACAAAACACAGGGAATAACGGGTGAGTACAAAGTACACAAGAATATGAGTAGGTTCCGCACTATCATAGCTTCTCAACCGAAGAAGAAGGCGTCGCCGTCTTTTATTAACTTTTCCGTTATTAACCTAGCTACCTATCACATTGCGTTCATGGCACAACACGAGGTCCCTGGGTTTCTAGCTTAGCTCACTATTTGTCACGCTAAGGTTGGCAAGGACACATACGACCGGTAATTACGCCGCACCGATTACGATTACGACTCTACTAGAATTGCGTCTCAAAGTAGTACGAACAACTTGTGTTCGATAGTGTGCTGACCTGTGCATGTACTCTCGTGGAATTCCGGATGACCACAGAGGCACACATCACATCGGGCCATAAACACATCGACGGAGTTTAAACGTGCCTTACGCAAACCTCCCAAAGCATGTAATCTTTTAGCTATCACATATGTAGTTTATTAAGTGTTTAACTAGCCACCTAGTTCATTCACATAAAAGGCCTTTATCATCTACTCAAGGTCCTAGACCACTAGACTCTAACCTCCTAGCACATACACAGACAATGGCGAACACTAGCTCGTCAAAGCACTAAGTCCGTCAAGGCTCTCCGCACGGTCCCCTACGAACGATCACGGTTAGTGAAAAATCCGTAAGGTTGGGTTCTATGCACGTGGGAACTCCCTTCAAGACTTAGTTCAAGATTAAAGATCAGATTATAAAGCCTGGACATGAGCGGACACCACAAAACAGTTCAAACCAACATTTGCCCAACTAGGCTCTTATCCGTACAGATGGATAAGTTATCCGTACGGATGACCAGTATATCCGTACGGATAAATGCCCCAACCATCCGGATAACTCACTGTTTCCCCAAAACTCCATATCAGTGACTTATCCGTACGGATAAGCCTTCTATCCGTACGATAGCCCCAAAATCCTCGCATCTAAAACCGCAGAAACGTACTCTCATTTATTTCCACCCCAAAACCAATCCCAACTCCACCTTTTATACACCAAACAAAGAAAAGAAATGTAATAAACATACAAAACTCCAATTCACTGATTGGTCCCCTAAAATAGTACGAAGTCTAGCCACGTTACCTTTTGATTGCGTGGTTCTACGATTCCAAGCCCTCGAAGCACCAACAAGCCTTAAGCCTTGAACCTATACAAACAACCTGCACCTTAAAACTTCCTACGATATCAAAACAAAGAAGAAAACAAAGACCTTGATGCTATTCATCAAGTTCTAAGCCAAAGAAGATGAAAACTCACCGGAACGAAATCACAAATCGTTTGTACCGGGAGAATCACCGCGATCCTCCGAACCTTTTCTTCTACTGCTGTCTGCACAAACGAGCCACGGATCAAACACCAAAATTCAACCTAGGGTGATCCTTTTGATGGAATAGGCGTCCTCTTCTGTCTCAGAGCGTAAGAAGGAAAAAAAAGAACTGAATGAGAAGTGATGATCAATTCTATTTTCCCGTTTAAATACTCCGACACCTTTAATTCTCGTTTACGTCGGCCAATTAGAATATTTCCTTTTATTCTAATTTCTTATTCCTTTATTTAATCCTTTTAATTAAATAAAATCATAAAACCCCAATTATCATTAAAAGACAAAATTGCCCTTTTCGTAAAAATCGGGGTGTTACAGTAACAACCACGCATTTTTACAACATCAAAAACAAAATCCCCTTTATTGTAGCGTCCTCAATGATGGGATTGCCGCTGAGCATCACATGTAACTTTACACAGGGGCAGATCGACGCATGTGGCTAGGTGGCAGTCGTCTTCCTTGGGTGGGTCGGAAAAATACATATATAATATTATGGGTAATGATAGAGCTATTTCCTTAAGTCTACACTATTTTTACACCCAACAAAATCTTGTGGTTGTAATTTTTTTTCAATTTTTTTAAACTTCTTTTACAAGTGAAAAACATGTAGTGAGATGATGATGGTGTAAAAATGGTGTAGACTTGAGGGAGTAGCTATATCACTCCCCTATTATTATTTGCCGAATAAGTAATATTTCGCATATTTATTAAATAGACTAACTATTTAACATATCATCGAGGTTCCACAATACAAGAATTCACTCGCGTGTTAGAAGCTAACCCGGAGACCATAGACTTATAACCAGTAGCTCCAATAAAATAAATAATATATTTATCGAACACAACATTTATATTCAACTTATTAATTTCGGAATCACGCTACCACAAATCTGAAACTAAACTCTATCGATTATAGATATTTCTTATTCTCAATATGTCGAGTCAATAAGTTTCCATTGATATAATCATTACATACAGACTAACCCTCCATAAATTATATGTAATGAAACAGGAAACTTTCCGTAAAACCTTCTTCATTACATCTTATCATAATTTAACATTAACCCAATAGTGATCAATTAGTTCATAACCAATACGAATTCGGCCGATCGATCAATTTCTTGGAATAACAAATAAGAGGATTGACTTTCTACTTCCCGTAGGAAGGAAGAAATTTCTTATCTACGAAACACATTCCCAGCTACTCATTCTCGATAGTGCCAATATGAAAGTGATTCAGACCGCGCCACTTAGCAAACCCTTAACGAACACATCAAACCATATCTTGAAACAAGTAGGAGTCTGCAATCACTTCAGGATTAAGTTTAATCTATATATGATCATCTTGTGATTTAATAAGATTTCTGAATCACATAATTGTATGATAAATTCAGATTAAATTGGTCCAGTCATATATGATTACATCATATATAAATTCCCTACTCAGATAAGCTATCGACGGTCCGGATAAGATGGTCACACCATAAAGTGTTCATACGTTGATTAAGTTCACCATGGACTAATAGTTTAAGTGTATCATCATATAAACTTAATCCTAATGTGTGACACACACTACGTTATATGGCTACATATGATAAAACTTAAGGTTTCGAGCAGTGTATTACTTATAAGAAAAAAGAAAATAATAAGATAATAAATAAATCTGTCATTTATTAATAATAAAAACAATTACAAAAATTGTCTTTCGGGCACTACACCTAACAATAGGTCAGCTAGCACGAACAGTTTATATGGCACATTTGATAGCAAGACCGGAATTACAGGACCGAATTCGATAGAAGCAGGATAAAGTTCATGTCTTGGTTCATTTGAAGAAAGTGGCAACGACAAAGCCAGATCATGGTTATGAGCTTGACAGACACGGTACGGTAATGGAAAAAGCTCACAAAATATCTTTTGCCATCCAGGGACAAGTAATATGTGCAAGGAGTTGAACTTATACTATTGGTGGCCGTCAATGAAGCTTGAAATTGCAGATTTTGTGGCTAAGTGTGATACATGCCAAAGAGTTAAAGCTGAACATAGACGATCATGAGGTTTCCTTAAACCCTTAGACATACCGGAATAAAAGTGGGAGAAGATCACAATGGACTTTGTAAGTGGTTTACCTTGTACCAAGCAAGGCTACGATAAGATATAGGTCACTGTGTATCGTCTAACCAAGTCAATTCACTTTTTACCGGTGAAGGAAAACATGTCTCTGAAGAAGTTAACCACTATATACTTAAGAATATAATGAAGTTTCATGGAGTTCCAATTTTGATAGTATCTGACCGAGACAGCATATTTGTGAGTAGGTTTTGGAAGGGCCCCCATATAGCTTTTCGCACCAAGTTGGAGATGAGCACAACTTTTTATCCACAGACAGATGGTCAGTCAGAAAGGACTATTCAAACTCTCGAGGACATGTTATGAGCTTGTGTTTTTTAAGTAGGTGGATCATGGGATGACTACCTACCAGTTGCCGAGTTTTCCTACAACAATAATTACCATGCGAGTATAGGTATGCCGCCTTTTAAAGCCCTTATGGTAGGAAGTGTAGAATCCCTCTCTATTAGGATGAAATAGCAGAGAAATATATCACCGGACCGGAGTTGGTTCAACAAGCAAAAGAGAAGATTGTATTGGTTCATCAGAATATAAAGACAACACAAGACCGTCAGAATATTTGGGCAGATGCGAGAAAAAGACCTTTGGAGTTTGATGTTGGTGATAGAGTCTACTTGAAGGCTTCACCAATGCGAGGAGTAAGGCGTTTCGGACAGCTAGGAAAGTTATGTCCGAGGTACGTAAGTCCATTTTTTATTCTGGAAAAGATTGTACCATTGGCTTACCGTTTACAGTTACCGAAGAGTATGGCAATAGTTCATAACATGTTTCACGTTTTAATGTTAAAGAAGTGCTTAACTAAATCAGATGTGGGAGCCGATGTGGATCCGGATTTGATTAAGGAAAATCTATCTTATGAAGTGAGACCGGTACGGATTATTGAACGAAAGGCTAAGACGATCAAGAACGGAAAGATTCCCTTGGTGTTAGTTCAACGGAGTAATCATACGCCTTTAGAAGAGAATTGGGAAATTGATGGCGACATGATTGCGGAATTCACAGAATTTCTTAGTCTCCCAGGTATGTTCTAGTTTCGAGGACGAAATTTCTTTAAGAGGGGAAGGATGTGATACCCTGTAAATTCACGAAAGGGGAATTATGTCATTTTTGGGATTTAATGGGAGTGATTATTATCTTCTCCACTTAATTTGAATGAAGAAATAGGTGTTTGGTTAGTAAGGGAAAATTTTGAAATTTAAACTAACCTAAAACCCCCAAACCCAAACCCTTAGTTTCATTTGCCTGGAACATTAGAAAAGAAGAGGGAAAAGAGAGAAGAGAGGAGAAAATGAACAAGAAGGAGATATCCATCTCTTCCGGACCGTTAGATTTTCAGATCAATAGCACCTCGAAGATCACAATGAAGAGGGAAACATTTTGATATAAGAGTTTTACGATCGGGTAAGAATTTCCGGAACCTATTTTCTAGAACTAATGTTTTTCTTGAATATTTTTTAGATTCATGTTGTTTCGAAGGTTTTAGCCAGTAGAATTAGACATTCGTTTTGGTGGTAGAAATCACGAGGAGATCTTAATTTTCTTGGGTTTTTAAGCCTTAGATTTCGGATTATGTTTGCTTCAAGAAATTGAGGTAGAGGGGTGTTCAACCGAATTTAAATGTTTTATTTTGGTATTTAGATCTAGATTTATGTTATGAGCATGCCCTGTAGTGATTACATATCATTTTGGTGTTATTTTGGTGTTTGAAATGATAGAAAACACCATGGATTCGGCCTTGAAAAGTTGCGAAAAAAGTTTGGATGAAAATCATGTTAGGTGCACGCCTAACATAACTAGCCGCACGCCTATCGACGCAGAGAATGGCCAGAAGTCCCAATCCGAGTAGGTTCACGCCTAGCCTAGGCCAGCTGCATGTCTGACTGAACAGAGACTTCAGGTTGAACGCAGTATTGGCGGGGGCTCGCCTAAGATGTTCCAGGCGCACACCTAACACAAGAAAATGCATATTTGTGTTTTGTTCCCTTATTTGAGAATGCCTTAGTGTAAAACATTATTTGCTATGTTGTAAAGTGGAATGTATGTGTTTTTGAGGCTTTGGCTCTACACAGTGACACACTGGAGAATTGGAACACATATCATTTGGCATCAGGTGATGTTGAACTTGAAAGTCATTGTCTTCTTTGTTATGTGGAAAAGTTAAGGGTTTGGTTTCTAATGGATTTGGCTCATCACCTTGAGAAAACCCTATACAGGGAGACACTCAGGATCATTGGAAACCTTATTCCTTAGCCTTGTAAATATTGGATTATATGCCAATTTTTATGTGCAATGTGCTAAGTAGTGTAATGTAGAGTTGGTGTAAGGTCTAGAAGTCATTAAGGAGCCTTTTATGTGCAACTGATAAGTGGTTAATTACAGCTTAAATACATATTTGTTTTGGGTTGGAGTTTATTTTGGAGGTTTTTTTGTATGCTTGTGGATAATAAAATATAATAAAATGATTGAAGTAATGATTAGAAAGTTAAAATGTTTTTTTGAAATTTATGTAGATAAAGAAATGATTGGTGAGAAAATTAAAATAAAGTAGTATAATAAATAAAATAATGGTAAAAAAAAGTAATAAAGTGAATATAGTGAAATGATGAAAGATAATTTAATATTTTTATTTGTGGTTGAAATAATAATTGGTGAGAGAATTATAAGAAATAATTGATGAAGTGATATAAAAAAAAAATTCAAAACAAACTCCAACGAAAACAAACGCAAGCTTAATGTGTCTAAAGCTAAAACACATTGGTTTTCGTGAGGCATGTTTTTGTATCGCTACTTGGAACTATTACTCCACCATAAGGTGATATACCAAACGGACTCGGGTAGTATTCCACATGGTTACCTACCGTGCCCTAAAGGAGTTGAGAAAATTTCATGGTGCATACTCACGATGCAAAGTGTCATTGGATTAATGTGCAACCAATGTGTCTTTCCTTGTTGTGCCTACTAGTGAGACTAGTAGAGGAAGTGAGTTACTCGATCATATATGTGCAATTATTGATAACCCTTGTGTTGTTACATGATTATATTCGATGTTTTTATAATTTACTAAGTACTTTTGTTCTTACCGTTTGTTATATTGTTGTCCTTATTCCGAGAATGTGATGCAAGTGAAGATGAGTACGTATGAACGATACAAATTAGAGTGGAAATGTTGGGAGAATACAGAGTAAGCATATCACTAAATAGATCATAGTACTTGAGCAATAAGTGAATGTGGTAATTATATATGACTCTTCTGTACATGTCCATGTGAGTATGTATATTCCATGTATATGTGTATGTATGAGGTCTGTATATATATATATATATGCCATATATAAGCATTACTCATTTCACAATTAAATAAGAGTTCCAATTATGCATCTATGACATTATCTTGAGATAGACTTCCAAACAACCAGGCCAGAGAAATGGTTGCCAAATAATTTGTTAAGTGCTTCTGACAAAATTATAAATAAATACATTTAATTAACAAGTTAATTAATTAATCTGGCCACCAGTGCGTCATGCACGCTTTTAATTAAGAAAAATAAAAAGCTTGTTTGAATATTGATATTTCCTTGTCTGGACTGCACTGATTGAGTTGTTAAAAATAGCTCACAAATTTGGAAGTAGTGTACTTTAGAAGTAATTTTAAATTAAATGTCGGGTGAGTGTGTCTAATCTGATGAGATTAAAATTTCATTTAAATGTTTGATAGCTACTTTTTCAAAATGATTCAGAAATTTAAAATAAAAACCCACCTAGAATAATTGATAAAAATAAATTTGTGATCATGAAATTTATTAATTATTACTGTGAACCCAAAATTGATTTTTAAATTGATTTTCTGAACTTTAATTGCATGATTTGGACTCTAAAATTGTGTAAATATTGCATAATTGTTTGGTTAAGATGATGAATATCTGATGCATGTTATGGTATAAAGAAACACAATCATTCATTGGTACGTATGCAAGAAACTATATCGTGAAAAGGTATGACGCAAAGATCATCAGACCATGATGGCAGTTAAGAAGTCCCTCTCCACTTAATTCAAATAAGATATAAATTATACTATTTAGCACTGTATTAGATTTCATCAGCTTTCAATTAAGCTCCGGTGGCTTATTTAATTGGCTTCTTTTTGGTTGACTTTACAGGGAATTTATTTTAAGGAAGACTTGAAAAAATATGCCGAAAAGATAATTATTTGTGTGGTATGTCTTAAAAGATAACATTGGAAAAATATGCTTGAAAAGCATTTCGTAACAATTACATAGCTATTCCGTAGCGAATACGTAACGAAAAGTTTTTCAGGAATATTTTTCAAATGTTATTACTTTAAAGCATATTACACAAATATCCCTTATTTTAAAGGTGGTGAGGGGGGCCGGGGGAGGTGGTGGTGGTTCATGTTCGCACACAATGATTGGCCTGATTAAAGTGATTTCGGTTTGGGTAAAATACACCCCAAAATCATCTTTGATTCAATCATCCCTAGATTAAAGTGACCCGAAATTATATATGACAAAATCCAGCATCGTCATTGGCGCTAGAAGGAGGGCTTTCTATCGGTGATGGAATCAATTTAATAGAAAAAAGATGCCAAAAATGCAGTCAGATCGGTGGTAGATTGCCGGAAATTGAACCGTTTAAACAAGAATTCCACCGTTCAGATTGAAGTAGAAAGAGGGACGATCAATCCCTCCAAATTTCGTGCCGATCGGAGTCCGTTTTCATACCCGATCGTTGCCGGAAAGATGCTGTTGTATCACCAAAAACGCAGCACCGTAAAAACGCAGTCAGATCGGTGGTTGATTGCCGGAAATTGAACCGTTGAAACAAGATTTCCACCTTTCAGATTCAAGGATAAGGAGGGACGAACAAGCCCTCCAAATTTCGTGACGATCGGAACCCGTTTAGATGCCCGATCGAAGCCGAAAAGTAGCTGCTGTATCACCAAAACGCAGCAGCCACCAAAAACGCAGTCAGATCGACGGATTATTACTGGAGTTTCAACCGGTGGAACAAGATTTTCACCGTTCATATTCAAGGGGAAGTAGGGACGAACACTGGCTCCAAATTTCATGCCGATCAGAGTAGGTTTCGATGGCAGATCATCGCCGAAAATTTGCAGTTACGTAGAAAAAAGCCGAAAAACCCTAATCTGCAGGTTCCAAGTCGGCTGAATGTTCCCCACAATTGAACCGTTGGAACAAGATTTCCACCGTTCAGATTCAAGGATAAGGAGGTACGAACAAGCCCTCCAAATTTCATGCCGATCGGAGTTATTTTGAGTGCCTGATCGTCGCCAAAAAATTGCTATTGTATCGTAAAGACATAGCAGAACCCTAATTATCAGCAGACAAGTCGGCAGCCTTTTTCCGCCAATTGAGCCGTCGGAACAACAATTCCACCGGTCATATTCAAGAATTATGAGGACCTAACAATCCCTCAAAATTTCAGGACAATCGGAGTTTGTTTGATTTCCCGATCGTGGCAAAGAAGTTACTGCAGGGCACCAAAAAAACGCAGCAGCATTCTGGACAGCATCTACCAGATCGGAGGCTTATTCCCGGAGATTGAGCCGTCGAAAAAACAATTCCACCGGTCACATCGAAGAAAATTGAGGGAAGAGCGATCCCTCCAAATTTCGTGCCGATCGGAGTCCGTTTTGAGGTCTGATTGCCACCGGAAAGACACTGTTGTGGCGCCCGAGAAAGCTGCGAATTATTTACCGTATCTAGCTATCCACGAAGCGAGTTCTCGAGCTCCAAGGATCGAGCCGAGCTCTTTAGCTCTCCAGGTTCTTACAATCGTTATTTGAAATTCTTATACACTTTGTAAGTCTTTATTATATGTGTAATGTTTTTTATGACAATCACATTGCACCACAAAGACTCGAGATATCGAGTACCGGCATTCGAGCTCTACGGACTCGTCTTGCCCAAAATCCGAGCTCGACTCAGCATCATATTTGAAGCTCACCGATGGGCAAATCTTTAATAAGTCCGAGCTCGACTCGGCATCATATTTGGAGCTCACCGATGAGCAAATCTTTAATAAGTCCAAGTCTTTGTTGACCTGTAAATATTCGGAGCTCGAAGGCAATCTTACAGGTCGACTCGGCATTATATTCGGAGCTCGAAGGCAATCTTATGTAAGTCCGCTTGCCATCTAAGCATGGTACCAACAGACTACGCCAAATAAGCAAACGATACAATGTGTCAAAGGCAGTGCAATCGACTACGAGAAGGGAAAGTCCGCAAGTCGGATCCCTCAGTATAGCCAAAAGCAAAACAAGCCTAATAGCCAAAAAAAAATGCTAAGGCAAAAGCACGGTTCGCAAAGTCGGACCAAACATCCCAGCCAAGAGCCAAACGAGCCTACGAGGTGAAAAAGGCCAAGGCAAAGGGACGGCTCGCAAAGTCGGGCCAAATGCCCAGCCAAATGCCAAACAAGCCTAAGAGGCGAAAAAGGCCAAGGCAAAGACACGGTTCGTAAGGTCGGACCAAACGTCCCAGCCAAGAGGCAAACGAGCCTACGAGGCGAAAAAGTACAAGGAAAAGGGACGGCTCACAAAGTCGGGCCAAACGCCCAGCCAAAGGCCAAACAAGCCTAAGAGGCGAAAAAGGCCAAGGCAAAGGCACGGTTCGCAAAGTCGGACCAAACGTCCAGAGAATCGATACATCTATGGCAAAACTAATCTGTGAGACAAAAAATGCTAAGGTGATCAAGTCGATCTCAAATTAAACTCGACTCACAAGTGCAATAAGAACCAAAGGTTCATAATACACTTGGGGGGCAACACGACATCGATAAAGCAAGCAGCAAGCAGAGTCAGAGTCTTGACAAGCGAATAGCTAAAAGACATCGAAACGTGAAAGCAGCAGACAGAGCCAGAGGATCGACAAACGAAGAGCTAAAAGACATCGATAAAGCAAGCAGCAAGCAGATTCAGAGTCTCGACAAGCGAAGAGCTAAAAGACATCGAAACGTGAAAGCAGCAGACAGAGCCAGAGGCTCGACAAGCGAAGAGCTAAAAGACATCGAGATATAAAAGATGAATAATAAAAAGAAGAAAAACAAAATACTGCAAAAATTGAAGCAAAATAAAGCTAGGCATCATATTTGGAACTCTCCTAGACGAGCATGGCGGGACGAGCCTTCTTGTTTTGGGAACTCTCCCCACGGAGGGTTAAGCTATCTTATAGTTGGAACTCTCCTAACCGAGCATGGCGGGACGAGCCTTCTTATTTCGGGAACTATCCCCGTGGTTATTGCGACTTTTTGACTAGTGTCTTGCGTATCTCGAGGATCCACTCCACAAAGGATCTACTCAACGGTCTATGAGGGCCCGCAAGTCGGACGTCTTCAGTGCCAATAGCCAACATTTATAAGTCCTAATGGGACGAAAACGCAATGGCATCGAAGTCCGAATTGACAGAAATATAATCTGACTCCTAAGGGAGAGGATTTACTAGGGCATCGAGGTCGGGGAACATGATCATTTCGATCGACAGCCACTGAAGCTAAAAGTTCCATGGAACCAAAAAGCTAAGGCATCGAGTCCGGATCATGTCCAAATCTCTCGATAGTCATGTGTCATGAGTCATGAACGACAAAGAAACACCACGACACCGAGATCTGGAGCGACAGTTACGTATTACCAGTCTTTTTAGACACTAATTACTAGGACATCGTAGCCGGAAATATATATCGACAGCCGAAAGGGCATCGATTTCGACAAACGAAATGAGACAGCCAGGGGCATCTCTTCTACTACGCAACAACAAAGAAAATTCCAAAAAATGCTAAGGCATGGAAGACAAACGTAACTACTGAAAGTATAACGAAGATGATGAATCTGCATTATACTTCTGGGGCAACAACGAGTTGACATTGAATAAGTGTTAAGGCACGCATGTCGATGACCGGACTCGGGGCTACGACAATAGACTCTCAGGCAGTGTAGGACGATGAAAAATCGAGCAAATAAAAAAGCGAGCAAAGAAGTGAGCATCGACATGCAACAACAGGGTTTGACATCAAATACTTGTAAAAATTTCAGCAAAAATAACAAAAAAGCCTAGTCACGAAGACTGGCCAAATAGTTATAGCATTGCAAAGATGTGAATTCAGAAGTTTTAAAATCAGAACAAATTTAAGTTCAAATTACATAATATCATTGGGCAGTTAGGTTTGTCGGAATTCTCAGTCGGTGGCGGCAGATCAGCAGATTCAGCAGCGACATCGGTTGCGGCAGATCAACAGATGCACTGCAGACAAGAAGAGTCCACAGGTCGGACAACGTGCCCAATAAAATACAAATATGATCCAAACCTAAGGTTCTCATGATACTTGGGGAGCAGATATCGACATATATGCATCGACATGAGAGAAGCTGGTGTGCGAATAAGGCCAAAGGCCACAATAAAGCAAGATAGTCTATATCGAAGACAAAAGAAAAGAAGGAAAAATGTAACAATTTTTCAAGGAAAAAATAAGCCAAGTCCAAATGACCGGCTAAATGTTTATACAGATGGAAGCCAACGACAACGTTTGGTTAAAAAGGGCAAAGCCTAAGAAGTAGCATCATCTTTGGCGCTAAGGCAAATTCTCAAGACTGTTAGACTGACATTCGAGATCCGCATGCCGTACTCCAAAGTCAGGGCAAGTCAAATTCTTCAGAGAAGTCGACCTCGACAGAGACAGTTCCAACTGCAGACATCGCAACATTCCTTCGACAGCTACGGCATCGAAGCCAATTTCAACCGAGACAGTCCCAAGTTGGACATCTCATCATTCCTTCGACGGCTACGGCATCAAAGTTGATGTCAACTTAGCCACACATTATAAGTCCAAGGGACAAATAATGCTAAGGCAAAAAAGTCTGCAAATCAGACATGGAAAGTCCGTATGTCCAACTCCGCGGAAAGTAAGTCCGCAGGGCAGATTTAAATTCGGAGCATTGGATGACAGTGGCCGAGATACACTTTTGACAGATCAGACCTGACCTCAAGAGCTCAGATAGATATGGGGGGCTTATGACGATACCGAATATCGCACCTCCACGTGGCGTCACGAGATGGTCCTCCTGAAACGAGAATGGGTGATAGCCCAAGGGTCGAGTTACGAGTTGAGACATCGACAACCGACATGATCAGAGAATCGAGACGATGGGCCCATCTCGATACCGCAAGTCGGAAAGCTCGGGGTGTGGACAAAGTCTACTCTAGACACGCAGGCCCATTATCCATGCGGTTACTTGCATAAGTGGGTAAAGCCCATATAAGCTGGTAAAAGCCCAAAGGGCTAATACTGTATTTTACCCAAACCGACATGGTTTAGGGTTAGGGTAATGAACTCCCTATAAATATACACTTCCAGGAACTACGTGTGACTTGATTCCTGGACAATTACATGATACGTAGGCAACCTGAGAGAGACTCTCAGGCTCAGTCTAAAATCACCCCCAAAATCATCTTTGATTCAATCATCCCTAGATTAAAGTGACCCGAAATTATACATGACAAAATCCAGCATCGTCAATCATGAAATATAAACTTGAGCCACTTCTAATTAAAAATATTCTAATTTTAGTTTCATATATAGATATATATATATATATATATATATATATATATATATATATGTGTGTGTGTGTGTGTGTGTGTGTGTGTGTGTGTGTGTGTGTGTGTGGGTCGTTTTCTTTATCAGGGACTCCTTTAGTAGGGATCTGCTTACGTGGCAGGATCTCGACCACACAGCTTTTACGAGGTGGAATACACGAGGCCCGTGTGTGGAAATTGTGTGGTCCAGATCTTTGCCACGCAAATTGCTTCCTCAGTAGGAAGTCCCTAGGATAGAATTTTCCGTGTGTGTCTTGTGCGCTGCATTTCAAAAATAAGACAAGGAAATTAATCAATCATGTGTCTATTCAAGTTTGATTGCCTTTGGTTCAAATTTAGGGAAATTCTTACACGCACTCTCCTCGTATATACTGATCCGTTGAATGTACGACGTGTTTACAAGAAGATAAATCAATATTTGTCTTTTTGTACAATGTCTCACATCCAATAGGCGGTGCACACAGTACAAAAAAAAAAAAAAAAAATCTTTAGTGACAAACACTAGAATTGTCACAAGAGGGCTGTTTCTAGTGACGAAACCAGTGAGTGTCACGAATTTGCTTTAATTAGTGAGAAAACAATACAATTGTCACGAAAAGGTTTCAAGGATAGTTAAAATATATACTTTCTCAATGACATATTGTGTAACAAATTTTAACATGAGGCTTCGGCGACAAAAATATGTCAAAATAAAAATTACTGAGTCTGGTGAGGGACGAGTATGAGACGAGTCAACTCGAACTTGTCATATCTTATAAAAAATGAATGATTTCTAAAATAGAGAATCGAGTTTACGACTTGTGTCGAATTATATCGATTACTTGACGAGTCGAATTCAATATTATCTCTTTATGACTCAATCAAGCTCAAGTCGAGTTATGATGGCAGTTAAGAAGTCCCTCTCCACTTAATTCAAATAAGATATAAATTATACTATTTAGTACTGTATTTGATTTCTTCAGCTTTCAATTAAGCTCCGGTGACTTATTTAATTGGCTTATTTTTGGTTGACTTTAAGGGTGTGTTTGGTAGGGAGAAATGAGATGAGAAAAGAAAAGATTATATTTCTTTTCTCAGTTTAGACGTGTTTGGTTGGTTGGGAAAAGAAAAATGTATTTTCTCAACTCACCAACATTTCTCCAAAAGTGATTATTTTCCTTGTTTTCGATTCTCAGCCTACAGTAAAGAAAAGTTCATAAAGAATAAAAAAGTTGGTTTTTCCCACCACTTATCTTTCCTCGTATGAGGAGCATGATTTGTATAATCGTATCATTTTTTTCCCATTATCTTGTAAAAAAAAATATATATTATTTTTTGTTCCAAAAATAATATACTCAATAAAATTTCACCCATAAAATATGATTATATTCTTTCCCCAAAAAAAATTCGATTACATTTTTCATGACAACCAAATATGCTTCGGTGAGAATAAATTATATTATTTTATTATCAATTCTCATTTCAAAAAAAGAAAGATAATCATTTCTATTCTCAGCATCTTTTCTCTACATACCAAACACAAGCTGAGAATTTATTCTTTTCTATTATCAGCTTTTCTTTTCTCATCACTTTTCTTTTCTCGACTTTTCTCTATACCAAACGTGCCCTAAAGGGAATTTATTTTAAGGGAGACTTGAAAAAATATGCTGAAAAGATGATTATTTATGTGGTATGTCCTAAAAGATAATATTTGAAAAATATGTCTGAAAAGAATTTCATAATAATTCCGTAGCTATTCTGCAGCGAATCCGTAGCGAATACACAATAAAATGTTTTCAAAAATATTTTTCAAATGTTATTAATTTAAAACATATTACACAAATTATAATCTTTTCAAACATTTTTTATGTTTCCCTTATTTTAAAGGTGATGAGGGGGGGAGTGGTTGGGGTGGTGGTGGTGGTGGTGGTGGTGGTGGTGGTGGTGGTGGTTCATTCATGTTCGGACACAATGGTTGATCATCATGAAATATAAACTTGAGCCACTTCTGATTAAAAATATTCTGATTTTAGTTATATATATATATATATATGTGTGTGTGTGTGTGTGTGTGTGTGTGTGTGTGTGTGCGTGCGCGCACCCGCGCGCGCGTTCCATAGTAAGACAAGGAAATTAATCAATCATGTATCTATTCAAGTTTGATTGCATTTGGTTCAGCTTTAGGGAAATTCTTACCCGCACTCTTCTTATATATACTGATCCGTTGAATGTACGACGTGTGTATAAGAAGATAAATTAGTATTTGTCTTTTTGTATACATGTCGCACATCCAACAGGCGGTGCACATAAAGCTAGCCTTCCCGGGTAAGAATTTCTTCAACTTTAGTTTGGATGTTAATGTGATTGATTGATTGCTTATTTAATTAGTTGTGATTGTTGAAATGAGAAATTATTACATAGGGAGTCCCTATTAGAACGGACCGTCGGATGACTATACATGTAAAAAAAGACAAACTTTTTTGTTTGTTTGTACACGTGTCACAAATCCAACGGTTAGGTGTAATAGGGAGTCCTTACAGCAGAATTACCATGCTGTTATCTATGAATTGGTGCTTTTTCTGCAAACAAAAAGAAAAGGGAAAAAAATTTGACAATTGTTTCTGCCTTTTTTTTTCCCTTCCAGATCTTGACAGTTTGATCAAAATCGTTGTTCTTTCCTCGTTTAGAGGAGTCTGTATCTGCCATTATTTAGTTGTGATTGTTGTAATCGTTGTTCGATACTATCTAGGACTGGGGATCGACTCGACTAAAAGAACTCGGGCTTGAAACTCAGTTCGAGCTCGCTCGGGGATTAGAAAGACAAAATTGAGCTCGACTCGTTAAGTACTCAATATAACTCGACTCAATTCGTGAACTTGATTGTTTTTTTAGAACTCATATATTTTTTACAAAATATGGAAATATCGAGTTCGACTCGTCTTGTAATTTCTCGACTAATAATTAATTATTTATTAATAAATTTTATAAATAATTAATTTTTTTTGAGAACTTTATAAATATAATTGTTTAATATAGCACGATTAACTCGCGAGCTATTCGGTTACTACACTTTGAAACTCGAGATCAGCTCGGTTAATTATTCAGTAGCTCGACTCGAGTACGAACTCGTAAAACAAAAATCAAACTCATTTCCAAGTCAAATATGAGTAGCTCACGAATAACTCTGTTCACTTACAGCCTTATGCAGCATGTTGTTATTACTTTGAAGCATGTGTTCATGAGTGGACTTGTTGATCTATCTTCTATTAGTGTGCTTGGATATTGTGCTATGAATAAGGATTTTTGGTAAAGAGGTATGGAGATTTTTAGAATCATTTGGGTTTATAAATGAATTTTATTAACAGATTATACTACTAGAAGGATTGTGTTGTTGAAAACTTGGTATTATCTTGAATGCATTTTTGTGTTTTAACCCGGGTCTTTATTGATAGATATTAAATAGGTTGAGTTTGACACAGTTCACCTAAATAGATAAGATTCTAAGAGAGTTTAGCATCGATCTGATTAAGAGAGGGTTGTCGCCCGGTTCGCTTAGGATCTTTCTATGTTAGGACAATAGTCCTTAGACAAAGATGAAAGATAATATTTATGGAAAGATTCTTGATGCTATTGACATGGGGTCTATGACGAGTGTCATTTTGTGGATCAGACCAGATGTGTCATACTTTGTGAGTAGTCATAGGCAAGTATGAGATGTGTTCTTGTCAAAGTCATGGAAATCCTTAAAGTGTAAAGGATGTGTTCTTAATTTGCTGAAACTTGGAACTACATATACATAAATATACACATACATACCCGAGTCTTATGAAGGCATCGAGAAGCAATACGGGTTGGTGATCACTTTAATTAGAAACATTCCAAGAAAGAAATCACATTAGGTTTTATAATATAGCCTAAACACAGTGCAACCTCAAAGGCGCAACCTATTGTGGTTCTTCCACGTAACTATATGTTGATATAGTAGTGGATTTATGGGTCACATAAATGACATAGGTCTTATAAAGGATCATTGTATGTGTTGAGACAGTTGGACCCTTGAAAAAGCTTGAAACAAGTTCAGATGGGGGTGAATGAACTTGTTAACTTAAAATATTTTCAAAGAGTAACTAACTGAATTCAACTTAATAACTTAAACTGTTACAATATATAGATAACATAGTAATAGGTGCAAGATGATGTGCATACACTCAACTTAGCTGACTTAGAATCATCATACTATGTACTGTTATAACTGAATGTAACTGTTGCATGTAACCGTTGTAGTGAAATATAATATGTGAATACTTCATGATCAGCAACATTGTAATTAACTTGCTCATTATTTTTACATCAATAAGAATTTCGTATTTTATTTTCTCTTGTGTTTCAATTTCATGAATTTCAACATGGTATCAGAGAGTTTTGAGTTCAGATTGTGCTAACTCTAATGTTTACCAGAAGAAACTTGAGAGTTTTTTTTTTTCAAGTTCTTTGTTGTAATCATATAGTTTTGAGTTCTTTTCAAATTGTGCTCATTATTTTTTCATTGTCGTATGCGCATGGAGAAATCTAGTTGAATAACAAAGCGGCTCAAATAATTATTCTTGGTGTATCCATAACTCGAGAAAAGAATCTGAACCAACTACAAAGCAAATAATGAAAAGCGAACTAAAAGTGTAATTAACTAAGCCTAAAATGACTCAGATGAAGGGGAAACAATATGAAACGAGGTGGCTCGGGTGATATTCCAATGAAGTAGACATGAGGTCTTATAACTATTTGGAATCAAGCTTCTACAATGAGTTCTCAACACATTCAAGGTGAAATTCACTAGACTAAAGTAAATCGATCTCTCGCATCAACGAACTATAACCAAACAAAAATATCGGCTAGGACAATATTTAAATGAATGGCTATGCATTAAAGAAATATTAAATGCCCAATCTAAGGTTAGGTAACATACATTCTAGAAATCAATTATATCTATAGATGGTTTTACTAAGTGCTCATAGTGACTAGTGTCCATGCAATTACGCTTTGAATTAACACTTAGATGATGCAATTAGTCACGAGTTAATCACACCCAAGAAGATCAATCACCATGACTTGAAAAAATTGAGTGCAAACAAGACAACACAACTTGAATCCAAGTAATTACAAGAAATCTAACCCAATTTCACCTCACCTAAGCCACAAAGGTGTTTAGCTACTCATAATCTCAACAAAAACACGAAGCAAAGATCAAATGAAAGTAAAAAAAAGCCATGAAATGGAATTAAGACTAAATTCGATATTATACTGATAATGCTGGAGATTATCACGGAGGCTCAGCGGTGTATATTTAGTGGATATCTGGCTTATTTGTTAGTGATTATATGGATGCTAGCCGATGATGCACAGCGGCGAACGGAAGGAGTATTGGAGAGTGGATATTTCTGCAGAGCTTTGGCTTGCTTTCGATTAGAATCAATCCCCTTTTCTGATTACACAAGCACTCATTTTATAGGAGGAGGAAGCTTAGGAGCTAAGTAAAGACAGGTGTTACATGATAGCTTAATGATTAAGTAAACTTAGTAGCTAAGCAAACTAAATATCTAGATGGCAAGTGGGTTGAATATCTCGGCGGCGGCCTCATAGGATCGCATGGGTCGCCAGCTTCGTCATCTTGCCTTACTCTTGCTCCATGCTGCTTCCCATTAAGTCTTATGCAGCCTCTTATAGACCTATCGTCCAAGGTCGCAGGTCGGCCCCCTGAGCCGGTAGCGACCTTGTAGGCTCTATAGGCTCTGGGTGGGGACTGACTACGGCGACCTCAACTTGGTTGGCATCGCCGACGCTATGGCCTTTATCCGACTTGGTGGTTCAGATAGGCTATTTCCGGGGCTCAAAGATGGCGATATCATTTGGACACATCAATGGCCCCCTACTCCATGTCTTAGGCATTTTTCTTGAAATGTCAAGCATGGAGTAAAATGAGCACAAGGATTATACTGTGGGGTTATTGCGACCTTATCGTCTGAAGTGACTTATTCACTTAGGACCGTGCTTATTCAAGCGAGCGGAATCGAAGTAACTTTGGGTCAGTTGGCGACCTCGTCGTCTGAAGCGACTTGTTCACTTAGGACCGTGCTATTCAAGCGAGCGGCCTCGAAGTAACTTTGGGTCTATTGGCGATGCTTATTCAAGCGAGCGGCCTCGAAGTAACTTTGGGTCAGTTGGCAACCTCGTCGTCTGAAGCGACTTGTTCACTTAGGACCGTGCTTATTCAAGCGAGCGGCCTCGAAGTAACTTTGGGTCAGTTGCCGACCTCGTCGTCTGAAGCGACTTGTTCACTTAGGACCGTGCTATTCAAGCGAGCGGCCTCGAAGTAACTTTGGGTCTATTGGCGAGCTTGTTCTAGGCGGGGTGATCCAATAGGTCATGGGTGTTTGAGTAGTTGAACCGTCAGATCGCGGCTATCGTCAGCCCTCTCGGTAACCACAATTACGTGGGCATTGACGCCTTCATAATGATTACGGTTTTCAAATTTCGAAACCGAATCGACCGCACAAATCTCGACCGTTCGATGGATTGATTCCCGGCCGCACGATCGAACTTCCCTTGCCTGCGAGTGCAAGGGTTTTCTGGTGAAGGTTTTGAAGAGGATTTTGGCGGTGGTTTAAACAAGTTTGTGGTTTCAGGCTAGGATTTGAAGATTCCGGCCAAGAGTTTGAGGATTCCCACGTGCTTTTCCAGCTTCCGGCTCGAGCTTTTTCTCAGAAACAGGTAGATCTTCCTTCCCTAAGCCCCTGTCTTCGTTTCCTTCCCGTATTTCGATCCTTTTTAGCAAATTCATTTCACTTTGTGGCAATGTATGCTCAACTTAGGATGTTTTGAGAAAAAAGTCGAGGCTTTCTCAGTTGGTGTTCTTGTTTTGGGTATGATTTTTCTTTAGAAGAAGGGGTGAAGCATGCTTTTGTTCTAAGGGTTTTTTTGAGTAGGTGTACCTGGGTGGTTTGGCTTTGAAACCTTTCCTTTATTTTGCTTGGTGTTATTCGTATTTGTGCTTCCACTTTACTTGCAATTGCTTTCCATTTCTCCTGTAAGAATGGAAGGGAAGGCGTCGAGATGGGTGCGATCAACTCCCTGGCTTAATCCCTATTATACTAGGTCTGAAAGCTCCACATTTTCCTCTTGTTTTTGCAAGATGTCCGACGGAGAGTATTCTTTTGGGGTGACTCCGAAGGGCATCAGGAGGCGTATGATTATGCACTGGATGAAAGGGAGGATGACCCATCTAGCCCCGACGTATCTGCCGGGGATGACCTGCTTGACGAGATAACCGCAGGGGAAGCCGCTGCTCAAGTAGGCGGTGACCCTTTCAATTTTGATGTTACGTTCCCTGATCCGGCGCCGCGACGTATGAAGAGTCGCAAAGAGATGGCCTACATTCAAGGAACCAGTACCAGCGCGGCCAGAGAAAAAGAGGGGTTTGATGTTGAAGATCAAGCCGCCGAACCCAACTCTAGTGGTGCCGCTGCGCATGATGAGGCATATATTGAGGACGCCGTTCTTCATGAGCTGATGGGCTCGAGCGAGGATTAGAAAGTGCCCTTACCTCGTAAGTCCGTCAGGGAGCTCCCTAAGAAGGCAAAAATGAAAAGGGACCCCAAACCCGATGACTGTTGGCGAAGCGGCGGTGAAAGCAAAAAACCCGAAACCAAATAATCCGGAAGCATTAAGGGAGTTTACTCTTCTGGCCGCGTATGAGAAGGCTCTGGAGGAGGAGTGGGTGATGCTTTATGACAGCGATGACCTCAACAAACTTCTCCGCCGTCGATATAAGATCGACACAAATGTCTACAGATATTCTTTGTTTGATTATTCGAAAGAAGAGGATAAATTTAAACCCGGAGATCGCGAGGATTATGTTTGTTCCCGTCGTCCGGATGATACCCTGATCCTTCACTTTGATCATTTATATGTGGGGATCAGACCCCCATTTGACCCATTTTTTGTCATGATCTACGAGCTGATGGGAGCTCTACCCACCGATTTTGCGATTGGGGCCGTTATTCTGATTATTGCCTTCATCGTTATGTGTCGGACGATGAAGAAAGAGCCCACCGTTACTCTGCTAGGTCAATTCCACTTGTTCTGTGCGATGGGCCTTCCGGGGAAGATATCATTGAGGACCAAGACGCCTCGCTTGCTTTTCTTGCTACCAAATAAAATCTATAGATGGGAAGAACAGGTGCTTAAAGTGGAATCCAAAGTTGGTTGGCATTTTCCCAAGGCCGCACCACGCAAAGGAATTCCACCCTTTCAATTGACGAGCCCCTAGTTTCTGAGCATCGATTCGTTAAAGGGTTCTTGGCCCTTATAAATTCTGATGGGGTCGAGCCTTCTTTAAGAAATGTGGCTTGGGTGATCTTCTTGATGTGGCTCTTCCACTGCGCGCATGGCGGGGCTAGCGGGTCCGGGTAAAGCGGAAGCCCTAGTAGCCATAGAACCGGAGGAATGCGACCCTGACTGGATAGGAGATTGCCACTTGGGTAAATGCTTTCCCTCCGAGTGCCTTGTATGTGGAGGTGATCCAAAGAGAAGACCGCCTTGTAATTTTCTTTCATTTCTTTTTATTTCATCACTTTATATGCTGTATTGTTTAGCTCCTCTTTTGACCTGTTTCTAACGAACTCTTTTTGTAGGTATAGACGCTAACGAACGCCGAGCTCAGAGACAAAGGCTCGCTAATGAGAACGCCAAAACTCGACAGACGACTCTAAAACAGGTTCTGGGGAAGATACCACGTACCGTGGATGCCTCTATCATTGATGAAACATACGATCCCACTCAGCCATTGGCGGCGCAAATAGGTGCGAGCTCAAGCCAGGCGGGCGGGGCCCAAAAGAGATCACAAGCTGATGTACTTGTAAAAGAGCCTCAGGGCCCAAAGCGGTCTAGAACCGAAAAGACCAAGACTGCTGGTGGAGCTGAGAAAGGCTCTGACCATCCCGACAAGCGACCTGCTGACAAAGGCTCTTTGCGGCCAGAAGTTACTGCTGAAGAGGTCGCGGAGGAGACGGGGGCGCTGCCCACAGGGGCCCTTCCCCGAGGTTATAAAGGGAAGGAGGCTGTTGGTTGGATGCTAATTTTATCCAAGGCCTTGACATGACGAAGGCAAGCCAGATCAGGGAGGCAATTGCCAATGTCATTCCTTTAGGCCGTCTTGCATAGGACTCGCCGCCTGGAGTTCAAATAGAGATTGGAAGGGGGATCACTGCTCGTGTCATGGTTCAGGACGATGCCCCTGCCAAAGATGAGGTCGCTGAGCTCAAAGATCTTTCCGGACAGTTTGGGATCGCAGCCTCTATGGTGAGCTTTTTATTTTTGTCCCATATTTTTTCTAACTTTTCTTTTCTGGCGGGCTTACTCTCTTTTCTTTTCAGCTTGGAACTCGCATTAACAAGGCTATTGAGGCCGCTGAGAAACGTAAGGCCGAACTTAGGAAAGCGACTGCGGCCCTTGGGGCCTCGGATAAGGCCAGGGTCGCGGCTGAGAGCAAGAGTGCGGAGGCCTTGGCCGAGGTAGATCGCATGAAAAAGGCCATGCTTGAGAGCGCTAAGCTGGACGCTGAGCTACAGCAGAAAGTGGCAATTCTGAAAGATGAAGCACATAAATCTGCTAAAGGGTTGTCAGCCGTGCAGGAGGAGATTGCGAGTTTAAAAGAGCAACTTGCTGTCGCAAATAAGGCCGCTGAGGTAGCAGGTCCTGCGGCCATTGCTGCCTATAAGCGTTCTGATTAGTTTTTCGACTACTTGGAGGCGAGCTTTGACCAAGGTTTCAACCATCTCGCTCGCTGCCTTTGGGCTTATCATGGTAGAGATTCGATCACCTTTGAGGAAATGCTCCGGTGGGTTAACATGTCCCACCGAAATACCGATTTGTTGGCTCTTCACCTAGATATTCCTTATGCTGCAGATCACATTACCTCTATTCAAACTAGGCAGATAAGGGACGGCGAGCCATTCTGGGATCCCCCTACAGTTAATCCTGTTAACTTTGCTATCTTGAAGAAACCTCTTACTGCTGCGAGCACCCAACCAGGCGATGAGTACATTGACACTCCTCCAGGCTCAACTTGAAGATCTTATGCCTTCTTTTTGAAATATTTTCCTGCGGTCTTGTAATAATTCAACTTTGCTTCTGATTTGGACTATTTCGACGTTTTCTTTTGATGTTATTGTAATAACTTTACTTTTAATTTTTTGAATTTTGATCTGTGGCCGAGTTTGGCTTGTTTGAACTTGATTTGTGGCCATTTTTGGCTCCCTGATTTATGCACTGCACTTGTTTCCTTTGATTTATCTCATGTATTTTGTATGTGTGTGGCCCCCTTTATTTTGGCGAGGTTGAGATAGCTCGCTAAAATAATAGAACCGATGAATTGTACTTGCTGTGAAAAAGTGATCGAAATTTCCACCTGTGGCCCCCTGTATTTTGGCGAGGTTGATATAGCTCGCTTAAAATAATAGGGCATGTAAATTTGAAAAATCAACATACGGCCCCCCTTGTTTTACGCCAAACTTTAATAAGTTGGGGTGAAACAAATATCCTGCACGTGGCCCTCTTGTTGGAGACGAGATACGTTGTCCGTGGTGTGTTTGTGAAGTTTTGAAATTTTTCAATCTGCGGCCCCTAGCGAGCTAGAAATATTGGGCTTGCCCTAAACTTGAAGGCTTAGTTGATTGGACAGGACAAACCTATCTTGATTGTCGTGCTTCTGAAGAAAGCTAGAGCTCTTAGCTGATTGGACAGCTTAAAGCCAGGCTTTTGACCACCGGGGAATGCGTGGTCGGTATAGCCTTGAATCTCACGCTGATAACTGTCATGCATTAAATGCGCCCTTTGAAATTCAAATTTTTAGGTATAACCGCGTGAACTCTGACCGTCAGATCTTGTCTATCGTGTCCGTTTGTCTCCCTTGCCCGTGCTATAAAAGGAGGGGGTAATCCGGATTTCCTTTCATTCCTACCTTGAACAAATCTTTGAGTGAATATGTCTTTTCGATCCGGAGAGGGCAGTGCAGACTGCAGTTTGCAGTCTGAGTATGGAAGGGCCGCCCTATGTGCGATGTTTCCCCTTTCTTCCTTACTGCCTCTCCTACTGCCAAAGATCATTTCTGGCGTTACTTTGATGTTGTGAAGCTTGTGAGGGAGAGAGGTTTGAATGAAGACAAGGTTGATGGTGATGGCTCTTTGCTCCGGGTCTGGCTTTCCGGGTGGCTAGACTTTGTCTCTCCACCCACGACGCCCTTCAACCTTACTATGGTGAGGGAATTTTACACTGTTTTGTCAGATATTTCTCCCGAGGAGGTTGTTAACTTTATTGCTCTTTGGGGTGTTTTCGTCACTTTTACCCCAGAAGCCATAAATGGGGCTCTACGTATTGCTGCTGTCGACCCCTTTGCTCATTATGAGGTCGCCTGGAATCTTGACGATGAGGAAAACAAACAAATCCGTCTGCGACACACAACTCTTAAGTTTTTTTCCAAATCGTCATCGCCCTCGCACATTAGGATCTGCGTCTGAGCTGTCTCGCGGTAATTGAGAATGCAAAAGGTTCATTAACTCACGAGCTCTTCCGTCTATGGATTTCGAGGCCGTTACTGAGGCTGGGGCTTTTCTTCTGCATGCCATTTGCGACCCTGAGGTGGACATTGACTGAGGGATTCTGATTCATCGTGAGGCGGTCAAATTTTCCGTCGCAATGGTTCCTGATCGCCGCATTCCTTTCGGGTCGCTGATTTCTTTTCTATGTACCGACGTATCTAGGGTGCCGACTCATCCGTTGGACCGCTGCGGATTTACGTGAAAATGGTTTTGAAAATTTCCATAGCGGCCTGTCACGGATTTTATTAATACAAAATAAACAAGTAATAAAACCGGTTAACCTCAAGTGCAAGGATCGTAGTATAGAGGCTATGCCGGGTCGATCTTACGGGGAACTAGACAGTTGTTAATCCTAGCTTTTGTTTTAACTAATTATGTCACAAAACTAAACTAAACAGTGGACTAATCTAAACAAAGATTGCAGAAAATAAAACTAGACAGAGGAGATTATCCAATGCTAGGAAAATACGGGTAACGGACTTATTAACTAAACTCAACTAATTGCAAAAAGGAAATTAACTAAGCAAAGCAAGACTCAAGTTGCAAGGATTTAAAATCAAATTATAAAAGTCAAACGAGGATTGATCCACCTATCAACATGTATTGATCTCCTATCTCGATTATATGTGGTATTTATCTAGGTTGTGATTCACCTTACCTAAACATGAACCCTAATTCCTTAGGTAATTCATCTATTAACCTAGTATCTTCCAATGCTAGATTAACGCGTTTCAAGATCAAAGGTGTCAACTTTTACGTTTAAATCTAGTGATTAGACTTATTAACTTCCGTTATTATAAATCTAAGGACTATTCTTATCTATGGTGATCTAAAGGTTTATCATGACTTCCATCAAACATAAACACATATCATGCATGCAAATCTTCCGATATAAACGCAATTAAACACGGATAAACATAGATAAGAGACAACCTTGAATAAATAACTCACAGTATAATCGAAATACAGAAATCAATCCAAGTTGATTGCTTCACAATTCTCGTTTGATTGAAGCTTTAGCTCCTGGACATCCTCAACAACTCCGTTTTGCAGAAAAAGAACATAGAAACTGCTCTAAACTAATCTAATTTAAAGTTGCATAAAAGTGAAAGAAAAAGAAGTAAAAACGCAGCCTTAGCCGCCCCTAGGGTTTAGGGTTTGTATGATGTCGAATTCTTGTTTTTAATGTGTGAGAATAGCCTTGTATTTATAAGCAACAAAGTCGGTTTCACGGACGAACGTTCGTTCTGGTGGACGAGCGTTCACTTCCTTGAACTCTCTTCAGACGCTCGTCTAGAAGGCGTTCAAACTCTCAGTACCAAAATCGCTTTTATGGACGCCCGTCTGAATTTCCGGACGCTCGTCCAATATGGACGGAGTATAGACGCTCGTTCAGTGCGACTTGAATGGGATTCTCGCATACTTATCTCTTTTCTTCACTCCACATCATCATTATCTCTTTCTCAAATCAACTTAGCTCGATTTTTGATCTCTTTCGATCATCATTTGAACCACGAAATTTCACCTATAACACATGGAAAATATCGCAACTGTAATAAAGTCCAAATAATCATAATTTAACCATAAAACCACATAATTATATCAATATTGCGATTAAGTCTTTAAAAACATCGTTTGCTCAAGATTTTAATGCAAAGACCGATTACTATGCAAATTACACAACATAGAGGGAAAAACATCGTAAAATATATCCTTATAATTCATAGATTTTCACCCTTAACACGGCCCCCTTGTTCTTGGTTAAGCCGGCGAGTTTAGTTGATCGTATGTTTAAGAAGAATAGAATGGTCATCCTCTATTGTAGGCAATTGCGGTCTTTTTATTTGATATGCTTGTCAAAATGTGTTTCTTTGCATAAAGTAGATGCGACTTACATGTAATATCTTTTTAAGTTGTCGGCGTGCCAGGGCCTGTTGTATTCGCGACCTTGATTATCACTTAACACGTAAGTCCCTTTCTTGATTATTCTTGCAACCCGTACTGTGCCCTCCTAATTTTCGGATAGCTTTCCTTTCTTTGCCTCGTGGCCAGTGACCTGTCTTTTGCGCAAAACGTAATCTCCTACGGTGAAATGATGATTGCGAATGTGCTTGTCGTGGTGATGACTGGCCGCTTGCTTGCAGTTGAGCAAATGGCTATAAGAATTGATCCGCCGCTCTTCTGCTAGATCAAGGTCGAGCTGCTTTGTCAGCGGATTTTGGGCCTCACTAAAATGTGCGACCCTAAGGCTAGGTAGGGCCATTTCCACCGGGGTCATAGCCTCCGACCCGTAGGTCAAAGCGAAAGGAGTTTCCCCTGTAGTTGTCTTTCGCGACGTTCTGAGTGCCCATAACGCCGCTGGCAAATGATCCGGCCACTTTCCTTCTTTTTCATCCAAACTCTTCTTCAGCACACTTAGCACCTGTTTGTTTGCGTTTTTAGCTTGACCGTTTCCCTGTGGGTAGCACACTGATGATTGCCAATGCTTGACATTATTCTCTCTATATATTGCATCGAATTCCTCACGGAACTGCAGTCTGTGATCTGACACTATTACCCTGGGGACGCAGAATCGTGTCCAGACTTGATCGAGCAGGAAGTAGATGATATCTCTAGTATTAATTTTGACCAAGGCTTTGGCCTCGATCCATTTGGTGAACTAATCGACGACGACCACAACATATTCGCATCCTGAACGACCTCTCTTAAGCGGTCCGATGAGGTCAATGGCCCACATGTCGAAAGGCCAAGCGGGGATGACAATTCTTTGTTCGACGGATGGTAGCCTCTGAATGTCTTCGAATTTCTGGAATTTATCGCACTTTCTAGCGTATACCCGGGCGTCCTCTGCGAGCTTCGGCCAGTAGTACCCCGCTAGTAGAACTTTTTGAGCAAGGGTACGGGTAGCCGGATGTCCGCTGCACATCCCCTCGTGCAGCTCCATGAGAATTCCTTCCACTTCCTCAGGTCGAACACATCGTGACAAAGGTTTGGAGAATTACCTTTCGATATAAAATGTTGTCTAAAATGGTGTACCTGGCGGCTCTTATGACCAGGGCTTTAGCCTCTTTAGGATCATTGGGAAGTACCCCTGAGTCGGTATAGGCCTTCATGGTGTCGATCCAACATGGATTAGCGGGTTGGAAGTTCATGACTTCGACCCGGTTAATAGCGGGTCCTGCCAGATGCTCCACCATGATCGTGGTATTGCTAATTTCATCATCGCTAGTTTGCTTGGATAGGTAATCCGCCCTGTGATTGTCCTCTCGAGGGATGTTGGTAAATTTGCAGTATTTGAAGCTGCCCTCGAGTTTTTTGATGAGATCGATGTACTTTTGTAAAATTTCGCCATGGATACCGAACGATCCCGTTATATGGTTGACCACTAATTGAGAATCGTAGAATACCTCCAAACTTTCCACATTCATGGCCTTAGCGCAGGTCCGGCTATAACCACTTCGTATTCCGCCTGATTATTTGATGCGGTGAAATCAAATCTTAAGGCTTTTTCAATTTCCTCCGAGGTGCCTGGCTCCAGTACGATAATCACAGCCCCGTACCCTTTGTGACTGGAGGCGCCATCGACATAAAGCTGCCAACAGTGACTTGGCCTATGGGGCTCATCCGCTGTGGTCTCTATTATGTCGTCGTGTGATTTCGACGCGGGCTGTTCCGAATGTTCATTGAAGCTTGTTTCCTCTATGAAGTCAGGTAAGACCTGGGCTTTGATAGCTTTTCGAGGCTCATACCGGATGTTGAACTCCGTGAGCTCGATGGCCCATCGCAGTAAGCGACCAGACAAGTCCGGCTTGTGTAGGACCTGGCGCAGGGGAGCGTCTGAGAGCACTATAATAGTATGCGATGAAAAGTAAGCCCTTAACTTTCGGACGGCTATGACAACACAGTAGGCTAATTTTTCAAAACTAAAATAGTGACTCTCTATAAGACTGAGATCTTTAGAGACATAGTAGATGGGCTTTTGAAGTGTGCCCTCCTCCTTGATAAGTGCTGCGGCAACAGCCCAATCTAAGGCCGCTAAGTACAGAAACAAAACATCTCCAGTTACTGGACTGGTCAGCAGCGGTGGACTTGAAAGATAATCTTTGAGCTCTTTGAAGGCCTGCGATCATTCCCCTGTCCACGCAAAGGTTTTGCTCCCTTTGAGGATTTTGAAGAAGGGTAGGCTCTTCTCCGCAGATTTTGAGATGAATCTTCCTAGAGCTATTATCTTTCCATTCAGCCACTGTACCTCTTTGATCGTTGCCGGCTCACTCATGTTGATAAGAGCCTCTATCTTTTCAGGGTTTGCTTCGATCCCTATTTGGCTCACCATGAAGCCCAAAAACTTTCCAGCCTGAACCCCAAAAGTGCATTTGGCGGGGTTTAACTTCATCGAGTGCTTTCTTACGTTCATAAAGGTTTCACGAATGTCCACCAGGTGGTCCTAGCGACTCGATTTCATGACCATATCATCGATGTAAGCCTCCATGTTTTTGCCTATTTGTGAGCTATAAACTCTGTTCACCATCCTTTGATATTCTGAGCCCGCGTTCTTCCGACCAAACGGCATCATCTCATAGTAATAGAGTCCACCGGCGGCCCTGAAGGCTGTCAGCTCTTTGTCGTCGTCGGCCATCTTCACCTGATGATAGCCTGGATAGGTGTCTAGAAAACTCAACATTTCGAAACCCGCGATCCCATATACCATTTTATCAATTCTGGGCAGCGCATAGGGATCCTTAGGACAGGCTTTGTTTAGATCGGTGAACTCCACACACATCCGCCACTTTCTGTTGTGTTTTTTCACCATCACAACGTTAGCTAAACAAGTCGGGTATTCAAGCTCCTTGATTATTCCAGCTGTCAGAAGCTTGTCGACTTCACTCTTTATAGCAATTTCCTTTTCTGCCGAGAATTGGTGCGCCCTCTGCTGGATCGGCCTGAAGTTGGGGCATCGCTTAAGTAGTGTAGCGCGACCTCCGGCTCCACGCCCCGCATATCTGTTACTTCTCAGGCGAAGGCGTCCATGTAATCTATCAAGAGCTCAATCAGCTCATTTCTTTCCCTTTCCATTGTCTGCGATCCGATTTTTATTTTTTGATCGGGGTATTTTTCGTTTATAACAACCTCGACTAGCTCATCCTCTACCGTTAAATCTGGCTAATCACGGATTTGCAGGGTTTCTACCTCTATGGCTCTGTCTGGGACTTCTTTTACCATGGCGATCTGGTCTGCGGCCATATTAAGCCCTTCTACCCTGGGTCGCTAAGAATCGGCTCTGTTCTTTGTCATATATTGGAGAAAAAATCCGGGCCGGCTAGTGGCGACCCCAATTTTGTCTCCCACATGAAACTTGAACCGCTGGTGCGGAACAGATACCACTATTTGGAATTTTTTTCATGGCTTGAATTCCTAAGATCATGTTATAGTAAGAGGGGAGATCGATGACCAAGTAAGTAATTACCTCTGTTCGGCCGGGCTCATAGCCTCCCAAAGTGATGTTGAGGTCGATTGTGCCTTTGACCCACACCGTATCGTTGGTAAGGCCCTCTAGAACTCCGAGGTAAGGTTTTAACTTGGCCTCTCCGAATCTGATCTGCTTCAGACTGTCAAAATAAATGACGTCACGGCCGGCCCCGGTGTCGACCATCACTCTGTTGACGCCATGCTTATCGTTTACCCCGACCTTTAGAATGAGGGGTATTTCTATTGGACCGTCAACTGTGGTGAGCTTGCTTTTAGTAAACAGGATTCCTTTCTCAGTTTACCCCAACACTATCTGCTTTTCAAAACCACGCGTGTTGATCAGGTGTATCTATGATTTCAGCTGGCTGTTGCTGGGGAGGTTCCCATGGATAACTTGAACCTCTTTCTGATAAATGCGGGGTTGGTGCCGGTGTTTCCCTCGCGTTTATACTTAGTCGCGGGTCCTTCACGGATTAACCTCTCTATTTCCCTTCTTAGAGTGAAACATTCATCAGTAATATAACCGTGGTCCTTATGATAGTCACAGTACGTCGATTTGTCATGACTGTCGGGGTCGCCCTTCATAGATTTGTGCTTATCAAAATGCTCGTGGATCTCGAATAGTACCTGGCGGCTCTTACGGCCTCTTGGCCTCACGATCTTGACTCGCGTCCCTACCCTTTTCTTTCTTGTGATCATCTCCACGATCCTCCTTCTGAGGATGCTGCTCCGGTTTAGGTTTTGCTTCCCAGAAGACGGTGCTTCGCTTACCCCCATCATTCTGGCCCTTTCCAGCATTTCCCTAAGGCCCGCTTTGGAAGGCCGTAGGTTAAATTATGTCTTCATCATACCTTTGCGATCCCGGTGAGGAAACACGTTATGACAGCATCTTCGGGGATATTTCTAGTCTGATCATATACTCTGATGAACCGCTCATAATATTCCTTTCCAGACTCGTGTCCTCCCATGCGAACCTCGTACAGATCCTCAATGGTCTTCTTCGGCCTGCTCGCCGATTCAAACTCCTTAACAAACTTTTCAGATAGATCTTCCCAACTTTCAACTAAGCCACGAGGGAGCCTGCGAACCCAGGAGGCAGCCCTATTATGCATGCTACCGACTAAGGTGATGCACCAGGCGGACTTATTTTGAGTTGCTAAGGTGATGCGGCCTTGGAAGGAGGCGAGCCAGTCATTTGGACAAGATTTCCCGTTGTAATAGTTATAACTGGGGTAGCTAACCTTTTCCTTGTTGGTGGGCAATGTCTCGGTGATTTTTTTTGGTGAGCACATCGATCCCAGGGATTGGAGCAGCTTTTTCAGGGGGCCTCAACCTTTTTAGTTCAGCGAGCTCTTTCTTCATTATCTCTATTTGCTCGGCCAAAAGGGGGTCGAACCTGGGTCGTGATAGGGTTTGTGCATTAGCTCGCTCCACCCTGCGCTCCGATTCTGCATGATCCTGCGATCCCTCTTAATATGCTCTTTTTTCCCTTATAATTACGCGGGCGTCCTGTGCGTTCCTTTCTTCTTGTCTGGGGGTACCTCTCTTCCTGGAAGGTTGAGACGACTTAAGGCTGGGGCCCTGTCCTTCTCACCTAACCTTTTAAAAGCTGACCCTCTTTCTATTGTCTTTTCTTTTTGAACATCACGACCAGGCTGGATCGAGGCTTGTGCGACCTCTCTCCTCTGTCCTTTGCGACCCGATTATTGGACACTTTCTTCGACCTCAATCCCCTGGATCTGACTCTGACGGCCTTTGTTTAGGGCCGCAGGGTTGATTTCATTCCTAGGAGGATTCGGGGGTCGGATCAACATTGGGGCCAGACCCTTTGCCACCAGGCGAGAGTTGGTTAGGTACATTGTTTCAACATACCTCACATACTCCCTCGTCTCTGTAATCTCAGGGTCCTCCTAGAAAATATGTATCTTTTCTGGGGCCGACCTTTGGCTTCGTTGCGACCTAACCAGCTCCTTACGAGCCCTCTCTAGAGCCACGACAGCCTCCCTCAATTTAGTTTTTTGATTCAAGATGTTACGGGCGTCTCCAGCAGCCAGACCGTCCCTTTGCGACCCTCCCCATTCTGCAGTGGGATTGTCGAATGTTTCTCCCCCGCCCTCCACGTGGGCCTGATACTGGGTGCCCTCTTTTACCGGAGTTTGTGGAGGTAGTTGTCCCTTGCTCCCTGCCATCGCTAAGTTAGCGAGCTGATTTGGCTTGGAGATAAGATCTGCTGATGGAGCCGCTATTGACTCTGACAGCTCCTTTCTGACACACTCAGCTACTTTGTACTTTCTTTCTGACTTTTTTGGCTTAGATCGGAGATCTTTTAGGTGAGCTGGAGGGAGATCTTTTAAATAGTGATAGATCGGGTGACGTGGCGTCTGGAAATATGGTGTTCAAGAGAGAAGCGGTGATGATCCAAACGCGAGAAAACCCCAAAAACGCTATATAACCTTTTCTGGTAAGTCAACGTATATGCTATTGAGGTAAAAGGGTCACCTTTTGATAATACTCTTCACTATGGAAAGAAAACTAAGGCAGTTTGGGGGTTTTTCCGGTAAAATAGTGAGATGGACACGAGCACAACACTCTTTGAAACCTGATCGAAATGAAAACACGGACTTGAATGACAACCCTATGTGAGAGGTGGTTTCCCAAACGCTTAACTCGTGAGCTTCGTGCAAGCTATGCTAAAGTTACCTTTTCTTTCTAGTGAGACGAACACAGGGGCATATGAACCTGTCCGGACTCAGTGGATCGATGAACATGCTCCTTTACTCTGCTGGATGAGGGTGCTCAGCCGATGGCTTTACGCCAGAGAGGCTGAGAACTTGCTATTGTAGGGGTTTACCGGTAACGGAGCCAACTGATAATGCTAAAGATTATCACGGAGGCTCAGTGGTGCATATTTAGTGGATATCTATGGATGCTAGCCGGTGATGCACGGCGGCGAATGGAAGGAGTATTAGAGAGTGGATATTTCTGCAGAGCTTTGTTCAGCTTTCTATTAGAATCAATCCCCTTTTCTGATTACACAAGCTCTCCTTTTATAGGAGGAGGAAGCTTAGGAGCTAAGTAAAGACAGGTGTTACATGATAGCTTAATGATTAAGTAAACTTAGTAGCTAGCAAACTAAATATCTAGATGGCAAGTGGGTTGAATATCTCGGCGGCGGCCTCATAGGATCGCATGGGTCGCCAGCTTCGTCGTCCTGCCTTACTCTTGCTCCCTGCTGCTTCCCATTAAGTCTTGTGCGGCCTCTTATGGACCTATCGTCCAAGGTTGCGGGTCGGCCCCTGATCCGGTAGCGACCTTGTAGGCTCTATAGGCTCTGGGTGGGGACCGACTACGGCGACCTCAACTTGGTTGGCGTCGCCGACGCTATGGCCGTGGGCCTTTATCCGACTTGGTGGTTCAAATAGGCTATTTCCGGGACTCAAAGGTGGCGATATGATTTGGACACATCATATACCTCAATTGAGTAAGAAACATGAAATTAGCTCCAAGCCCATAGAGATTCACCAAAGAGATGATGAATTAACCACTTTAGAGTAAAGCCCAAGCTTAACTACACATTAATTTGGAGATTTGAGACCTAAGATTCTACTTTTTAAGCTAAGGAATGAACAAAATTGAAGAAAAATGTTTTTGTGTTTTTTCATAATCTAATTCTAATCTAGAAAATGAGAGGTTCCCCCCTCTCCTCTAGCTGAAAATGGCTTTTATAGTGCATAAATTCGGTGCCACATGAGTGGGCTTGTGTATTGTAAAAGTGGTCCTGAGCAGAAAAAGCATTCTGCCAGATGTACTAGGGCGTCAAGAGTGGGCCTACATCGTGCAAGCGTGTGCTTGAGCATGTTGATCTTGACTGGGAGCTCATAACCATTCTTACAAGAGGTAGACATGGTTCTACTTTGGCTGATCCTCAAAAACTGACTAGAAGTACTTCTGCTTTGGGTAGAACCACTCCTAAAATGTCATAATCACCAAAATCGATCCCAACCCAACTCTTTATCATCTAACATCTCAAAATACACAACACGAGTTACAAATGTAATTTTCCTAGGGTATCATGTACCCCATGTGTGCTACAAAAATGTCCACATTTCAACGGAAAAAAAATGAGATTTTGAGTTAAGTGTTATGTGGAACCATGAGTGATGAAAATAGCATGAGATCGTATCTAAATGGTAAAATTATAACCCAAAATGCTATAAAATTGAGTGAATTAAGTGTGAAATGCGTAGAAGGGTTGACTCTCATCAACAAGATGTCCAGAGACTAGGAAATCTATTTCAGGTTATATGATGTTCCTAGGAGATTCTCTCATATCTTGGAAGGCTAGGAGCCAAACAACCATTTCCAGAAGTTCTTCTGAGGCTGAATACAGGGCAATTACTAATGCAACTTGTGAGATACAATAGCTTGTCTACATTTTGAAGGATTTGCAGTTTCCATTTCACCTTCCTGCTGTTTTGTTCTACGATAATGCCAATACATTTCACATTGCTCATAATCATGTTTTTAATGAGAGAACATAACACACTGAGATTGATTTTCATATCATCAGAGACAAAGTCAAGTCAGGCTTTATCAAAATTATGCATATTCATTCCAAAGAACAACTTGCTGGCATCTTAACCAAAGCTTTGAATGCACCTATATTCTGCTATATGCTGGAAAAACTAGGCAATTCTAAGATTTTTTATCCAACTTCAAGTATATAGATAGATGAGTGATAGGTGCCAGATGATTCATTCACCATTCTCAGCTTGAGGGGGTGTTACAATATATAAATAAAAGAGTGATAGGTGCAAGAGGATGTGCATACACTCAACTCAGCTGCCTTGAGAGATACAACTGATATACTCAACTCAGCTCAGCTAACTTAGAATCAGCTCATCTCGGCTGACTTAGAATCAAAAAACTATGCATTGTTAAAACTTTCATTCCTGTTATAAGTGAACGTAAATGCTGCATGTGAATGTTGTAGTGAAGTATACTCTATAAATACTCCATGATCAGCAACTTTGTCATTAACTTGCTCATTATTTTTCGATCAATAAGAAATCCGCATTTTTATTTTTTCTTGTGTTTCAATTTCATCAATTGCAACATAACCTGAATTCAGTAGAGTTTATGCAAAGGTTTGGAAATCCTTTTACAGTTTTGAAATATAGGTGAGTAGCTTAGTGTATGCAGATTCATGTGACTTATACTACTCAACTTAAAGTAAATTGTGAAAATGTAAAGTGCATGAAAATAGAAACATAGAGTGATATGTTTATAGAAGTTTGAGTTGGTGTAATCCTCTATATCTACTCTTTTTCTGTGATGTTGGAGGTATTAATATTGTAAAATATCAACATTGGATACAAAAGAATTATTGTCCTTGACTATAACCCTCAGCTTCACAATCCAAACTATCAGTTCCTGACAAATTTTCCTCGGCTGCTTCACTGAAATAGCTCTGTTGTTCATTGAAAGTTAGACATCTTCAACAAATCCACCACAAACTCAGCTCCTTCTCAAATACCCTGATTCAGCTGCTTCAAGTCATTCACACCTTCAAGTGAATCTCCCCTCAGTTGTTTCAGATGTACACCTTCACCTGAATCTTGATTCAAATTCTTCAGAATAATTATCTGAATATCTTTGATCTTTTATTATGAGATCAGAGTACACAAGTTTTAACATATATTTGAAGTTTCCATCACATTTACTTATCTTCAAGCTTTCATAAAAAGATTTATAAAGTTATTTTGAGCCATCGCAGACTTACTAGACTTTATAATCTCGATGTTAAGTCTTCTCATCTGAGTCTAAAACCTCAGTCTTCAATCTTCAAAATTGACTCTGATCCCTCAACCTTTATTCTTCAGCTCTGGTCTTCGGATGAAGATTTTTGACTGCCTAGTATACTGAAACCTATCAGCTGACTATTATAGTGCTTGTCTGATAATCTATAAAATAACACACTCTACTGAAAACCTATACATGAATATCTATACATCTTTTAGCATGCATCTATAACAACTGGCATGTCCATCTTCAAAACTATATAATTTCTAACAGAGACGTCAATATTTTAATGGATCATTTGGAAGTACAATATAAAGACAGGCTAAGTCCCCGCGGATGTAGAAGCATTTACACATAGGGTTAGTTGCAAGTATTGCATGAAATTATTGTGTTACACATTGATCTTGTGTGTACGAGTGATTGACTTTAGGTCAAGTGGAAGATTGTTAGTGTAGCGCTCTCAACCTAATATGGTTGGATTGGATCCGACGGGGTCATATCATTATATACTACTACGATTTTATGTTTATACTTCATTTAATGAATTTAATAATAATATATAATATCGTCCCTAGAATAAAATCATGATAGAGAAATCATAATATGTGATATTGATTGATGAAGTATCAATTCAGAGTAATGATTTAATTCTTGAAATACACTTAGTCGAATGTATTAATAAATGAGACATTAATAATACGGTTAGACTAGCACGAATTAGATTTCATCTATCTTATGAATATAGTAATTGAATTTTAGAGCACTTGCATTAGATACTGTAAATAATTTTAAAACTGTATTTTGAGATTTCAACATTCAGATTTAGTAAAAATAAGACTACATCAGATACTCTAATGTTTACTGTAACATACAGATTATGAAAAAATTTCTTTACATCTACCGCATTCATCCATAATTCTGTAAATTGTCCATTATATTTACTGCATTATGTAAAATAGAGAATTTGATGGATTTCACCTTGGATAGAGATTCTGTAAACTAGAAAAATGTGTACTTAAAACTGTAAAATAGAAAATTCGTTAAAAGGACCTGATGCAAGTGCTCCTATCTTGTAACACCCCAAATTTTCAAACTTTTCTATAAGCTTGTATTTTATAAACGACGTCTTTTTACATTGATTTTAGTTGTCTATGCTATATGTATTAAACATTTCGTTTTACGATACTCGACTTCCCAAAAGACTTTTAGTTAACTTATAGTAATATGTGTATCATATGTATATTATATATATGTTTTAAATTATTATGTTTATATGTGTAACTACGTAATATATATTTACATATATATTGTACATGTAATATAAATATTGCATATATATATATATATATATATATATATATATATATATATATATATATATATATGTATATATATATATGTGTGTAACATATATATTTCGATGTGCGAATATGTTAAAGATCAAGCGCTTACCAGTTCTCCTAAAAGCTATAGCTGTTAAGGAAGGTGCTACTATATTTCTAATATCACTTTAACACTCCCCCTCAAGTGTGGGCCTATAACAAGGCTAAGCCAATTAGGCAGCCGGAGCAAACTAGGCTCCAATAACAAAGAGGCCCAACACATGCATCACGTGCACAATATAAATGGGGGAAATAATAATGTTTATAGCCAGGTTCGAACTCGAGACCTCTGGCTCTGCTACCATGTTAAAGATCAAGCGCTTACCAATTCTCCTAAAAGCTATAGCTGTTAAGGAATGTGCTACTATATTTCTTATATCAACACTCCCCCTCAAGTGTGGGCCTATAACAAGGCTAAGCCAATTAGGCAGCCAGAGCAAACTAGGCTCCAATAACAAAGAGGCCCAACACATGCATCACGTGCACAATATAAATGGGGGAAATAATAATGTTTATAGCCAGGTTCGAACTCGAGACCTCTGGCTCCGATACCATATTAAAGATCAAGCGCTTACCAGTTCTCCTAAAAGCTATAGCTGTTAAAGAAGGCGCTACTATATTTCTTATATCAACACTCCCCCTCAAGTGTGGGCCTATAACAAGGCTAAGCCAATTAGGCAGCCGGAGCAAACTAGGCTCCAATAACAAAGAGGCCCAACACATGCATCACGTGCACAATATAAATGGGGGAAATAATAATGTTTATAGCCAGGTTCGAACTCGAGACCTCTGGCTCCGATACCATGTTAAAGATCAAGCGCTTACCAATTCTCCTAAAAGCTATAGCTGTTAAGGAAGGCGCTACTATATTTCTAATATCACTTTAACACTCCCCCTCAAGTGTGGGCCATAACAAGGCTAAGCCAACTAGGCAGCCGGAGCAAACTAGGCTCCAATAACAAAGAGGCCCAACACATGCATCACGTGCACTATATAAATGGGGGAAATAATAATGTTTATAGCCAGGTTCGAACTCGAGACCTCTGGCTCTGATGCCATGTTAAAGATCAAGCGCTTACCAGTTCTCCTAAAAGCTATAGCTGTTAAGGAAGGCGCTACTATATTTCTTATATCAACACTCCCCCTCAAGTGTGGGCCTATAACAAGGCTAAGCCAATTAGGCAGCCGGAGCAAACTAGGCTCCAATAACAAAGAGGCCCAACACATGCATCACGTGCACAATATAAATGGGGGAAATAATAATGTTTATAGCCAGGTTCGAACTCGAGACCTCTGGCTCCGATACCATGTTAAAGATCAAGCGCTTACCAGTTCTCCTGAAAACTATAGCTGTTAAGGAAGGTGCTACTATATTTCTTATATCAACAGAATATGTGCAATATGTTATATATATGGAATGTCTAAACATGTTATGTGTTACATATGTTTTGATATGTTTGTGTGAATATGTAAAAAATACGTGAATGTATATATGGATATGTATGAGATAGATGAAAAGAAAAGAAAAGCATGAAAGATTAGAATGATGCCACGAATGGGTTTGGGTGGCTTTAAAGTAAATCATCCACGTGGATTAGAGTGTGACTCACCATTTGTGGCGTTTGGCTATAAAAGCCATAAAATGTGTATGTAATTATTATTAATAATATATAGTAGATGTTATGTTATAATGCTGGAACAATGGTTATACATCCGCGGTGCTGTAGTGAGACAACCAGCATCACCTACTATCACTGTGAGGTTCCATATTTGTTTATATCCTATAATACGTGCTTTGAACTGTTATTCTAGTACTTTCTGTTATGTGTAATATGTATGTCACTTATGTGCTACTGGTGTTACTATTTATGTGATACTATCACTGCTATTGTGCCTTCTTGATTGATATATATGTTAATGTAATTTGCATCAGTGACTATATGCTCTGTGTATGTTCAACTATAAATATTTGTAAAACTACACGTTATGCACACACCGAACCTCACTGAGTTTACAAGCTCACACCTCCTGCGAAAACCTTTTCAGATTAACAGGTATGGATGGCTAGTAAGAGAGGCTTCCAGGTGTTTTGTTGGGGAAGAGAAGGGATATAGGAATGATGTCATCAACTAAGGATTAGATCCTGCTGCGCCCATTAAGTTAGATAGAACGGTTGTATACGATTTTTTTTGTAGATTTTAATGGGATATATAAATAAGATATTATAAATCTTTTATGGATTTCTTTATTATGGACTTTAGTTTTATGTTCTGAAGTCGCGGCGAGAGCTTCGCAGGCCGCTCTCACACCGATCCTAAGTGGTAGGGAGCCGGGCCGTCACATATCTATCAAGGTGTGTCAACACTCGGGCGTGTACATGGACATTTATCGAAACAATACATATGTTGGATGAACTGCTTATTTATATATGTGTCGCAATTATATGGCGGTTGTATACTTATCCTTAGACTAGAGGTCGTCATAAAATCACAGCGTGGATTGTAACATTTGACACCATTGTACCGATGTGATGTGCTGCCTTAGCTGTGAAGCCGAATTCTAGAATCCGGTGTATGGCTTTAACGTGCCACACAATAAATATTATATGCAGTATTCGTATTCTCTGAAAATAGTATGTTTTATGACAATTATTTTAATACGGTTAGTGGTGATAGGTTAATTGTATGGTGGTTACATGAAACTTATGTGAACATATTAGTTTGGGTTGATGGAACATGAACATGATATTATTTGCTACAGTGCACGTGCATTAAATATGATACGACATGTATGAGGGACTAATGAACGACCCATCATGAAGTAGTATGTATGACATACTAATGAATGGTAATATGCAGACTAGATTATGTATGATGGCGATGCATAACTACACATATGACAAGAAGATGATATGTATGATATGTGACATGCAAAAGTCATGATGATAAAATGATAATGAAGGTATGTAAGAATATATAAGAGCATGTTTTGTTGCATATGAAAATTTTAAACTTTACTTTGATATGCTTTGACTTTTTATTTTATAGAAATTTTTAAAAAAATGGTAATTATAATTTGTGTTTCATCTTATAGCTTTTGACATACATTTATTTCCCATTTTTCTTTACTGAGTAACAACAAGTGCTAACCCCATTTTATTTTCATTTGAAAAGTTTTGTAGAATAATGAGGAGACGTTTGAAGTGCATGAAGAGTAGGAACAAGATGGACATATTATTTATTATTTATTATTAAGATTTTAGCCCGCGTGCCGAATTAGAGATTCGAACTATGAATGTTAGTCTAGGTTTATGCTGTATAAAATATAGACACAGTTTCGAGACTTGATTCGTAGTGTCTCGTTCTTCGAGACTACCACCACAACAATAGATATTGTTGTCGAAGTAGTAACAATAAGACACATTAGGTCTGTTCATAGAGCTTTTTAGTGTTCTAGTTTGCTTTCCCACAATTTAAATCGCTAATGTAACATTTAATATTGATTCTAAAAATCAAATACCGAATATTCCTTGTCCGGTTAAACACCTAGCTCCTCCAAGCAGGGGAGGCTCCATGTGTACCTAAATGGGTTACTTGACCCCTTTAAATTAAAAAAAAAAAAAAATTCCTATGCATTTTTTACACAACTTAAATTTTTTATAGATTAATACCTACTAACTGATCCGCTAAAATTTTAAAATATTAACCATTGACCCGTAATCATAATTGGATTTTCAAAATTAATACTTATAAACTTGTAATATTATGTGCCTCTATCCATCCCGACCCGTATCCAAGAATTCCTGCAGGTGCCGCTGCCTTCAAAGGATCGGAACCCTTACATACATACCAAGGAGGCATAATCCTCTCAAGTGAGAGCGTCAAATAATATTTCAAATTCAAGTGACCTATCAAGTGTAAATGATTGTACAACACACTCATAATGTGAAAATGATTCAACCAGTTTGATTTCAGTATTGAAGAAGAAGCTCCATTGAAGGAGAAAGCATAAACATTTAGAATGGAGCAGAAATCAATTTTCTCATTAGATTCACATGACCAATGGTCCAGTACAAATATTAGATATATCACAGTCACACAAATCTAGGCATAACATATATTGCCACATCAACATCACACACATCACACTTTACTCATTATTACCACTAATACTCTTTATCTTTTCACCCCTCTCAAACTAGCATATGGTTTAACTACATTTAGTTTGTCCTTAAACCTATAGAAAGCAGTAATAGGTAAGGGTTTGGTGAATATATCAGCAACATGTGCTGATAAGGGAATGTAAAAAACTCTAAGCTTCTTTTCCAGGACCAAGTTTCTAATGAAGTGTACATCCACTTCAATATGCTTTGTCCTTCCATGATAAACATGATTTTGTGCTAGAGTAGTTGCACCTGTGTTATCACACCACAGTATAAGGACAGGAGGAAGTCCAAACTTGATCTCTTTCAAGAATTGCATAATTCACTGAATTTCTGCACCAAGATTTGATAGAGCCATGTATTCTGATTCACAGCTTGATCGGGCTACTACAGACTGCTTTTTGGAGCTCCAAGTAATCAAGGACATACCCAAATATACACAATAGCCTCCAGTGGACTTCCTGTCTGAAGGGCATGCTGCCCAATTTGCATCTGTGAAACCATGCAACTCCATCTTCTGACTAGGCACAAAATGAAAACCTTGTTTCAATGTCCCTTGCACAAAACTAAGGAGCCTCTTAAGAGCTTGCCAATGTTCAATATAGGGATCTTGCATAAACTGACTGAGTGTATTAACAGTGTATGCAATGTCAAGTCTGGTCATGGTGAGGTACTGTAAAGCACCTATAGCGCTTCTGTAGATCCCAGGATTAGCCAGTGATTCTCCTTGTTTACGAACAAGTTGTTTTCCAGTCACAATTGGTGTAGGACAAGGTTTAAAATACTCCATATTAAGCCATTTCAACAATTGAGATGCATAATAGGACTAAGTCAAGTACAGGCCACTGTTGTCTCTAGACACTTGTATTCCTAGAAAGTGTGATACAGGTCCCAAGTCTTTCAAGGAAAACTTGAAGTCTAAAAGTTTGATAAATTTATGTATCAGTGTGTGTGAGTCCCTGTCAAGAGGATATCATCAACATACACCAAGGCAAATAACACTTTATCTTCAATTTTGAACATAAACAAGGATGTGTCACACATAGATTGGTTAAATCCCCAGCTCAAAAGTTGAGATCTAAGAGCATCAAACCATGCTCTAGGAGCTTGTTTCAATCCATATAAAGCCTTGTTCAATTTGCACACAAAATGAACCCTTGCAGGATCCACAATGCCTTCTGGCTGTTCCATGTACACAGTTTCTTGTAGAGGGCCATTGAGAAAGGCATTGTTTATGTCTATTTGGTGTATAGGCCAGTGTTGAAATAGTGTCCTAAACCCAATCGGGTTGGATCGGATCCGACCGGGTCGGATCATTTCTACTATTTCTTCATGTTTGTACATAGATTAAATGGCTTTTCTGTTGCATATATATGTTCTTTTAAAGAACCAATTATGAATTGTTATATGATAACGTCCTTAGTATTAAACTGTGATAGAGAAACCATGATAGTCGATTATGGTTGATGAGATCTCTAATCACTTTAATAAGTTTGATACTTAAATGTCTCTAGGCTGATGTACTATTAAACAGGGCATTGATAGTATAAACAGGCTAGCATGTATTAGATGTCTTCTGTCTTTAGGGCAGGGATAGATCTCGTCTATCGAAGTGTAGAGACACTTGACCGTGACGTGGGCGTGTATTAGAGAATGCGTCGTTAGGATCGGCCCACTTACACGGATAAGTGTCACACTATGTGACGGTTGTGTAATTATCCTTTTGACCGAGTCTTCATGGCATCACGGTGTGGATTGTCATGCTTTGACACTATTGAGGTTTCCACAGCCACGGGCGATCATGCGGTAGTGATTGGGTATGATCTTTGGCATCGCGGAGTATACATGATTGGTCGTCCGGGAATCGCGTATCCTATGATTAGGATTGAATATCCGAAATGGCCTTCTTATAAGGAATGTCTTACTCTCGTAAATCTTTGCAAAGTGGGAGTAAGCGAGTTACTTCGAGAGAGCATGATATCCAGATTATAAGATACGGTCGTTGATGTTTTGACACTCGACTAACGACCGTATGGATATTATTACAATGATAGATTGTAAGTTACACGGTAAATCTGCTTTCACATGAAAGGTAGTAGTCATTGCATTTGACTCTTCCGATGATTGGGGTCACGGTGTGTTGCTGTGACGCTATCCCGTGATCGTTAGGCATGAAGGGCATTTTCGTAATTTGCACTTTGTGTCTACGGCCAACATATTCGAAGCCTATCGGGTCACACACATAAGAACATCTAGCCGATTAAAATGTGGTTATAGATGATAACCAAATAAGGAAAGTTTATCTCGACTATAAAGGTTATAGTGGTAAATTAATATGTTGGTATTTATTTATTATGAATAAATTAAATACAAGATATTAATAATATTATATTAATTAAAGAATATTCCGGAAGCCAATATTTGGCTATATGGCGCTACACATTGAAGTGTATAAGATACACTTTGGATTGTAATGGTAATTTAATTAATAGTATTACCAAATATATAAATATAAGATATTGATATATATGAATATATTTGAAATGTATGCGGCTGACATTTGGGTGCATGTCACACGTGAAAGCCAAGTTGATATGTTTGAATATTTGTATAGATTTATATGTGTGATATATATATGTGATATATACACATGTGTAAATTGATTTATGGTAATAAGATAAATATAGTCAATATAAGATATTGACAATATCTTGGAAATATTCAATATAAGATATTGACAATATCCTAGATTTATTTGATATAAGATATTATAATAAATGAGATAAATCAATCAATTATATTTTCCTTATTTTATTGGAAAAAGGTTTTCTTCCTTTCTACTCTATCTGGGGCGCCACATCCATTATAAATAGGAGGTGGGTGTCAAGCTCTTTTGTACATCACAATTGCAAGAGCTCATAGTTCTTGTGTAAAATAGAGAGCATCCTATAGAGAGTTGGAGAGAGGGGAAAAAGGCCGGTCTAGCAACCGGAGTTTTCCAATAGCAATCCATGATGGGATTCCGGCGGGCTGTTCATGTGGACTAGCGGTAGAGGCCGAACACTTGGGCGGCTCTATGCAGAACTACTCTCCTTAGACGGTCAAAGCGTCGATCTTTTAGATCAACCAAGGTAACCACCGTCTACTACTTATTTGTTTATTGCTTAAACGAAGTCGATCTTGGGTAAAAGGAAATCAAATTTTGAATTCGCTGCTGCGTTCCCAGCGTAGATTTTCTAACAGTGGTATCGGAGCGAGCTTCGAGCTTAAGCAATAAGCATGTTATTGTGCGTAGTTAATTTTATCGTTTAAATCACGTGATTAAAAGATGAAAGATTTTTGATTTGCAAAAAAGTGATACATGAAATGAAAAGAAAAAAAAATGAGATCGGGTGGTGCTCGCCGATCGGGCGGCGCGCACACTCCACCGCGGCGGCCGGATAAATAAGGCGCGCGGCAGCAGGCAACTCGCCGCCGGCGATCGTTGACCGGTCAATCTTGGGCGGATCTCCAAATTTTAGTTTTGTGTATTTTGTGATTCAATATGGTTCATAGTTGTGATTGTTAATTTCCTTTGTTTAGTTGTGTCATGTGGCTAACCAAATGGTTCAAATAGTTTGGGCCATTGGGATGCCATGTATGATTAAAATAATAATGGTATTTCCAAACTTTGTTTGGGATAGCCTGCAGCCTTTCCAAATATTTGATTTGAGAAAGGCTTAGCTTGCGCCACTTCCAAAATTTTGATTTTGGAAAGTGGTCGTGCCTAAACCAAAATTATTTGGCCTTTCCAAATATTTGATTTGGAATAGGCCTAGCTTTTTTCAAATATTTGATTTGTAAAAGCGCTTAGCTTGCGCAGCACTTCCAAAATTTTGATTTTGGAAAGTGGCGACCTAAGCCAAATTTGGTTTAGGAAACCAAATGCATCACTTTTGATTACGAATCAAAAGGAAAGAAACAAAAGAGAAATAATTTTAATTTTGATTTATTTTGGAATAGTTCTAATTAATTAAAATTAAAATTGAAATCGGTTTAAAATTAATCGTTAATTTTATTTCGATTAAAATCATTTAATTAATTAAATGTTAATTAGTTAATTGATTGGATAAAATTATTTAATAGATTAAATGTTAATTGATTAATTAAGACGCAAGTAGTTAAATTTTAATTTTATCTTTTTCATAAGATTTTATTGTATGAATTAGATATAGTAGATATAATATGATTATATGGACCCCGATTGATCGCTGACTCAATCGATAGATAGGATAGATGTGAATGATTTAATTTTCTGTTGGTTTAAAAATTGTCCTAGGCCGTTATGAAGAACGCGTGACCTAGTTTATTTTCTGCATTTATTCCATTCCGTTAGCTCCCAGACATGCGGCGGGTGTATTTATTTTATTAGATAAGAATTAAATGTAACAAGAATGGAGCAGAAGATGAAGACCAAAGAAAGACGAAAATAAAGATCCCATTGGAGAATGGAGCATTAAAGATCCTATTGGCGGTTGCAGCTACCCTTAGATTGTGACCAGCGGTTTCGCGCGGGCTTGTATTCGAAACAAAGACCTAGGAAAAGTCCATGATCATACCGGTTACTTTACGCATTTATTTATTTTGTGCTTGTATTTATTTTATATGATACGATAGATGCATGACTAGGCACGATCTAGATAAATGTGTAGGATGTATGTCTATAGAGATAGATATATTTGATGAGACCGTAATTGAAATTAATTAAGTGAATTAATTTACGTAAATACTTCCACAACAAAAATCAAGTCGAAAAATTGTCTCCCAATATTATAGCGACGGTGAAGAGCCTTTGTTCGGATCCAATCGATCGGCCCTCGCCGGAGTTGACCTACCACGGGTATATCGTCGTTATTGAGATATGATCGTATTATGAGTTCTCGCGAATATTGGGTTATGACTTGACTAGAGTATTGCGGTGATTGGCCTCGTCGGGACCGTCTTATTCTAGAGGCAAGGGTTGACTACCACATAAAGATGTGAATTGTCAAAGAGTTGACTAATCAACCACCAAGAGTCACATAGAGATGTGATTGGTAAGAGTTACATACCTTTCGAATTATTCCGGTTGATCGGCCCTCGTCGGGAATCGGGGTAACCAGATGGGATCTTGGCCACTAAAGAATTTTGAAAGATTCTTGAAAGTCAATTGGGAGTAGTTGACTAGTGGGAGCAAAATCATAAATCAAAAGACCATTTTTTATTTTGCGTGTATAAACAACAACACTCTTTTATCTTTATTTTTATGTTGTAGTTTTAGCAAACTTTATATTTATGTTTAATTCTCGATTAGTAAAACCAAATTATGACTGTTACCTTTTGAGAAACGTTCTCAAATATGGTTAAGTAATTTTAATCCTTTTAAAATGAGCAATGACACGAGAGATCCCGTTATAGTAGTTAGAGACAAGGAGGCTACATATTTGATGGAGTACTCGAAGGCTTTAATTATTAATGAAAGCGGAAGCTCATGATATGATTAAATCATTTGAAATAAGTTTCAACGAATTAGTCATATATTGGATACGATCCAAGATGATCATTCAGTCATACGATGACAATTAATTCAAACGTTGGATAAGAATGACCACGTCTAATTTTGGAAAGGTTGTTTTCAAAATTGTAATATTTAAGTATCGACTTAATTCTATCATTGCTTAAAGGTTAATTAAATAGTCAATGTTTTGAATACGATTCAAACGGTTAAATAAACTATTTAAATAAACTTTAGATTTTCTTTATGAAAGGAAATCAAAGACATACCTCTTGTGATTTTTCTTAAGTCTTATGAAGACTACACTAAGAAATATTTACAAGTGCCTGAAGGATTAAAAGGAAAGTTAGGGCATGTGCTTAAATAGAGAACTTATTGAAGTTTATATTCTAGGCAAGTGAGTTGAGATAAATCTGTCTAAGTTCAAAGTCAACTCTAAGATATATGATATCTTACGAGTGTGATTAAATTAGAAAGATTAAATACAGATATGGAAGGTGAAGCAAACGTTGTAACACTTACCACATTCTGGATCTAGTAAACTGATAATGGAACTAAATAAATGTTATTATGTTCCGGTTCTTATGAAGAACGTACTTTCAGTTATTTGTTAGGATTTAGTAGACATATTCAATCATAAAGAATAAATGTTATTCCAATAAAGTTGGAAGGTCACTGAATCTAACATACTAGATTGATGTCACTATATAGATGATATAAGTGATGAGATCTCAACTAAATATTTGTATGGCTGTTATCCTTAATATTTGTGTTGTTCTAGACATAGTCTCTCTGGAAAGGAAGCGTGTAACTAAACGTCATTCTGATGATGTTGAACCATATGATTATGAATCATGTGGGTAATGCGTGTCTTATCTAAAGATGACTAAAATACCCTTTTATGAAAAGGGTTGTAAAATCTAGAAAAATTGTCTAAAGCCTAAACATACCGATGTTTGTTGGCTTATGACAATTAATGCCACAAATAATTGTTTGTTAATCTCTATGACTATTTTTAGAAATAGTCAAGTGTACTCAGTGAAGTGCATAATTCGGAAAGCCCGAAAAGTTCGAACTAGTACAAATATGAGATTGATGAGCTACTTAGGAATTAATCTTCAATTGGATTGAAGTAATTAATACCTGAAGGGTGTTTCAGAAGTCGTCTGAAAAGGAATAAGATTCTCCTTTGAAGAATACCATATTTGGGATACGCAATTAGATTGTGTTCCCAGAATGGAAGCAACACTTTATATGATAAAGATGTGACGCAAGCCATGCGAAGTATCCCTTACCCGTTTCGGGATAGTGCCCTTATACTTAACCGAGTTCCAAAGATAAAGGTTGAATAAATTCCATATTAGATATGGAAGAGGATAATGTCGAATCTATCTTAACCAATGATTTGAAGTTTTCATAGGCAAAGTCAGAAAGGGCTTAGAGCCTAGTACGACATATGCAACTTTGTGGAATATCTTAGCTAGCACGCTGGATATTATTTACTTGTCCGTGGAGCAAAATGTTTGTCTCCAAACATGCCATCTTCTAAAGGAAGTGTTTCTTCCAAAAGAAACAGTGGGAGTGAATCGAGATCTCAAAAGAGTTTGAGAACCACAAAGATACATTCAACCATTGGAACATGAAAGCGGACGCCGCATAGCGATGAGGTGGTGTATAACACCGCTCAAGTGCACACAAAAGTTCTGTAAGTCAGTGGATAACCTTAAAGCCTGAAAGGGCTACTGGTATGTTCATCTTGAAGAATGAATATCTCACGACTTATGAAAGAATGTTTGAAAGACAAGATTGAGAGATATGGCCAGGAGCCATAATATCTGAATTAGATTCCATCAGTGACAACCGGGTTATGAACCTAGTCTGTCTTACCTAGAGGGAATGTCCCTGTAAGGCTGAGCCCAGTTCTATTCATACTATGCTTGTTATAAGTTCGTATCATGACTATATGATAGTGTTGGAAACGTTGGGCATATAGCTCAATGTTCATAGACGTAACATGATATGTAAGCTCATGAGATCCATTTATGGACTTATACAAGTTTCTCTAGACATTTCTTTGTTTGATAATCAAAGGATTTTGATTTAGTCAAAAGAAGGATATGTCCAATGTGCAAGATGGATAGTGGGAGTGTGTTACGATTTTTGAGTAAGGTATTAGATATCTCTCTCGTGAATTATCACCCCATGTCACGACTCAATTAATGTTTGGTAGTTCAAGGTCTTTACTGAAAGACTTGGATTAGCAGTTCTTATTTTTAGAAATAAGAATCTATAGTGATAGATTGAACTGCTATTAGATTATAGTTTACCTATATAGATGTGATGCTAAAAGAAGTTTAGCATAGATCACGACGGGGATACTGCTAGCCAGTGTTCTCAAGATCTATCTATGTTAGGACGTTCGTCCTAAAGATAAGGTGAAAGATAATGCTTATGGAAGGTTTCTATTGTTACTGCGATAGGAACCATCATAAAAGTTATGTCAGATGTTCATACTTCATGAAGAGTCATGAGAGAGTATGAAAATGAATCTGGTGAATGTCGAGATTATCCTTAAACAAGTTAAGGATGGTTTCCTAGTTTATTGAAACTTGGAATTAAATAAACGTAGATATACGCAGCGTATATCCCGAGTCTTATGAAGGCGAGTGGGAGCTACAAATGCTGGTTTGCGATCACTTTGAATAAGTGATACAGTGAGCTGGAAATGTTCTTAGCGATGGGTCAGTGTAAATTCTACAACTAGGCCAAAACACAGTAGTGCCTTAGAGGCACAGCGGGAGCAGTACATGGATCTAGAAGGTTCATTATTGAACCTTGTGCGGTTCTTCTACCTTTTCTATATAGCTGATATAGTAAGTGGATTCATTGTTTGGAGCAAGGACCAGGGTCTCGTCAGAGATTCGTGTGTGTGTTGAGGCGGTTCCTTTGACTTGGTCATTTGGAACGTGAAATGAAGATAGTATGAGTCCCCACGGATAGCGATCCGTTCATGGCTAGAGCTGGTTGCGAGTATTGCATGAGATTCTTGTGTTTCAACTTGGTCTTGTGTGTGCGAGTGATTGGTTTTAGGCCAAGTGGGAGATTGTTGAAATAGTGTCCTAAACCCAATCGGGTTGGATCGGATCCGACCGGGTCGGATCATTTCTACTATTTCTTTATGTTTGTACATAGATTAAATGGCTTTTCTGTTGTCATATATATGTTCTTTTAAAGAACCAATTATGAATTGTTATATGATAACGTCCTTAGTATTAAACTGTGATAGAGAAACCATGATAGTCGATTATGGTTGATGAGATCTCTAATCACTTTAATAAGTTTGATACTTAAATGTCTCTAGGCTGATGTACTATTAAACAGGGCATTGATAGTATAAACAGGCTAGCACGTATTAGATGTCTTCTGTCTTTAGGGCAGGGATAGATCTCGTCTATCAAAGTGTAGAGGCACTTGGACTGTACGTGGACGTGTATTAGAGAATGCGTACGTTAGACTGACCCACTTACACGGATAAGTGTCACACTATATGACGGTTGTGTAATTATCCTTTTGACCGGAGTCTTCATGGCATCACGGTGTGGATTGTCATGCTTTGACACTATTGAGGTTTCCCCTAGCCACGGGGCGATCATGCGGTAGTGATTGGGTATGATACTGAAGCATGCGGAGTATACATGATTGGTCGTCCGGGAATCGCGTATCCTATGATTAGGATTGAATATCCGAAATGGCCTTCTTATAAGGAATGTCTTACTCTCGTAAATCTTTGCAAAGTGGGAGTAAGCGAGTTACTTCGAGAGAGCATGATATCCAAATTATAAGATACGGTCGTTGATGTTTTGACACTCGACTAACGACCGTATGGATATTATTACAGCGATAGGATTGTAAGTTACACGGTAATCGCTTTTCACATGAAAGGTAGTAGTCATTGCATTTGACTCTTCCGATGATTGGGGGTCACGGTGTGTTGCTAGACGCTATCCCGTGATCGTTAGGCATGAAGGGCATTTTCGTAATTTTCACTTTGTGTCTACGGCCAATATATTCGGAAGCCTATCGGGTCACACACATAAGAACATCTAGCCGGATTAAAATGTGGTTATAGATGATAACCAAATAAGGAAAGTTTATCTCGAGACTATAAAGGTTATAGTGGTAAATTAATATGTTGGTATTTATTTATTATGAATAAATTAAATACAAGATATTAATAATATTATATTAATTAAAGAATATTTACGGAAGCCAATATTTGGCTATATGGGGCGCCACATTGAAGTGTATAAGATACACTTGGATTGTGCAATTTAATTAATAGTATTACCAAATATATAAATATAAGATATTGATATATATGAATATATTTGAAATGTATGCGGCTGACATTTGGGTGCATGTCACACGTGAAAGCCAAGTTGATATGTTTGAATATTTGTATAGATTTATATGTGTAATATATATATGTGATATATACACATGTGTAAATTGATTTATGGTAATAAGATAAATATAGTCAATATAAGATATTGACAATATCTTGGAAATATTCAATATAAGATATTGACAATATCCTAGATTTATTTGATATAAGATATTATAATAAATGAGATAAATCAATCAATTATATTTTCCTTATTTTATTGGAAAAAGGTTTTCTTCCTTTCTACTCTATCTGGGGCGCCACATCCTTTATAAATAGGAGGGGGGTGTCAAGCTCTTTTGTACATCACAATTGCAAGAGCTCATAGTTCTTGTGTAAAATAGAGAGCATCCTATAGAGAGTTGGAGAGAGGGGAAAAAGTCCGGTCTAGCAACCGGAGTTTTCAAATAGCAATCCATGATGGGATTCCGGCGGGCTGTTCATGTGGACTAGCAGTAGAGGCCGAACACTTGGGCGGCTCTATGCAGAACTACTCTCCTTAGACGGTCAAAGCGTCGATCTTTTAGATCAACCAAGGTAACCACCGTCTACTACTTATTTGTTTATTTCTTAAACGAAGTCGATCTTGGGTAAAAGGAAATCAAAATTTTGAATTCCGATGCGTTCCCGCGTAGATTTCCTAACAGCCAGTTCATAGACACTGCTAAGGATAACATGATTCTGATAGTAGCAGATTTAGCAACAGGACTAAAAGTTTCATTAAAGTATATTCCATAGTTTTGACTGTACCCCTTTGCCACAAGTCTAGCTTTATGTTTCAAGACAGTCCCATCTGGCTTAAGCTTGATCTTAAGGTTCCACCTGTTACCAACCACACTCTTACCTGATGGCAATTTCACAAGCTCCCAGGTCTTATTGTTCATAAGAGCTCTATACTCTTGATTCATGGCCTCTTTCCATTCTGAACTCTGAATGGCTTCTGACACATTTGCAAGTTCAGTTGGAAATGAGTGAACACTGGTAATTGCAGCAGAATAGACTTTCGGTTTGAATATCCCACTCTTAGACCTTGTTTGCATGGGATGAGCCTTGGTTTGGACAACACTAGGTTGTTGAACTTCTGATGCAGTACTGAAAGATGATATAGATGACGATTCTGATGGTGAGTGTGTGGGTGTATGCATACCAGGGCCATGGGAAGATAGGGGTGATTTTGAGGGTGAGTGTGTAGGAGTATGCACAGCAGGGCAATAGAATCATGACATGATGATATACGAGTACTACTACTACAAAAATTATCAGAGTTAAGGTTTTGTAGTACCTGATTGTTACTCTAGCAGTAACAATGCCCTCTGCAAATAATCTGCCCAGGATGTCTGTTTTGTCCCCCTCTTCATGAGTAGCAAAAATGAGAGAAGAAGTAGGAGTGGAGGGATCAACAAGAACTTGTGTGGAGGGTCCTTGTGCGAATCCTTGAGAAAAGGGGAAGATACTTTCATCAAAGACAACATTGGCAGAGATGTAGATTCTGCCTGTGTCATCCAAACACTTGTATCCCTTGTGACAAGTGCTAAGACATAAATTAACACACCTTTTAGTATGAAAATGAAACTTGTGATTTTGATAAGGTCTTAGATTAGGATACACAACACATCCAAAAGTTTTAAAGGCCTTGTAATTAGATAAAGTGTGAAATGGGCTCTCAATTGGAGTTTTGTTATGAAGAACATGAGTGGGGATACTGGTAATCAACACGACAGAGGCTTGAAAGCTGTGCCACCAATATCTTGATGGCATTTGTGCTTGTGCAAGTAAGGTTAACCTTGTTTCAACTATACGCCTATGTTTTCTTTCAGCTCTACCATGTTGAGCATGGTCATGAGGGCAAAAGTGCTTGAAAATAATACCCTCATTATCAAGATATTGTTGGAAGGATGTATACTCACCTCCCTAGTCATGAGGGCAAAGGTGCTAGAAAACTGTATTTCAACCAAAGCCTTAAATTTCTGAAAAACAGCAAAAGTTTCTGCTTTGGACTTAAAAGGATAGATCCATTTGTGCCTAGATGGTCATCTATAAAATGCACATAATAAGTGAAGGATGTAGGAGCTCAGATCTAAACGAATTAGATCTATGCGCAGCGGATGGATCACGATTTATATATTACAATACATAAATAAAGGATTTAACAACTACAAGGAGGTTAAGAAAATCATACCAATAGAAAGAAGATAAGCCAAGATCTTAGGATGAGAAGCCTTGATCTTCCTATGTGTTCTCCAAACGGTGGTTGGTGGACACCCTTCTCGATATGAGAACCTCCTTGATATGCAACACCAAGAAAAACTTGTAGTTTTTCTTCTTCAAAAACCCAAGACAAGAAAACTAATTTTTTTTCTCTCCTTTTTGGTGTGTGGGGCGAAAAAATACAAGTGTCTTTTACACTTGGAATAACTCTCCTTTTATAGGAGTGTAAATCCTTGGTCTCCAAGTTTTAATTAATTAAATAAATAATTAAATAAATAAAATTAAAAGATATTTTCCTTAATGAATAATTGTGACATGTCATTGACCAATAGGAAACCAAATAACATGTCATCCAACCAATCACATAACAAGAATATCTTTTATTTTTCCATAACACAAGAAAATTAATTCTTGTGCTAAAAAGACCATAAATGGCGCCACCCCTAGGGTTTAAAAGCCCACATAAAATGTCTTTTATGTGTATTATATTATTTAGCCCAACTAAATAATATTCATGCATATCAATTAATTGACCCAGCCAATTAATTATTTCTGAGGCCCAAATAAACAAGAATATTAGCCCGAATTATAGAAGCCACATTGGGGACCATGGACCTATAACCAGTAGCTCTAATAATTAAATATATTATTCATCGAACAGAATAAATATATATAATTATTAATTCCGGGATTACGCCACCATAAACCCGAAACTGAACTCTACCAATTACAGATATATACTTATACTCAACCTATAGAGTGAATAAGCGTCCATTGATATAATCACTACATACGGATTAACCCTTCATAGACTGTCCACTCTGTGTGGGATGTCTCCGTAAACCCGACACAGAATATCTTATCCTTATTTATCATTAACCCCCTGATGACCAATTAGTACACATATCTGACTAGTAGCTAATTAGTCAAATGTGAACTCCCGGGATCGATCACTTTCTTAGGGCTAACAAATAAGGGGATCGTCTCTACTTCCTTCCCGCAGAAGGAATGGATTCCATGTCTGTGAAAATCAGAACTACTCACTCATCAGGGGGATAGTGCCAACGAGAAGTGGCTTGGAACACATATTCAAGTGAACCGTAACTAACACATCAAACACTACCCCCGAGACAAGCAGTGCCCTGTGATCACCTCAGGATTAAGGTTGATCCATATATGATCATCTAATGATTTAATAAGATTCCTCGATTACGGAATTATATCGAGAAATTCAGATTAAATCGGTCTAGTCCTATATGAATGCCATCATATATAAATGCCCCACGTAGGTACCCTCTACCGACAGTCCGGATAAGACTATCACACCCTAAGGTGTTCTGGGCGCATTATTGGTGTTTTAATCAAGAGACCCAAACCTCTGATTAAGTTCACCACGGACTAACAGTTTAAGTATATCACCACTAACTCAATCCTCATGTGCATGCCATACACTGAGTTAAACGGTTACATACTGATATACTTAGGGTTTGCAGCAGTGTATTACTTACAAGCACAAAGCAAGTAATAAGGTGAGATAAATTCTATTATAAAAAACAATTACACAAATTGTCTTTCGGGCACTACACCTAACAATAAGTGTATCATTCTATGGATTTTACGAGGGAGGGACCCCAAGAATCAGTGTGAATCACATCAAATTTAGCTGAAGCATGGGAGGCAGAAACAAGATGAAACAAATTGTGACTTTTACCAAATTGGCAAGAATCACAGAAAGATAAACTTTCAACAGTTTTAACATTACAAAGACTCTAAATAGAAGTAAGAGTTTGACTAGATGGATGGCCAAGTCTCATGTGCCAAACATAAGGGTTTTTGTCTAGATTATTACAACTCACAGAACTTTGAAAATCTTGAAAGAAATCAGACAACTGTTTGGAGTGAAGGGAGGTCTTTTTGAGCTCATCATAAGGCAGAACTATCTTGTACAGACCATCATGAAGCTGACCCTGAGAAGAATTGTCCTTGTAACCTTGTCCTTGACAAAACAACATAAACCATCAAAGTTAACAGTGATAGCTAAGGTTATCAGTAATAATTTTTGAAAGACTCAAGAGATTTTTGGTGATATGTGGTACATGTAAAACATGTTTCAAGTGCAAGGGTTTGTGAGGTGTATGCAAGACAATGTGACCAATGTGTGCTATAGCCAATTGTTAACCATTTCCAACAATTAAAGTATCAGTACCATTGTAGCTGTTGTTCAAGGACATGTTGCTCAGATCTGAAGTTACATGATTTGTAGCTCCACTATCCAGGTATCAGGAATTGTCTGAGACAGTATATGGAGTAGCTACAAATGCTAAAATCTGCTTAGGACCTCCTGTAGCAGCACCACCAGAAGTAGGATGTTGAAAATCATGTTCAAACCTGTGCCAACAGTCTATCACAGTATAACCATTCTTCCCACATAACTGACATGTCATTCTAGGGCCATTTCTTCCTCCTGATCTTCCATCTCTATTTCTACCACCTCTTGCACCCCCTCTGCCTCTAGGATTTCCTTGTCCATTGTTACCAATTGGTGAGGCATTAGATTGATTACCAGAACTTGAACCATTAATAGTGACTGCAGGATTGAATCTTGCTAACAGTTTTTCATGTGTGAGGAGCTGTGACTGGACCTCTGGCCAGGTCAAAGAGCCAACCCTTGAAGTGATATTATTTATGACAGCTTCATAGTCTTTGTCCAATCCTCCTAGGATGGCCAAGATCAGTTCTGACTTAGTGATTGGATAGCCAGCAGCAGCAAGACTGTCAGTATACGATTTCATTTGACCCAAGTAATCACTCATTGACTTAGAACCCTTTTCAGATCTGGTTAGAGCATTTTTGAACTCCAACATCCTTGCTTTTGACTAATCATTGAATAAGGTTTCAAATGTAGACCAAATTTCATGGGAAGTATTCCATCCCATCACCTCAACCAAGATTTGTTCTGTCATTGAACCAAGAAGCCACCCAAGTAGCAACTGATCAGTGGTTTTCCATTCTTCAGCAGCTGGATTTGGGATATTTCCAAAAAAACCAATGTCCGGAGGTCGATGTCTTGTTCCCAATACCAGATCTTCCAACTTATGGCCTCTAACAATAGGCAACACCGTATATTTCCAAAGTAGATAATTATCTCGATTCAATTTCACGGTACAAGTTTGAGTGAGGTGACTGTTAAACGGAGTTGTGTGTGGTGTAAAAGGACTTGGTGAAACAGATATAGGTGCCGTCATAAAGGTGGGAAATGATGGTGGAACCATAGATCCAACAATTTGAGTAAATGGGATTCCATCAGAGTAATCTGGTGGTGGACAAGTAACCTGGGTAGGTGATGTATTATTTTTATATGATTAAAAATATGTTATATTATTATGTTTTATCAACGAATTCTATATAAAATATATGAAATTATGGTATAAAGTGTTAGTCTTTATAATTTAGAGTGTTTAGTAATAATAATAATAAAAAGTTGTAATTTTGTACCGATTTTAGTAAATCGGAGTGTCGTGTCAGATTTACGTGGGTATTTGTGATGTTTTATTGCAGATTTATAAACCAAGACCCCGAGAATCGACATTTTGAAGTTTAATCATATCTCTGGAATGATTTAGAGAGTGCCACGAGTTTAAATGGTCAATTGAATAGCTTAAGTGGACAAGTAGCCAATCAATCTGGATAAGTAATAATAGAGAAATATCTTCGACAAACGAATGGCTCATCAAAATGATATTTTCAGAAAAAGTGTTCTTCACGAAAGTTGTAGATTTTTCCAAGAGTGTTCCAATGCAATTTGAATTATGAAGATTGGAGGTCTAGAACTTAAACAGTGATCAAGTGGCTAATCGACTTGGATTAAGAAAAAATCCCGTAAAAGCTTCGGAGGAACACGAGGTCATCAAAAAAAACGTTATCTGGAGAAGAGTCCTTCATGAAAGTTGTAGAGTTTCTCGAGATCTTAATTTTGGCATTTCGCTTATGCGATTTTTGGAGGTCCGAACTCGAGATATGAATTTTACAAGTTATATATAATTATATATATATAAATATCTCCTACGCATACATCTTGAGTTAATCATGGAAGTGGGGATCATCATTAGTCCGGACCGATCCGCCTAATACCGACCGGTCCGGCCTTGGCGCTTTTCCTATATAAAGGGGCTCATTTGCAGCAGCAGAGGATGTACCATATATATATATAACAGTCTATATATATATATATCTCCTTCTTCTTTTCTTTTTTTTAGTAGTAGTAAATAAGGCCTTACGCCGTAATAATGTAGTATCGTTGTAATGCTCGAGAAAATCTCGGAAGTCGGTTTTGCTAAAGAAGTTGTAATGTCCGGAAAATACGATTTCTGAATCAACTGCCGTATTCGGGTAACTTTTCTTAAGTATTTATGTTTGTTTTTGTATTTTTCATTGTTATAATGTTTTTAGGCTAAATAAATTACTGGCCAAAACTATGTAATCGGTTTTATTTCGATCTTTTCGTTAAAGAAATGTTGTTAAGTTAAAATGACTAAAAATTGAGTTAATTGAATCTTTTTCTATTTTGATCATATTCATTTTGACATATTTAGTAGATCTGAGGAATTCATAATCTAATTATGAATTGACGCCTCGTAGTCAGGATTTGAAATAAAAGATAGAAAAACCGGAGGGTAAAATTGGCCGTGTGAACAACGTGATAACGGAATCCGATTTCCTAACCGGGGGTAAATTTGTTTTGGGAGAAATGAATTTTATTATAATTTGTACTCGAGATCGTAATAATGTTAAATCATCGCTTTAATTGAAACTTAAACCGAAAGTTGAATCGTCCGGCTTTGACAACCGGAGCCTTTAAAATAAAATTGACCGTTTGACGAACGGAATGACTCCTTTTATCTAAAGGTAGATTTGTACTTTCGGGACTGTTTAGATTAATTAGTTTACCGTAACAGTTGTGGATCTTGGGCTGATGACAATGGACATAGGACAATTTCATACACTCGTGTGAGGAGGAATTGTTTACCTCAGGAGTGCACCGTTTCACTTACTCAATTGGACCTAAAATAAAAGGAGAGATCGAACACATTTCAATTAATCGAAAAGATCGTATAAACCAATTATATAAGTTTTGGCCAGTTCTCTAAATTTATCTATTAATATCTTGGTACCTATATATTTATATCTATATATATATTTTGCAATTTATGTACATCTATATATATTTATATATCTATATATATTATATTAGAATAACTATTAAATTACATATTTATTTTATGTTAACTAGAATAGTAGTGATCTGTGTGATAAAATTGCGATTTAGATCGAGTTAATAATGACTTCTTTGGTGTTTAACCACACGTAAAATAAATTACCAAGTTCCCGAGGATTCGACACCGACTCACCGGACTAGAACTACGATTTGACCCGGTACACTTGCCGGTTAGGATCTGTATAGCCTAGAAAAGGTCCGTCAAGACAATTTTGGCGCCGTTGCCGGGAACGCCGCTAATTTCTTTTATGTGTCTATGGTTACTACTTGTATTAGCTTAAAACTCTCAAGAATAAGTCAACACTTTTCTTATCTCATTTCTATTTTATTTTTTTTGGTTGTTACCTTTTAGGAAAATTACCAATTTTACTACTATCAATTTCGTGTTATTTTCTATTTTAGTTAGTTGATGACCGTAAGTGGTAAGGCCCTCTCGCTCCTTATAAGCCCGACATAAACACTTACGAAAGGCGCTTAAGAGTAGAGAGTAAACGCTGTCATACTAGTCGTGGAAATCGACCAAAGAATCATCTTCAAACAGAAATACGAGAATGGTCAAAATCGGTGATGAAACACCGAACAAGTATCGAACATGCTCTAGGGCATGGACAAAACCCTGTTAACCCTAATAATAATAATAATAGAAATAATCAAAATAGGAACCGTAATAATCGTAATAATCCACCAAACCCGAGACCTATATGTGACCAAACAAAGAAGAAGAAACCGGACTAATAATCCCATACTTTTACCTAATGAAGGAGCGAATAATTTGAAATTAAGTCTCATCTTTTGGTTTAATTGACGCAAGAGCCCAATTCCTAGGAGAGGATGATGAAGATCCACATCATCATCTCTATCTTTTTTTGAAGAACTGTGCAAATACACCAAAAGTCAAGGTGCTCATAAGGAATTAACGAGAATGACTATGTTTCCTTTTTCTTTAAAAGGACGAGCCCGAGATTGGTTTATGTCTCTTCCACATCATTCACTTACTAGTTGGGAGGAGATTCAAACTGAATTTCTGAAACAATATTTCACTCCTGGACGAAATTTGGAATTAAAAGTCGAGGTTGCTAATTTTAGACAAGGATCTGAAGAAACACTTGGGAATGCGTGGGAAAGGTTTAAAAAATTGTTAAGAGCGTGTCCCGATCATGGTTATTCCTTAGATATGCAAATTCAACTCTTCTGTCGTAAATTGAGAAAAGACTCACGTGCAGATGTAGATCATGCATGTGGTGGTTCGTTAATGATGAGTGAAGCTCAAACAGTTTACGATGCTATAGAAAAGATTTCCAAAAATAACAGAATGTGGGAAACCGGTTCTAGCACCAGAAAAGTAGCTTTTGCAGGAGAATGTACGCCTAATCACGGAAGTTCTAGCACACTTGGAGAATTTGAGTAGGAAATTTGATGGTTTACAAATGAATAAGAACCAAAATTCGAAAATAGTACACCAAATGAATACTCAAGTCATGATAATGTGGCATTAGGGAGTGAAGAACCAACAGGATATTCAAGGGAGGAGGTGAGTTTTCTTCAAAGAAGATAGAATTTGAACAATGCATACTCAAACTCATTCAATGCTATTAGAAGAGATCATCCTACTTATCGATGGTCCGAAAACCCTAGTAAGCCAGACAACCGCCATATCCAAATCCCATATAGGAATAATAACCAAGTTTATCAAGAAAGTACATCTAATCGTAATTTACAATCATTACCAAGATCCTATCCTCAACATACCACTCAAAGTATACCAAGAAACTCGTAGTTCAACTCAACTGCGAAGGAGTTGAAAAATGGGAAAAACTAATGGAAAATATGATGGGTGTGGTATCTACTCAAGCTAAGAATATGGAAACGATGATGACTTCTATTGGTACAATCACTAAAGATATGAGTACAATAAAAACATCTATGAGTGGACATGATACCGAGAATGAGAACAATAGAAGCCTCATTAAGGAATATGGAAGATCATTTGAGTAGGGAAGGTGAACGTAACAACAAGTAGACCCTCGGGAGGATTACCAAGCAACACCGATGAAACCCAAGAGAGGTAAATGTTGTGGTTACGAGAAGTAGGAAGCTTAGTGGAAGTAATGGAGTAGAAAACTTTGGGAATAATGAAGTAGAAAATGATTTAGATGGAAAGAATGATGAAACTAAAGATAAAGATGAATTCATCGATTTAGGAAGAAGAAATTATAGATAATTTCTTGAAAAGGAATAAAGTTTGGAACCCGAAAATGAAGGTGAAAATTGGGTAAAAATCCTAGGATTTTGAAAGACCCTATGGATAAAGATTTAAGGAATTTATTCAAGGAACATGTTAGAATAAATGAGAAACAGGAAGAATCGAAAAATCAAGCAGATTGATTCAGGGAACAATTTAAAGGAAAAAATTCAAGAACACAAACATGGCGACTAAGTAATACTCAAAGGTTTAAGGAAAAGGAAAAGAGAAATTGACTAAGGAGCCAAAGGTTATAGATTTAGAATCTTTACCCTACCCTCCTAAAGATCAAATCAAAAGGCAAAAGCGATAAGAAGTATGCTCGGTTCCTTGATACCTTTCGTCATCTTCATGTTAATATCCCCATTATTGAAGCTCGATTAATATACCCGCCTATGGAAAGTTTCAAAAGATATACTATCAAATAAGAAAAATTAGAGGAATACGAGAATATATGCCTAAATGAAGAATGTTCTGCAGTTCAAAGATAAGTTACCACCTAAACGAAAGATCCCGGAAGTTTTACGATTCCATGTGAAATTGGAGGATTTCTTTTTAAGAAAGTCTTATGTGATCTTGGAGCTAGTATAAATCTCATGTCTTATGAGGATTATAAAAAGCTAGGCATAGGAAAGCTTACTAAGACTGAAATGACTCTGCAAATGGCAGATAGATCGATTAAGTACCCTAAAGGAATGATTAAGGATGTCTTGGTTAAAGTAGACAAATTCTATTTTCCAAAGAGATTTTGTAGTTATGGAAATGGAAGAAGGATATTCAGCGCCTCTTATTCTAGGTCGTCCATTTCTAGCTACAGGAAGAACTTTAATCGATGTTCATAAAGGAGAATTAATTTTGAGAGTCAATGAAGATGAAGTTGCTTTCAATATTTTTAAAGCTATGAACCATCCATATACATCACCAGAATCATGTTCTTTTATAGAAGATATTCATTCTGTCTATGATAATCAGTTACCAACTTTTGAAGACAGGTTAGAAGAATGCTTAACTCGTCTTCATCTATAAAGAAGAAGAGGAAGACATTGAAATGAAAGAGATAATCCTTTCTCTAGATAAAGGAAGCTTTACTTTTAAGCCACCATGGCATAAGTATTTGGAGTTAGAACTTGAAGGACCAGTTCTTAAATCATCAATAGAAGATCCGCCAAAGAATCTGGAATTGAAACCGTTACCTTTAAATCTGAAATATGTTTTTCTAGAAACTGATAATCTATTACCGATTATTATATCATCTACTTTAATCGAAAGCAACAAGAAGATCAATTAATAAGAATGTTAAGAAAGCATAAGAAAGCTTTTGGATGGACAGTTGCCGATATTCGAGGTATTAGCCCTGAGACTTGTGTTCATAAGATAATTCTGAAAGAGGATGCTAAACCTTGTATTCAACCGCAACGCCGCCTCAACCCGAATTTACAGTTAATCGTCAAGAAAGAGGTCATTAAGCTATTAGAAATGGGAATAATCTTTCCTATATCAGATAGTGAATGGGTTAGTCCAACTCAAGTTGTACCAAAGAAAGGAGGTTTCACAGTGAAAGAAAATGATAAGAATGAATGGATTCCAACAAGGAAATTACAGGATATCGAATGTGCATTGATTTTAGAAAACTAAATGATCATACTAAGAAAGATCATCATCCACTTCCATTTATAGTTCAAATGTTGGAACGCGTTTAAGTGGTCATAAGTATTACTGTTTCTTAGATGGTTATTCAGGTTATTTACAGATCTTCATTGCAGCAGGAGATAGAGAAAAGACTACTTTCACATGTCCTTATGGAACTTTCGCGTATAAAAGAATGCCGTTTGGTTTATGTAATGCTCCTGCTACGTTTCAAAGATGTATGATGTCTATATTTTCTGATATGGTTGAGAAATTCTTAGAAATTTTTATGGACGACTTTAGTGTTTATGGAGATTCTTTTGGTAAGTGTTTGTCGCACTTAGAAAGAGTTTTACAACGTTGTGAGGATACCAATTTAGTTCTAAACTGGGAAAAATGTCATTTAATGGTATCAGAAGGAATTGTTTTAGGTCATAGAATCTACGAAATAGGAATTGAAGTTGATAAAGCTAAAGTCGAGGTGATTGAAAAATTACCGCCACCAGTTAATCTAAGGACTCTAAGAGGATTTCTTGGACATGCAGGATTTTATAGGAGATTTATTGCAGATTTTTCAAAGATAGCAAAGCCGTTAAGTCATTTGCTTGAAAAAGAAGTATCTTTTAACTTTGATAGTAAATGTATGGAAGCATTTAAGACCACAAAGCGAAGTTGATTATCGCACCGAGCTTTGGTAGCACCAGATCGAATTTACCTTTTGAAATTATGTGTGATGCTAGTGATTTAGCTGTAGGAGCTGTTTTAGGTCAAAGATACAATAGAATTCTCAAAGCTATTTACTATGCATCCCACACATTAAACGCAGCTCAACTAAATTATGCAACTACAGAAAAGGAACTGTTGGCTGTGATTTTTGCCTTAGATAAGTTTAGATCGTATATTGTCGGTTCTAAGGTAATAGTCTACCTGAGACCATTCATTCAAAGTATTTAATGAGTAAGAAGGATGCAAAACCACGTCTTCTTAGATGGATTCTCCTACTACAAGAATTTGATATTGAAATTAAAGATAAAAAAGGAAGTGAAAACGTAGTAGCAAGATCACCTAAGTAGAATGGAGATGGAGAAAGAGATAGGGAAGAAATTAAAGATTCATTTCCTGATGAACAACTATTTAGAATAGATACTCCTTCAACCATGCAATTATTAAAAATAGGATTCCCTACAAGGAAATCTCACCTTGGTTTGGAGATATCATTAATTACTTAACTTTGTGATTATATTCCGTCTCATTGGACTTGGCAAATGAGAAAAGAAATTCTTTTATGACTTAAAATTTTATTACTGGGAGGAACCGGACCTTTTCCGTAAATGTTACGATGGGATAATCGTAAAATGTGTGCCTGATAATGAAACTTTAAGTATTTTATCATTTTGTCATGATCGTGAGGCGAGGAGGTCATCATGGAGGTTGGAAAACGCTTTTAAAGTTTTACAATGTGGTTTTTATTGGCCTACATTATATAAAGATGCTTATAAATACGTTAAATCTTGTGAATCTTGTCAAAAATGGGAAATGTATCTAAAAACATGAAATGCCTATGCAACCTTTTTTAGAATGTGAGTTATTTGATGTTTGGGGTATAGATTTCATGGGACCTTTTCCTATATCGTTTGGAAAAAGATTTATTCTTGTAATGGTAGATTATGTTTCAAAATGGGTAGAAAGTGAAGCTCTTCCCACTAATGATACCAAGGTTGTCATACGATTCCTTAAAAGAACATATTCACTAGATATGGCATTCCGAGGCGATCATTAGCGATAGAGGTTCACACTTTTGTAATAGACCATTTACTAAGTTAATTGAGAAATATGGTGTAACACATAAACTAGAACGCCTATCATCCGCAAACCAAAGTGGTCGTGTAGAGGTGTCAAATAGAGAAATCAAAAGAATCGTGGAAAAAGCAGTTGATTCAAATCGTAAAACTGGGCAATTAAATTAGATGATGCGTTATGGGCGTCTGAGCGACTTTTAAAACACCAATAGGTTGTTCTCCTATAAGCTAGTCTTTGGTAAGTCTTGTCATCTCCCAGTTGAGTTAGAACACCGAGCCTTACGGGCTATTAGATTTCTAAATTTCGATCCTAAGGTCATCGGTGATCATAGATTGCTTCAATTGATGAACTAGAAGAATTTCGTCTCGATTCTTATGAAAACGCCGAATCTACAAGGCAAGAACGACGAAGTCCTTCCATGATAAGAGAATCTTTAAGCGTGAGTTCCATGTAGGTGATCGAGTGCTTTTGTACAATTCACGTTTAAAGTTGTTTCCGTAAGCTTAAATCAAGATGGACAGTCCATTTAAAGTAACACGGGTTTACAAAGCTGAGTCAAGTTGGGCTAATCGATGGAAATACAACTTTTATAGCCAATGGACACAGAGTAAAGTTATTTGTAGAAGGAGAAGGAATCACACTCGAAAGAAGAAATAATGCTACCGATTGATCCCCGACAAATTGAAAAAGCAGAGGAAAAATGAAAAGCGAAAGCGAGAACTGAATCGACCAAATACCAGGTGCTATCTATCTTTACTTTAATTTTTGTATTTTTATGTTTAAACTCTTTTTCGCCTTTTACCGGATAGACGTAAAAGAACTGGATGTCTTTTAGATAGAATAGGAGTTTTTATTTTACTTTTGAAATTAGGCCTTGATAAAGATGTCGCGTTTTATATAGAAGCTTTAGTTTTTGAACAAAACAAGAAATTGTTGAGAGAGATTAGATTAAGAGAAGTATGTAATGGAACATCAAGAAGTGCGATAAAAGAAGGGCAAAGTTTCTAATGAGATCTGAGAATCTGTGGAAAAAGTGAACATGTTGACGCCATGGGAAAAACACAACCAGATCCCAGGATGAGTGTTTGAATATTGTTAGGAAGGGAACGATTAGGTGGTTATCCGAAAATCCCGATGGAATTCCGAGAGATAATTCAAATGCCTCATTTTTAGGAGTTAGGTTGATCGAGCGTTATATCAGAACTTTGGAAGATTTAGAAATCGAAGAATCAGGAACCCCTTAAGTTCGAGTCTTTTATTTTATAAAATTTTCGCATAACTTCTGAGAATTTCATAAAATTGGATCTTTATAAAATTTGAGGAGTTTTATAAAAGTTTTATAAAAGTTTTTTTTTTTTTTTTTTTTTTTAGATGTTTTATAAGAGTTGATATAAATTTATTAAATTTTTATAAGCTTTTTATTAAAGTGTTATAAGGATTTTATTAAATTTTTATAAATTGTTATGAAATTATAAAAGTTCCTTCAAATTTTATTTTAAGAAAATTTTATAAACTTATTTTTAAGACTTTAATTAAGTTTTATTAGAATTTGTATGAGTTTTATTCAAAAATCATAAAAAAATCGAAAAACAGAAAAAATTGTTCACGGACCGATCCGCCTTAATACCGACCGGTCCGGGTCTCAAAACATAAAAAGCAGACGGGGACCTTCTTTTTCTTCTTTCTTCTTCCTAATTTTTTCTAACAGCCGCACCCCACACCTAAACCCCACCTTACGAATTTTTTTTTTAATTCCTTCCACAAAAATTCATCTCACACTACACCACTACTTGATTTCTTCTCATTATCATCTCCTCTCTTCAACACAAAGTGGAAAATTCAAAAAGGGTCAAAAACAAGCTCCATTCATTCCGGCGACTTTAACACTTTTCCGGCCTATTTTTCAACGTTTTCTACACTTTAAGGTATAATTTAGTTTATTTAGTTGTTAATTTCGTATTTTTCATAATTTTTATTAGATTAATTTCAACTGTTTTGATTTTTGAATGTGTTGTGACATTGTTATTATTTTGCTGTTTTTGTTGTTGTTTTTGTTGTTGATTGGCATTACCAATATCGTAGAATGGCTGATTGAGTACTAGAATCTCTAAAAAGAGAAAATCAAAATTCCAATTTCAACTCCCGTCGTGAGGCACGATAATTTTATCACCTGAGGAGGAAGTCGTAAGTTTTGAAAAAACCGCATCACCGGAGGCTAAGAAAGCGTATGCAAAAATTTATAGTAAGTGTGATGTTCTGGTTGAAAAAGGTTTAGATTTGGATGACTTAGGTGATGAAGTCAAAAATATCTTTAGAAGGCGTCAGTGGTTAGATTTAGCGGCCAGAAGGGAAGGTGAGATTAATACGACTATAGTAGCTGAGTTTTATTCGGTTTTATCTACTATGTCAGAAGAACGACTTTACTCGATCGAAATCTGTACCTTTACGAGCCAGAAATATTCCTTTTAACCCTGCCGTCATTAATGCAATTTTAGGAGTTGAGGTTTTTCCTGATGAGGAGGATTACAGGGTAGTCTATAATTTAGATGATCCTGCTAGTTTTGAAGCGATCGCCTGAGAGCCCAGACTGTTTTTGACCCGACCGCGGTGTGGGTTGAAAATCGGTTTAATTACGGGAACTGTTTTAGAGGTTTAAGGGCAATTAAAAGATTTATTAGCCATAATCTCTATCCTTCTCGTAAACATACTGCTTTTGGAAAGGAAGATGTTTGTATTGCCTGGGCTATGGTAAATGATGTTAGAGTGGATGTTGGAAAGGTCATGTTTAAGAGGATTTTTGAGAGTATTGTCATCGCCGACCAGGGAGTCATCTTTACTTCCCTTGTTTTATCTCTTGATTTGTGTCGTAGGTTGGGAATACCATTCCTGCCTAATGACAAGTTATCTCTGGCCGATGGAAATCTGATTGGACCTAGTTTGACTAGTCTTCCGGATGGTAGTATTAGCTCTTTGCTTAGAAGACGTCAAACTCACCCCGACTCCACCGGTTTTACATCTTCTTCTTTTCCATCTTTTTCTAGTCACCTCAACAAACTCCTTTCTCCAACACTATCACATATGACATGTTTCAATCTTTAGTGATGATGTTGCGGCGTGGTCAAGCCAATGTGGCTTTATTCATTTGAAGTACTAAGCGTTGGTGTGATGATATTCGTAGAGGTTTAAGAAGGAACGGCGGTTGCTTCGTAATCCTACTTTGATGATCCCGCCTATCCACCTTGTCGATCTGATCCATATACCTTACCACGTTGGAAACACCTATTCCACCACAATCGAGCTTTCATCCATCGTCTTATCCTTTTGGAAGCCAATCTAGTGGGCGGTGTATTTTCGACAGTGTTCTGAGACCATGTCGAGATGGGAGGATTCACTGAGTATGCACATGTCACGTCTGGCATGAGTTCGATGGGTCTTGATAGTTCAGTCAGGACCACGACTTCAGCTTATCCATCAGCTTCTCAGTCGTTTCCAAGTTCGAGTTTTCAAGTTGATCCGGAGGAAGATTATGATGAAGATTGAATTTTAATGATTGATTAAACATGTTTACTACACATTTTATTGCATTCGACTTTTGTCATTTAACTATTGGTTTGTTTTCAATTTTCATTACAATAGATTTTATAAAATTTTGGTTTGCATTTTAAATCGGTTTAGTTTTTATAAAAACTATAAAGAAAAAAAAAACCCAAAAATAATTTTCGTATAATTACTACGTCATTTTACAAAATATAATGTGTCGTTTTATCCGTTCGTATCAAGTTAAATTAACTTTATAATGTATCTTCGAGGAAAGAGCTAGTAAGAGGCACGTGAAGTAAATAGCCAAAAATCAAATTGACTTTCACCTCTCGTCCCTCAAGAAAAGCGAGGATGAGGCCGGACCGGTCCGGCCTATACTCGCCCGATCCGTGAAGGGAAACAAAGATGACTCATTTTTTGAGTCTGCATCTGCTTCATCCACGTATGTATTACTTTCTATCTATATAAAGGAGGCCAGGGGAATGAGGAAAGCATACAAATTTCTTTTACCGCCTATCTACTTCCAACTGTAATTTTATTTTTATCAAGTTTTAAAATGTCGAACCACTCCTCACCATCAGAAATTCTTACGAGCCTCATACACCGGATCATCCGAATCGCAAGCTTCTAATGCGAGTATAAATTTACACCTCGTTTTGCTAATTCTCCAATCCTATTGGAGAAAGGTTTGAATTTTGATAAAATTGATCGGTGGGGTAAAACTCTCATTAGGAGTTTCGTTGAAAAAATTTGTCAATTACACCGGAGAGGAAGGGTAAATGTCTCGATAGTGCGAGAATTTTATTCTGCGCTAATGACGACATCTATGATAGAGTCTACACATTGTTCTGTAAGAGGAGTGGTTGTTCCTCTTCTCTTCATCTATCATCAACCAAATTTTGAAATTCCACCAGTTTCTATGCCACATTTTGAATTGCAATGGGGACTACAAAATCCCTCTAATCATTTGAATAAAGTACACGAGTCTTTCCAATGTCTGTTCCCGCTTTTTGATACAAATCACGACATGTCTACACGAGCTTTACTTCCACATCTAAAGGCGTGGAAGCATTTTATAAATTCTCGAGTTTATCCCACCTGGGATTTTGGAAGTTTAACTGAGAATGAAATGCTTCTACTTTTTGCTTTGGCATTCGGTGTATTTGTTGATTGGGGTATATTGATTCAAAGGACAGTGTTGGAGTTTGGGATCACAAGAGGTAGTAGGGGGAAACCTATGCCTAATTCTTGGTTGATATCACGTTTGTGTGTTCTTCTCAATGGAGTAGAAGAGCTGGAGACGGATGAGATTTTTCCGTCTAGAGATAGTCGGTTTGGAATGCTACCGGTTGATACACCGGGATGTTCATCCACAATCTAGAGAGTTGTTGGTAATATCTAAGTTTTAATGAGTGTTCGTTAGTTAGATTTTAAGTTTTATTGTTTTTAAGTAAGTTTATGTTTTTAGTTTGTAATAATGTATCTTGTTTAATATATATGTCTTAGTTTTTTAAGTTGTTGTTTTTATTTAATGATATAATTAATATACGCTAAAATAAATTCGGAAAAATAACGTTGATAGATAATTTTAATTTTATTTTCGAACCTACTTCTTTACTACTTATTGAACATCGGACGACGATGCCACTTAAGTAAGTGGGGAGTAGAGTTAGGTTAGAAAATTCATTAAAATTTTCAAAAAAAAATATTTATATTATATGTCTAATTTAGATTTTAAGAAGATTTTAAGTTTATATAATGGAGTAATTAATATTAGATATTGTTTTATAAAATTATAAGTATGATTGATATTTATAAGTAAAATTTTAGAATCATTTTCAATACGAATTATGAATTTGGAATTGGATTAAGTTTATTGATTTTTGGCACCACAAAATATAACTATAGCCAAATAACCTACCTCAATTTGATTAGAGTGATCAAGACCTCACTCGAAATTGTCAATTATGATTAAATAACCGAGCTTTAGCTATTTTGGTCTACATTTCCTTGAAATACCGCAAGTTTTATGCGTCTTTATAAAAGAGATGGTGACGTAAAAGCTAAATTTTGGTATATCTTTGAGATTGGAAAAATTAAATAAGTAGTAGTATATTCGATCTTACCTCAGGACACTTGCAACATAGCCGATTTTGGTAATAAGTTCGGATATATTAATTAAGAACGAAGCACCATATTTACACGAAATTAATCAAATATCGTGTATCTTCCTTATCTCGTGATTAACAACTTAAAAATAAAAAGAACAAATCGGATGTAGCTACCAATGATTGGAGTGAGTAGGGTATTATCACGAAATGTCCTATATCACTATGAGGTAATTAAGCTCCCGATTGCCGACGATGATAGTAGTCCAAATAGGGTATTATCACGAAATGTCCTATTGCTTTGGGAATGAAGGCACAAGATAAATTGAAAAGGAAAAGTTGAATCATAAGATCTCGTGAATTATTACAAGTTTAAGGAACCGGACTTGTAATTTTCGATCGAAAGAGTAGTACTCCGATCAATCTTGATGAAGCAATGCTGTAAGTTTGATTTTCTACACACACTCACGCTTTTAGTTCTTAATCTTAAAAAAAAAAAAAAAAAAAAAAAAAAAAAAAAAAGAAATCAAAAAAAGATGCTAAGAATATGTTTTTTTCAAAAATATAAAGATGTATGCGTCTGATTTACTTCTTTTCTCTTTTGATTTCTTTTCGATTAACCAACATCTTGAACCTAAACTCTATAAGCCATTTTTGTCAATTACTTTACCGAAATTTCCGATTCCGCAATTTCATAATAGTTGCGATTAAAAATAATTACGATATTTTATTTATACTTCTTAAGTATTACATATATAATTTTATCTAAATAATATTTAATGTTTAAGTTATTTCATTATATACTTTTTTCTGTCTTCTTAAGATTTTAAATTAAGATAGATAATATATTTATAATATTGACAAAATATATTATAATCGAAAAATTATACTATCTTTTATTACCAGCTTATTTTTGCTCGAGGGACGATCAAAAAGTTTAAGTGGGAGTAATTGATGTATTATTTTTATATGATTAAAAATATGTTATATTATTATGTTTTATCAACGAATTCTATATAAAATATATGAAATTATGGTATAAAGTGTTAGTCTTTATAATTTAGAGTGTTTAGTAATAATAATAATAAAAGTTGTAATTTTGTACCGATTTTAGTAAATCGGATTAATAAATGTCAGATTTACGTGGGTATTTGTGATGTTTTATTGCAGATTTATAAACCAAGACCCGAGAATCGACATTTTGAAGTTTAATCATATCTCCGGAATGATTTAGAGAGTGCCACGAGTTTAAATGGTCAATTGAATAGCAAAGTGACAGATAGCCAATCAATCTGGATAAGTAATAATAGAAATATCTTCGACAAACGAATGGCTCATCAAAATGATATTTTCAGAAAAAGTGTTCTTCACGAAAGTTGTAGATTTTTCCAAGAGTGTTCCAATGCAATTTGAATTATGAAGATTGGAGGTCTAGAACTTAAACAGTGATCAAGTGGCTAATCGACTTGGATTAAGAAAAAATCCCGTAAAAGCTTCGGAGGAACACGAGGTCATCAAAAAAACGTTATCTGGAGAAGAGTCCTTCATGAAAGTTGTAGAGTTTCTCGAGATCTTAATTTTGGCATTTCGTTTATGCGATTTTTGGAGGTCCGAACTCGAGATATGAATTTTACAAGTTATATATAATTATATATATATAAATATCTCCTACGCATACATCTTGAGTTAATCATGGAAGTGGGGATCATCATTAGTCCGGACCGATCCGGCCTAATACGGACCGTCCGGCCTTGGAAGTTTTTCCTATATAAAGGGGCTCATTTGCGGCGAAGAGATGATGTACCATATATATATATAACGATCTATATATATATATATCTCTTCTTTCTTTTTTCTTTTTTAGTAGTAGTAAATAAGGCCTTACGCCGTAATAATGTAGTATCGTTGTAATGCTCGAGAAAATCTCGGAAGTCGGTTTTGCTAAAGAAGTTGTAATGTCCGGAAAATACGATTTCTGAATCAACTGCCGTATTCGGGTAACTTTTCTTAAGTATTTATGTTTGTTTTTGTATTTTTCGTTGTTATAATGTTTTTAGGCTAAATAAATTACTGGCCAAAACTATGTAATCGGTTTTATTTCGATCTTTTCGTTAAAGAAATGTTGTTAAGTTAAAATGACTAAAAATTGAGTTAATTGAATCTTTTTCTATTTTGATCATATTCATTTTGACATATTTAGTAGATCGAGGAATTCATAATCTAATTATGAATTGACGCCGTAGTCGAGGATTTGAAATAAAAGATAGAAAAACCGGAGGGTAAAATTGGCCGTGTGAACAACGTGATAACGGAATCCGATTTCTAACCGGGGTAAATTTGTTTTGGGAGAAATGAATTTTATTATAATTTGTACTTTCGAGATCGTAATAATGTTAAATCATCGCTTTAATTGAAACTTAAACCGGAAAGTTGAATCGTCCGGCTTTGACAACCGGAGCCTTTAAAATAAAATTGACCGTTTGACGAACGGAATGACTCCTTTTATCTAAAGGTAGATTTGTACTTTGGGGCCTGTTTAGATTAATTAGTTTACCGTAATGATTGTGGATCTTGGGTGATGACAATGGACATAGGACAATTTCATACACTCGTGTGAGGAGGAATTGTTTACCTCGAGTGAGTCGCCGTTTACTACTCAATTGGACCTAAAATAAAAGGAGAGATCGAACACATTTCAATTAATCGAAAAGATCGTATAAACCAATTATATAAGTTTTGGCCAGCTTCTCTAAATTTATCTATTAATATCTTGAATACTATATATTTATATCTATATATATATTTTGCAATTTATGTACATCTATATATATTTATATATCTATATATATTATATTAGAATAACTATTAAATTACATATTTATTTTATGTTAACTAGAATAGTAGTGATCGTGTGATAAAATTGCGATTTAGATCGAGTTAATAATGAATTTCTTTGGTGTTTAACCACACGTAAAATAAATTACCAAGTTCCCGAGGATTCGACACTCGACTCACCGGACTAGAACTACGATTTGACCCGGTCACCTGCCAGGATTAGGATCTGTATAAGCAGAAAGGTCAAAGTCAGAGTGGAAGAGAACCAAAGAACGAGCTCATGGGTACCTGAGGTCTGATTTCCATTGCTGGAGTTTGTGGAGTTCCTGAAATGCTTTGTGTTACACTAGTTGTTACTCCTACCTCCACCGGAGCATCCACAACAACTGATGGAAGTGAGGTCCCTGAACTCATGACGCCGGTCTTTTAGCTCCGATACCAAGTTTGATTTCAGTATTGAAGAAGAAGCTCCATTGAAGGAGAAAGCATAAACAGATAGAATGGAGCAGAAAGCAAATTTCTCATTAGATTCACATGACCAACAATCCAATACATATATTAGGTATATCACAGTCACACAAATCTAAGCATAACAGATATTGCCACATCAGCATCACACACATTATATTTTACCCATTATTACCACTAATATCCTTTATCTTTTCACAACCGTAAATTTTTTTTTTCCAAAACTCCATTGTTTCGTTGATAATAGGAATCCGAATTCTCGGCTTTGAGAATCCCGACTTTGGAGACGTGGCCGGATCACGGCCGCCATTCCAAACAGAGAGAGAACACATAATTTTTAAATGGCCATGATACAACAACATCTCCAAAACTGAATAAAAGTGGGATTCTTAAAGTAGAGGATCCTGACTAGGATAATAGTCTATACTCAAGGTACCGTGCCTATGAGAGCTGCACGCAGTCAAATTCATGACCAAAAGAATTGTGTGCCAAATCTGAGTTTGACTTAACAAGAATCCTCTTTTACATTTCACGCTAGTTTTTGGTTTTTGGAGATGTTGCAATCTTCAATTCATTGTACTTGGACACATTATCACCAATTACTCAGACCAAAGTGTCTTAGCTTTAGGGGCTTTACTTTTTCGCACCCTTTTTCAGGAAAACCCCCACATCTCGGGTGTAGTATTAGTAGCTGCAGAAACTCTCTAGAACCACTTGCCATGGCCACCGTCTCAACTGTTCCATCACAGGAGGTGAAGGCTTCCGATGGGGATCAGTCCACTCATAATGTCCCTCAGCCTCAGGTACTTCTTTTATCTAGCAAAAGATTAAATCTTTTCTCGTTTGGTTATACATTCGAGGCTTTATTTTTCCGGGGTTGAAAAGTGCCCATGGATCTTGAACACTGTATGTGAACTTGGAACTTGATGTATTTTTAGACGTATGTCAATTTCAGGACCAATGTTGTGAAATTACTTGCTTTCTTTGGTCAATTGGTTTTCTCCCAATTGATCAACTGACTGTTGGGCGTTTGAATGGCAGGGGGGGTTACATGGCCCCTCATAAGCTTGGATCTGTCCCTGGACATTGGCACATGAAGATCCAAAATATGTTTTCACCAGAGGCACAAATTGCACTATATCACTTACTAGTGAAAGATCCTAGGAATGTTTCACATGGGCATATATTGCACTAGATAACTTAAAAGGAAAACAAATCCAACGGGGGGGCGTGCCCCAAGTGAAGATATTGTCGGTCCGCCTTTGGTGGGTGATGTAGCTTACGCGATTCATGTAGCAAGTCTATTTATGCAATAAAATAAAGAACAAAGAAAGAATGTGCATAAACAAAATAAGAGAAAGAATGTCAATGATTGCTTAGTTTGTCTTTCCTCCTGTAAGATCCATATCATTCACGGTGACAATTCACACACATGGAGTTCAATACTCATGTCTAATTTGGTAAAAATGACCATTGTTTACTGGCCAAACAATAACATTATAATGCGGCATGCTCTTGCCTTGGATCAGACTTCTCTCTTTCTGAGGCTGTGAATATTTCATGAACTGATTCTCTGATTGAAATATGTACGTAAGCCGTTTTTGTTTTGTTTTGTTTGGTAATTGAAAGCTGTTTCTTTTTATTGGATGCATTTCTTCTCTTCCCCTTTCAGTTGGTATCTCTTTTGAACTTCTAAAAATTGACTATGATATTTCTATGATAATTGATACCTAAGAAGTGAAAATCACTGCATTTATTTTTTTTTCTCTATCAAATGAAATCTTGTTTCATCAAGATAGCTGATATGTATATGAGTTTATATGTTGTGTGCTCGTCTGCTTTGCCTTGGCATTTAATGAGACATTTAGTGACCTTTCTGTGGATATAATGCCTTTTCTCAACTTCAATCCTTCTCTTTCTCTTTCAAAAGAATAAGATCTTCCTGAAGGTATTGAGATAAGCTCCTAAAGTTTTCTTGAATATTTTAATATCATGCTTCATTGGTATCCTTAAGTGAATGAGAAGAAGAAATTTATTTTATTCTATTCTGACTGAAGAGTTTACACAAATATAAATACAAAGCTTTAGGCGGGTGAAATAAAGACCGCCGCCCTTCAAACGGTCTAAAAGACCTCTCAGCTAACCAACTAGCTGTTAGGAGTAAATACACAGAAAAATAACATAATAAAAATACATGAAACAAAAATATTATAAACATAATAACATTATAATGTCATTCTCTAACTCTCCCCCTCAAGCTGTTGAATGGGGATCTACCATTCCCAGCTTGCCTTTGATTTCATGAAAGTTTTTCCCTATAAGACCTTTAGTAAATATATCTGCAAGTTGTCCTTTAGATGGCACCAAATTCATGCATATTAGGCCTTATCAATCTTCTCTTTTATGAAGTGCACATCCATCTCAATGTGTTTTGTCCTATCATGCTGTATAGGATTATGAGCTATATCAATTATATATTTATTATCGCATAATAGCTTCATAGGTTTCTTCCACTTGATCTTTAGATCATCTAAAATGATTTTAGGCCAAAGCAGTTCACTTGATCTTTTTGCAACAATGTTTTGCCTTTTGCACGATATCCAGATTTTGATTTCCTATCACCAACAGATCCAGCATAGTCTGCATCAGTATAGGCCTCAAGATTCATTTCTCCTCCCTTTTTGAACAGTATTGATTCCACTGCCTGGACAACCCTTTGAGATATTGTAGAATTCTGTTGACAACTTTTAGTTGGATTTCTTTTGGATTTTGCATATACCTGCTTACCACATTCACAGAAAAAACAATGTCTGGCCTTGTATGAGCCAAGTACATTACTTTTGCAACTAATCTATGATATTGACCTTTGTCAACTGGAGAACATCCTCGGGTGCATCACTAATACCATGATTATACTTCAATAGGAGAATCAATGGGTTTGCAACCAAGTTTGCCAGTTTCTTTTAATAGATCAAGAATATATTTTTGTTGGGATATAAAGATTCCCCTTTTTGAATACATTACCCCAACACCGAGAAAGTCCTTAAGGTTTGCCTGATTCCCTAACCTCAAAAGTTTTATGCATAAAACGTTTTAAATAGTCTATTTCATTAAGATAATTATATCATCAACATACACCAGTAAAATGGATACGTTATCAGGGGCAGTATGTCTAACAAAGTATGGTCACCTTGACATTGTTTATACATAAGGGATGTCATAGCCTTGGAAAACTTACCAAACCAGGCCCTAGGAGATTGTTTCAAACTGTAAAGGGTCTTTTTCAGTTTACATACTTTTCCATTAACATGTTCTAGCTCAGGAGGGATTTCCCTATATATATATCTCTTCATCTAATTCTCCGTGTAAAAAACATTTTTAACATCAAATTGCAGAAGTTTCCAATGTAAATTAACAGCTAGAGATAGAGAATACAAACTGTATTAATCTTGGCAACATGAGCAAAAGTAGCAAAGTAGTCTATACCATAGGTTTGGGTATAACCCTTGGCGACTAATCTGGATTTATATCTCTCAATGGTTCCATCAAAATTGTATTTCATAGTGAATATCCATCTGCAACCTACTAGTTTAACCCCCTTAGGTAAATTAACAATGTCCCAAGTATTATTCTTTTCAAGGGCTTTCATTTCTTCTTTAATAGCATCAATCCAATTTTTATCCTTTAGAGCATCTGAGACAGAAGAAGGAATTATACCTGAGTGGAGGTTACTAAGAAAGGACTTATGAGTTTTGGAAAAAAATTTACAAGACAGGGAGTTCTGAATAAGATCTTTGGTGCAAGCCCTCTTTTCTTTCGTAAGACCAATAGGTAAAATGTAATCACAATCATTACGTTGATCAGGTTTCTCAGTGGATTCTATAATCCATATTCTGTTCACTAGAATGGACTGGGGATATGTCAGTAAACTCTTCATTTTGTTCATTATAATGTATTGGGGAATTTGGTTCCCAGCCTTTCTAGGCCGTTTCTGGCATAAATAATTATTGGTTTCTCTGTCTGATCATTGCTACTCCTATCCCTAGATTCAATCACTAGCTCTCTGTTTTGCTCAACATCCTTAGATGTTCCAGATGGACCTCAACATCCTTAATCATGAAAGGTAAAATCCTCAGAATTAAAATTTTTATTTGTGGGAGGATGGAAGCATTTGTACCCTTTTGTGTAGAGATCTTGGATCAAGCTTTCCTCTATTCTGAGTTAGATAGAACTTCCACTGGACTTTTAAAATTTAAAATTTTAGATGGTTGATCAAGTGCCATGCTGTAAGAACAACCTCACCCTAGTACCTTTTAGGTACATTCTTTTGAAAGAGTAATGCCCTTGTCATAGTCAACAAGTGTCCCATTTTGCGTTCAACCACTCCATTTTGTTGTGGGAGTAGATACACATGATGATTCATGAATAATTCCTTCTTGTTGAAAAAAGGAGTTAGGAACTGATTGAAGTAGTCCTTAGCATTGTCAGACCGAATTCTCTTAATTTGCTTATCAAATTGGGTTTTAATCATGTGGTAAAAGACTGAAAATTCGTGAGACATCAGACTTGTGTTTTAATAAATATATCCGTATGACCCTTCATGTGCAATAATCGATAAAGGATACAAACCATCTAGCACCCGTGACTTTTGGGACGGTGGCTGGCCCCAAATGTCACTATGAACCAAATTGAAAGGTTCAGAAGATTTGGTATCCCTAGATGGATATGTAATCCGTTTGTGTTTTTCAAACTGACAATCACACTTTAAAGACTCGCTACTTATTCCATTAAACGTAGAAGGAAATAAGTGCCTTAAAACAGGAAAAGACGCATGACCAAGTTTTTATGAAATAACCAAATTTTGTATAAACATGCTTTAGAAAGAAAAGAAACAGAATCATTACTTTTAACATTCCTCAATAGATCTTCACTCTCCAAGTAGTAGAGCCCATTCTTTATCTTAGCAAGGCCAATCGTCTTCTTGGTTTCCTGTTCTTGAATGAAGCATATAGTAGTGAGAGAAAACCACAGAATAATTCAAATCTTTGGTTAATTTTCGAATAGACAGTAAATTAGTTGATAGTTTGGGAACATAAAGAACATTTTCAAGAATCAGATTATTGGAAACTCGTATATTTCCCATGCCTGCAACGGTAACAGATGCTCCACTAGCAACTTGTATATTTCCCAATCCTCTTGTAGTATTTTTCTGAGCGTTTGGTTGAGGATTTGAAGATATATCCTGGGCAGATGATTTCCCTTTATATCCTTTGAACTTCGATTCATTATCATTTGGATTTTGAGGTAAATGCTCACCCATCTTCAATAGGAATATCAAGCATTACCCCTCTTCTTCCTTCCTCCGCCCTAACAATGGCTATTGTCTCATTTAGGAATATCCAGCATTACCCTTCTTCTTCCTTCTTCAGCTCTAACAACATCACACTCTGGATTAAGACCAGCCAAAAAGGCATAAATAAGTCTGAAGGACAGTAACATAATAAAAACACATGAAACAGAAGTATAATAAACATAATAACAGTATACTGACAGTTTCCAACACAAGCTAATATTCGGGATGCAAGATTCATATGTATACTCTTAGGATTTTTTCAAGCTCTACAACAAAAGCAACGTAATATAGATAATCTAGCTAACAAGCCCTAAATCAGTGAGAAGGTCACATGCGACATTTGTGGGATCGGGCCTATGATCAATTAGCATAAACCATTAGTCTAGTATCTGCAATAGTTCATGCACACATCTGTGTGATAACACATTTCCATTCTTTTCATGCAACAGTTCCATGCCAAGAAAGTATTTCAGTTTTCCTAAATCCATGGTAACAATGTATTTTCTAAGTGTTCTTTCAAATTAATATTCAAGTTTGTCAACTACAAGTCAAGAATATGTCATCCATATATAATGCTAAAATCACACATCCACATACACGCACACAATGATCCAAAAAAACTCGTGTTTCATAAAGCCAAACAACTGGGCAAACTGCTGCAAAATAGTTTGTGTATAGCCTTTACTGTCTAATCTAGCTCAGATTAACAGTGCCATCCGGTTTATAAACAAATTAATAGACCTAGAAACAAATTAGATGCATAACAGAAACGTAAAGATGCAAAATACTGAAAAAGAGATGTAAATCAAGGCGAGTGAATTTCACTCTATCAGTAAGACAATATTGCTCCAATCACGTGCCCACGGTTGTAGCAATTGTCTCCCAAGATACAACGGCTTTCTTCCCTAGCTTAGAAGCACGTCATAAGCTCGAGAAGAGGTGAACCTACTGGTTTCCCTGGCTTCTCTTCAATACGACTCGACTACTATGATTGTAGAGTGTTTTTGTGATGAATGAAGGAGGTTGCATTTAAAAAGCTGATCAATGTTTTTCCACAACACCTCATTTTCAACCATCTACCTTTGAGTTGCTAATCTATTGTAATTTTGTGAGCATGATTTTGCTTCTTTTTTTCGGTGTGTGAAATGGGTTTTGGATCATCTTTCGGTTATTCCACTCTTCTAATAAATCCTTCGGAAATGATTGTGTGTAAATGTCTTCATTCTTTGGAGTTGGATTGTATCTGTATTCGTCTTCCAAGTCTTGACATGTTTTTCCGTGTATTACTTAGCTTTGTTGTATCTATTTCTCAGGTGGCAAAGAGATTGGAGAAGTTCAAAACCACCATTTTCACACAAATGAGTATGCTTGCTGTAAAGTACGGCGCCATTAATCTTGGACAAGGTTTTCCAAATTTTGATGGCCCAGATTTTGTTAAAGAAGCAGCTATTCAAGCCATTAAAGATGGGAAAAATCAATATGCTCGTGGATACGGTATTCCAGACCTAAATTCAGCCATTGCTGAAAGATTCAAGAAAGATACCGGTCTTACTGTTGATCCTGAAAAGGAAATTACCGTAACATCCGGATGCACAGAAGCCATAGCTGCAACCATGCTAGGTTTGATAAACCCTGGTGATGAGGTCATTCTTTTTGCTCCTTTTTACGACTCTTATGAAGCTACTCTATCCATGGCTGGTGCTAAAGTAACTTGCGTGACACTCCGCCCCCCAAACTTTTCCGTTCCCCTTGATGAGCTAAAATCATTGATCACAAAGAACACTCGAGCAATTCTGCTAAACACTCCACATAACCCTACTGGAAAAATGTTCACACGTGAAGAACTCGGTGTAATCTCGTCTTTATGCATTGAGAACGATGTCTTGGTTTTTAGTGATGAAGTTTATGACAAACTGGCTTTTGACATGGATCATATATCCATAGCTTCTCTTCCCGGGATGTACGAACGGACGGTTACGATGAATTCATTGGGGAAAACATTTTCATTGACAGGATGGAAAATCGGTTGGGCAATTGCTCCACCGAATCTCACTTGGGGAGTAAGACAAGCACATTCATATCTAACCTTTGCAACTTCCACACCAATGCAGAATGCTGCCTCAACAGCTCTTCGGGCCCCGGATTCGTATTACGAGGAGCTAAAGAAAGACTATTTGTCTAAGAAAAGAATCCTTGTTGATGGTCTGAAAGATGCAGGCTTTATTGTTTACCCTTCAAGTGGAACTTATTTTATAATTGTTGATCATACTCCTTTCGGTCTGAAGGATGACGTGGCATTCTGTGAGTATTTGATCAAAGAGGTCGGTGTTGTCGCCATTCCGACAAGCGTGTTTTATTTGAATCCCGAAGATGGAAAGAATCTTGTCAGGTTTACTTTCTGCAAAGATGAAGATACATTGAGAAGTGCTGTTGATAGAATGAAGGAGAAGCTGTCCAAGAAGTAGTTCCCAATTATTATTATTATTATTATGTTAAAAATCGACTTGAAATAAGTCGATTATGTACAATCAATTTCTTAAAAGTTGAATATAAACCGTATAATCAACTTTTAAAAAGTCGATCGAAATTCAATTTTATGATAGTATTTGGATGCATTTATTTAAAGTTTTCTGTAAGAATAATCAATGCCCTTGCACTAAGTAGTTCAGCAATGTACTTTTAGTAGTCTTGTATGCTCTTTCTCATTAACTTATTTCTTTAATTCTCTATCTTATATATATTGAGATATCTTGGGGTTTCTTTAGTGTAATCTTTGAAGGGGACTCTCTAACAGTATACCACATGCTAATTTCACACGAGATAGATTTATCACACTTGGGTAGTTTTATGGATGATTATAAATTAAGTCATGCTTCTTGTTTTTTTTTTTTTTTTTTCTAATTGCATTTTCTCCTTTGTAAGAGTTGGCTTTGGTAAGTCTTAAAGTTTTTGGGGTTAAGTTCTAGGCCGCCTTCTCATGTAACTGTGACTTTGCTACGTTGATTTAATGAAATAAAAGTCTTTTTTATCTTTTAAAAGAATGTATATTGTTGATCCAAAGAAAATCATATTTTCTCTTTATGACACATAATGAAGAAGAGTAGCGATAATGCCACAACAAAATGACCATAATATTGTAAACAACACACTTTGGGGTCATTGATTATGACGTGGGACCTATTGAATCGTATGAGTCCCAAAAAAATCAAGGGAGAAACGCCTACAAGGACACAATTATATTTTCAACAGTCATTAAGGATAATCATAATTACATAAGGCGATAAGGACAGAAATTAAAGTGATTGGACAATTTTACCCTTCCATATAAAACCTAAAAAGACACGTTGAAAGGACAGAAATTAGAGTATTTTTCAGCTAAGTTGAGTGTTGGCTGCTCTGCCGATTTATTCTTCTCTTCCGAGCACTTAACCGCCAAATTGCCTGTCTTTCTCCTGATTCTCCATGCTTTGTCAACTGATGCCTGATTGAGTAAGATACTTCTTTGATCGTTTCAAAGCTTCTACTTAAAATCATGACTTTGCTCATTTGTTGGATGGATCTGGTGGTTAAGGTTTTTCATTGTTGGTTATGTTTTGTCTAATCAGATTCTTATTAAATGTTAAAAACTTCTTAGCAGGAAAGTGATTTCAAGCATAAATTTTGAGGCTTTTCTTGTGTAAACGCACAGAAAGTTTACATTTTAATTAACAGAATTAATGGGTGTCGGAGTGGGTTTTGTTTTTGTTAAGAAAGTGCATAATTTGTGGAATTCTTTGTGTATGTGGTGCCTTAATTGCCTGCTCATTTTGTGATAGTGGTTCCAGTGATACAGTGGACTTTCTTGAGTTGAATTTTTTCTTGATACTTTCAAACAATTCTAGCTAGCAACAATTTCATAATGGCAATTTAAGTTGTTGTCATCTTTTCTGGATCTAGGAGGATTGATTGATTAATTCCTGGCTTTACAGAAGCATTTAGTTCTTGCATAAAACACATTATATATTTTCTGGTTCTTCAAATAAACTCATACAAGTCAAATTTAAGTAATGTTGTTTGCAATGCTAGGTAAGTTAGAGGGTGGAGGCTTATACTTCACATTGTTGGCCTCTGCATATTATAGTCTTATGTAGCAATGAGTCGATTTTCCTGTCTATTGAATCTTTGGGGGTGATTTGGCGGTTCAAAGGGCCTGTTACACACAACATGTTTCTTTGATTGATTGATCTCTCTGTCCTATTTTTGCAAGTTGCATCCTGAAAGTATCATTGTGGATAAATGAGCAGGGTATGGAGAAGTTTTTGGCTTAACTGTTGGCCATCCTTTTGAGACGAGCAGGACTCTTCGGCATGACTTCTTTTGAACATAAAGAGAGGTAAGATTATGTAAGTATCTACTTCGGACAACTGTTCGCTCGTATTGGTTTTGGAGAAATGAGGTGCCCCTCACCCTCAAATCCCATCTTTTATCTTTCTACAAATTAATCATAAGAAAAGATACTACAAATTATAGGGAAACTTGAGACTGTACCATTGTCATTTAGTACATTATTAAAAATGTGTTACGTTTTTCAAACTTTTGTAAAATGTGTTTTGGGGTTTTGTGCACCGCAAAATGTGATAATGCCCCCACATCTGACTGAAATATGCCTTGTTGGGTAGGCTGCTATTCTCCTTCGATGAATGCAATGTTTCAATTCTGATAATAGTCCTACCCCTAGGAATTATAATTTCTCAAAATTGAAGTTTAGTTGAGATAATGGTCTTGTAAATTTGTTAGGCTATTGGTGATAGATAATTGGTAGTTTGAGTTAGAGGCTTACTATATATTTTAAGATATGGAAAGACTAGCAAAAGCATTCCTCTCTTGTGTTTAGTAGCTTTGCCATGTCAGTTTGCTTATGTGCTTTGGATTTTTGTTCATATCATTGAAGTAATCTGATATGTTTGATAATTGTTTTGTTTATGCATATTCCAATGGAAGAAGAAGCGGATGACGAGACTGAAGAGGAAGCGCCGAAAGATGAGACAGAGATCCAAGTAGACAAGAGATTGTTGTTTCTTCCTTTCAAGCTTTCTTATTGGAAGCTTGATACCTCCCTAAATTGGCTACCCGTATAATTTTTTTTGTGTTCTTGCAAAACGCAAGTGAAATTTTTTTGAGTTTGTATCTGTCTTTGTATTATGTTGAATCCTTTAAGTAAACTCTATAAAATATGTTTCCCTTTTAACATTGATGCAATTACTTTCCATTCATTGGCATTTATGTTTCTGTTTATGTTTCTTATTTGATCACAATAACGTTAATGAAATCATGTTTCAATGTACTAACTCATTGTTATTGGGTAACTCTGATGCTTAAATCTACTTGTCCACTATTAACTAGCAATATATTCTGGTTCACTGTTTTACATTGAGCTCAAAACACTATGGTTCACTGTTTCACAACTAAGCATAAATGACAGCATGTTCTAGTCGCTAATGTACTAATGTTCACTTTTTGAGTTCATTTCACTAATGTACTAATTCACTGTTATTGGGTAACTATGATTCTTAAATCCACTTGTTCACTATTAGCTAGCAATATATTCTGGTTCACTCTTTTACATTGAGCTCAAAACTCTCTGGTTCACTGTTTTACATCTATTCATAAGTGACAACATGTTCTTGTCCACTTTTATGACTGGGTATGATGTATCAATGTAGTAATACAATGTTATTGGGTATCTGATCCTTAAATCTATTTATTCACTATTAGCTAGAAAAATACCCTGGTTCACTGTTTTTAATTCAGTTCAAAACACTCTGATTCATTGTTTCATACTTAATTCACATTACTATTTCACTTCAGACCAAAGTTCACTTTTAGTAGTTTATAATTGTAATTCACTATTGTAGTTAATCATAGAAAAAATACAATTGTAGTTCACTTTTTAAGTTTTTTTTTGCCAGTTCACTTTTGTAGTTCACTGTTTGTGCTTCACTATTGGAAGTTTAATATTGTTAGTTCACTTTTTGAGTTTATTTTTGTGAGTTGACTATTTTTAGTTAACTGTTTGTGGTTCACTGATATTGTAATTAAGTGTTTTTTGTAGTTCATTATTTTAGTTTATCTCAACAATGATCTCAACTCTATCCTTCCCAATCCATTGCAGCTGCAACAATGGTTGTGATTTAGCTTTAGCAAAACACTCTGGTTCAATGTTTTTAATTGAGTTCAAAACACTCTGGTTCACTATTTAACACATGCTTCACATTACTTATTCATTTCAATTCAAAGTTCACTTTTAGGAGTTTATAATTGTAGTTCACTATTGTAGTTAACAATTTGAAGTTTACTATTGTGAGTTCTTTTTTTGCGAGTTCACTTTTGTACTTCACTATTTGTAATTCACTTTTTTGGTAGTTCACTATTTTAGTTCATCAAAGGCTGTGACTTAGCTTTAGCAGAACACTCTGGTTCACTGTTTTACATTGAGTTCAAAACACGTTGATTCACTGTTTCACACCTACTTCACATTACTAATTCACTTCAAACAAAAGTTTACTTTTAGAAGTTTATAATTGTAGTTAACCATAACAAGTTCACTATTGTTAGTTCACTTTTTGAATCTTTTTTAGGGAGTTCACTTTATTTTAATTCACTGTTGTTGTAGTTCACTATTTTTATTCATCTCAGCAATGATCTCAACTATATTTCGACAAAAGTAATAGATTACCAAGTAAAAAGTAAAATCAACAAAACACAAACAATCATTTTTGTGAAAACAATTTTCAATTTGTTTGTCCAAATAAAAACGACGCCATTTTAAAAGCATGGCACCTCAAGAAATCGCAAACGCATCACAACACCATTGCAAGACATCGTATAAATGCATCACATCAACGACATATGGCTTTCCATCCACATCGCAACGACGTACATGACATCACAGTTCAATAAAACGACGTTATTTTCACTTCGATCGACAAGCTACTTACTATCACACGTACATACAGCAATATACAAGGGCACAAATCAAATGTGACAATGCATGCAGCTCACATACAGATCTTAGCACACAGAGAATGCTTCTCACCGTAATAACAATTAAAATGATGATTAATGCCAAAACACAAATCATAGAATGGAGACTATAGTTTCATTTATCTCCCAATATGTAATACAACCGTTGTCGAAATATTATAATAAGTGGCATTTTTTACATGTCTTCCATTTACACTTTCTTCCACCATACACACCCTATATTGAAGAGAGTAGAAATAAAATGATATGATTCATGTCAACTGGTACATCCTTCTACGTTTTTAGACAACTCACTAATCATCGCTAATCGGTAATCGCTAATCGTGTTCAGACAACTTCCTTAATTAATCCTAAGCAATGACATCAACTAGTACCTTGTCATTCTAAAAAGGAGCTTTTGCTAAACTATCATAGTACTCAACCAAAACTTTCCAACCAACTGGGCACATAAATCTATATGGAGGGTTCTCCCCATTATTTGGGGACATAATACCATAAAAAAAAATCATATCAGCCACAAGTTAAGGGCCTTAAGGACGGGTCTTGTTGAATGCACCAGATACCAATGCTTACAAAATTTTCCACCATTAAACAACAAGAACAAACCCGAAATTCTCCGACACTTGGGCTCTGAAACCTAATTATGCAGGTGCAAAGAAAGAAAGGGAGCAAACATGCAGTCAATCGATTAGGCAATTTTCGATTCAGAATTTCAACATCAGTAATCGATCGAAGAATGAAATTCAAAATCAGATCAATTGAATAAAAAACAAACAAAAAATCGTTTGATCAATCGTTTTGCAGCAAATCATTTTGTAATGGAATCATAATTTCACCGGCAGACAACACCGCAATCAATTAGGCAACTTCCGATTCAGAATTTAATGGAATATGGAAAGACAGATTGAAATTAATTGAAGATTCAATGGAGATTAAAGGGAAAAACGGAAAGACAGGGGATATTCTTCGACACAATCACCGGCACAGACAATTATGTTTACAAAAAAGAAAGTAATTAAATTTACTGTTCCGGGAAGATAAAAAAAGTAGGGGTATTTTAGGTATAAAATTTGTCACTTGTCTTTAATGCCATATGAAATTATAAGTCGGATTATTATTTGAATCAAAATGTGTAAATATCCTTATTAACAATTAACTAAAAAATCAATAGTTTAAAAAATTTGTTGTGGTACAATCATTTTTCTAATTCTTAAGCCAAATCAACGCCAAAAAAAAAAAAAAAAAAAATCTTAACCAAAAGAGTTTTCATTAAATAATAATATCGACACATATATTTATGTCCAAACTACAATAAAATACCCAAATAATGACCTTTTATTTAATTTGGCCAGCATATATATAATTAATGTCTTCATGAAATATTCTGAAGATCATTCAACGAATGACAAAGAACAACAACAAAATCCTAGTTGCTCAAATAAAATTGAGAAAATAATATGACAACTAGATTAATGTATCACAAACAACATTCTGAGAGATCTACACGACTTAATTTTCATCAGAAAAAATTTTCTTCCACGACAAAATAATCACAATAATATACCACAACAAAATGGGACCCATATGAATCAATAGATCAGAAACTCCACAGACGAATATCGTCTTCTTCGTAGAGATACTCGTCATTTATCATCAGCGGATCAAAGAAGAAGTCATTTACCATATCCAAGTATTTTGGTGACTCAAATTCACACCAACCACCATTATTCATGGACATTGGTTCATCCATAACAAAGGGTTCAAAAGAATTCGATGTCTCCCCCGGTGACACGTCGTTTTCACTAATAATGTCATCAAAAGAAGAAGACATGACTACTTTAGATGTTGGATTTGGACAAGAAGAAGAAGAAGAAGAAGATTCTTGCTTGGTTTTTAGAACATTATCAGCATTATTGTCGGCGGCTGCGGCGGCGGCGGCAACTCGTTGAATGGCTTTAGGGGACATGATAATTTTGTTGCTAAGATCATGATCAACATGAATAAAGGGTTCATAAGATTTAGTAGGGAAATTGAGATTATTTGCAGCAGAAGAACCTTTAAGGCATAAAAGTGCAGCATCATAAGCTCTAGCAGCAGCTTCTGGTGAAGAATAAGATCCTAACCAAATCCTTGTCTTTTGATTAGGTGCTCTAATCTCTGAAACCCATGATCCCCAGCTCCTCATTCTTACACCCTTGTACTTCTTTATAATTATCTCACTATTCTGATCATCATCACCCATTTTTGATTGGGTCTTTTGTTGTTTTTTCACCATATTTGTTTTGGGCTTGAATCTTTTTTTGCCTAATTAAATTAATGTTTGAAAGTGATGACTAAAATGGGAGATTTGAGTGGGTGGTACTTATAGATGTGCAGGTTTAATTGTGGGTGCAGGTTAGCAGATTCCTAAGTCAAGAAGTGTAGCTACTAGTGTGGTTGACAGATGTATATATCCTAGTTTTTAACATAATTAATTAATCTTTGAATATTTAATGCATGTAAAAGTCTTTGAATAGTGTTATCCGTGTCCCCTTCGTAATATATGCACTATTTTTTATTTTATTTTTCCCATACTACTTCCGTCTCAAAATTTAAATCCGTTTAAATTTTTTCACAGTTTGTTTATTGATTATGTGTCATTAATTTTGAGTAAATTAAAAAACCTAAAATAATCTTTAACTATTTTTAATGCAATGTAGTGAAAATTAGACATTGGTAAAGTGAAAAATATAATAAATGATTTATTGATTTTCTAAATGTACTTACATTTTTGAGATAAAACCAAAAAAGTTAAATAAAATTATATTTTGGGATGAATGTAGTATATTATATTTTTCTTAATTTGAATATCAATAAAACAGTTATTATTATTTTTATCGTCTTACTGTACGTTTAGCTATTATTAATACACGAGAATTACATTACTTTAAATCTATTGTTAACGAGTTTTTACATATAAATTAATACATTTATCCATATTTTTATTATACTATACAATATAAAATATACATAGATAGTATGTCATGCTTTTTGTCGTTATTTGTTATGAAATATTAGTTTTTATTAGGGTTGAAATATTAGTTTTAAGTGCTTGATTATCATGCTTGAAAGCTCTACACGGTCATATAATGTGTCAAACAACTAGGCAAGTCAATAACTTGTGGAGTGATTAAAAGGAATAAGCCCCAAATTCTTGTCATGACTGATTGTGAATAATTTCTTTTGCAATATTAAATGATGCTATCTTTAAAAAAAATTAAAAAAAACTAAATGATGCTACATTTGTAGCTAATCATAAAACATTCATTAGAATTTTGAGTTCTATGGATTTCAAATTTTCTTTTTCTTTTTTGAGGTCTAGTAAGTTGTAGTATTTTCAAATATACTTAAATTGTCATATAAAAATAATATATTTAATAGATTGTGTATTGATAATGAATAATTTTGTGTAGATTATAATTTCTTATAACTTATTGTGTTCACGACTCGAATTGTATTATAAATACTCGTATACCTTTAAATAATGGAAAGATACTCATATAGCTTTGGCTAGAGATTCTCGGTAATACTCTTGAAACTCAGTTGTGTCTCTTATATAGACAAATAGACAAGCATTAGTACAATTCCAAGATACAGTGACAGAGTTTTTCACTGTTTGTGATTATAGTTTGTTGCAGAGCCAATTATGCACCAAGTGTGGTACTAGAGCAACGGTTGATCAAGAGGAACATTCAAGGCATCAAAAGAAAAGTTTTGAACTTCAAGAAGTGCACAATTAAGCACATTGCATACAAGGAATTCTCTAGAATTGAACAGAATGACTTGTTTCATCCATTGCACCTGTGTAATTGTTTTGAGGAAATTCAAGTACTTACTTGAAGGATCAAGTTCAGGCTAGTTTAATTGCTTTGAATAAAAAGAATCCTAACTAAAGGGAGGTTTAAAATCCAGTTTTCACAGCCTGGTGCATGGTTGACTGCATGTTTGGGTGTTTTACACCTAACTTTGTTGGAACCTGTATAAATCAAAGTGCTCTTTACATTATGATATTACTTCCTTTATTTGAATGCTCTGTGTGATCTTACATTGGTTGTTACAATCATCTGCAATCCACACATCAGCATTAGTTCATTAGAACTAGCAATCCAGTCTGAGTTATCTATCTATCTGAGATGATTAGATCTTGATCTAAGTCTGTCTAAGACTTGTACTACATTTGGAAATATCTCACAAGTAATCTAATATAACTTAATCCGCATTTGAACCACTTGATCTTGTTTCATTCTCATACATTGAGGATTAGAACAAGTGCACATCTAAATTGTTCGAGGAAAGTTTGTAACTTGGAGTGTTTGGTCTAAAACCATTCACCCCATCTTGTTTACATTTAGACCTTGTTGATCATATAATTTGGTATCAAAGCGCTTGTTACTTTGTGAAAATTTGTTTGATACATCCTTTGACCTGAAACTATGACTATAATGACTTTTACAAGGCCTCAAGAGGGCATGTCTAGCATGAGGCCACCATACTTTACTAGTGTGCATTATGAACACCCGAATATATCTATGACACTTCATATGGATTCACTTGATCTTCATCTTTGGTACATCATTGGGGATGGATCATTTGTCTCAATGCAACCAAGATCACATGAAATGTGGTTGAATCTGTTGTCAAAACTACACAATGTTGGGAAAAAGTGGACAAAAGGAAAACCTCAGTTAATGATAGATTAGTGGACATCTTGATCAATGCATAAGTATTGAAAATCTAGATAAGTTTCTCTATGAAAATCTGCAAAAGAAATCTGGCCCAAACCGGAACTCAAATATAAATGACAAACATAGTTGTGGATTCAAGGACTGACATGTTTCAATCCCTATGAATTGTTCAAAATGAAACCATCTGAATGTATTTATGAAGTGGATGCCAGATTATCTGTCATCGTTGTTGGACGTGAATCTCGTGGGAGAATCTTCTCTAATCAAGAGAAAGTACAAAAACTTATCAGAAATTTGATGGGATGCCAAAACAACGGTCATTCAAGAATCAAATGATCTATTTATCCTTGACAATGATGAGTTGACTGGATCTCTGCTTGTTTATGAATTAACATTAAATGAAAGAGAATATTAGAGACAAGAGTCCTACAATGTTGCCTTGCAGGTTGTTAAAGAAAGTTGTTAAAATATGACCATACATAATGTCAAATATGACCAGACAGAATGTCAAATTGTTTACATTGATGATGACTTAATGAAGAACTCATGCTGATGGTCAAAACTATATAAGGTTTGCTAAAAAGGCATTCTCACATAATAGAAACATGAATCAAAACTTTGAGCAACCCAAAGACAAAACAATAGTGAGATATTACAAATGCAACAAACTTGGACATTATGCTGGTGATTGTCATAGGAGGAAAGCCCTGTCCGCACTTGCCAAGATGAAGAATAGCATTCACTGCAAATGTCATCTTGGGATGACATTTCAGCTGACGATGAGAATAAAAATGAGTTTGCTAGGATATTTCTCACGGCAGACATTAATGATGATGTCTACTCAGAGTGTGACATTGATGATTACAAATTGGATGATGGAATCTATGTTGAGACTGATCACGCTATCAATAATGATAATGAGGGACAATATGATCTTTATGACACTATCAGTATGACATTAACTAATTATTTTATCTCAGTGAGTTTTTTTCTTAGTAACCGTTGCATTTGTTCAATAGACATCCAATGAGGAATTTTTAATAAAATGCTATATTTGATGGAGTGTCAAATAATAGTGATTGATTTTGCGTAGATTACGATTACAATCACTTAATCTGTTCACACCCTAAATTGTAATGTAATTAACCATATACCTATGAATAATGAAAAAGAGAGCATCACTTATTCTTTTCAGTTTTCTTGTCTTTCTCATATTTTCTCTCTCATTTCTTCTACTTTTATTATAGTTTTACAATAAAGATAGTGATACTTTTATCCCCTGACAAACTTGTGAGAATTTGTTTGGCATGAATGCTTCTGTTTGTTATAGAATTGGAAATGTTGTTGCGAAATAATTGATGAACAAACCTTTATTGTAAACAATAGTTATCAAACTCGGCCTCACCAACGGTCCAACCATAAAAACCGGTGACACCGGGTTATAAAACCAAGCCCGTTCAAGCATCAACCCTTTTAAGGAATCGACTATATAACGCCCTAAAACTCCAACCGAACAGAGCTATTTGAGTCACAATAGATATAGTAACTTCTTAATCCAATCACAGTGTAAGGAAATCAAACCGTTGACACGGCGGAATTCAAATATTTGATATCCTTTTGAGCCAAGTATCGAATCCGTTGAACAATAAAAATAAAAGAGAAAGATTAATCATACCATATGATTTAAAAGATCAAAGCATTTGATCTTCTAGTTTTGATCCTTCGCAGTAGTCGTCCAATCGTCCATCCTCGAAGGGTGATCCACATGAACAACTCCCTGAAATCATTCACGGATCTCCACTTGGATAGTGCGGCTTCTAGACCGCTTTTTCACATCCACTCCTAGCTGTTGTCACCACTCTCTCTGTTTTGTCTTCAGAGAAAACTATTTTTCTTGCAATTGTGTTGTATAAGAGTAGAACAATTATCCTCCCTTTATAGATAGATGTAGCGTCTTTTATGCTTAGAGTATGGAGGAAGAAAACATTTTCCTCATGGAATTAGGATTCTGTTTATGAGATAGATAACCATGCTTTTATTACTTTCCTTAATCCTATCAAGGTAGTTACTTCCTACAAATTTTCTTTTCCTTGTAGGATAAGTAATTTTAGGAGAGTAATGCAATACTAAATCACACTGATATTCCTAAACCGTAAATCGGCTTACGGATCCTTATTCGGGCCCGTCCGGTAGCCACAATGATGGACAAGGCCTTCGGCCACGGAATCCACATAATATAAGCCAAGACGGGACCACGAGCCAATGGCGCCGCCACATACCCTCCGGATCCAAGTAATATGGAGAGGGACAAAGTGGCCGGCTCGCTAATCCCTAAGGCTATTAGGACCGTCAGTGACCAGAGCCAACAACATCAAGATGAGCAAGCTATGACTTGAGAGTAACAAGACAGAGACTGAACAAGTAGGCCAATGCAATGGGTCCGCCCCCACTTCGGTTCTCAAGATAGTTGTTTGCCCAATTGGCACCGCATTGTATTTAACTACGTCGTATTGTCTATTGTTAAACCCTAATATGTAGTTTGCCTATAAATAGAGGCTCAATGTAACTATTTATGAGATACCCAATTAATAGAGACACATGCAAAACTCTGCCAAGTTTCGTATTTGTTTTCTCTCTTTTTACACCACCGTGAATTCCATTCCACCGCCGTGCACCACCAGCATTTATACACAATCACAACCGGATATCCACCACAAAACCACCGTTAAACACAACACGATAATTTCGACATTATCACACACTAAATTAAGCACACTACTAACATGGCAAAATCATGTGGATCCATGTGGATTTGATTTATACATATGGATCCACATTGCTTTGCCAAGTAAGTGGTGCGTTTAATTTATTGTGATTTAGTAGTTTGATATTACATTATTTTCCAAACAATTTTAAAAAATATAATAATCTTATAAAACTAGCCTGAAACCCGTGCATTGCACGGGGAAGTATGTGATTACATTCAATTAATATGCATAATATGTACTACAAAACAAAGACCCTTCAAACTTATTGTATGCTAGCTAAAATTGTTTTATTTAAGATTAGTATTCGATTCCGGCGTCAGATAGAGTCAAAATAGATAACACAACATGTTCAAAAGTTATGTTGATGCCAATAATTGTGGTTATATTTCTGTTTTTAGCATTGCACGGGAGAACGTATGTTTTATAAGAAGAATTTTTTTGAATGATGAAAAGAAGATTTTATTGGCATGTTTGTTACGCAAGAATGAAATTGAATGGAATAAAATAATAGAAGCGAAATGGAATGTAATGGAATAAATTAATTCTATTAGTGTGTTTGGAATATGCAAGATTGGAATGAAACAAATTATATAAAAAAAATGACACATTGAGTGATGAGTAGAGCATGGTAGTGAATTAAGGTTGGCTGGGGTAGGGTATGGTATGGTTCATAAGGTAGGATATGAGCGAAGGGGTGGGTAGCTCTACGTCATACCCCATTGCACCCTACCTCTCTTCCCACCCTGCCTATCTATTGATACCATACCCTACCCACCACCCTATCATATCCTACCCTACCCTATATCACCATATCGTACCCTCGACATCCTACCTACCTTACCCATTACCTACACTACTCTACTATCACCCACCCACCCTACCTTACCCATCATACCACCCTACCTTACCCACCACCTCACATTTCTCTACCCTACCCTACCCGTCACCCCACCGTACCCTACCTACCACGCAACCCTACCCATCATTCCACGCTACCATATCTTACCCACCACACCACCCTACATTACCTTACACACTACCCCAACCTATCCTACACTACTCTATCCTACCAACCCCACCTTACCCACCACTTCACCCTACCCTACCCACCATTCCACTCCACCCTATCTTACCCACCACACCACCCCACCTTACCTTACCTATTACCCCAACCTATCCTACCCTATTCTACCCTACCCTACCCTACCAACCTTACCTTACCAACCACTTCACCATACCTACCCTACCAACCTTACCCAGCACCACCCTTTACCCTACCGTACCCACCACCACCCAATACCCTATCTTACCCACCACCACCCCTTACCCTACCCACCACCACCCCTACATACCTCACCCTACCCTATCCTACCCACCACCCCACCATACCTTACCTTACCTCTCACCCCACCTTATTCAAATACGCTTCATACCTACCTTAGCATTAAATGATGTGGCTAATTTGTATGGGATGACATAATATAAGAATATATCGTATTAATTGACATATTTGAATTTAGTTATTTTTTAAAATATAATTTAATTTCTGAATATTCTGTTATCAATAGATGACTCTAATTTGTACGGAATGATTTTTCTCTTAACATCTTTGAATTTATTTATGTTCTATATAATTAATTTAAAGTAGTTTTAGAGGATTATTTTCTTTTGGCATATTTTTTTTTAAAAAATGTAATTTAATGTAAGAATATTTCACATTGAATGACATATTTATTTAATCTAATAACATTTCACATTACACCGCAAACATTTTAATTAAGTTATTCTTGAAAATATAATTGATTGTATGAATATTTGGGATTAAATGGAGTGACTATTTTGCAGGGAACGACTTTAATGCAAGAATATTTTGAATTAATTGAAAAACTTGAATATTGTTATTTTTTAAAATATAATGTAATGTAAAAACATTTCTCTGATTAAATTATATAAAAACGCAAAAAGAAAATGGATAAAATTAATTAAAAAAATATAAACAATAATTGAAAGTAAGAATATTTGGAATTAAATATGGCATCTAATTTGTAAGAATAACCTTAATGTAAGAATATTTCGTATTAATTCGCAAATTTAAACGTAATTTAATGTAAGAATATTTGGTATTAATTGGAGTGACTAATTTATAAGGATGTATTTAATGCCTGCACATTTCGCATTAAATTTCTGTGGAAATATTACGTTACATTAGTGTAACATATTAATTGTGAGACATATTAATTGTAAGACATATTAATTGTATTGAATAAACAATTAATATGTCATAAAGTCATAAAGTAACTCTTTTTGTCTTATTAGGTAATAGACAACTCTAGCAATTAATACTAGCCGACTCTAGTAATTAGTTGCTCTCTCCTAGCTTATACTCTACTAGGACCTTTCTCACTTACTTGTACCTATTTATACTCACTCTTTTATGATGAATAAACTAAGTTGAAGTTGAAGTTTACTCAAGTATAATTTACTTTCTCAAACTCTCTTCATGGTATCAGAGACTTAAACTCCTGAATCCGCAGCAAATTCTCAGTACCCTGCTGAATCAAGAATGTCTTCATTATCTGAAGCTTCATCACCATCAGTTGAGTCCCAGCTGCCTCAGCAGACTGGGGTCACTGAAAACCACTCTTTTACAAATCACAGACTTGATGGCAACAACTACCTGCTGTGGTCAAGATCTATGAAAATGTATATCTCTGGCCAGAGCATGGGATACTTGTCTGGTTCCAAACCTGCCCCTGCTGAAACTGACCCCAAGTTTGAAGCATGGGATACTGAAAATAACCAAGTCATGACCATCCTCACGAGGTCAATGACAAAAGAGATCAGTGAGAACTTCATGATGTATGATACTGCAAAGGAAATCAGGACAATGCCGAGACCTTTTACTCAAAAAGGACAATACATCCGAGGTCTATGATCTTGAAGCTCAAATCCAATATTGCGAGGCAAGGGGATATGTCAGAACTCAATACTTCAACCAACTATCTAGGGCATGACAAAGACTCTAGATATGTTGGAAACTCACCCTGGAATGATGTTAAGGATGCCGCCTTTATAAGGACATTATTGAGAAAAAATAGTATTCAAGTTTCTTCTTGGATCAATCCTACTCTTGATGATGTTAGAGGAAGAATCCTTGCCACAAAACCTCTCCTCAATCTCAAATCCATGTTTGCTTTGAGGTCAAACATGAGGAAAGCAGGGGGAAAGTGATGTTCTTGAACTTCCTCGCTTTGAAGTGCTACCTGCCGATCGTTAGAAAGCTGCTTGAGGTACTTGAGACATCCAGAAGCCTCTTGATAGAACTGGAAAGTTGTTCTGTGAGCACTGTAAACGCACAAATCACACCAAGGACACTTGCTGGAAGCTACATGGCAAGCCTAACTCCTCCAAGCCTACCAGGGAAAGTCAGGGGAGGCATGTCAATGAAGAGGAGAGTGATAACAAGTCAATGCTCGGTTCTGTTGCATTCAAAGCTTTCTCACCCAACAAAAGAGAAGGTAGTCCTCTACTTGACATAGCTACTCAGGCTAGTGCGAGTAAATTCTACTCTTCTATTAATAATGAAACATGGATTGTTGATTACTGGCCCTCCTCCCATATGACTGGCAATAAAACCTCATAACTCAACTTATGCCATGTCATCAAATTCACAAAGTTAAGACTAGCGATGGATCTATCTCTTGTGCAAAAGGTTTTGGAACTGTTAAACTCACTAATAAGATATGCCTAAAGGATGTCCTATTTGTTCCAAACTTAGACTGTAATTTCATATCACAAGAGAGACTAGCAAAAGATTTGAATTAGATCGTTGTTTTTAATAAGAATCGAGTGCACTTTCCAGGACCCTTCTTCACAGAAGTGATTGGGAGGCTAAACCTCGCTTTCGATTGTATGTGGTCAACCCTGCTGAAGACAGAAGACTGAAGACTGAATCTGCCTCAGCAGCCCGCACTTCAACCTTAGACAATATCATGTTATGGCATTATAGACTAGGACATCCAAGTTTTGGTTATTTGAAGTCTGTAATTCTTGAATTATTTAAAGGATGTAATGTTAATGATCTTCAATGTGATATTTGCCAATTTGCCAAACTTACCAAATCTGTGTATACCAAACTGCCTTATGTGCCATCCACACCTTTTACTTTAATTCATAGTGATGTATGGGGACCTTCAAGAGTAAAAAGTATAACAGGAAAAAGGTGGTTTGTCACTTTCATTGATGATCATACTAGGAACACATGGTTGTTTTTTATGAAGGATAAATCTGATGTTGGAACAATTTTTCAGGAATTTTACAACATGATCTCTACTCAATTTGACACTAAGATCAAGATCTTAAAGACTGATAATGCACTTGAGTACTATGAGTCTAACCTCGCAATTTCTTGATGAATAAGGGATTGTCTATATCGGTAGTTGTGTGGAAACACCTCAACAAAATGGGGTTCTTGAGAGAAAGAACAGTAATTTCTTTGGAGATGGCTAGATCAATCATGTTCACCACACATGTTCCAAAGTATATGTGGGGTGAAGCTATATTAACTGCCACTTACTTAATCAACAGACTTCCCAGCAGAGTGTTAGGTTTCAAAACTCCTATCCAAACCCTTCTGACCACTCACTCCTGCCCTCATCTTATTTCCCAATTACCTCCAAAAGTCTTTGGTTGCACGGTATTTGTTTATATCCATGCCCAACACAGAAGCAAACTTGATCCCAAAGCTCACAAGTGCATTTTCCTAGGATATGCAAAGGACATGAAAGGTTACAAGTGTTATTCTCCTTCTGAAAAGAGATTTTACAATTCTATGGATGTAAAATTCTTTGAAAGAACTTCCTACTACAGCAAGTCTACTGAACCAGGCACTGATGAAAACCTGATTGAAATTGACCTAAATCCGTTCCTCAAAGAAACTCTTAATCCTCAAAGAACTCCATCGATTCTCAAAGAGATCGAACCTCAAAGACCTCATCGACTCTCGGCAGCCTCATCGATCCTCAAAGAACCTATTGAACCAGAGCCTCATCGACCCCAGAGCCTCACGATGCTCAAAGAACCCATCGACTCTCGGCGACTCACGACATTGATGATAGACCTATTGCTATTAGGAAGGGAAAGAGATCTTGCACTACTGATCATTCTATTCATAATTATTTATTATGATCAGTTATCACCTACTTTTGCCATGTTTACACATGACTTAGATACTCACTCTATTCCTAAGAATATACATGAAGCTCTCCAACATAATAAGTGGAAGGCGGTACCAAAAACCGAAATGATCGCTCTCCTTGACAACCATACAGGACCTCACCACTCTCCCACACGGAAAGAAGACAACAATTTGTAATGGTCGCTTCACTATCAAGTACAATGCCGATGGTACTATTGACAAATACAAAGCTAGGCTCAGTTGCAAGGGATTCACTCAAACATATGGACTTGACTACAAAGAGACCTTTGCACCTGTAGCAAAGTTAAACACTTTCAGTGGTACTGATCTCACTTGTCTTTGTACAACTTGATCGCCTCTCCACCAATTGGATATCAAGAATGCTTTCCTAAATGGTGACCTTACTGAGGAAGTCTATATGAATGTACCTCCTGGTTTTACCAATCCTCATACTCAAGGAAAGGTTTGTAAATTGAGGAAAACTCTATATGGCCTAAAGCAATCCCCAAGAGCCTGGTTTGGGAAATTCACTACTGTGGTTAAAGCTGCTAGATATCATCAATGCAACTCAGATCACACCATGTTTATCAAGACCACTAGTCAGAAAAGATCTATTCTTATTGTATATGTGGATGATATCATCCTCACTGGTGATGACTCTACTGAGATCTAGAATTTGAAGACTCTACTGGCAAAGGTTTTCCAAGTCAAGGATTTGGGCTATCTTAAATACTTCCTTGGTATGGAAATTGCAAGAAACAACCAGGTTATATCTGTCTCTCACGTAGGATATGTCTTTGGACTCTTTGAAGGAAATCGGTATCTTTGGGATGCAAACTCGCTTGATCCCCAGAGTAGACCCCAGTAATACCCTGCTGCATGGTGACATTGCTGTCATGAAGGATCAATATCAAAGACTTGTAGGGAAACTCATTTATCTATCCCATACAAGACTGATATTGCATATGGAGTCGATCCTCGTTAGCTTGCTTCATGCATTGCCCTCTTGAGCAACATTGGAATGCTGTGAACAGGATACTGAGGTACCTGAAGTCCACTCCTGGCCAAGGCTTACATTTCACCAAGTCTGTTGAGAGATCTATCAAGGTTTACACTGATGCTGATTGGGCCGGTCACACATTGCATGTAAGGTCTACTACAAAGCTTTGCTCTTATGTATGGGGAAATCTTGTCACCCTGGAGGAGCAAGAAACAACCCATCATCTCTGTAGAAGCGATCTTGAAGGCGAACTCAGGGCACTAGTTTTGGGTATTTGTGAAGCTCTATGGATAAAAAGTGGTCTTTCTTGAACTTCAGCAGACTTATTCAACAACCTATCACACTCTTCTCAGTGACAATAATTCAACCTTATGCATGGCGGAGGATCCACCCATCATGATAAAACCAAACATGTGGACATTGACGAGACACTTCTTGAAGGAGAAGATTGATGCCAAGATTATTCAACTCCAGTATGTTTCTGAGCAGATCGAATCGTCGATTCTCACCAAGGCCATTCCGCCACTTATGTTCAAAGAGATTGAGTAGCAAACTTGGTCAGATAAACATATACAACCCAGTTTGAAGGGGTGTGGAAATATTACGTTACATTAGTGTAACATATTAATTGTGAGACATATTAATTGCAAGACATATTAATTGTATTGAATAAACAATTAATATGTCATAAAAATCATAAAGTAACTCTTTTTGTCTTATTAGGTAATAGACAACTCTAACAATTAATACTTGCCGACTTCTAGTAATTAATTGCTCTCTCCTAGCTTATACTCTACTAGGACCTTTCTCACTTACTTGTACCTATTTATACTCACTCTTTTATGACGAATAAACTAAGTTGAAGTTGAAGTTTACTCAAGTATAATTTACTTTCTCAAACTCTCTTCAATTTCATATTTGAGTTCATATATTTTTGACAATGTAAATTAATGCTAGAATATTAATAGGTAAAATTGAATTTATCTTTTTTTTTTATAAATATTATAATTTAATGCATAATTTCGTATTGAATCCCATATTTGAGTTTAGATATTTTGCAAAATGTAATTTAATGTTACAATATTTTGAATTAATTGGTAAAATTGAATTTCTCATTTCTTAAATATTATACTTTAAGCCAAATATATTTCCATTAAGTGCCATAAATTTCAGAATATTTGACATTATTCTGGGAATAAGAGATGTATTTAATGTGATAATATTTTTTTATTAATTTATATGGATGTATTTAATGTCTACATATTTGAGTTTAGATATTCTTGTTCGTCGAAAAACCTCGGTTCTGGGCTGCCTGGCTAGTGACTGCCGTTTAGCCTCCGATTCTTTTGCTACTTGTCGCTTTACTTTTCTTAAATGTACTGGTAATGTCCCAGCGCACCTACTTGTTAAACATGGTGTTGCGGCTGTGGGATCTATTTCTTGGGGTACTCATCCCCATTTGATGTAATCTCTATCTCGTTGGCGGATTTGCCTTAATAAAATTTGATGGTTTTCCTAAAAAAAAAATATAATTTAATATTAGAATATTTTGCGTTATTGGTAAAATTGAATTTCTCATTTTTAAATATTATACTTTAATGAAAAAAATATTTCCATTAAGTGCTATAAATTTCAGAATATTTGTCATTATTCTGGATGTGAAATTTATAAATGATGTATTTAATGTGAGAATATTTTTGATTAATTTATAGGAATGTAATTAATATCTACATATTCGAGTTTATATATTTTTCAAAATGTAATTTAATGTTATAATATTTTACATTAATTGAAAATTTGAATTTATCATTTTTTGAATATTACAATTTAATGCATAATTTCGCATTAGATGACATATTTGGGTTTATATATTTTACAAAATGTAATTCAATGCATGAATATTTTGCATTAATTGGTAAAATTGAAATTCTCATTTTTTAAATATTATACTTTAAGATAAAAATAATTCCATTAAATGTCATAAATTTCAGAATATTTGACATTATTCTGGGATGACTAATTTATAAGAGATGTATTTAATGTGAAAATATTTTTCATTAATTTATAGAGATGTATTTAATGTCTACATATTTGAGTTTAAATATTATTTAAAATGTGATTTAATATTAGAATATTTTGCGTTAATTGGTAAAATTGAATTTCTTATTTTTAAAATTTTATACTTTAATGAAAAAATATTTCCATTAAGTGCCATAAATATCAGAATATTTGACATTATTTTGCGATGGCTGAATTATAAGGGATGTATATAATGTGAGAATATTTTTCATTAATTTATAGGAATTTATTTAATGTCTACATATTTGAATTTAGATATTCTTGAAAATGAAATTTATGTTAGAATATTCTGCATTCACTGCGAAAATTGTAGTTTAAGAATGTTTGGTATTAATTGGGATGGCTAGTTTGTAGGAAATGATTATTGTGGTTTATTAATAACTTCAATTTTATCATAACCGCATATTAAGCAAGAAACCATAATGATAATAATCGAGTAGATAGAACAAATAAATTTATAAAAAAAAATGATTCCAATAAAATTTCACAATTTTTAAATATTATACTTTAATTAGTGTGAATTGTAATTAATGTGATTGGAGAGTGATTATTTATTAAAAATTCAAATTTTGTAATTAATGCATGTTAGACTTTTTTTAAATCTTTTTTAAATATTATAACTTAATGTGATATTTCGCATTAAGTGCTATAAATTTAACAATATTTGATATTATTCTAGGGTGGCTAATTTATAGGATGTATTTATTGTGAAAAATTTTACAAATAAAAAATCCGGCTATTTAAAAAAAAACAAAATATCTAGCCATATAAAAGAATCTTACACAGTAACAAACCAACAACTTTAAAAATAAAAAAAAAAAAAAACCAACAACATGGTGAAATAATCCGCTATTTATAAAATAATAATAAAATAAGCGAGTTATAGAACATTTTGATAGGGTAACAAAAAGTAAAAAAAATATCAATACTCATGTGTCACAAAGCGTGTCATGCATTTTATTCATTTAAAAAATCACCTATTTAACAAAAATATCAATATCTCTACTTTAACAGGTAGATTTTTTAAGTCTTTATTTCTTTTTGTTATGATATTTCATGCAACAAAGGTCACAACTTTTACATCTAAAGATGGATTGTATGAATTTGGAACAAAATAAGACAAAAGTTCCTACGAATAAAATTAAAATAGAAATCCAAAACTTCTTACATCGCACCGAGCTAGATTTCTGCACAAATCAACTACAAATAAAGAATGGCGAAACAAAAGGGAATTAAAATAGAAAGCCAAAAATTCTTACCTAGCACCGAGCTAGATTTCTGCACATATCAACCACAAATAATGAATGGTAAAACAAAAGGGATGAATATGAGATTCGGCATTATAAAAACATTCGACAATATAATACCTTAGAATACAAATGGATTAATCAAGTGAGATGAATATATGAATGGGATGAGATGACTTTATAAAAAAAATCGACAATATAACACCCGTTGAATGCAAATGGATGGATGAATGAAGTGAGATGAATATGTGAATGAGATGAGATGAATATGAGCATTATTAAAAAATTAGACAATATTTTAGCCAAAAGGAAAATGAAAATATACGATTGTGAGCATGCGAGAATCAAATTTTGTAAGAGAATTAGTGACCGGAAAGAGAGCTTATTTATTAGAAAATCAAATTTTGTAATTAGTATGAATTATAATTAGTGTGATTGGAGAGAGAGATTATTTATTACAAATTCAAATTTTGTAATTAGTAAAGGGTTCGAGATTTCTGCACAAATCAACTACAAATAAAGAATGGCAAAACAAAAGGGAAATAAATTAGAAAGCCAAAAATTCTTACCTCGCACCGAGCTAGATTTCTGCACATATCAACCACAAATAATGAATGGCAAAACAAAAGGGATGAATATGAGATTCGGCATTATAAAAAAATTCGACAATATAATACCTTAGAATGCAAATGGATGAATCAAGTGAGATGAATATGTGAATGGGATGAGATGAGTTTATAAAAAAAATCGACAATATAACACCCGTTGAATGCAAATGGATGAATGAAGTGAGATGAATATGTGAATGAGATGTGATGAATATGAGCATTATTAAAAAATCAGACAATATTATAGCCAAAAGGAAAATGAAAATATACGATTTTGTGAGCATGTGGGAATCAAATTTTGTAAGAAAATTAGTGATTGGAAAGAGAGCTTATTTATTAAAAAATCAAATTTTGTAATTAGTATGAATTGTAATTAGTGTGATTGGAGAGAGAGGGGTTATTTATTACAAATTCAAATTTTGTAATTAGTGTAGGGTTGCCGTTTTTGGTATTTTCCGGGTTTGGGTCGGGTAATTGAGGTTAAACGGGTTAAATCCCTTCCTCTTTCTATTATACAGTAAAACCTCTATAAATTAATAATGTTGGGACCGGGATATTTTATTAATTTAGCGAGATATTATTATATCGATAAATTAATAATTTATTAATTTAAATAGGTTTTACGTATAACCTTTAAATTTTCAAGTCCAATGTACTAGTTTCAATGTATATTAGTTAGAGATGAAAAATAAATTACAAAAAAGTTCAAAAGCACAAGACATACATGAAATGTACATTCACAAATTATTTGAATTTGACAATGCCCCAACTCTTAAGTGCAATAAGGAGATTTAAAGATGAACTCAATATAGATTTGAAGTTCAATAAAAATCAAGTGACTCTAGATTCATTTTTTACTAGATAATCTTAGAATTTGGAATCTTTTAGTACATACATAATTATTAATTTATAGTTTCGTTGGTACCAATATATATACACTGGGATTTCAAAAAAGAAATTATCTTATTATTTTATCGATTGGGGTCCAATTTTGTACTGGTCCCAAGTTGGGACTGGACAAATTATTAATTTTATCGAGTATTAATTTATAGAGGTTTTACTGTATATAGATTATTTATTCATAATAAATTATTCCATAAATTATTATTCACACTACAACACTTTGTAGCAAACATGATTATTCCAATCCTCATTTGATTATCGCATAATCACATTTTAGTTTCGGCTCGTCATTCATTTGTGTGTGACGCATTAGGCTCCCAATTTTGTTGTCTGTATATATGAATTATAATTCTATAAATTGAATTTGATAAATTAAACCATTTAATGTATCATTAATAACTTTTTAATAATAAACCCATATTTAACGATTGTGATTGACACCTAGCAGTGTATCACGGCCCGCAATTGTCAGGAGAGTCGTTGCTTTGACTACAACCGTGAAATGGTTCTCGTATAAATTTGTCCTTCCGCATAATCAATGTCCACATAGTTGTTTGTCAAGTGTCATATATCGATGAATTTCTTATATCACGAGATGTAAATCTCTCGAAGCGAACATTTCACTTTCACTTTGTAAAGATTTTGAGAATAAAACATTCCTTTTATAAGATGGCCATTTTAGGATATTCATTCATGCTATGAGGAAGTGCGAATCCCGATGATCATCTAATCACTACCACAAGATCGCCCTCTCAAGGAAAACCTCAATAGTGTGAAAACGTAGCAATCCACACCGTGATATTATGGCGACCTCTAGTCTAAGAATAATTATACAGCCGCTACATACTTATGACACTTAAGTAGATAAGTGGGAAATCCAACATACTCATTCTTGCAATACAAGTCCACGTACAAACTAAGAGTCGACACACTTTATTGTATGACATTCATTACTATCTTTATAATATAGAAGATATTCGATATGTGGTAGTTTAACCGTATCAATAATGTCCACTAGGGATATTAAAGAACAAAAGTCTATTTTATTGAGCATCGAGATCTCATCAATCATGATATCACATTATGATTTCTCTATCACGATTAAATTCTAGAGACGTTAATAAATACAATATTAATTTGGGTTATTGAAGAAACAAATTTAGAATAACAGAAATTCCAATTATTATATGTATAAACATAAAAGCATAGTGTAAATGATCCGATCCGGTCAAATCCGGTCCAACCCAATTAGGTATAGGGCATTAAACTAATTATCTCCCACATGACCTAAAGTCAATAACTCGTACACACAAGACCAATTTAAGACACAAGAATCTCATTCAATACTCGTAACCAACCCTAAGTGTAAATGGATCTACATCGCGGGGTCTCAGACTACCTTTTTCTTATACTTCCAAATGACCAAATCAAAGGGTAATGCCATACCATACATGGATCCTCAACGAGACCTTGGTCCATGCATTATCAATGAATCCAATATTATATAAACCATATAGCTATGTGGAAGAACAACACCATGTTCAAGGATGAACCTCTTTGATCCATGCATGGCTTCTATTGTGCCTCCAAGGCAGCAATGTGTTTTGGCTCAATCGTAGAATCTACCATGATTTTTCGCTGAGAACATTTCTAGCTCACACTCCATCACTAATAAAAGTGATCACAAACCAATACTGCAATTCCCGATGTCTTATTAGAATCATGGTTCGCATATATATATATATATATATATATATATATATATATATATATATATATATATATATATCATGTTCTAAGTTCCAACAAATTAAGAACACATCCTTAACGCTTTAAGGATATTCTCGAAATTCACTCCATACTCACTCGCGACCCTTCAAAGAGTATGAACATCTTGTCTAATCCACAACATAACATTGAAGATTAATCATATTGCACTAGCATAAGGAAACTTTACATAAGTATTATCTTCCATCTTTATCATAGGACCAATGTCCTAACATAGATAGTGGGTAGCCAGTATTAAGTATGTAGATTTTTCGGCTTTATTAAGTGTAGATTTTTTTACCCACATGTGTTTTTTAGCGTTATAAATAGCTTAAGTCTTTAGTTGGTATGTCATGTTATGTAATCCTTATTTCTCTTTTGAGTAATAAAATATATAGATTTAGGATCAACTCTAGTCTTTCCTTTTTATTTTGTAGATCTTCTACATCACAACGAATGACACAATACACAATTACACCATAAATTATTATGTAGGTCTAATTAAATAAAATTAGACTCGGTATAATTGAAAGTGTAAAATGTATTGTATCATTCGTTAAACACAACTATTATAATAATAGTACCATCCTTTAAAAAGTTCAAATCTCTATAAACTGTGTCGTCCTATCAATCATTAGACCAAGGATTATTTACATTCAAATTATTGCTTTTAATTAAATACAATTGAAAAGGTTATTTGTTATGAGTCTTATGACGGGAAGTTATTGTGTGGTGAGAGAATTTAAGGGTAAAGTGACGGATGAAACGATCGAAATCCACACACGCTTTAAATACTGAGAATAAAAGCGTGTGGTGTGAGAACGCTTATACAGATCTCTGCATGGCCGTATGAAGACACCACACAATAACTTCCCTCTTATGACCCCCACCTTAAAAAAAAAACAGGAGTCTGCAAGTGAAAAGGTAAACCATCAAGTCTCTTGGCAACCATTGGGGTCGTATTCAACCATGAACTATAAAGGTACACTTTAAAAAAAAAAAAAAACAAGCTTTAAAAGTTTTTTATTTGTAAGATAGGCTTTTAAAAGTTAATATTTGAAAATGTACATGAAAAACATTTCGTAGTGATTCTATAATTAATCTGCAACTAATATGCAACAAAATACTTTCTGTCATATTTTTCATATATTATCATTTTGAAGCACACCACACCAATTATAAATTTATAACCCTTTACAGCATATTTTTTCCGAGTTTCCCAATATAAACGTTTGGTCACTTCGGTTCTTAGACCTCACCGGATAATGTACAAAATCCCGGGTGAGTCTTTGTTTACCTTTTAGAAATCCCTTAAATCTTCTTTAGGTCACTATGTACTTTACAACTTGTGGCAGATGCAGATCCCGGATGAGGTGCAATAATACTAGAGAATTTTTGTAATGAAAAATTTTTTTTTCCAATCCCATTGAAGTCGGGGTTAAATCTATGAAGCACCGATACTTCAATCTGAGCGCCGTGCGCCGTGTCCGACACATTTCTGAAACGACATTCGACCGACACGCTCCGACACGTGTCTGACACATGTCGGCTGATTAAAATAATATTATTTAAATTTTAATATCCTACACACCTTCGACACGTACGGCACCGATATTTCACGACACTTCTGAGCCCAATTTTTAAATTTTTTTTTTTTCCTTTATTTAAATTTTCTTCAATGAAAACGTTAAAATACACGATTTCCTTTTCTATACTAATTTAATAAATAATACGTTGTATTAAATTTATATGTTTCTTGTTGATAAACAGTCATTTTTACAATTTGTAATATTTTGTAGGCCAATCACAATTTCTTTTCACATTGTATAAAGTTCGAATATTTATTTTAGATATTAATAGAGTTTAACGTATTACCTATCTTATTTTGTTTTGTTATTTAGAGTTTTACGAATATTTATTTTTGATATATTGAATCTTATTTACATCACACATATATATATATATACATACATATGTCAAAAATCACAAAAAAAAAAAAAAATTGTGAAGTGAATACTAGTCTGTTGGTTCAATGCACTAAACTATGAATGGTTCAACAGACTAGTATTCAACACATTTTTGTTATTCTATGCACCACACCGATTCCCATTGGTTCAACCGGGTCTATTATGAAGTGAATACTAGTCTGTTGCTGTGATATCCCACATCGGTAAAATAAGTGAATGATCATCCCCATATAAGTGTGAGACACGGTCTTGTCAACTCGGGTTAGCCTTTTTAGACCAAGCGAGGACGGTGGTCTAAGTAGTTGACCGGACCATTTATGACTCATTTAGCGCCACCAGGCCCGGGGTCTGGGGGTGTTACAGAATGGTATTCAGAGCCGACTATCAAATGGATCTAAGTGCCACAGGCCACCTCTAGACGGCTACAGACCACCTCTAGAGTCCTCTGGTAGAGACGAACTAGGACAAGTCCACAGGGACAAGTCTTGGCCGTCCTGGCGAGGACGCCAGTCCCTTATAAGGGGTAGAATGTGATATCCCACATCGGTAATGTAAGTGAATGCTCACCCCATATAAGTGTGATACATAAAAGTCTTGTCAACTCGGATTATCCTTTTTAGACCAAGCGAGGACGACGGTCTAAGCAGTTGACCGGACCATTTATGACTCATTTAGCACCACCAGGCCCGGGATCTGAGGGTGTTACAGTTGCTGCTGCAATTGAAGTGAAAAGTTCATTGGGGAATTTCATCGAACACCTTCAATCATTTTTGGTTGAAGGTTGTTACAACTGAATTAGTGTTCAATAACTGCTTTCAATGTAAATAAAGTTAGTGTTAGGCCTATATATAGTGTAACTTAACAGCTTGTAAGCTCAATTGAAGTAATTGAAAAAAAATCTTTTTCTGATTTTATTCTTCTTCTTCTTGTTCAAGTTTCCCGCATATTTATGGTTTTTTCAAATTTTCTCCAATCTTTCCAATAGGGATTGGATTTGTTCATGGTATCGGATCTTAATTAGCTTCTGTTTGCATGTTGTTAGCGAAGTTTTTTGAGAGTTTACTTTGTTTTATTTTCTTTCTGGAAAAATCTTGAGAGCATTTTGCGTTTTCCTTATGGCTACTGATCAAAGATCAAACGTTGCAATCATCAAGGAGGCTAGGGGTCCAGAAATTAGAACCTATAGTCAGTTTTATTTGCACCCAAATAAGAATCCCTCACTGGCATTGGTTTCCCTTTCTTTAGATGGTCACAACTTCCATTCTTGGGTAAGGTCCATATTGATGATGTTGGAAACCAAGAATAAGTTGGGTTTTGTTAATGGATCGATTGAAAGGCCAGCAGCTAATGATGAACAGTACAAGGTTTGGCGTCAATGCAACATAGTGGTTATGAATTGGATCATCAAATCTGTGGTACCAGAAATTGGCCAGAGTATAATATGGATCAAGACAACAAGAGACACCTGGGTGGATCTTGAATTCAGGTTTTCAAATGTAGATTATTTTTGAGTTTCAGATCTTGTTGAAGATGTTAATTCAATCAAACAGGGATCACTATCTGTAGTTTCTTATTTCACAAAACTTAAGTCCAAATGGGATGAAATAATGGTGTCAAAACCAGTTCCAATTTGTGAATGTGGTCATCCTTGCATGTGTGATATTAGCAAGAAATTAAATGACTACATTGAAGCAGATTGTGTCATACGTTTTATAAAGGGCCTTAATGATTCTTTTGCCCTAGTTCGGTCACATGTTTCTTAACCACACCACTGCCTACATTGCAACTGGATTTTTCTATGGCCATTAAGTTTGAAAGTCAAATGTATGCAACAGGACGTCCTCGACAATTGGCTACTCGAGGCTAGGGGTTTTCAGGCACCTGTTTGGTTCTAACAATAACGCTAACAATCAAAGGTTAATACAAAAGGAAAAATCAATGTTCCTTTTGTGGTTTTAATAGTCATACTGTGGAGAAATGCTATAAAAAGCATTAATATCCACCAGGGTTTAAAATCAAGACCAAAGGCTAATATGGTTCATCATTAAGATGATCAAGGGTTGTCACAGGATACTGATTTTCAAGATTATGATCAATATCAGGTTTCTTTGCTTCAAAGCCAAATACCACAGTTAATGAGATTGTAAGAGTCAAGAGGAGATCAGACTTCACATGCTGCTAATCAAGTCACACCACTCATTGCCAATTTCAAGCAAGATCCAACAGAAGTTCAAGGTAGTTTTTCTGTCTAATGGATTGTAGATTCAAGAGCAATAGATCACATCATTTGGTGTCATGATCTGTCATGTCTAGTAAAGATGTGTCTGGTGTTTCTGGTAACTCTTCCTAATGGTCAAGAGTTACCTATAACTTCTATGAGGTACAGTAAGTATTAATGATCATATTATTTTGTCTCAAGTTCTTTGTGTTCCAGGTTTTAGATATAATCATTTGTCTATTAATAGGCTAACCTAGCATACTGCTATTTCTACTGTATTTGTTGTTAATGAATGTGTGTTGCAGGAAAAGCACAATGGGAAGATGATTGGATTAGCTAAAGAACAACAAGGGCTTTATGTTTTACAATGTGCTATACATCCTACACATGTTGCTGCATGTGCACAATTGCCTTTATGTGATAAGATTCCCAAACAATTGTTTTGGAACTATAAGCTAGGTCATTTGTCAAACAACACGATAGCTTTCATACAAGATGTTGGTTCAGACGTTTCTGTGTGTAAAGATATTGTTTGTTATGTTTGTCCATCAGCCCAATAGGAGAAGTTATCATTTCCTTTGATTGTTTCTACTACTAATATTCCATTTGCTCTTGTACACATGGACATCTAGGGTTCCTATAAACATCCTACTGTCCATTATCAGTCCTATTTTCTGACTGTGGTAGATGTTGTACTAGATATATATGGATTTTTTTGTTACAAGCAAAAATTGAAGTGAGATCTATTATTCCCACTTTTTACAATTATGTTTTAACTCAATTTGGTCATTCTATGAAAATTCTCAGGCTTGATAATGGTGCAGAATTTGACTTCACTGAATGTTTATAATGAAAAAGGCATTGTACATCATACTAGTTTTGTTGAAACACTATAACGAAATGGCATTGTATAATGAAAACACCAACACATACTTAATGTTGCTAGAGCTTTAAAATTTCAGGCTCAATTACCAATTAATTTGTGGGGATATTGTATTTTTCATGTTGTATATTTGATTAACATGCTACCTTCTCTTGTTTTGAATAACCAAACACCTTATTTTATGTTGCACAACAAACCACCAGATTATAATGACCCAAAGGTGTTTGGTTGCCTTGCCTTCTTTACCACCTTGTCCCATGGGAGGACAAAGTTTGATGCTAGAGCTAGGACTTGTATCCATTTAGCGCATGCTCCAAATCAGAAGGGGTATACTTTGTTAGATGTCCACACAAGGGACATCTTTGTATCTACGAATGTGATTTTTCATTAGCATATTTTCTGCTCCATAACTTTTAAGATTTAATCTTCTACTGACAATTGTTCTTTTCCTATTCCTTATATGACTGATTGCTCTTTTCCATCATCTACTGCTCATCTTCAAACTTCCAGTTCTCAATCCATAGTTGAATAAATAAATGATAGTGAGGATTCTCCATCTACTGGTAATGCCATTGACACTATACATTCTCCCTCTACTAGTCATACAAGGGTGGATGTTCCTAAAACTACTGACCCTGCTGCACAAGAGACTACAAAATCTACCAGGGAAAAGAAAGCTCCTTATTTTCAAAAAGAATACATTGTAATCAAGTCTCTCATGACACTCCTTATTCTTTAAATGAATTAAGTGTTAGGAAATCTATGCGGGAACACAACGAAATTTAAAATTTATTTCCTTTCAACTAGGAGCGACTTCGTTTAAGCAACAAGCATAAAAGAAGTAGACGTAGAATATACCTTGGATGATCTAAAATAGATCGTCGCTTTATCTACGGTTGTAGTTTCTGCATGAAGCCGCCCAAGTGTTCGGCCTCTACCGTTGATCCACACGAACAACCTGCCGGAATCCACCATTGGATTGCTACTATAAAAAACTCGGTTGCTAGACTGACATTTTCTCTCTCTCAAGCTCCCAAGAAAAACTCACAAGTATTTTATAGTAAAATGTCTCTCTTGCAATTGATGTGTTAAAAGATCTATGCACCCCTCACCTTATATAGATGAAGGTGGCACCCTAATCCCCTTAATTTGCCTTGGAGAAGAGTCTTGAATAGAGTAGAGAGAAAGAAAACTTTTTACTAGTAAAATAAGGAAAATAGATATTCTAGCTTTATCTCATTAAATACTTAATATCTTATAATAAATATTTCCAAGATATATATTGTCAATATCTAATATTAAATATATCTTTATTATATTACCATAAATCAATTTACACATGTATGCAAATCTATACACATTAATATCTAATATTGATATATGGTAATACTATTAATTAATTTGCACAATCCAAATGTATCTTATACACTTATAACATGCGCCCCATATAGCCTTTTATTGGCTTCCGGAATATTCTTAATTAATACTATGATTAATTAATTCACAAAATACATGTATATCATATATACATATATATCTCGACATATACATAATATATATATTTAATTAATATCTTGTATTTAATTTATTCATAATAAATAAATACCACCATATTAATTTATCACTAACACTTTATATTCGAGATAAAACTTTCCTTATTTGGTTATCACTATAACCGCATTATAATCCAGCTAGATGTTCTTATGTGTGTGACCCAATAGGCTTCCGAATATGTTGGCCGTAGACACAAGGTGCAATTACGAAAATGCCCCTCATACCTAACGATCATGGATAGCGTCTAGAAACACGCCATGACCTCAATCATGGGAAGAGTCAAATGCAATGACTACTACCTTTCATGTGAAACGGTTACCGTGTAAATAGAATCCTATCGCTATTACAATATCCATACGGTCGTATCTCGAGTGTCAATATATTAACGACTGTATCTTATAATCTGGATCTCTCAAAGTAACTCATTTACTTCCACTTTGCAAAGATTCATGAGAGCTAGACATTCCTTATAAGAAGACCATTTCGGATATTTACTCCTACTCATAGGATACGCGATTTTTGGAAGAGCAACATGAATCCTATGCATGCTTCAATATCATACCCAATCACTACCGCATGATCACCCATGGCTAGGGGAAACCTCAATAGTGTCAAAGTATGACAATCCAAACCGTGATGTCATGAAGACTACGGTCTCAGGATAATTACACAACCGCCACATAGTGCGACACTTAATAAAGTAAGTGGGTCAGTCTAACATATGCATTCTCTAATACACGTCCACGTATAGTCCAAGTGTTTCAACATTTTGATAGACGAGATCTATCCATATCTTCAATAAGATAGAAGACATTCAATACGTGCTAGTCTAATCGTACTATTAATGTCCCATTTAATAGCACATACGACTAGAGATATTTAAGTATCAAACCTTTTAAAGTGAGTCTAGATCTCATCAACCATAATCACTATTATTATTTCTCTTTCACGGTTTGACACTAAGGACATTATCATATATACAATCATAGATTGGTTCATATAATTAACAGAATATATAACAAAAGAAAGCCATTTAATATATGTATAAACATAAGAATAGTAGAAATGATCCGACCCGGTCGGATCCGGTCCAACCCGATTGGGTTTAGGACACTATTTCAACAATCTCCCACTTGGCCTAAAGACAATCACTCGTACACACAAGACCAAGTTGAAACACAAGAATCTCATGCAATACTCGCAACCAACCACAAGCATAAACGGATCAAGTCAAAAAGGAACCGCCTCAACACACACATGAATCTCTAATGAGACCCTGGTCATTGCTTCAAGCAATGAATCCACTTACTACATCAGCTTATAGAAAAGGTGGAAGAACCATACAAGGTTCAAGAATGAACCTCTTAGATCCATGTACTGCTCCCGCCGTGCCTCCAAGGCGATACTGTGTTTCGACCTTAGTTGCAGAATTTACAGTGATCTCTTACTGAGAACATTTCCAGCTCACTGTATCACTAACATAGAGTGATTACAAACCCATATTCTAGCTCCCACTATCTTCATAATATTTAGGGTATACATCTGCATATCTACGTTTATTTGATTCCAAGTTTCAATAAACTAGGAAACCATCCTTAACACCTTTAAGGATGTTTTCGACATTTACCAGAATCACCCTCACACTTTCTCATGACTCCACATGCAGAGTGAACATCCATTTTAACTCACAACACTTATGATGGATCCTATTACAGTAGCAAAGTGAATTTTTCATAAGTATGATATTTCACCTTATCCTCAGGACTGACGTCCTGTCATAGATAGATCTTAAGAATACAATCTCTTGATGTGATCTATGCTATATACTTTTAGTATTTCATCTATGTAAGTGAACTGGGATATTCAAACAGTATCTAAATCTATCACTATAGATTCTTATTTCCAAAATAAGAACTGCCATTCCAAGATCTTTCATAAAGACCTTGAACTACTAAACATTAGTTGACTATGACATGAGGTGTTGATTCCGAGAAGGATATTCAATAACTTGCTCAAAACTGTGACACTCCCACTAACTCTCTTGCACATTAGGCATATCTTCACTTTTGATCAAATCAAACTCCTTTGATTCTCAAAGTAAAGAACTCATACAGAGAAAATTGTTTGAGTCCAAAAATGGGTCTTCATAAGCTTACACATCACGTTATCGTCTATGAACATCAAGCCATTGGCCCAAAATTTTCAACATTATCATATAGCCATGATACGTAGCTACAACAAGCACTATCTGAATAGACTTAAGCATGGCTGGTAGCATGAAGGTAATTACAAGGTTTACACCTCGTAGCCTCTTAGCTATCAACTCATCCTAACAGGTAATCGTATTACCATCCATGTCAGTCTTTCATAAAGACATGTTAAACCTTTCAGAGACATTCCCTTCAGGTAAGTCAGACTGGGTTCATAACCCGTTTGTCACACATGGAATCTGGTTTTAGACATTATGGCTCCAAGCCATATCTCTATTCTTGCTTTTCAAGCATTCCTGCATAAGTCGGGAGATCATCCTTCTTCAAGATGAACATACCAGCAGCCCTTTCAGGTGTGTGGTTATCTTGGGACTTAAAGAATACTTGTGTGCTCCAAGCAGTGTTCTATACCTCATCTCTATGTGGCTCCTGCTCACGTTCCAATGGTTGAATATCTCATTGTGGTTCTCAAACTACTTTTGAGATCTCGATTTACTCCCACTGTTTATTTTGGAAGAAGCATCTCCTCTAGAATACAGCATGTTTGGAGACAAAAATTTTGCTCGGCGTGAAAGTAAATAATATCCAGCGTACTTTCTAGAATATTCTACAAAGTTGCACATGTCATACTAAGCTCCAAGCCTTTCATACATTGTCTGCTTGCTAGAAGCACGAAAACCCTAAATCATCGGTTTATTGGTGTTATCGTCTGCCATATTTGATATGGAATTTGTTCAACCTTTATTCTTTGGAACTCGGTTAAGTATATGAATTGAATAAGGGCACTATCCCAAAACAGGTAAGGTATACTTCGCATGGCTTACGTCACACCTTTATCGTATAAAGTGTTGTTTCCATTTTATAGACACAATCTAATTGTGTATCCCAAAAATGGCATCCTTCAATGGAGAATCTAATTCCTTTTCAGAAAACTTCTGAAACACCCTTCAGGTACTAATTACTTCAATCCAATTGACGATTAATTCCTAAATTGTTTACCGATCTAATATTCGTACTAGTCCGAACCTTCTAGACTTTCCGAAATTCGTACTTCACTAAGTACACTCGACTATTTTTGAAATAGTCCAAGTAATAAACAATAATATCACTTGTGGCATTAATTGTCATACAACAAACATCAGTATGTTCAAGCTTTAGGCAATTTTCTAGGGTTTATACCATTTTCATAAAAGGGTATTTTAGTTATTTTTAGATAAGATACGTATTATCCACATGATTCACAATCATATGGTTTAGACAACATCAGAATGATATTTGATTACACATTTCTCTTCCACATAGACTATATCTAGAACAACCACAAAATATCAAGGATAACAGCCATACAAATACTTAGTTGAGATTCATCACCTATATCAACTATATAGTGACATCAATCTAGTATCTTAGATTCAGTGACCGTTTCAATTTTATTGGAATAGCGTTTATTCCTTACAATTGAATTTGTCCATTAAATCCTTAAAATTTAACTGAAAAAATCTTCTTCATAAGAACCGGATCATGATAGCATTTATTTAGTTCCTTTATCAGTTTACTAGATTCAGAATACCATATAGGAAATGTTGCAACGTTTGTTTCACTTTTCTTATCTTAGTGTATTCCATATTTAATCTTTCTAACTTATTCATACTCGTAAGATATCTTATATCTGAGAGTCGACTTGAGCTTAGATAGATTTATCTCAACTTACTCGCTTAGAATGGAGACTTCAATAAGTTCTCTATTTAAGCACATGCCTAACTTTACTTTTTAATCCCTTAAGCACTTGTAAATATTTCTTAGTTTAGTCTTCATAGGATTTAAGAAAAATCATAAGAGTTATGTCTTCAATTTCCTTTCATAAAGAAAATCCAAAGTTTATTAGACAATTCATTTAGCCTTTTGAATCATATTCAAAACATGAACTATTTAATTAACCTTCAAGCAATGATTAAAGAATTAAGTCGATACTTAAATCTTACATTTTGAAAACAACCTTTCAAAAACTTGTTGCGGTCATTCACGTCCTATACATCTAATTTTTGAATTAATTGTCATCGTATGATAGATAGACCCATTAGATATCGTCATATCTAATTTATGATTAATTCGTTGAAACTCTTCAAGTGATTTAATCTTATCATGAGCTTCCGTTTTGATTAATAATTAAAGACTTAGAGCACTCCATCAAATATGTAGTCTCTTTGTCATTAACTACTATAACGTAGTTGCTCGTGTCATTGCTTATTTTAAAAGGATTAAAGTTACTTAACCATACTTGAGAACGTTTCTCAAAAGTAACAGTCATTAATTTGGTTTTAACAATCGAGAATAAAACAAAAAAGTTCGCTAAAAACTACAACATAAAATAAAGATAAAGGAGTGTTGTTGTTTATACACATAAAATCAAAAATGGTTTTTTGTTTTTATGATTTTGCTCCTACTAGTCCACTACTCCCAATTGACTTTCAAGAATTTTCCAAAAATTCGTTAGTGGTCACGATGCCACATTGTTACGTCGATTCCCTGCTGTGGCTGGTGAATCAAAATAATTCGGTGAGTAGGTGACACTTCACCAATCACATCACTATGTGACACTTGGTTGTTGACCAGCCAACTCTTTGACAATTCACAAAATAATGTGGTGACCAACCCTTGTCTCTAAAAATTACCCGACCCCTGTTGTGGCTGATGATCGAATAAATTTTAGTCAAGTCATAACCCAATATTCGCGAGATCACTTATGCTCATATCTCAATAATATCGATATACCCGAGGTAGGTCAACCCCCAGCTGTGGCTGATGGATTGGATCCGAACAAGAGTTCTTCACCGTCATTATAATATTAGGAGACAGTTCCGACTTAATTTTTGAGGTGAGAGTATTTAATTAATTTATTAGTTGGTCTCATCATAACTTATCTATCTCTATAGACATACACCCAACACATTCATCTAGATCTTGCATAGTCATGCATCTATCGTATCGTATAAAATAAATACATGCACAAAATAAATAAATACGTAAAGTAACCAGTATGATCATGGACTTTTCCTAAGTGCGGTTCCAAATACAAACTGACGAAACCGTGAGTCACAATCTAAGGGTAGCTGCAATCGTCAATAGGATCTTTATGTCTTCTTTCTTTGGCCTCCATCTTCTGCTCCATTCTTGTTACATAATTTTATATAATAAAAATAAATACACCCGCCGCACACGGGGAGAGCTAACGGGAATGAGATAAATACAGAAAATAAACTAAGTCACGTTCTTCATAACGGCCTAGGACAAATTTTGAAACCAACAAAAAATTTAAATCATTCACATCTATCATATTGGCCGAGTCCATGATCAATCGGGGTCCATATAATCATAATATATCTATTACAATATCTAATCTATACAATAAAATCTTAGGAAAAAGATAAATCTAAATTTACCAACTTGCGTCGTAATTAATCGATTAACGTTTAATCAATTAAATAATTTCATCTAATCAATTAACTAAATAACATTTAATTAATTAATGATTTAAATCGAAAAAAATGAACGATTAATTTCAAAACGATTTCTATTTTAAATTTAATTAATTAGAACTATTCCAAAATAAATTAAAATTAAAATTAAGTCTCTTTTGTTTCTTTCATTTTGATTCCTAATTAAAAATGATGTCTTTGGTTTCCAAAACCAAAAGGCACCCACCTGAGTCCTTTCTAAAATCAAAAATTTGAAAAGGGTCTAGGCCTATTCCAAACAAAATTTAGAACGACATAGAGTAATCATAGGTCTATAATTGTGGACCATAAACCAACCCAATTATACTATAGTGCCATGTGGCATCCCAATGGCCAAAACTATTTGGACAATTGGTTAGCCACGTGACAATAACTATACAAAGAGATATTATCAATCACTACTATGAACTATATTGAATCATAAAATACATAAAAACAAAACGGGAACCTCCGCATCACGCCAGCAGCCGCCGACAGTCTGGAGGCCGTTGTCGCCGCCGGCGATCAAACGGTGGTGGTGCCGCCGCCGATCGGCCGAGCACCACCATGGCTGAATATTATTATTTTTCCTTTCCTTTCGTGTATTGGTTTTGCGAATAAAAAATTTCATCTTTTAAGTACATGATTTAAACGATGCAATTAACTACGCAAATTAATTAATGCTTATTGCTTAAGCTCGAAGCTCGCTCCGATACCACTGTTAGGAAATTTATAGGGAAACACAACGGAATTTAAAATTTATTTCTTTTTAACCAGGATCGACTTCGTTTAAGCAACACACATAAAAGAAGTACAATATACCATGGATGATCTAAAATAGATCGTCGATTTATCCACGGTTGTAGTTTCTGCACGAAGCCGCCCAAGTGTTCGGCCTCTACCGTTGATCCACACGAACAACCCGCCGGAATCCACCATTGGATTGCTAATAGAAAAACTCGGTTGCTAGACCGACATTTTCTCGCTCTCAAACTCCCAAGAAAAACTCACACGTATTTTCTAGTAAAATATATCTCTTGCAATTGATGTGTTAAAAGAGCTAGGCACCCCTCAACTTATATAGATGAAGGTGGCACCCCAAGCCCCTTAATTTGCCTTGGAGAAGAGTCTTGAGTGAAGTAGAGAGAAAGAAAACATTTTATTAGTAAAATAAGGAAAATTGATATAATAATTTATCTCATTAAATACTCAATATCTTATATTAAATATTTCCAAGATATATATTGTCAATATCTTGAATATATCTTTATTATATTACCATAAATCAATTTACACATGTATACAAATCTATATACATTAATATCTAATATATTACCAATTAATTTTGCACAATCCAAGTATATCTTAATGATACACTTATAACATGCGCCCCAAATAGTCTTTTATTGGCTTCCGGAATATTCTTAATTAATACCATGATTAATTAATTCACAAAATACATGTATATCATATATACATAAATATCTCGACATATACATCAAATATGTATATTTAATTAATCAACATAATTAATATCTTGTATTTAATTTATTCATAATAAATAAATACCATCATATTAATTTATCACTATAACACTTTATAGTCGAGATAAAACTTTCCTTATTTGGTTATCACTATAACCGCATTTTAATCCGGCTAGATGTTCTTTTGTGTGTGACCCGATAAGCTTCCGAATATGTTGGTCATAGACACAAGGTGCAATTAAGAAAATGCCCCTCATATCTAACGATCATGGATAGCGTGTAGCAACACGCCATGACCCCCAATCATTGGAAGAGTCAAATGCAATTACTACTACCTTTCATGTGAAACGATTACCGTGTAAATAGAATCCTATCGCTGTTACAATATCTATACGGTCATATCTCGAGTGTCAATACATTAACGACCATATCTTATAATCTGGATATCATGCTCTCTCGAAGTAACTCATTTACTTCCATTTTACAAAGATTCACGAGAGCTAGACATTCCTTATAAGAAGGCCCATTTGGATATTCATTCATACTCATAGGATACACAATTTCCGGAAGAGCTACAGGAATCCTACGCATGCTTAAATATCATACCCAATCACTACTGCATGATCGCCCCATGGCTCGGGAAAACCTCAATAGTTTCAAAGCACGACAATCCACACCGTGATGTCATGAAGACTCGGTCTCAGGATAATTACACAACCTCCATATAGTGCGAACTTATTAAAGTAAGTGGGTCAATCTAACGCATACATTCTCTAATACACGTCCACATACAATCCAAGTGATAGACGAGATCTATCCCTATCTTTAATAAGATAGAAGACATCCAATACGTGCTAGTCTAATCGTACTATTAATTTCTCATTTAATAGCACATACAACTAGAGACATTTAAGTATAAAACCTTTTAATGTGAGTCGATATCTCATAAACCATAATCACTATTATGATTTCTCTTTCACGGTTTGGCACTAAGGATGTTATAATATATACAATAACAAATTGGTTCATATAAATAAACATAATATATAACAACATAATGCCATCTAATATATGTATAAACATAAAGAAATAATAGAAATGATCCGACCCGATCGAATCCGGTCCAACCCAATTGGGTTTAGGACACTATTTCAACATTAAGTTCTTTATTATACTAATCTTTCTCATAAACACCGGCCATTTGTCATGTTTGTACATGCAGTGAAGGAACCTACTACTTACAATCAGGCAATTAACTTCCCAGAATGGTAGGAGGCCATGCAAAAGGAAATCGATGCCCTAGCACAAACCCACACTTGGGAGGTAATAGATTTACCACCAGGCAAGAAACCCATAGGCTGCAAATGGGTTTACAAAATTAAACACAAGGCAGATAGAATTGTAGAGAGTTATAAAGCTAGGTTAGTTCCCAATTGCTATACCCAAACATTTGGAATAGATTATGAAGAGACTTTCTCCCCTATTGCAAGATGAATACCATCGGAATTCTACTCGCTACAGCTGGTGCAAAAGGACTATATTTACATCAATTGGATGTACATAATGCTTTTCTACATGGCGATCTCAATGAAGAAGTTAACATGACACTACCTCAAGGATTTCAAGCATAGAATGGCAAAGTATGCAGGCTCATAAAGTCACTCTATGGCTTGAAACAATATAGTAGGCAATGGAATTCGAAACTTTCAACACCTTTGCTACACTTGGGATAAATTCAATCTAAGCATGACTACAATTTGTTCACAAAGAAGTATGATGTTGATTTTATAGCCATCATAGTGTATGTAGATGGACTTGATTAATGAACTTAAAGGTATTTGCACAAGCTGTTCCAGATTAAAGACCTTGGTGATTTAAAGTATTTTCTAGGTCTAGAGGTTGCCAGATCCAAATCAAGTATCTCTATCTGTCAAAGAAAGTATGCCCTCAATCTTTTAGAAGAGTGTGGATTTTATGGATGCAAACCGGTAAAGACTCCAATGCAAAGCAAAGTTCATTTGATGAATGTAGATTCAGAATTACTCCGAGATAACACAATGTATAGGATTCAGATTGGCAAACTGCTACACCTGACCATATCAAGACCAGATCTTTCCTATAATGTTCACTAGTTAAGCCCGTTCCTAGCTGCTCCAACTATAAATCATTTGCAAGCACCAAACAGATTACTCAGATATATAAAGCTAGCCTCTGCCCAATGTCTTCTTTTTCCTGCGAATATGATCTTACACTTACTGCATTTACAGATTCGGACTAGGGTGGATGTCATGTAACAAGAAGATCAATCACATGATATTGTATGTTTTTAGGGCCAACCTTAGTGTAACGCCCCCAGACCCCGGGCCTGGTTGCACTAAATGAGTCATAAAGGGTCCGGTCAACTTCTTAGACTATCGTCCTTGCTTGGTCTAAAAGGGCTAACCCGAGTTAACAAGACCTTTATGTCTCACACTTATATTGTGGTGATATGCTTCCCCCACTTCCAATGTGGGATATCACATTCTCCCCCTTATAAGAGACTGGCGTCATCGCCAGGACGGCCAAGACTTGTCCGAGTGGACTTGTCCTAGTTCGTCTCTACCAGAGGACTCTAGAGGTGGCATGTGGCACTTAGGTTCGTCTAGTGGTGGCCTGTGGAACTTAGATCCGTCTAGATAGTCGGCTATGAATACCATTTTGTAATGCCCCAAGACCCCGTGCCTGGTAGCGTTAAATGAGTCATAAATTGTCCGGTCAACTACTTAGACCGCCGTCCTTGCTTGGTCTAAAAGGGCTAACCCGAGTTGACAAAACCTTTATGTCTCACACTTATATGGTGGTGATGTGCTTCCCCAACTTCCAATGTGGGATATCACATTTAGTGTCTTGGATGTCCAAGAAACAATCTACAGTCAGCAGAAGCTCAGCAGATGCAGAGTACAGAGCAATGGCATTGGGGGTGTGTGAGTTGCAATGGATATCATACATTCTACAGGATCTGAGAATTCATTTTCAGCTACCCATTTCTATATATTGTGATGACAGTGAAAGTGCTATCCATATAGCACACAACACATTGTTCTTGAACTCACAAAACACATAGAAATTGACTGGCATATTGTTCGAGAAAAAGTCCAATCCAGCCTAGTGAAGCTCTTACCTATCAAAACACAACACCAATTGGCTAATATTTCGACCAAACCCTTAGATGGTCCTATTTTCAACTCTATCCTACATAAGCTTTCAGTATCTAACATTCACAACTTCCCTAGTCCGTCTTGAGGGGGATGAAGTGAATACTAGTCTATTGCTACTGCAATTGAACTGAAAAGTTCACTGAGGAATTTCGTCGAACACCTTCAACTGTTTTGTTACAATTGAATTAGTGCTCAATAACCGCTTTCAATGTAAATTAAGTTAGTGTTAGGCCTATACATAGTGTAAATTAACAGCTTGTAAGCTCAATTGAAGCAATTGAATAAAAAGCATTTTCTGTTCTTATTCTTCTTCTTGTTCAAGTTTCCCGCATTTCTAGTTTTTCAAATTTTCTCCAATCTTTCCAACGTGGATTGGATTTATTCATATTGAGTCAACAAAGTTGTTAAACCGTGGTTCGACATGAAGATTCATTTGTGCATCCTTATGCATTGTACTTTAATATAGATTTGTATCAATTATATAGTAAACAAAATGCGGGAAAATGTATTTTCAGATTATTTTAACACTATTTATTTCATGTCTGGTCAGGTCACACCTGATATATTTTTAAGTCTCCGTTAAAATTCACCCCCCTCCCCCCGCTGCTCCGTTGAAATTTCCCCCAATCTGTTAAAAAAATATCAGATCTGACCCGATCTAACATGAAATAAATGATATTAAAATAACCTCAAAAATACATTTACTCACATAATGCATACATGTAACCGTACTGTACTATAGGAATCTGTACAGAAGACTTTTCCAGTTTACATCATTATATTCTTTCCATAGGTCTTTTGTGACACTCAAGTTATTGAAAGACATATTTAGATGCTAAAAATATCTTAAAAACACAATAGCAAAACTTCTTGAAACCGTAGATTTAAGGTAGAATTTTTTTTTAATATTTATTCTTATGAATATAAAAATCAGCAGCTGAATATATAGTGTGATTGTGACGCTGTTCTTAGGACAATTTAGTCCTTATCCGGAACGCGAGCGCCCGGCATGTATAATATTAAATATAATCTAATATTATACATAAGCCTTACGTCATATATCATAAACACAATGCGGAAACGAAACGACTCGGGGAAATAAATTCCAAAGACCAACTAAACCAGATTCAATGCTGCATTAAAATCCAAAAAAATGGAAAATGAAACGTCTTACATCAATTCCAAAACAAAAGAAGCCAAACGATCTAGTCTTACAACAAAGGCCACTAAACGAGCCAAACACAAAAAAAAACAACATTCAAAATGAATTGACAACATAGTTTTAAATCAAAAACTGAAATAAAGAAAGTCTTCAAAAGCAACTTCATATAAAATCTTCAAACTTCCTCATCGTATTCATCATCTCCATAAACCTGTTCATCTTCTCAAACAAAGCATATAACGGGTAAGTACAAACGTACTTAGTAACGAGTAGAAGCTATTGAAATCATGCGTTTTATAATGGAAGCAAGTAAACCTCATCTTATTAATAAACCGTTTAAACATGATCTTACATCTAACTATCACATTATATTCATAGTATAACATGATCCCCTAGGGTTGCTAGTTTAGCTTATCTTTGTTACATCATGTTTGCGAGGGCACTACACTTAGTGAGATATGCACTAAGACAAAAGTTGCAACCCCTATAGAGATAAATCTCTAGCGGTCCCGAGACAATCAATCACTTTAATCGGCTAGCACTGAGAGGTCATCCGGTGAATGACTATTTCGCTCGTGAGGTTGTCCGGCGGTATGATCACTACTTTAATCGGCTTTGTCTAGAATCCGGCAAAGACCATCACCACTTTATCTGGCCAACCAACACATTGCCGATGTTGTACTATGCCTATTCAAGCTCTCATGATGTTTAATCTTTTATCTAGTCAATTACGCTATTAAGCGATTAACTAGCCACCTAGGTTCATTCAAGACAAAAAGCTCCTACTCCTCTTCTTAGACTTCTAGACTCAATCTAGAAAATACACAGACATTGATGAATACTAATTCACCAAAGCACACGGCCACTCCTACTATTCCGACAAATCCGAACTTCAATTCCCTTTAAGAATACATTCGGTGCAGAACCAAACGCGCATCGAAGCTTATTCACAGCTTTGTCATGTTCATTAGGGGTTATAACATCAAAAGGTAACATTTAGAACTCATCTCATAGCTTAAGACACATTATAAAGGAAAGCAGCACTATCCGGACGGACAAAAAGATATCCGGACGGACAATTTGAGCTATCCGGACGGACCGGACGGATAAACTGACCTATCCGGACGGATATATCTCTGTATTACTCTCTGCCCGATTTAGTGAAATATCCGTACGGATAAAGGTTCTATCCGTACGGATAGAGTTCGACTGCATCAGAAAACCAGATTTCTGCCCTAAAATCAACACTTAACAATTTCTAAACGAGTCTACTCCAAACCACTTCATTCTAAACTCGTAAAAATGCAGTAAAAACACAGGAAATACATCATAAAACAACAATCCTTCAATATGAAAACCCCGTTACCTTTTAAAAGCGAGCAACAACGATCCAACTCCAACAAATACCTAGCTCTCAATTCAACCTATACAAAAAATGATTCATCTATCGATTAACAATCTACCAAGAATTCTAAACGCTGAAAACTACGACATGAAGGATTTAGCTAGAACACATAAACTTGATCGAAACACGGGATTCCACAACTTGATAAAAATCTAACCTTCTCCAATGAAATTTGTATCCACACGATCCTTGCGTCACGTGGAGTCTTTTATCCTTGAGGCGTCTGCACAACCGAGCAACGGATTAGCTTCGATTATTGAAAGCTTCTTCTTCCCCTCTTTTCTTTCAAAACCTGCGCACCTTCTCTGATGAACCGTCCCTCTTCTTTTTTTTTTTTTTTTTAACATAATGGGAGTTTTAATTCCCTATTAATCCCCTATTAAAACCTATTCCATTAATTCCCCTTTTTTTCTTCCTTAACCAAAATCATTAATTTCTTCTTTTTCTTTTTTTTCCTTTTATTTCCAAAATTAAAATAAATATAATATTCTGATTTTTCGTTAAAAGACTGAAATGCCCTTTTTCGAAAATCGGGATATTACAGTGATGGAGAGTACAAATTTTAGGGGAGTGATTTAAAAGAACGAATAAAAGGGAAAAATAGAATCAGGAAAGTGGAAATACAAATTGGGTGATAAGGATAATTCCACTATTAGTTACTTCAAATCCATTGTCTATTACAGTGGAATTGACTACAAATTCACTATTTCAATGTTCTACTGTTTCATTGTTTTTGGCAAAAATGACCTCAAAATGACATTAACAAAATATCAAATTGGATGTCTAAACGAAGAGAACGAATAAAAGAAAAATATGATGGAAAAATTACGATCTTTTGATGTTCTGATTAAAAGATATATTCATTTTTGTAATTAAATATGAGAGAATTTAAATTATACTAGAATAAATGCATGTCCTTTTTAACCGATAAAAAATTAGAGGAATGAGGAGAATGACAAAAACATTTCATCAATTAAGGAGAATGATAACTTTTTGAATTTTTTGTATAAAACAAAAATATTTTATTTTATTTTTCTGAAGAATGTTTTCTAAAAAAAAACCCAACACATTTTCTCTCATCAATCTGAACTCCATTTAAAAATTCTTTCACCAAATTTTTTATACTCTTTATTTTGAGACCACATTCAATATATTCCGACGCGATTTCAGAAAATCCGCTGTCGAAATTCATTATTGTTTGAAATTCACTATCGATATTCACTAATTTTCGAGATTGACTAGGGAGATTCACCGAGTGAATTTAAACAGTGAATCTCACAAAAAATGATGTAACGATATCGAACCAAATCTCAAAACGAAGAGCATCAGAAAATAAAAAATTCAGTGAAATTTTCATCACGTTTGAGCATCTAGATCAAAAGATATGAGTGAAAATCGAGGAAAGAGAAAAGAAAAAAGAAAAAAAGAAAGAAAAAGGTCCCATGGCTTTTATTTTTGGGGGAATGAGGGAGAAGGACAAAAATATTTCATCAATTGAGTAGAAGGACAGTCTTTTGAAACTTTTGCATAAAGGACAAAACTATTTATCCACTATCGAAATTCACTTGTGTTCAAATTCATCATGCTTAAATTCATTGCCGAAATTCACCGCATCGAAATTCACTAATTTTCAAAATTCATTGTCGGGATTCACTGATTTTCGGGATTCACTGTCAAAATTCACTGTCGAAATTCACTGATTTCGGGATTCACTAGGAAGATTCACTGATTTTCGGGATTCACTGTTTGTCCTTCTCGCTATAAAAATTATACAGTTGTCCTTCTCCTTATAAGAAATATGTAGTTGTCCTGTTGCTTAATAATATTCCAGATTGTGTCCTTATCCCTAATTTCCCATTTATTTTTTATTTTTAATTTTTTGCTTTATCCTTTTGACTATAAAAATTATACAATTTATTCTTCTCCTAACAAAAATTATGCGGCAGTCTTATTACTCAAAAATATTTCAAAACTGCCATTATCCCTAATTCTTCATAAAAAATTCCACTATCATGTTTACATATTTTTACTTTTAAATTGTGTTTTTTAACAATAAACCCTAAATTTTATTATAAACTCGTTGCGTATTATTAAGTGACATTCAGCATATACTTGTATTTTCAGAAGGTTTCAAAGATTTTGACATGGTGATAGAAAAATTATGTGTTGTTTTGTCTTTTAACGATAGGCTTACATTTTTTTTTCCCAACCAAATTACTTAATTTAGAGGACTATTACATCATTTTTCGAATCTCACTAAAGACACTGACACCCACCATTATGCACTTGGGTCCGCCCATGTATATGTATATTAAAATTTGATTTTAATCTACTGTAATATTGTTTTTAGCCGGTCGGTGCCCCATTCCACTAATACTTGACCCCGCCCTTTTTCCGTTATAATAGATAGTGCAATGATACGGGTACAATTATTCAACCACAATAAGTGATACAACATATATTTCACTCGACATTGATTATGATTCATATAATCATGATCATAGTGTCAATACACGCTGTGTTATTCGTCATAGAACAAGATATATATATATATATATATATATATATATATATATATATAGAGAGAGAGAGAGAGAGAGTATGAAATTTATCTGTAGATATTATAAGACTGAAACATGAAATATATATATAGGCAGCTTCGTGGAGCTTTCTTTTATATATATATATATTCCATCAAGAAGATATGCTTACGAAACTGGGCAGCTAACCACGCGCCCAGTTATGGTTTACAATAGCAGTAGCAGTAGCAGCAGCAGATTTTACAATATAAACACTACAGCTGGTGCATTACTGTCTTGCAGCTTAACAAACGCGTCATGGATTCATTTCTCTTATATGTCATCGTCATGCAACAGAAATCTTGTAGTACAAAAATATAATGGAACATTTATCTATATCGCATAAATCAATTTTATTAAGAAAAAAAAAAAAAGGATGAGCTTTTCTAACGACCCGAGTAATTCCGGATCAACCCGTGTAGAAGCTAAAATGTAAAAAGACTCGTCTTGCTGCGATCGCAATACGTACTTATACATAAGCAAAGATTCATCCCGATGACTTCATAAGTGTCAAACACCAACATAGTTATTACGGTTCCTACTCACATAAACATAAAATCATACATACTAGTATTAATTTTTGTATATATGTAACCTCGCATTCACGAATGACGAAAGAATACTCTGAACTCATTGAAGAAGAGATGGTCATATGTATGGTGGTAGTGTAAGTGGTGAGCTATGACGCTTAATAAAGAAACATTACATCAAGAGGAAATTAGACCACTTACTAGGTTCATGATAAAATTCCAAGTGATCTTTTGCAAATATGAAAATGCACAAGTTAAAGTACCAAATGAAATCAAAGTATGCAACTATCATTACATGTCCACATAGCAGTCGCATAACATGCTTGAAATCTATATTGTAATAAAGTTATTTTTTTATGTCAACATATCATTTTTGTCACATAGCTGACATCCGTAACACGTTCGGTACCGTTACGTAACATCATCATCAATAACACATTGTGTACCGTGTCATAACACCACCATACACGGTTAACATACCGTTCTACTAAATTTGTGGTATGTTCCTATATGTATCGACATCATACACATCATCCATTTGGTTATGTATCGTTAGACATCACCGTCATACATAACATCATATTCTTACTTCTTTCTTTATATTTCTTGTTACCACGTATTTCATGTCATATACCATATTCACACATTACATATTTCATAATGCATTTCATGTCAAGCACTGATTACACACTTCATAAAGAAATTTATAATTAAGGAGAAAAAAACAATTTCACTCTATTTATTTCAGTCATCTTACAGTGCTTCTTATAGGACTTTACAATCGAAAGGATAACCCTAATTTTGGGATAAATATAATTCAAACAAACTTAAATTTAATTGAAGAACTAATCTTTTTATCTAAACTCAAATAGGAACTTTGGAAGCAAGGACTCTGTTGCCTATTGACTTCGACTGCTGCTGCAAGGTTTGATATTTATCTTTTGGACCTTTATCTGATTTTTTGCATTCTCCTTCATTATCTTGATTTTGATTTTGTACTTTATCCAATTGTGGACTCTTTTCATCCCCCTTCAATCTGGCGTATGAAAGGGACTGAATACGCAGATTGTTGCATAAGAAAGAGAATCGATCCTTAGACAGTGGCTTAGTAAAGATATCGGCAATTTGTTGTGTAGAGGGAACAAAACGAGTAACGAGCTGTCGAACGGCCACCTTTTCCCGCACAAAATGGTAGTCAAGTTCAAAATGCTTGGTCCGAGAATGAAACATAGGATTCACAGTCAAGTAGAGTGCACTTAGGTTATCACAGAGGAGGTGAGGAGGTTTAGGCAAACACACACCCAGATCCCGAAGTAGGTGACTAATCCAAACCAATTCTGCAGTAGTTGAAGCCATTGACCGGTACTCCGCTTCTGCACTGGACCTGGCCACTGTTGGTTGCTTTTTGGAACTCCAAGAGATACAATTTGCACCAACAAAAACACAGAACCCACTGGTACTTCTCCTGGTAGTGGGGCAGCCTGCCCAATCCGCATCACTGTAAGCACACAAGGTAACTGGACTTCTGGACAGATAATGTAGCCTATGATCAGCTGTCCCCTTCACAAACCTAAGGATCCGTTTGACTTCCTTGAAATCCCCCACTGTAGGAGTAGCAAAGTCTTGACTGACAGAGACCTTGTTAACAGCATGAGTAATGTCTGCGGCCTTGTAAAGGTTAGGTACTGGAGTGCACCCACTATGCTTCTGTAAGTAAAGGCACCAGTAGGATCTGAGTCTGATTGTTTAAGCTGTACTTTAAGTGCCAAAGGAGTGGCAATAGCACTACAGGTAAGCATTTGTGTCTTCTCAAGTAGTGCATTGGCATACTTTTGTTGTGTCGAAGATGATTCCTCTTTAGTAGGAACAATTTCAATCCCCAAAAAGTATCTAAGTGTTCCCAAATCTTTAAGTGAGAATTCTCACCAAGTTTGTCAATTAGTTTCTCATGATGAGGGTAGGGTGTTGCTGTCACTATGATGATGTCATCCACATATATCAACATAATGACAAAGTGACACCTGCTCCTTGAAGACAAACATGGAGGAGTCCGACTTTGCCGCAAAAAAACCTAGGTGAAGTAGGCACTGTGATAGTCTGTCAAACCAGGCCCTTGGGGCTTGTTTGAGTCCATACAACGACCTTTTTAACAAGCACACATAATCAGGGTGGATTGAGTCTTGAAAGCCTGGAGGCTGTTCCATATACACTATCTCCTTGAGATGCTCATGTAGAAAGGCATTCTTTACATCTAGCTGCTTCATCTTCCATCCATAGGATACTGCCAAGGAAAGTATCAGCCTAATGGTAGTAGGCTTGATCACAGGACTGAAAGTTTCATCAAAATCCACTCCTGGCTGTTGAGAATACCCTTGAGCTACAAGCCTTGCTTTGTATCTCTCAAGGCTACCATCTTCCTTCGTTTTTACTCTATACACCCACTTAGAGCCAATGATATTGGTGTTTGGTGGCCTAGGTACCAATGTCCAGGTGTCATTTTGTTGTAGCGCTGCCAGTTCTTCTTTCATGGCCTGGACCCATTCTGGTTGTTTCAGAGCTGTCTTGATACCTTTAGGTTCTGGAATAGTTCTCCCCTTGTGTGATTCTAAGGCATAATCCTGCAGATAGGATGGTGGTCTTCTATCTCTTGCTGGTCTGATAATAGGATCAGCTTGTGGTGCTGATTCAGGTTCTGCAACTTCATTGTCAGATGCAGTGTCTGAAGCATGTGCAGATGCATGTTCAGATGCAGTGTCTGAGTCTGTATTATGTTCCATACTTGGTGCATTGTCTGTATCATCTGGTGTAACAGGTTCTGAGATATCTGGTGATTCTGTGATACATCAACCAGATGTTGTTCTGTGTTCTGGATTATCAGAAGAAGTTGTATCACCCTGCTCCTTTGAGTGCCACTCATCTTTTTGGGGGTAGGTTACATATTCTGCTCCTGTTCCTGGTACCTGCATAGTCAAAGGTTTAAAAGGAAAGACATTTTCATTAAATACCACATGTCTGGATATATACACCCTCCTTGTCTGTATGTCATAGCATCTATACCCCTTATGAGAAGGACTGTAGCCTAGAAAAACACATGGAACACTTCTTTATTCAAACTTTGATTGACCATGGTGCCTCAAGGTTGGGAAACATTGACATCCAAACACCCTTAGGGCAGTGTAATCAGGGTTCCTCTTGTAGAGCTGATGGTAAGGAGTCTGAAACTTCAGACTTGATGGTGGTAATCTGTTGATTAGATGGACAGAGGTTAAGAAAGCTTCAACCCACAAATGTTGAGGTACATTGGCATGAAACATGAGTGTGAGTCCAGTCTCCACTACATGTCTATGCTTTCTTTCTGCCACTCCATTCTGTTCAGGAGTGTGAGGGCAAGAAATCTGCAAACTGATTCCACATTTTGACAAATGATCCAAGAAAGTGTTTAGTTTAAACTCACCTCCTCCATCACATTGAAAAATTTTAATTTTCTGGTTTAACTGATTTTCAGCTAGTCTTTGGAATTTTAAGAAGCATTCATAGAACTCGGATTTTCTTTTTAAAGGGTAAAGCCATGTAAATCTTGAATAATCATCAATAAATACCACATAGTAACGATAACCTTGATTTGAGGCAATTGGTGCAGGCCCCCATAAATCACAGTGCACCTTCTCTAATGGTAAAGTAGAACTTTTATTACTTTTATTAAAGGGAAGCTTACAACCTTTGCCCATTTGGCAACTAACACAGATCCTAGAAGTTTGTGTCCAATCACTAACACTGATAAGACAATCTTTATTTAAAACAGAGATAAGTTTTGAATGAGGGTGTCCTAGTCTCTCATGCCAAACTGAGACAGGTGCTCTTCCTGACTTGATTGCACTGAGGGCTTCCTCCAGACCTGCATCCACTGTGTATAGTTTTCCTTTCCTATGGCCTTTTGCAATTATCTTCTGACTTTGGTCCTGATCACAAAACCAGTCGTCAAAAATTCACTGATTTCACCGATTATCGCTTACATATTTACCAACAGACATTAAATTCTTTTTCAATGAAGGAACCACCAAAACATCCTTGAGCTTTATATTCCCAATTTGTGCATCACCAGTATGGGTGATATCCAGTGCAGTTCCATTTCCCACATAGATTTTATCATTACCAACATATTTTCTTTTAGTTAGAAGATTACCTTCATCATGAGTCATGTGTGAGGTTGCTCCTGAGTCTGCATAGAAAGATGGATCATAGTTTTCTGTTAGGTTCATTGCAGCCAATGCTTGGGGAATCTCCTCTGACTGATAGGCATGATCGAACCTATACCAGCAGTCCAGGGCTGTGTGATTTGGTTTGCCACAAATTTGACAACTCAGCCTTTGTTCAGGATTGCTGGTGTTCTTTTCAGTTTGTTTCTGATTTCCTTCTTGCTGCTTCGGTTCCTGCTCTGTGGTTCTTCCAGCAGGAGCAAAACCACGTCATCTAGAGTTGAATTGAGTTCTTCCACCTCCTCTTCTGCCTCTTCCTCTTCCTCTTTGAGTGAAGTAGGCTTGATTGTGATCTGCAACGGCCTTCTGCTCAGCTTGTTGTGCCTTGATTGTTTGTTCATATCCTTGCAGGGCCATAATTAATTGACTAAAGGAAGGGTATGGAGGTTTTGTAAGCATTGCAGTTTTAAAACTCATGTACTCAGGACCAAGTCCATGAGAGAACTGAAATACCTTGTCAAGATCTGAGATAGGCTTTTTTATAGCAGCAAGACTATCACAGATTTGCTTGAACTCCCTTAAATATTCATCAGTAGATTTATTACCTTTCTTTAATCCCATAAGTAAAATTTTCAAATTACCTTCCTTCTCTACTGTGTGTGGCAGAAGTTGTTCATCAAGGGATGACCAGATCTAAAAAGCAGTTGCATCCTCCTCATATATCATACTCACAATTTCTTCCTTCATGATTCCTAGGAGCCATGAGACCAGTAGGCCATCATTGACCTGCCAGATGGGTAATGCTGGATTGTCAATTTCTTCACCAACATCATTTTTTATTTTAGCTTCAGGCTTTTCTGATGATGTAATGTGGTGGTGTATTCCAAGACTTTTAATCAGGGGAACTACCTGAGAGCGCCATAATAGATAATTTGTGAGATTCAGCCTTATGGATATAAGACTGGAACATTGGTGAAATTGTTGGATCGTGATAGTTGATTCTTTGGCCATTGTGGTGTAAAAAAAACTAAGCACGATATGTTATCTCTGATACCATAAAGAAATTTATAATTAAGGAGAAAAAAACAATTTCAATGTATTTATTTCAGTCATCTTACAGTGCTTCTTATAGGACTTTACAATCGAAAGGATAACCCTAATTTTGGGATAAATATAATTCAAACAAACTTAAATTTAATTGAAGAACTAATCTTTATCTAAACTCAAATAGGAACTTTGGAAGCAAGGACTCTGCTGCCTATTGACTTCGATCGCCGCAAGCAAGGTTTGATATTTATCTTTTGGACCTTTATCTGATTTTTTTCATTCCCCTTCATTATCTTGATTTTGATTTTGTACTTTATCCAATTGTGGACTCTTTTCACTCTTTTCACTTCATACTTACTAACAAACATGTGCTTCGCCTACACAACCCACAATTCATGATATCCACAACATCTTAAAATTCATAAGGAAATACATTGCATATTATTCATACATAAATCAATTCTTGTTTTTAATTCACATAACCATTTATTTACAATCCTTGCATAAGGGGATATTCCTCGTCCACAGGGCTCCTACACCGGCCCGAAAGAGTCGTGAGAAGGTTAATCACGGTGACTCAGAAGCCCCTTGATAACGCTCTAAATAGTACCATTAATTATACCTTTATTTGCCCCGAATCATGCTCAAGAGAGGATAGATAGATTCGTTATCGTAGGGAATATGTGTTAAATGCTATGTGCGTGATTCTAGGTTTACACTTCTGCATCTATATTATTATTCCGTAGATTTGGTACTGTTTTGCCTTGTTTATACCCTTTCAGGATGTACCAAAGTCTAGAGCAGCTAAGGATGGATCTGGACTGAGAGCAGAACATTGGCCAAGTGAATGAAGTCCAGGAAGAGATCTGCCAGAAGAAAAGAGGAAAAGTAAGCCCGGTTAACCGTGGGCTAGGCCCGAGTTACCGAGGCCTTAAAGGACAAGAAACTGAAGTCTGCCGCATCTACTAGGTCGGTTAGGGTTTTATTGAGTCTTAAGTCGGCCATTAAGCCTATTCAAAGTGTCAGAATTCGATGTAAAATTTATACAGATACATTCATCATAATACTTTGATAGATTTTATACAATTTGATGAAATAAAGTTTCTTTGAGTTTTCGGTGATTTAATTTCTGGTTTGCTCCCTTCCTCACCATCTCTAGCTTGAGTGGATCAAGCTAGATCCCCATATCGAATGTATGAAGCATTGAACGTTCCTTTATGTCTTTATTATGGTAGATCTACTTGTATTTATGTGTTACAGTTAATTTGAATGTTTAACAACCCTATAATTTACTTGAATTAATCAGAACGAAGCAATGTAGATTCCAGAATAGGAACCACCACTCCCGGTAAACCGGCGGTCTATACCGAGTTACCCGGGCAATATTTGGGTAACCCTAATCTGAAGATTTAGCGTTAGCTATGTTGATCGACAAGAATAATTAAAATGATTAATTAGGTCTGCCAATCTAATATTCGTAGTTCGTAAATTAACATGAAAGACTTGCAAGGTGAAGTGTTAGTTTGGACGTTGTCTTGATGGATCCCTAGGAACGTGCTAGTCATTGTCGATAGCTGCTTCGGGAGGTTTTCGGTCTTGTGTTGGCATCTCTAGATCTTATTGCGTATGAGCTAATACAACCAACGAAGGAGGTTAGTTGCGTATAGATGTCTGTTGTCCTTACAATGGAAGTAGATAGGGTTTAGAGATGCACCCATAGCTAAAACCAAATTAAAACGTTCGATTAACTTTAAGGAAATTATGTGGGGAAGTAAACATAAGGATTAACTATACCATGTTAGTAGATAGGTAGGATGGGGAAGGAATACCATGTCTCCTTTATGTTTATTGTTGGTCAACGACCATATTTGTTTTCTTAATTACGTTAGACTCGTTTATACTTGAGTTGCATTGTCTCTGTGGGATCGACCTTGATTCACCTTTGCTATACTACAATTGACCTAGTACTATTGCTAGTATTAAGCGACTTACACGCGCGACATCAAGTTTTTGGCGCCATTTTTTGGGACAATAGCCAATTTTAAGAATAAACATTTTTAACGATAATTAAGAAGTTGTTGTTTTCTTTTAATTTTTTCTTTTGAGTCTTGAGTTATCCTGAAATAAACCTGCATCGTTTTACTGCCAGAATAAGAAATTCTGAGCCCGGTTTACCGTGGGTTGCCCTTGATTTACCGAGTGTTATAAAATCGAGTTCTAACAGCATCCGTGATTCTGTTTGTATCCTTGTTAGTTTTAGTTAGTAGGTCCGCAATAGTTGGGTCTAATCCCAACTGAAGCGGAGGTTGCTAACCGTTTTCTTTGTTTATCTTTTGTCTCTTTCACAGGAATCTCGCGACACTTTGGATATTCAGTCAGCAAGAGTTGGTAAAGGCAAGACAAGTCGAGCACAATGCCTCATACAATGTTGAATATCAAATCAATCTCCAAGTACCCAGGATCAAAAGTCAGGGAGCAGTATGAAGCAGATAAGAAACGTGTGGAAGAGGAGAAAGAAGCACTTAAATAGGAAGCCGAAGAAGGCCTGAAGGAGTACGAAACTTATCGCCCAGGTACTTTTTCTATTGAGTTGATTGACACATCTTCTGATTACGATTCCGATGATCCTGAAGAGGATCTGGACGCTATGTTTTCAGAGCCTGAGGATTACCCGGACTCTAATACCGTAGTGAAGCTAGGAGACCCAGGGACGTTTCGACTCCTGATCTGGATCAACGGTATGTCTGTAGGTTTAGGGCTTTGCGACTCCGGTTCGAGTTGCAATATTCTTCCTCTCTCACTCTGTCAGAAAATTAAGATTCAGGTGCCCATAGACCAAACCCGGTCCATGACCTTTGTCGATCAAACCAGAGATATGCCTGCCGGTCTGCAAAAGAATTGCACAATCAAGGCCGGATGATTCACATTCCCGATAGATTTCACAGTCTTAGACGTACCGGAAGATCCTAGTGCCCCAGTTCTATCAGGACGTCCTTTCTTATCGACCAGCCGGGCAATCATGGAATATGATAATGGGGAAATCACTCTAAGGTTGAACAATGATGTAAGATCTTAGAACCCCTAGACAATAGGCCTGGACGCTGCATGATGACCTATGGTTCGCGAGACATTAAATTTGTGGAGATAAGAGATGAGAGGTCTAGGCATCGAGAGGTTCTTGTAGAAACCTGTGAGAAAGAGTTTATGAGATTACTGCTTAGAGAACACGAAGAGAAGGACCATAACAAGATGCTCGTGGAAGCCAGTCCTTCCGTATTACGTAGTGAAAAAGTGGAGCCGAAAAGAAAGAGTGTGGAATCCTTGGACATAAAAGTTAAATCTTGAAGTAGAGGAAGACCTAGTGCACGAGCAAAGAGAGCAAGACATGCCAGGAGGAGAGCTCAGAAAGTTTCTACGGAAAACCGAGAAATAGCACTCCTAGAGGATAATAGCAAACAAGAAGGGAAGTGCATGACGGTTACGACCTCGAACGTGCAAGTTTGATGAGTTAAAGCCCCCCGACTTTGACTGAGTGGAGATCCAAAGGTAAGTCGAGCTGGAGACTATAAACTCAAAACTATCTCTTGAACCCTTAGTTAGGAAGAGAGTCAATAAAAGTAGCTAGATGAAATGATGAGCTTTTTCCATCATACCACACCCTTAGGCTTGAAACCGATGGATGTTAGGAAGGTTTTTTTTACTCATTGTGGATTCTCATGAAGTAGGTTAGGATCAAGTCGAAAATAATAAAAGAAGGAGTAAGAACTAAGGAACCGAGGTCCGGATTGAGCGATAAGTTAATGTAAGGTGTGCAGAACAAGAACTGAGAAAATCTGGAGGAAAGTTGGCCCCGGTTAATCGGGCTTATCCCCCAGTTTACCGAGCTGAATTTTATCGATTTTTGTGTGTCAGATTTTAGATCTGACTCATCGATAACACATGATGGACACACGTTGCATCGGCCAGTCCCCCAGTCAGCAGAAACGCCTCTTTTCTATCATTTCCTCATTTACCACACTCCACTATTACTCCACCTCCTCAATCCTATCAATCAACCCCTCAATCCCTTCACCACCATTACTCCTCTACCCACTTTCCCACTAAATCCTTCCACCTCCTAAATCTTCCTCCTATATAAACACCCTACCACCCCCATTATTCATCATCTTCTTCTTCATCACCAATTTCTCCATTTCTTCTTCCCTAATAAATCTCGGCCAACATCACCACCATTACCACCACCATTATCACCCATTTTTCTTCCATTTCAACACCTAAATAACCTTCATTCCATCCTCTGATACTGTGTGGTGCTGCTGCAACAATGGTGTTGTTGCAGTTCACATTTTTCCATCGTTAGCAGCATTGTCCTAGAAAAAAATTGGAAAAATTAGGCCGAGTAAATCGGCCCATACATCCGGTAAACCGAGGGTTTATTTTCAGAGCAGGATCTGCAGTCTCTGTTTCCATCCACTATGGGTCCAAAACGCAGCAGAACCGTTCATCGTCCGAGCGGTCAACAGGTTGTTTATGGCGATGCTAACCCCTTAATAGATGGGGTTAAGCAATTTGATTCGTTGGAGATCTATGAGTCGTTCCGAGGTCATTGGAACGGATGACCTGTTGCCTGTGAGCGTGGCATAGATTTGGAGGATTGTGGCTCTATCTTGCCAAGAGCCCTTAAGTTTCATGATATTTTGGATATGGCGGAGGCACCAAGCTGGTTCAATGCTACGGTGGTGCATGAGTTCTATGTGTATCTGGCGCATAACCCAGGAGCTACATTTGCCATGGTCTGGAGGGTGAAATTGGATTTCACCATCGAGTGGATCAACACCTACTACGGGGTGCGCAATCCACCAGTGGGCCAGGAAGAGTACACATCATCCTATGATGTTACTGATTTGGAGAGGATGCAGATGATAGCTAATTACTTTGGGGTGGAATGGAAGCGCAATCCAATGGGATCCCCCACCATCTTCCTAGAAAATGACCCATCTTGGGATAGAAAGACCCTGAACAGATTTGTCTGTTCCCACCTTCTACCGACCAAGCACACGGTATCTGTTACACTGAGGCGGGTGGAATTGATGTTCCATCTGGAGCAGGATTCTTTAGTTAACATCAACATGCTGATGAATAGCCGCATTCTGGAGATTGCCGATGACTCGGAGCGTGAGCAGCTGCCTTATGGCCCTATGATTGATTTGTTTGCTCTGGAAAACGATGTTCCGGTTCTGGTCAGTGACGAATGGGAGGAGCCTGAACCGAAGATAAGTTCGTAGTCAGTTTCGAAAGAAACCAGATGTGTGGGTCAAAGAGCTGAGAGAGAACGCACTCCAGTCCATGGCGGGCCTCGATCTCAAAGAGCCTTGATTGAGGAGAATGCAAGAGAGATTGTGAGCTTGTATCGCAAAATGGACAGAATGGTGGACTTTTTAGGCATTCCTCATTCGACCCCACCACCTAGAATTGCCCCACGTCACGGAGCAACTTCTTCCGTTGTTGCTGCCTCAACTTCTGGACCACCTCCCGGTTTCGAGCCTAGAGATGACTGGGAGGAGTTCTTCGAAGAGGACTAGTTTCTTTTCTTTTTCTTGTTGTTATTTTCCATTTCTAGTATTTCAGTTTTTATTTTTATTTTTCCTATCTAGTAATGTGGAAGACTTTTTAATAATATAAGTATTTTATCGGCTTAAATTGTTTTAGAGTAATTTCATTTTCTCTTTTACTGCCATATTTAATTATCCGGTTATTGTCACCCATGTTCTTCTTGGATTGTTTGAGATCTTGACCGTAGATTTTTTTTCAAAGACTTCTTACATAACGTCTGTTGCAATTTTGGAAGATCCATTCACTTCAAGTGCTCCGTGCTTAATCGAAACTAAGTTCCTTTTCGTTTTCACTTTTTCATCTTCTCATTGGGAACAATGTTTCGATTAAGTGGGGGGGGGGGGGGGGGGTAGGAGCGTCATTTAACTTTTTGGCATTATATTCCGTTAATTTCGTGACCATCTTGATTTTCTTGAAGTATTTTTCACCACCTAGACTTTGATTCGTTTCATCAAAATTTCGGGAAAAGATGACATCTTTGACCTTTTGGAGTTAATTAATTACATCTTTGTTCCACTTTGCGTACGTAAAAGTAGAGCCCACTTCTGAAGTAGTGGCGTATTAAGCGTATATTCTGTTGTGAACCAACATCTTAAGCACGTATAACTCATTTTCCTTTGTGTGTAGTAGATAGCGCATTACTTTGACTAGATTTGACCCTAGCTTTATCCCGAATTATGTTCTACCAATGATTATAAGGGCAAAGGAATTACGGATTCGGTAGTTTATCAAGAGTGGGGCAGTGAGGATAGATAGAATTATGAGCGTTCACCCGCCAAGAAAGAGAAATAAATTGCATGATACACACACACACACACACACACACACACACACACACACACATATATATATATATATATATATATATATATATATATATATATATATATATATATATATATATATATATATATTCTCTTTGGCAAAACAGAATCGATGGAGCGTAAAATTCACGACCCTTGCATGAAATAGACCGATAAACGCGAGCCTAAGAGTAATGCTCGATTCTCGATCCGCCTTGCCTAGTTGACTTGATCTAAGCAATAAAAGTAAAAATCAATTAATAAAAGCATGATCGTGACTGGTTAGTTCGACTACAGGTCGACGTAATGTGAGATTGTCTGCATCACTAATGATTGAGGAGTTATTGCACACACACATTGGTTCATGGCATGAATATTGTTTATTGCGTTACTTATGGATATGAGTTGACATGATCTTGATCTTGACTTTGTGTGGCATAGCTGTTTTTAATTAACTTGTATATTGGTCGGGATGTTGTTTTCTTTTCGCCTTTTTGCTCACGACGATCAAAAGCTAAGTGGGGGTTCTTGATAACGCTATAAATAGTACCATTAATTATACTTTTAGTTGCCCTGAATCATAAGAAAGAGCAGATAAATAGGTTCGTTATCATAGGGAATATGTGGTAAATGCTATGTGTGTGATTCTAGGTTTACGATTCTGCATCTATATTATTATTTCGTAGATTTGGTACTGTTTTGCCTTGTTTATACCCTTTTCAGGATGTACCAAAGTCTGGAGCAGCTAAGGATGGATCTGGACCGAGAGCAGAGCATTGGGCCAAGTGAATGAAGTCTAGGAAGAAATCTGCCAAAGAAAAAGAGGAAAAGTAAGCCTGGTTCACCGTGGCTAGGCCCGAGTTACTGAGGCCTTGGAGGACACTGAAGTCTGCCGCATCTACTAGGTCGGTTAGGGTTTTATTGAGTCTTAATTCAGCCATTGAGCCTATTTAAAGTGTCAGAATTCTATATAAATATATACAGATACATTCATCACAATACTTTGATAGATTTTATACAATTTGATGAAATAAAGTTTCTTTGAGTTTTCGGTGATTTAATTTCTGGTTTCCTCCCTTCCTCACACTCTCTAGCTTGAGTGGATCAAGCTAGATCCCCATAATCGAAGGTATGAAGCTTTGAATGTTCCTTTATGTCTTTATTATGGTAGATCTACTTGTATTTACGTGTTACAGTTAATCTGCATGTTTAACAACCCCATAATTTACTTGAATTAATCAGAACGAAGCAATGTAGATTCCAGAATATGAACCATTGCACCCTGTAAACCGGCGGTCTATATCGAGTTACCGGGGCTATATTTGGGTAACCCTAATCTGGAGATTCGGCATCAGCTACGTTGATCGACAGGAATAATTAAAACTATTCATTTGGTCTGGCCAATCTAATATTCGTAGTTCGTAAATTAACATGAAGGATTTGCAAGGTGAAGTGTTAGTTAGGACATTGTCTTGATGGATCCATAGGAACGTGCTAGTCATTGTCGATAGCTGCTTAAGGAGGTTTTAGGTCTTGTGCCGGCATCTCTAGATCTTATTGCGTGTGAGCTAATACAACCAACGAAGGAGGTTAGTTGCGTATAGATTGTCTGTCGTTCTTACAATGGAAGTAGACATGGTTGGGAGATGTAACCATAGCTAAAACTGAATTAAAACGTTCGATTAACTTTAATGAAATTATGTGGGGAAGTAAACATAAGGATAAACGATACCAAGTTAGTAGATAGGTAGGGGAAGGACTATCATGTCTTCTTTATGTTTATTGTTGGTCAACGACCATATTTGTTTTCTTAATTACGTTAGACCTGTTTATACTTGAGTTGCATTGTCTCTGTAGGATCGACCTTGATTCGCCTTTGCTATACTACGATTGACCTAGTACTCTTGCTAGTATTAAGTGACTTACAAGCGCGACATCACCCCTTAGGTTGGAGGATCAGGATCAGTGTCCATAAATTCAATTTCAATCCTAACACATGCTTTCTAATTCATATATGTTGAACTACAATCTCTCCCAAAAACATAAGCTGATGGGGAGGTAGATAATTAACATTATATTTCAATAAGCCCCCTCAAGCGTGGGTCTATAAAAGAGGGAGAGAGGGCCCAAAACTTGGGTTTTGTTTTTGTTTTTTGTTTTTTGTTTTTGTTTTGGGAAAATTGTGCTTGGAGCGGGGTTTGATCTCAGGACCTCTCACTCTGATACTATGTTGAACTACCATCTCTCCCAAAAGTTTAAGCTGATGGAGAGGTAGATAATTAGCATTATATCTCAATAATCTAACAACATTATAACAACATATCAATGAATGAACAAGTACAAGATTTCAGTTCACCATCATGCATGATCACTTTTTAACATTGCCAAGACATTTAAGTTGTTACTTGCACACATGTTTCATCCTTATTCACTTAACACATAAAGTCGGCCTATGAACATGCTTTCTAGCATATAACACACATCTATATAGCATCATAATTTCTAGGTTTACTACATCATACAAGCCATCGTGATTCTCAAATAACAATTCAACTAATTAGACATGTTACGACAATTATCATGAAATGAATAATAAGAATTACATAGACTAAATATCTAATTACAATACTAAGTCATAATTATAATCATCTTCCACATAAACCCCTAAACATGATTTCGGTCAAACTATCAATCTGGAAATCAGCACCGAATGATCATACGAATTTTGAACTGGACAATTTAAGTCCCGGCATTCACAAAACATACTACAGAGTCGCAAAATGCATAAAAGCCAGCGCTAAGCCGGTGAGAGGTTGACATTGAGCCGGTGAATGAAAACCATTTCAGGTTCTAACATGTCGTCTTACCAATATAACAAGTTCTTATACGCATCTACCCAGTATGTTGAGATTAAAGAAGGATAGGTGGTTGTTTTGCTAATTGGAGCATTTTATCAAACACCTATGCAAGGAGTTGACAAGTTAGTTGCAAGTTAGTTGTAACCGAAAATTGTGCTAATCCATCTAGTATAAATAGCAATTGGTGTTGTAGAAATGTAATTAGAAGTTCCAATTAAGTTTTCCAATTCATGATTTCTGTAAATGATTACTTCTCCGTTTTCCCGCATTTCTCTTAAATTGAAATTCGGTTATCTTCATCTTCTCCATTGAGAAGTTTTCAGTTTTTCCAGTTCTTAATATCTTATCAGATTTTTTTCTACTTAGTTGTTTGAAATTTAATATGGTATTAGAGCTTAATCGCTTCCAGCTTTGAAATTTCAGGATTCTCAATTTCGTTTTTCTTTCTTCTTGCTTAGTTCTTCATAATCTTGGCAATGGCGACTGTCAATCCAGTTCCTGTTGCTTCTGGCAACCTGGTTCTTGTACAACCTGTACTCAAAGGGTTGATAACTATAATCATTGGAAGAGAGCAATGACAAAAGCGTTGTCATGTAGAGGTAAACTCTGTTATGTGGATGGTTCTTCAACTGAACCAGAGATTACAGATCCTGGTTATTTAAATTGGATGCAGATGAATGATCTAGTGCTATCTTGGTTGATAAATTCCATGATCCCATCTATTGCAGAGAGTGTAATGTACTTCGACATTTCATGGGAAATCCGGTTAGATCTACAAGACAGATTTGGTTGGGGTAATGCCTTCCAGTTGTCAAATCTGGAGGAAGAAATTGAGAAGGTTAAGCAAGGTAATCTTTCAGTCACCGATTACATTAAAAGGTTGAAGTCATTATGGGATCGATATCTGGTTTTGAGGCCGGTCCCACCTTGTACATGCCCAGCTTTGCACAACATGAGAGAATACTAGATAATGCATATACTACAAGATTTCTTAAGGGCTTGAATGGAAATTTTAGTAATATGAAATATCAAGTGCTGATGACCATGCCTTTGCCAAATGTGAAGACATCATTTGTTATGGCCTTGAATCACGAGCAACAGATGAACTATACAGATTCAAACACAGATTCTGTGGTGCTTGCTTCTCAAACTAATCAAAATGTTCAAGGAAGTGGCTATTCCAATGTTGTGACACAACCAAGGTATCCAAATCAAAATTAGAATTATAATCAAGGAAGGAGTCAAGGTAGAGGCAATGGTAGAGGACAATTCAATGGAAAGAGGCCCCAATGCACATTTTGTGGAAAAGAAGGGCACACTGTGGATAAATGTTACAAGAAGTTTGGTTTTCCACCAAATTTGAAGGGTTATGGTAGAGGTGCAGGTGGTCATATGGCCAATAATGTCAATCTCGATGATGCTGCAGATTTATCAAAGGATAATTCTTCTTACAGTGACAAGCAATCCAATGATTCAACACCTTTCTCTAAGTCACAATATGATCATCTTCTGTCCCTTATTCAAGGACTTGCCATCTAACAATCAATGTAATGCTATTGTGATGGCAGCTGGAGCTACTAGTCAAGGTCAAGGTATTTCTGGTAGTCTAAATCACTGGATTCTTGATTTAGGAGCTACAGATAATATTACTTTTTCTACATCACATATGTTTGATCATCATCCTGTAATTGACCTTAATGTTAGGTTACTAAATGGCATATCAGTACCACCACACACATTGGTAAAAATAAGATAAACGGTTTCATAATCCTGCACAATGTGTTTTGTATACCTAGTTTTAGGTTTAATCTAATGTCTGTGAGGAGACTGATACATGATAGCAAGATATCTGTTTCCTTTGATACTAATGGCTGTTGCAGGACCTCCTAACTTCGAGGAACATTGGTACGGCTGATTTGCAAAATGGACTCAACATAATAACTGTTGCTCCTCAACAATTTCCTTCTACCATCAATAATGTCTGTCAGTCATATAATAGTGCAAATACTCTGTTGTGGCATGCTATATTAGGGCATCCTTCAATGGACAGGATGAAAGCCTTTATAAGTATAGATGCCAACATTACAGTCCCAAAGCATCTTTGTACTGTCTGTCCTTTATCTAAACAAAGGAAATCTAAATTTCATGTCAGTACTCTACTTCTGTTTCTTGTTTTGACCTAATTCATGTAGACATTTGGGGCCCTAATATGGTATCTTCTGTGGATGGTGAATATTACTTTCTTTATATAGTTGATGAATATAGTAGATTCACTTGGTTATTTCTTATGAAAGCAAAATCAGAAGCTGACTCTTTATTACAACAGTTCTGTGTCTTTATGAAAACTCAATATGATAGATGTGTTAAAACAATTAGATCAGATCAAGGTGGTGAATTTAACATGAAATCTTTCTACAGATTGAAAGGCATAGTGCATCAGAAAGCTTGTGTTAGAACACCCCAACAAAATGGATTGATTGAAAGAAAGCATTAGCACATCTTGAATGTGGCAAGAGCTTTGAGATTTCAATCAAATGTACCATTAGATTACTGGGGACATTGTGTCAAACATGCTGTTTATTTAATCAATGTCACTCCTTCCTCATTACTTGATAACAAAACACCTTATCATTTACTATATAAGAAAGAACCCGCTTATGACAATCTAAAGATTTTGGCTGTTTGTGTTTTGTGTCAACTCAAGTGCTGGGCAGGGGTAAGTTCGATCCTAGGAGCAATCCTTTTGTGTTGCTAGGATATAAACCTCATATAAAAGGTTTCCAAGTCCTAATATCAAAACTAGATCAATTTCTGTTTATAGAGATGTAAATTTTCATGAACAATCATTTCCCTTTTTGATGCCACTAATGCTACTGATGATTCTTTGTGTCTACCATTGCCCTTGGCATATAGTGAACCGGGTGATTCATCTGCTGGTGCATTGGACAATCATTATAATGTAGCTGACTTTTTCGAAAGTCAAGATACATCAAAGGTGTCTGTTCAAATATCATCCAGTAGGCACAGATCCATTCCAACTTATTTGCAAGATTACGTGTACCATAATCCTGCTAATAGAACATCTCTTCATTCTTTGGCAAATGTGGTGTCTTATGACAACATATCTCCCAGCTATCAAGCTTTCATCGGCAATATCAATTCAGAATCAGAACCTTCCACTTATCAACAAGCAGCGAATGATCCTAATTGGCAACATGCCATGCAACAAGAATTACAAGCACTAGACAAAACCAACACTTGGACATTAGTCCAACCACCAAAAGGCATTAAACTAATTGGTTGCAAGTGGGTGCATAGGATTAAAAGGAAGTCAGATGGCACCATTGAGAGATATAAAGCTAGATTAGTGGCCAAAGGGTACACTCAGACAGAGGGCATTGATTTCTTAGAAACATTCTCACCAGTGGCCAAACAAACTACAATCAGACTCTTCCTGGCTTTGGCAGCACAACAGGGATGGCATTTACATCAAATGGATGTAAACAATGCCTTTCTACAAGGAGATCTGGATGAAGTGGTCTACATGAGACCCCCACAGGGTTTAAATAGCAATGGACTGGTATGCAAACTTAATAGATCTCTCTGGCTTAAGACAAGCTAGCAGACAATGGGATGCAAAACTGACTCAGAACTCTAGGAATCTAGATACTAGCAATCTCAAAATGATCACAACCTATTTACAAAAGGCTCAGGTCATGATTGTATTGCATTATTAGTGTACGTGGATGATATTGTGGCAGGAAGTCTCAATATTTCAGAAATCCAGGCACTACAGGACTTATTGCATAATGCTTCTACAATCAAAGACTTAGGCACTCTAAAATATTTTCTGGGATTTGAAGTGGCTAGGACTCAAGCTGGCATTGTAATCAATCAGAGGAAATATTGCTTAAACTTGCTGAGAGAGTTTGGTTTTTTAGAGTGCAAACCAGCTACTACACCAATGAATTCATCTCAAAACTTATCCACTGTTACAGCTCCACCATTATCCTCTAACATTGAATACATAAGTCTAATTGGGAAGCTGATATATCTAGGAAACACAAGACCTGATATGTCATTTGCAAGCAGCACATTGGCTTCTTAGGTATTTAAAATCATCTCCTGGCAAGGGCTTGTTCTTCCCCAGCATAGGACCAACCACACTCAAAGCTTTCAGTGACTCAAATTGGGCTGCTTGTGACAAGACAATGAGATCTGTAACAGGTTATTTGGTGTATCTAGGAGGTACCCTTATCTTATGGAAGTCCAAAAAAAACCCACAGTTTCAAGGAGCTCTAGTGAAGCTGATTATAGGGCCATGGCAGTCACATCTTGTGAGATCCAATGGCTCATATACTTATTAAAGGATTTTCAAATTCATTGCATAGACACAGTTCCACTGTATTGTGATAGCAATAGAGCATTGCACATTGTTGAAAATCTAGTGTTTCTTGAAAGGACTAAACATATAGACATAGACAGTCATTTTGTCAGAGAAAAATACCTAGACAAAACACCGAAACCTCTTTCAATCAACACTAAACAACAGCCTGCTGACATCCTTACAAAACCAGTAAATAAAGCCACTTTGATTAGACCGTTGCAAGCATTTCCTCTCAAAGACTTATATGAGATTAAAGAAGGATAGGTGGTTGTTTTGCAAGTTGCTCATGTTCTTATTCATCCCATGATCAGCTTGAAAGGGGGGTGTGTGTGAGATTAAAGAAGGATAGGTGGTTGTTTTGCTCATTAGAGCATTTTATCAAACACCTATGATATGCGTTGACAAGTTAGTTGCAAGTTAGTTGTAACAAAAATTGTGCTAATCCATCTAGTATAAATAGCAATTAGAGTTGTATAGAAATGTAATTAGAAATTTCAATTAAGTTTTCCAATTCAAGATTTCTATAAATGATTACTCCTCCATTTTCCCGCCTTTCTCTTAATTTGAAATTCGGTTATCTTCATCTTCTCTATTGAGAAGTTTTCAGTTTTTCCAGTTCTTGATATCTTATCAGATTGTTTTCTACTTAGTTGTTTGAAATTTAATAGTATTACTTGACAAATAGGAGAAAACTCAGATCATATTATCTTCTAGAATATTGAAGGAACATATTTGTTACCCTAACAATCATGGCCCAAGTACAATAATCAGGCCCATGACTTGGTTGCCAAGGTACTTAACTAAAAAGGTAAATAAGGATTAAAACACACACAATAAAAATTAATATAAGACTAGTACCATACTTTAACATAAGACTAGTACTATACTTTAACATCCCCCCCTCAAACGAAAGGTGGTGTCAACCACATTGAGTTTGTGCATGAATTCTGCAAATTTGGAGTGGGACAGAGGCTTGGTGAAACAGTCAGTAGTCTGGTCTGCTGAGGGAATGTAAGCAATAGTGAGAAACTTCCTTGCAACCAAATCTCTGATGTAGTGGACATCAAGCTCTATATGTTTTGTCCTTGAGTGAAAAATAGGGTTGTAGGCAAGTGCTTGGGTCCCAAGATTGTCACACCATGTGACTGGAACAGCTTGGAAAGGCCACTTGATTTCAGTGAGTAGAGACCTGAGCCATTGTACTCTGATCCCACATTTGTAAGAGCCCTATATTCACTTTCTGTACTGGATCGAGCCACATCTTGTTGCTTCTTAGAGCTCCATGACACAAGTGAATCACCTAAATAAACACAATAGCCAGCTGTAGATCTTCTGTCAATGAGATTACATGCCCAGTCAGCATCATAGTAAGCAATGAGATGGTGAGTTGGAGCAGCCTTGAAGTGCAGGCCATGTTGTAGTGTGCCCTTGACATACCTCAGAATCCTCTTGAGACATTGCCAATGAACTTCTCTGGGAGCCTGCATAAATTGACTTAAGACATTCATAGCAAAGGTTGGATCTGGTCTAGTGAGAGTAAGGCATTTCAAAGCTCCCAAGATACTTCTGTATAGTGAAGGGTTTGTCATGGGATGACTGTCCTCAGAGTAAAATTTGGCAATGGTAGTCAGAGGAGTAGGACATGGTTTCAAATTTCCCAGATTTAATCTATCCAGCAGCTGTGCAGCATACATACTCTGATGAAGAAACAAACCTGAGGCATCCCTGTAGGCTTCCAAACCCAGAAAGTGACTAATTAATATGGCCAAGATCCTTCAAGGAAAATTTTGAATGTAGTAAGTCAGTGAATCTTTTGATAACCTTACTGTCATTCCCAGTGATGAGGATGTCATCAACATATATAAGTACATACAGAATCTTGGACTACACAAATCGAGAACTGTCTGCCCTAGACTGTTTAAAATTCCACTGCACAAGTTGGTTTTTCAATGAATCAAACCATGTCATGGGGGCTTGCTTGAGCCCATACAGTGCTTTTTGTAAGCAACACACATAGTGTGGTTTATCTGCATCTTCAGGTTGAGGCATAAAGACTTGTTCTGTCAGATTCCCATTTAGAACGCATTATTTATATCAATTTAGTGTATGGGCCACTGTAAGGACACTGCTACATTAAGAATTACTCTAATTGTAGGAGCTTTGGCAACAGGGCTGAAGGTTTCAAAGTAATCAAGACCGTAGGTTTGACTAAAACCTTTGGCTACTAGCATTGCCTTGTGTTTGGAAACACTTCCATCAGTGTTTAGTTTTACTTTGAATACCCACTTGTTCCCAACCAGTTTCTGAAAGCCTTGAACTCCTCATCCGTTGTCTTCTTCCATATAGGATCTTTGAGGGCATTAGATGCCTTTGTGGGTTCTGTAGGATAAGGTAAGCATTTGCCATATGATACATAAGAGAAAATCTTTTTTGGTTTGAGGATTCCATCCTTAGCTTTAGTTCGCATATGATGTAAATTTTGAGGTGACTGTGATTGTGTGGAAGTGGAGGAAGAAGATGGGTGAGAATTTTCAGTGGATAAGGAAGGATTTGGATCTGGGGATTGACCAGAGGCAGTAGAAGCATGGATTGAGGTTGAAGAGTGTGATGAAGAGTGTGAAGGACTTGAAAGTGGGGCAGGACTTGGATGAGGATGAGTAGGATCAGGACTTAGATGAGGAGTAGGATCAGGTGATGAAGGTATTGTCTCTGGTGGGACAGTGATGGATGGTTGGATTTGTGCAGAAGATTCAGGATTGGTGTGGACAGTTCGAATTATAGGAAGGTAGGAAGTGGTAGGAAGAGTATGAATAACAGTAGCAGAGTGAGAGGTGGTAGACCTTTTTAAGGAAGGGAAATCAGATTCATTATTCTTGACATCTCTAGATATATATAGCCTTTGTGTGGTAGGGTCAAGACACAGAAAACCTTTATGGTTAGGACTCAATCCAAGGTAGATACATTTGGTGGTATGGAATTGGAACTTTTGGCTTTGAAAGGGTCTTAGGTAGGGTAAACAAGCACATCCAAAGACTTTCAAGCTAAGGTAGTCTGGTTGTCTCTTAAATAGTAGCTCAAAGGGAGATTTATGTCCTAAGAGAGGTGTGGGAAGAATATTTATCAGGTGTGTGGCATATTGGAAGGAATGCCACCAAAACTTGAGTGGCAATGAAGCCTTAGCCAATAAGGTGAGCCCCATTTCAGTGATATGCCTATGCTTCCTTTCAACCCTACCATTCTGACTGGGGCATGAGGACAGGGATGTCTAAAAACAATGCCAAGGTCTTTCAGGTGTGGTTCAAAAGTCCTAAACTCTCCTCCCCAATCAGATTGTAGACACTTAATTTTTCTGCTAAATTGATTTTCAACTAGAGCTTTAAAATGTATAAAGGCTTGCGAGGCATCTGATTTTAGTTTTAGAGGGTAAATCCAAACATGCCTACTAGAGTCATCAAGAAATTGAATGTAATATAGAAAGCCACTAGAGCTTTGAACAGGAGCTGGTCCCCACAAATCAGCATGAATGAGGTCTAACACATTTTCAGCCCTAGTGGCAGAGTTATGATAAGGTAGAGCATGCATTTTACCCATTTGACAAGCATCACAAAACACAAAGTCATATTTCAAAGTTTTATTGCATTTTTTAAGACAAAACTCAGAACACTAGCTAAAGGGTGGCCAAGCCTTTCATGCCAGAGATTTACAGACTCTCTCTTAACCTGACAACTACTAAAGGACTGACTCAAGGCTGTAGATGACTGAAGAGTAGCTGAAAGAGATTGATGAGGATGCTTGGATTGAGGAGAGCTTGAGGACAGAGTCTTGGTTGGAGGAATAGACAGCTGATATAGGCCATTCTTAACTTTGCCTTCCAGAAGGACCTTCCCTGTGATTTTGTCCTTAACAAAACAAGAATCAGAATGAAACTCAATATAGCACAAATTATCATGAGTTACCTCTTCTAGCACCAGCACCTCTATTTGTAGCAACATGGGCAGAATGCCCAAATTCTGAACCAACAGATGGATTAAAACGTGCAATTAAGTGATCATGTGCATGAAGTCGGGCTTGTACCTCTTGCCATGACAGAGATCCTATACGAGAGGTAAGATTGACAATGACTAACTCGTAATCCTTACCAAGTCCACCTAGTGCAGCAAGAATGAGTTCTGATTTAGTTATAGGATAACCTGCTGCAGTGAGTCCATCAGAATATGATTTCAATTGAGCTAGGTAATTCATCATAAACTTGTTTCCCTTCTCTGTTCTGGTTAGAGCAGTTTTCAATTGCAACATCTTAGCCTCAGATTGACTGTTGAAGAGTGTCTCGAGAGTGATCCAGACTTCTCGAGCAGAATTGCACCCAATAACCTCGGTAAGAGCTTGTTCTGTCATTTGACTCATGAGCCAGACCATGAGTAAATTATCTGTGGTGGTCCAGATCTCAAAGGCTGGATTCTTGACTGGAGTAGACATGGAGAAGGGGCCACCAACGGTGGTCATCACAAACTCTGGCGGTGGAGAAGTAAGACCAATTTCAACAAAGTCTTCCTAGTCCACAAAGTAATATTCCTCCTCTACATCGATTCATCGCATACATACTTGGAATATGATGAAACAACTACTTATAAAACTAAAAACTCATGCTTAAAACTTAAAGAATACTATACAAACTTACTAAGAATCGGAAATGCTGAAAGGTTGATAATACTTGCTTGAAATGCTACAAAAAATTTCTGTAACAACTGATTAATTATATTTAGAAGAGCATTGTCCTACCATCTTTAGATTATATTTCATTAACAGGGAAAAAAAAATTCCACTACAAGAAAAAACGTTTTTTTTTTTTTTTTTTTTTTTTTTTTTTTTTTGTCACATTAGCTTTTTTTCCACAGATAAAAAAGTGTGACGAATATATATTTAGACTCATTTATCACGCTACTGCGGTTAAAAGTAAATATATAATAACACTTTATTTCCTGGAAGCGAGCAACACTTTTATTTATGTGACAAAATGGTGTTTCTTATTAGAGTTTAGGAAATATTTTTGTGTATTGATTAATTGTAAAAGAGTAACAAAGAATGTATATATACTCCTACAATACATACAAAACATGTGCTGCTAAATGTACTCCTAAATATATGCTGAGAATAATACTCATTAATACAGAGATTATGAATTATATTTACTAATACCACCCCTCAAGTTGGACGAGGGAGGAGTCCTAACTTGTCACGTTGATGTTGAAAAGATGGACGAGGGAGTGACTTCGTTAGGCAGTCGGCAAGTTGATCAGAAGCGTTGACATGGGCAATGCGGAGGGAACCACGCTGAACCTGATCCCGAATATAGTGGTAGTCAATGGCCACGTGCTTCATACGGGAGTGGAAAACCGGGTTGGCACAGAATTGAGTAGTACCTAGATTGTCGCAATATATAACTGGTTGAGCACTCACAGGGAAGCCAAGTTCGTGCAATAAAAAGGTGATCCAATTCACTCGGCGATGCGGTACAAACGACCAAGATACTACTCACGTCGATGAGCAAGCAATGGTACTTTGCTTTTTCGAGCTCCACGAAATGGCATTACGACCAAGATAAATAATGTGAGCACTTGTGGACACATAGTTATCCTTGTCACCACCCCAATCAGCATCAGTAAAGGCATGTAAAAGGAGAGGAGAACGACAGTGAAGTTGAATACCATAGGTGGTAGTGCCAGCAACATAGCGAAGTAGACGCTTAACATACGACCAATGGACATCCGTAGGAGAGTGCATGAATTGTGACAACTTATTGACAGCAAACGCAATGTCCGGTCGAGTAAATGTGAGATACTGGAGGCTACCAATCACCATACGATAAGTGGATGGATCCGTAAGTGGAGTGCCCGAAGTAGATTTTAAATTTGAAATATCATCTGGGAGAGGAGTGTCAACAGAATTGGCATTTTGAAAGTTGACTTTCGCAAGAATTTCGGTCATATAACGCTGTTGAGAAAGTAGGACACCATCCGAATTCCGAATAATTTCAATGCCAAGAAAATACGTCAGTGGGCCAAGATCCTTGAGAGCAAATTTGGAGCCGAGAGACCCAATAAATTTTTCCAAAGCGACAGAGTCATTTCCTGTAACAATCAAATCATTGACATATACAAGCACATATAATAAAATATTGCCAGACTTGAAGGTAAACAGAGAGGTATCCGCATGGGAACTTTTGAAGCCAGAATGAAGAAGGAAGCATTTGAGTTCCTCATACCAAGCACGGGGTGCTTGCTTCAAACCATAGAGTGCCTTACGAAGCTTGCAAATGTGCGTTGGATGCGTAGAATCTACAAAACCTGCAGGTTGAGCAACATAGACAGCTTCTTGTAAGTGGCCCTGTAGAAAAGCATTATTAATGTCCAATTGTCGAAGAGACCACCCCTGCGTGAGAGCCAGCGTAAGAACAACACGAATGGTAGGGGGCTTGACAACGGGACTAAAAGTCTCATAATAATCTATGCCAGGACGCTGATTAAAGCCTTTGGCCACGAGACGGGCCTTGTATCTATCAATGGAGCCATCAGGGTGACGTTTCAACCGAAAAACCCATTTAGAGCCTATAACATTGAGAGAAGGATCATGAGGAACCAAATCCCAGGTATGGTTGCGAACGAGAGCATCATATTCTTCTAGCATTGCGGTTCTCCATTGGGGAATTTTGAGGGCTTGTGAGACGGTAGTGGGTTCAATGGCAGGGGAAGGTGTGAAAGTAAGTGTGGTGTGGAGGTTAAGCTTTTGGATGGGGCGGTGAATATTGTTTTGGGAGCGGGTGCGCATGGGATGAGGTGGTGGATGGGTAGGTGGTGGAGGAGGAGGGGAAGGTGGTGGTGAGGGTGTAGGGGAGGGTGAGAGCGTAGGAGGACTGGGAGGGGCGTCGGGTGGGGGTGAGAGAGATGGTTCGGCTGGGGAAGTGGATGGGGTATGTGGAGGAGTGTAAGGGGGAGGCGTGGGGAGCCAGTTGAAAATATGGGAGGAGGGGGATGAGTCGGGGACTGAGATGTGAGATTGATATGGGAAGACAGTTTCAACAAATTGCACGTGACGAGAGACATAAAGGCGAGAATTGATATTATCAAAGCAAAGATAGGCATGTTGTGTGAGAGAGTAACCGAGAAAGATACAAGGTTTGGAGCGAGGTTCGAGCTTGTGGGAATTATAGGGACGAAGCCAGGGATAGCACAGGCAACCAAAGACACGAAGTTTGGTGTAGTTGGGAGCTTGGTTAAAGATTAATTCATACGGGGAACGCATGTGGAGAACGGGGGTTGGCATGCGATTTATTAATTAGACAGCGGTAGCAAAAGCATAAGGCCAGAACGTAGTGGGGAGGCTAGCATGAGATAAGAGAGCGAGGCCAGTTTCGACAATATGTCGATGTTTTCGTTCAGAGACACCATTGTGTTCGGAAGTGTGGGGCGGAGTAGTGAAGAAAGAAATCCCATTTGTAGAAAGATAGGAAGTAAGAGCAATATATTCACCACCGTTATCCGAGTAGAGAACTTTAATGGGGGTATTAAAAAATTTCTCAACAATCGAACGAAAGCGGATGAAAGTGGAGGCAACATCCGATTTACGAGGGAGAGGATAAAACCATACATAACGAGTAAAATGGTCAACAAAAATAAGATAGTACTTAAATCCATCATCAGAATAAACAGGAGATGTCCATACATTTGTAAATAAATATTCAAGAGGTCGTGAAGACGACAAAGTAGAAATTTGAAATGGAAGTTTGTGACTTTTATTTTCCAAGCAAGCTGGACAATGCAACAAAGAGGAGGACGAAGCCTCTAAATTAAAAGTTTGAATAACTTTATTGAAAATTAAAGCAGCTGGATGGCCCAATCGGTGATGCCAAGTAGAGGATGGAGCTTTGGCGGACGCAAAGGCAAGCAGAGGTTGAGAGGGTCATTGATAAAGTCCATTCTTAGCCGGACCACGGAGGAGAATTTGTTGCGTCTGGATGTCCTTCACAAAGAATTCAGAAGGTAAGAATTCGACTGATAAGTTATGGGAACGACATAATTGAGAGATATATAATAAATTAGTAGACATGGAGGGAACACAAAGCACATTACGAAGAGATAAAGATTTAGAGTTAGATAAGGGAAGGGAGACTGAACCAGTATGAGTGATGTTAAGAGGCTTACCATCACCAACCGTGATATCATCGGAGCCAATATAGGGCGAGTGCAGAGAAAGATTCTGGAGATCATTGGTGACGTGATTATTTGCTCCACTATCCAGGAGCCATTGAGGGGCATCAGATGGGCCAGACTCGGTTTGGGCAGCTACATGGGCTTGAGGCCGAGGGGAGTAGTGAGGCCTAGAGTTGGAGGAGGTGTGAGATGCTAGAGTTTGAAGCTGTTGAATTTGCGGGCAGAATTTAGCCGAGTGTCCCTGAGTATAACAGTATTGGCATTTGCCAAGATAAGGGCGAGGAAGGAGTTGGAGGATTGGGCAGACTGATTTTGGTCGTGTGAGGGTCGGTAAGGCTGATTTTGGTGATGGGCCGGGCTGTTGTTGAAGTGATTTGGCTGCTGATGGTGGCGGGAATTGGGCTGGGAATTTTGTGGGTTGCGCCAGTTTTGGGAGGAGGGAGTGGGAAGTAGGCCAGGACGGTTTGAAGCATGGTTGTAGGTTGCGGCATGGGCTGTAGCAGGGGAGAATGGTGTAGTGGGCTGTTTGGTAATCTTAAAGTTGAGTAATTTTTCATGTAATTCATCAAAAGTAATGAGGATTTTTCGTGCTTGAATCACTCTAGCAAAATCAGCATATTCATCACCAACATTATCAAGAATAATATCAACAAGTTCATCATCATCCATAGGCTTATCAATTAAAGATAGTTCATCAGCTTTACTTTTAAGAGCATGCATAAATTCAGAAATGGAATAGGACCCACGTTTCATGGCTTTTATATTGTCTCGTAGTGTTCGAACACGACCACAAGAGGCTTTAGCATAAGTGTTTTTCAGAATTTCCCAAGCATCATGAGAGGTAGAGGCTTTGCGAAGGAAAGAGACTACCTGGGGGGTGCACGCAGCAATGATCGTGTGAAGGAGAAGAGAATCTTGACGTTTCCACTTAGTGTAATCCGTGTTCACCTTTTCACTCCCATCGGCAGCCTTGACAGTTTTTGGAGGTGCCGTAATGGTGCCATCGACGTAGCCCATGACATCATAGCCGATGAGGAGAGGCTCCATTTGAGTAATCCAGATGCTGTAGTTAGAGGAGTCCAATTTGATTGGGGTTTGGACCGCAGAGTTGAAGGTGACAGGAGATGTGTCCGCCATTGAACCGCCGAGAGAGAGGATGATCGGAGAATGGAGGATGGAGGATGAAGAAGAATGGCGGCTAGGTTTTCGAGAAGGGCAATGCAAGAGAGAATTATCTCTGCTCTGATACCATATTAGAGTTTAGGAAATATTTTTGTGTATTGATTAATTGTAAAAGAGTTACAAAGAATGTATATATATACTCCTACAATACATACAAAACATGTGCTGCTAAATGTACTCCTAAATATATGCTGAGAATAATACTCATTAATACAGAGATTATGAATTATATTTACTAATATTTCTCTTGTAGTGTGTTCATCCATAGTCATGATATATGTACGTATAATTGTATAGATACATAACCTATATTTAAAATAAAATAAATGAAGGGGAGTGATAGATTTATTGAATAACAATATATTTTGTCACTGAGTAAAATGAATCATTACAGGAGTTTATATAGCTAGCCACAAGGCTATAAACGTAAATACAAAGATAATTAAATATAACTATCGTCTAATACGCTCCCTCAAGCTGACGGCGCTGTGCGAAGGCCAAGCTTGGAAATGAAAGCAGAAAAAGACAAACGGGGCAGTGGCTTGGTGAGGACATCGGCCAACTATCAGCAGTAGCTACACGAGCAACACGAACAAGTCCTCTCTCAACATGCTCACGAATAAAGTGATAATCTATAGCAACATGCTTCATGCGCGAATGAAACACTGGATTGGTGCTTAGGCGAAGAGCACCTAAATTATCACAAAAGATCACTAGTGTGGTCTGAACCGAAAAACCGAGATCTGCAAGCGGAAAGGTCAGCCAAGCAATCTCTGCCGCAGTATCAGCAACACATATGTATTCAGCTTCGGTGGACGAACGAGCGACTGAGGTCTGCTTCTTGGAGCTCCAGGAAATCGCATTTCTGCCCAAGAAGACTATATACGCAGAGGTAGACGTATAACCTGCTTCCCTATTCCCCCCAGTCAGAATTAGAGAAAGCATGCAGAGCCAACGCTAAATCTCGATATAATCTGAGACCCATAATGGCGGTGCCAGACAAGTAACGCAACACACGTTTGACTAACATCCAATGGTACTCAGTCGGAGCATGCATAAACTGAGCGAGCTTATTCACGGCAAACTGAATGTCAACCCGTGTAAAGCATAAATATTGTAAAGCCCCCAAGATTTGGCGATACTGAGTAGGGTTGGAGAAAGCTGGAGATGCAGCAGGATCACCAGAAAAAGCATCAGCAGGCATAGGCGTGGAGACAGGTTTGGATTCCTCCATATGGACCTGAGATAATAACTCACGAGTGTACCTGGTTTGTGTGAGGAGCATGCCCAGAGGAGAATGTGTGACCTCAACCCCCAAGAAATACGATAAGAGACCCATATCCTTAATAGAGAACCTAGAAGCAAGCTGATCAATAGTACCCTGAACCTGCTCAGCCGAGCTACCTGTAACAATAATGTCATCAACATATACCAAGAGCATAATAATACTGGTGGACGTGCGACAAACAAACATCGACGAATCAACAACCGAATTAAAAAAACCCGTAGTAAGAAGAAAATTTTTAAGCTCATGGTACCAGGCACGAGGTGCCTGCTTAAGGCCATAAATTGCCTTACGAAGCTTACACACAAATGTGGGTTTAGTAGCATCCTCAAACCCAGGCGGTTGACTCATATAGACATCTTCAGCCAGTGTCCCCTGCAGGAAGGCATTGTTGACATCAAGCTGGCGAAGGCACCAATCCATGGAAACCGTAATACTAAGAACAAGTCGAATCGTAATGGGCTTAACGACAGGACTAAAGGTCTCAAAGTAATCTAAACCAGGCCGTTGCGTAAACCCTTTGGCAACCAGCCGAGCCTTGTACTTGTCAATTGAGCCATCCGGTTTCGCTTAATTCGAACACCCACTTACGCCCAACAATGTTTAAATCGACGACGGGGAACTAAGGACCACGTATCATTGCGGTTAAGCGCACTATACTCGTCGACATCGCAACACACCACTGCGGACACTGCAAGGCCTGCTTAAGGGTAGAGGGCTCGGTTTCAAGGTAGCGGTTTTGTAACTGAGCTTGGAGGTTGAAGATGGTACGAGGTTTGTATATTTGGTTTCTAGAGCGAATTGTCATAGAATGTGTTGGTGGTGGGGGAGGAGGTGGAGAAGCGGAGGTGGAAGCACTGCTGGAGGCATTGGATGAGGGAACAGGAGATGAAGACAAAGGAAGGCTATGGGATGGAGGGCCAGTGCTCTCGGGTTGGGGCACGGTGTTCTCGGTTGGGGGGTTGCCGTAGGGGGGAGGTGATGGACTGGAACCGCAGCAGGCTCAGAATACTCAGGTGGTAATAAGGCTAATAGAGAAGGTACATAAGGGTCTATAGGAATGGTAGCAAAAGGAAATATATCCTCCACAAAGCGAACATCGCGGGATGTGTACAGACGGAATGCAGATAGATCATAGCAAAGGTAGGCACTTTGAGTGAGGGAGTAGCCAAGGAAGACGCAAGGTTTAGAAGGGGACTCAAGTTTGTGATTATTGTATGGTTTAAGCCATGGATAACACAGACATCCAAAGACTCGAAGTTTGGAATAATTAGGAGGGTCCGAGAAGAGCTTAAGATGAGGGGAGATCATGTCAAGATTTTTTGTAGGCATACGATTGATGAGATAGACAATTGACTTGACAAAGATATGACCAATAGGTGATCGGCATGGAGGCATGAGAAAGAAGAGCTAAAGCGCGCTGGTGATGTGCGATGACGCTGTCGAGAGATACCATTGTCTTTGAGGTGTGTAGGTGGGAGACGTGAAGTGGGAGATGCCGTGGGCAGCAAGAAAGGGGCGCAGTTTTATATACTCAGTGCCATTGTCAGAGTAAAGAGTTTTGATAGGAGTATCTAACAATTTTTCGACATACGTTTTGAATTTGACAAAGGTGGAATAAACATCAGATTCAAGCTAACGGATATATCCAAATGAAGTGAGTAAAATGATCAACAAATAAAATGTAATACTTGAAACCATCAACTGAATAAACTGGGGATGTCCAAACATCTGAATAAATGACGGTACATAATGTTGAATCAGAAAAAGGGAGCCGGTGGCTCTTATTACAAAGGCAGGAATCACAATAAGTAGAAGAAACAGAAGATAATTCTAAAAAATTATTTTTTGCAAGATTTTGAATGATAGGAAAAGCTGGATGGCCGCAGCGACGATGCCAGGTAGCAGCTGAGGCTTTGGACGCAGAGAAGACGAAGAGAGCTTTTGAAGACCACAGATAGGCCCCATCACTGACTTGTCCCTGGTGGAGGCATGTTCTCGTCTTCAAATCCTTCACCAAAAACGAGTCAGGTAAGAATTCAATAGTTACAGAATTGTCAGTACAAAATTTTTGAACCGAAAGTAGATTTCGAGAAAGAGAGGGAACACAGAGGACATGATTTAATTTAAAGGAATAGAGGGAGGTAGAGCCAATGTGAGTGATAGCCAAGGAGCTACCATCACCAATGACTATACTAGCCGTACCTTGATAAGGGGAATGCAGAGAGAGCAGGCTGAGCTCCTGTGTCATGTGGTGAGAGGCACCACTATCAAGCATCCAGGGAGCAGAAGGATCAGAGTATGGCACAGGATAACTGGAAGCAGTATGCTGAGCAACATGAGCATGGGGAGGTGGGGGAGGCCGAGAGCTGCCTTGGTTGCGAGGTGGGCGGGGGAGATTGTTGTAGAGGGGATAAGCTGTGCAGCGGATAGCAACGTGACCTTGGACACCACAGAGTTGGCAGAAGCCTTGATAGCCTTTGGAATTACGAGCAGTGGGATTTTTGGAGGAGTGATTGGGGAGGGGAAGGTCATGTGGTCTCGGGTTGGGGATTGGGACTTGCGGCATGATGGGTGGGGGCGGGGTGGTTGGGGAGAGGGATAATAGGATGTATTGGGAGAAACATGCATAGGACGGGGTTGATGGTAGGCGGGGAAAGCGAGTGTGCAGGGGGGGTGTGACAGACTGACTTTGTGCAATCGACGCCTCATGCATTAACAATTTCTCATGTAACAAAGGCATAGCAATAGTATCATCACGAGCCTGAATGGCGCTCACAAGATCCTTATATTCACTACCGAGATTTTTTAAAACAATTTCAACTAATTCATCATCAGGTACTTTAGCATCTAAAGACGCCAGATCATCCGCAATAGTTTTAATGGTTGTGAAATATTGAGAGATGGACATTGTACCTTTAGTAATAGAATTCAAACGCAATCTTAGATAGCGAGTACGGCCCTTACTTTGTTTCCCATATGTGTCGAGGAGGGTATCCCAAGCTTGCTTCGAATTAGTCGTGTGCTGAATAGAAGCAACATAATTTTTGTCAACCGAGCCGATAATGAGATGGTGAATGAGAGCATCCTGTTGAACCCAGAGTAAATGCGCTGGATTGGACACACAACCGCAAGCGGGATCGGGTAGGACAAATGGTCGGCTTGGGTATATCACCGTGATATATCCTATGAGACCATGACCGGTGAGGAGGGTGGTCATCTGCAGCTTCCAAGCGGAGAAATTTTTGTCATCGAGTTTAATCGGTGCATTGACGGCAGGATTTAGGGAAACAACAGAGGGGGCTGCAGCAGGCGGAGCAGCGGCAGCAGTGGAAGACGCCGAATCAGCGGTTGAAGAAGGAGTGGCCATGGCGGGAGGCGGCGGCCTAGCGGCGCCTAGGTGGTCGCGGCAACTAGGGCTTGATTAACGAAAAAATTTTTGGTGGATCGAGAAGCTCGATACTGTGATAGATTTATTGAATAACAATATATTTTGTCATTGAGTAAAATGAATCATTACAGGAGTTTATATAGCTAGCCACAAGGCTATAAACGTAAATACAAAGATAATTAAATATAACTATCGTCTAATAGGGAGTCTTAGGATATTTACGTATTTATTATATTTGTATTTAATGTGTATATGTAATTATCTTGAGTAGCTTCCCGAATACTTGTAGGACATTCTACATGTGTGTATAAATACTTGTATCATGCATATCATTCATTCAATCAATATACAGAAAACACTTCCCACCAATTATTCTAACATGGTATCAGAGAAGGATGTCATGAGTTCAAACATCGCTCCCATCATAATTAAAAAAAAAAAAAAAAAACCTATAATTACAAGTGTTGGGTCTATCTCCATTCTTATAGGTCCACACATGCCTCTCTCCCTTTTTATAGACTCACGCGGCCTGTCTCTCTTTTCTCTTATAGGCCCAAATTTGAGGGGGCGTATTGAGATTTTAATATTAGGTATTTAACTCCCCGTTATCTTAAGCTTTTGGGAGAGATGATAACTCAACTGGAAGCAATATTCAATTAAGTTTTTTTTTTTTTTAAATTCAATATTCAAATCTTGATAACATCACTCAAGTATAAGCATAGCATCATGTTTAATTTTCTAATTTACTATTGTAATTGGTATACTTCCTACCACATTCCTTCTTGTGTCTGACAGCAAGATTCCTGATAATATTATAGCGAAAGAATACTCACATGTCAATGCCACACCTCAAATTCAGTTATCGGGCTTTGACTGTTTTTTTTTTTTTTTTTTTTTTTTTGGAGGGAAAAAGGAAAGAAATTTCATTATTCTTAATGTTTTGAAATTTAAGGTTTTATTGCATTAATTTCTATTTGGTGGTTAAATCACTATGACAACGAACAAAGAATTAAATTTCCACTCTTCTATCGTTTTTAACTCTTCATTCCTTTCCAATAATATAAGTTTTTTAAACTATCAATTTATCATTTATTATCTTTTCTTTTGTCTTATCATTAATTTACTATACTTACATTAATTTACAATCATTACATTAATAACAGTTTGAAGTTTTATTTTAATTTTAATTATTTTTTTTCACAAAATTAGGGAAGAGAATTTTATTACATTGGGGGGATGAGGTTGTGAATCGATCCATTGTTCCAACCAGGATGTGCAATGATCTTTATCATTAAGCCATATCCGATTGCTAGGTGTTTTAGACATTTTCCTCTTAATATTTATGATATTTGTCATGTTTCTTAATCAATATGAAACCCCATGATAAGACTTATATTTTGAGACGAAGGTTGTAGTAAATAATACTCTCTCATACCCAAATATTATGACTTTTGAGTTATCCATACTATTTGACAATGCTCAAAATCGTCAGTTATGAAATCTGGATGAGAACCGGGCAATTTGAATTCGTCAGGGATAACCCAACAACTTTAACCAGTGGATATAGTGATTGATTATAGCTGAGTCAATGCGAGATTGACTTTCTACGTACCTAGAAGATTTGGGATCTAGCTATTAATGTAATTATGAAGATTGAAGCCATTGAAGTCATGGTCAATGACCTGTAGCATTTATGAGGGAAGACATGTCCCTGCATGCTTGAATCATTGAACTGTTACAAGATTATGGGTTGAAATTAGTTGATTGTGTAACCATTATCTAAGTTCGTTGTAGACTTGTACCGAGCTGTGTGTACTAGGACAAAGGTGAACTTGCACTAGGGGTGTAATCGAGCTCGACTCGACTAAAAAAGTTTGGGCTCGAAACTCGGATCGAGCTCAATCGAGCCATAAAAAGGCAAGATCAAACTCGACTCGCTAAGTACTCGACTATGTTGCACGGACACCGACACGGACACGGCGCACGACACGACACGGACACGGCGACACGGCAACTTTCAAAAATATAGGACACGACACGCCGGGACACGTGAGTATATATATATATATATATATATATATATATATATATATATATATATATATATATATATATACAAAAATATATATAAAAAAATACAAAAATACAAAAAAATATTAAAAAAATATAAATAGCCGTGTCGGAACGTGTCCCCCGTGTCGGGACGTGTCGCTCGTGTCGCCTCCGTGTCCTTGCCGTGTCCCCTGGCGTGTCGCGCCGTGTCCCCCGGCGTGTCGGTTTTAAAATTTAATTTAACATTATTTTAAATCAACCGACACGTGTCCGACACGCGATGTCGGACGCGCGTCGTGTCGTCGGGCGCGTGTCGGATACGGGCGCCGTTACCCATATTGGAGTGTCGGTGCATCATAGGTACTGATATAGCTCGCTCGCTTGGCTTGTAAGCTCGATTATTTTGTTAGAATTCATTTAATTTTTAATTAATGTGGTATGATCGAGCTCGACTCGTCTAATACTCGACTCGAATAATATTTTTTGAATTATAAAAAACAATATTTTATAAGAAAATTAATTAATCAAGCTCGATAAGCTCGCGAGCTACTCGATTATTATACTTTAAAACTCAAGATCGGCTTGATTAATTATTCGACTAGCCCGACTCGAGCTCGAACTCAAAAAAAACTGAGGTCAAACTGTTTTACGTGTCGAGTACGAGTAGCTCACGAGTAGACCAGCTCATTTACAACCCTAACTTGCACCATGTCGGTGGTATGAGATGGTAAGTATCTTTACTTCGAAGTAATCATACAAGACGAAGGACGACCTGAGGCATGTTGATGTTTTAAGAGTGCCCTGCACTTCATAATGGCTATATTCGGAGGTCAGTGTATGTCTGAGGTCAGTGTATCGTTTATTAGTTCCCAGCTAGGTGCACCATAAGTTCATTATCTTGGGCTCAAAACTCGGATCGAGCTCAATCGAGCCATAAAAAGGCAAGATCAAACTCGACTCGCTAAGTACTCGATATAGCTCGGCTCGGCTTGTAAGCTCGATTATTTTGTTAGAATTCATTTAATTTTTAATTAATATGGTATGATTGAGCTCGACTCGTCTAATACTCGACTCGAATAATATTTTTTGAATTATAAAAAACAATATTTTATAAGAAAATTAATTAATCAAATAATTATTTAATCAAGCTCGATATGCTCGCGAGCTACTCGATTATTATACTTTAAAACTCAAGATCAGCTTGATTAATTATTCGACTAGCCCGACTCGAGCTCGAACTCAAAAAAAAACTGAATTCAAACTGTCTTACGTGTCGTGTACGAGTAGCTCACGAGTAGACCAGCTCATTTACAACCCTAACTTGCACCATGTCGGTGGTATGAGATGGTAAGTATCTTTACTTCGAAGTAATCATACAAGACGAAGGACGACCTGAGGCATGTTGATGTTTTAGGAGTGCCCTGCACTTCATAATGGCTATATTCGGAGGTCAGTGTATGTCTGAGGCCCGTTTTTCTTATAAGATCCAATTTGTGCCTCTGAGTGCCTAGTGTATGATTTCGGGTCATACTCATGTCAAATACCCCCTAGATCTAAACTAGGACGCGGATCGTAAGTTAGGTATGTTCAAACGTCTTTGATATGCATACGTATTCCAACCGTCTTTTAAATTTTAAACCTTTTTATTAATTTTAATCTAGTACCCTTGATTCAGGAGATCTCGTTTCATGCGTTTCTCATAATTCGAAATAAGGACATTCGTGCCAAGTTGCACCTCTCTTGCGTAGAGGACATTCGCTCTACCCTCACCAAGGTTGCTATGGATGAGGCGTGTCAGAAAGTTGACATTGATGTGGAAGTCTTTAGTCCTTGCCTTCAAGGGCGGCTGCAGGATTTTTGAAATTGTGGTCAGAAATTTATCATTTTTTTCCGTAACACACATATATTTGGATATTCAATTCTATACATGTAATTATCGGGAAACAGATAAAAACAAGTGGTCAATACGTAAAAATAAGGGGGTCAATACATAAAAATAATGGGTCATTTTAAAAATATATGTGTTTATAAAAAAATTCTCTACTATTTGTAAACAATACTTTTATTCTAGAGGGTCAGCCGCACCTGCATTTGGCAATGTAAAGTCGCCTGGCTTGCCTTCCAACTTCTAATCACAGGACTGTCAATCCTGCAGAGGGTTTCCTAGCCTTTTAGAAGGAGCAACTGATGGGAGGTCTTCGGCTGCCATATAGGTAGGGGTGATCATGGGTTGGTTTGGATTGGTTCGGTCTGGTTTTGAAAGACTCTGGTCGGTTTGGGGCATATATCATAATTTGTATCCCAAACCAAACCAAAACAAAGTCAACCCCAATGGTTTGGTTCGAACTGATTTCGGTTTGGATTTGGTTGGTTTCGGTTTAACAAGGCTAATCTTAAAAAAATGACAAAACCATTTTTTTTATACATAAACTCTAAATAACTACATCCACACTAAAATAAATCACAAACTAATGGTTTGGATGACATATTTTACATCAATGGCAAAAGAAAATTAAATTCTACATTCAGCCTTATCAATACGGTGCCATAATTGATAGTTCCATATTTCAATTACATACTTTAATCACAACAAAATAATATAAAAACAATAAGTAAATTTAAAAAAAAAAACTAACAACACATTACATAGTTCAACTACAAGCAACGTTCCATAGTTGCATACTTACATACATGCATTTACTCACTTACATATTTCCATAAATAAAAAAAAGCAAAAGGTTGTACACGGTACATCGGCCTAGCGGTTATCTAGGTTATACCCTGACAAGACGATCTGGGTTCGAGCCCTGCCTGAGACATTATTAGTGTGTGTTAAACCTTTCCACCAAAAAAAGAGCAAAAGGTTGAATGTTGACACAACAAAATAATCAAAACACCATGAACATCTTCCAACCAAAACAACATAGAAAACCATAGCAAAAACAAGCATACAATCCAACTCCAACGTCAGCCAACAAAACCTACAACCTCCAGGCAACACTTTCTCTTGAGATATGCAAGATGGACGGAGGAGGCGAGAAGCTTTGGTTGCGGTAAGGTTTAGGTTTAGGGTGAACGACAATGAACGTGAACGAGGGTTAAGTCAATTGGTTTAAGATGGACTATACTCTAAATGGTGTGTTGTGGACTACTGGACTAAATGGTGTGGCCCGAGAGTCCGAGACTACTAGATTATTGCATAATGGGATTGGGTTGGTTGGGTATATTATATTTAATGTATAAGAAATCCGGTTTGGGTTCGGGTTGGATTGAGAGTACTTAAAAATATCCGAAACCAACCCAATGCAATTCGGTTTGATTCCTAACGAAACCAATTCACTTAGTTTGGTTAATTTTGGATTGGTTCGGGTTGGTATACGGTTAGGTTTGATTTTTGGTTTTTTTGCTCAGTCATTGTCTGTCATTGATCCTGATCTTTTTACAAGTTCAACTCAGCTCAAATCACCCCAACAGAATACTAATTGTGGTGGGATTTGCTTTGTTGTGTATCTATTTAGGGATTTCTTCAATAAGACGAACTCCGGGCAATCCCTTGAGTGGTTTTGTCTTACAACCGGAGGCAGGGCCGGTGTTGAGAGGATTTTGCATCATTTAAATAAAAGAAAATTTATAAACCCTAACTTAGATGCAAAACTAACTCCTAACCGGCCAAACACCGGGTAGTTGATAATATAGCGAGATAAGTAAAGGGTCGATCCACAGGAATTGGGTCATTGAAATCTAATTTCATTAACTCTCTCAATTGTTACTACTAATTATTACTAAACCTAAACTAAAGCGGAAAATAAACTGACAGAGGATTTTTAGTCCAAAGCCGTGAAACACATAATTAAGAACAAACAAATAAGAACAACACGTAAGATAAAAACAAATCCTAAAGCTAAGGAAAACATAAAAACGACCTAAACTAAGGAAACATGAAATCAAACAACGTACAAACCATGTAATTTCAATCCTACCTGATCATCTCATGATTTTAACTCGAATTGTGGTTTCACCTTACGAAGATATGAATCCTACTTTCGTAGTAATTCGCCTATCAATCTCATCATCTTTCGATCTATAGAGATTAACGCATATAAAACAAGGTGTAAGATCTTTCAATCTAATAACCTAGATAATCAACCTATCAACTTTCGTTATGTCAAGGTTAAAAATCACATCTTTTCTATGGTGATCTAACCTAACAAAGATTCTCATCACGTTAAACAACAATTAGCAACCAATCTCTCGATCTAGTCACACATGGCATGATAATTGCATAGAAAAAATACAAAACGAATCATAAATCATGAAGATAAAACAGGATCGAATTAATTGCGAACAAACTCACGGGGTTTGATACAATAGTTTGAGCTCCATGAATCAACAAGCAAAACAAAGGACGTAGCTTAATCTAACCCTCGATCACCCGAGCACAAGGCTCGGGTGACCGCCTCAAGCTCCCAAAGAAGTGCTACGGTCACCGCTTCCCTTTTAAATTATGTATGTGGAATTACGAGTTGTATTGTGAATGAATATGTTTTGGGGCAAATGGTATTTATAGAAAATTAGATGCGCAGACTTTCTCGAACGCCGGTTTCATGCCTCGAACGCTGTTCTATGTTGTGGAACGCCAGCCCATTTCTCGAACTCCGCCTACAAGCTTTTGAGAGCTCAAGATTGCTTTCACTGAACGCCAGATTTATATTGGAACGCCAGCCCATGCTTGAACGCCGGTTCGCTTATTCCTGAGTGAAACGGATTTGATCATTGTCTTTATCTCTTAACAACCCATCCTTATCTTTTTCAGTAACAAACCTTATCTCTTGGATATTCTAGATGATTCATGACTTGCTCTCCTTGATCTTATCCCTTGCCACTTGTCAATTCCAAACTTCAACACTTGTGAGCTCCTAATTAATCAATGAATAACACCAAAATGTAATACAATTCCAAAATAATAATAAATCATCATTTAAGCACTAAATTTGATACATTTTGAAATTAACTCATTAAAAATATCATTTGCTCAATATTTAAATATAAATCTCAATTTCTATGAAAAACATAAGAATATGGGGGAAATTGATATAAAATATATCGTTAAAAATCGTATAATTTGACCGAGAACAGCCGGCCCTGGCGTTTTTTGGGCTTAAAGCAAAGTTCCCGAATTGGGCCTTTTAGTTGAAGTTGTTTTTTTATAAAAACATGCTTATCGCGTGTTTAATATCCGTAAATACAAAATTCAATCTATTGATAGCCTCAAAACATACCTACAAAATAGTCTTTTCTAGCATATTTAGAAACAAAACCAAATTCATATGTATACACAAAACTGTTAGATATTTTTTCATAAATAAATGTTTGATTATCGTTTGCATACGAGTTGTCATACGAATTAATGTTATCGCAACGAAACGGGGTTTGAATCCATGCTCCTTTTCAGATTCTGAATTTCGAACTGATGCACATCTGCGTGCGAATGGTGATAACCCTTACCTTTTCGTGTAGGAACACCTCAGTTTGAATTGAGCTTCCTTCAGCCTATAAAAAGGCATAGTATGCATATGAATTTTACACAAGTTTGAAAGCCTCATCAGAACAAAAATTTAGGCCTTTATAAAAAAAATTTAACATATTATATTAGGTTGGATCGGATTGAATCTAGACAAAATTTTGTTTCTTTTAGCAAAGATACGCATGTTGGACCTTTCTCAAGACTGGCTGAACTTTAAGACCATGCCTCTCTTTGATCTCACTATTGCGCCGGCCCTGACCGGAGGAGTGGTCAAAACAACTCAAAAGCCGTTAATTAAGAATGTAGGGTGCTACATGATTAAAAAACTTCCGTACGTAGGAAATGGAAAAAGTTCAATAATGCATGATGGAGCGGTGGCCGGTGGGATGGGAAGAGCCAGCTCACAAAGGATAAATAAACCGTACGTCTAAGTCGAAACTTCCGTACGCAGAATCTGAACAAAATTGAAGAGTTCAAATAATTATAGAGCCAGCTCATAAGGAACTAATATGTAAGGGTAATGGGTAACCAAATGCTGTTGAGAAAATTAATATAATGTGGTTTTTTGCGAGGAAGCGATCAATTATTAGAATGAAAATATATTGTAGCTAGTAAAAAGATATCAGCACACTGCTGGCTTTGAGATTGCAAAGTAAGTTGTGTTGGAGGAGTAGGGGGGATGATCCGTGTGGATAAGTCCCAGAAACGTCTCATTTCGCATTAAGAATTCATCTTCATTTGCAGGGGATGCACAATCTCGAGTGACGGGCGATAGTTTTAAAGATTTTTTTTCGAAAAAAACACTACTATAATCGCAAAAAACACGATTATAGATTTCAGTTTATATGATAATAAAAAAAAATACTCTATATCGCATTATTTGAACACATTAACACTTCTACATTTATCAATAAAGGTTTAAAACACTACAAACAATGTTTTTGAAGGAAACCAGTATTACGAAATCGATTAATATTTTTTTTAAATGTTTCATTTTGATAATAACTATGTATTTTTATTTATATGATAAATGTTTTAGGTCAAATTATCGTATTATTATAGATGATAGGAGCGAATATAACTTTTATAGAGGGCGAAAAAAGAAATAACATATATATAGTACTGTATTCTCCGGATCTATGGGAGGTGACTGGCCCCGTCCACCATGGGTTTATCCACCGCTGTTCATGTGCCGTAAGATCTAGGTTTGTGTTAGGAGATAAGCGAAAATATATACTCTATTCGTTCCTAATTTCCTAGTTTTCAAAAATAAAAATTTCTTTTTATTTTTCCTACTTCCATTTGCAAAGCACTATTTATTGTGTATTTCTAAATCTATTATTATTATTTATTAAGAGTTGTGAGAGTAAAAATAACATTGCATTAATTATGTTCAATGGATGTTACTGTCAATTTTTACATTGAAGTCAATGCATTAATTTTTGGAAAAATTAGTTATAAGGCCGTCGCTAGAGACTTAATGATCATTTAGGACACTCCGAAATCTTATTTAGTCATAAGGACATTCTAATTTTAAGAAGGAAACTTATTTAGTTAAGGACATTCTAATTTCATGTGGATAAAGAAGAAGAAGGGAAAAAAAGGAAGGAAGGAAGAAAAAAAAAAGAAGAAAAGAAGATGAAGCGATGGAGCTGATGTTTGTTTGTTGTTGTTTTTTTTGTTTTTTTAAAGAAAAAAAGATGAAGCGCTGGTGTCTGATGCTTCAGACATCAATGTCCTTGTATCAGACATCAATGTCCATGCATAAGTCATCAATGTCCTTGTATCAGACATCAATGTCACTGCATAAGTCATCAGTGACATTGATGACTTATGTAGTGACATTGATGTCTGATGCAGGGACATTGATGACTTATGCAGTGACATTGATGTCTGATACAAGGACATTGATGACTTATGCATGGACATTGATGTCTGATGCATGGACATTGATGTCCGATGCAGTGACATTAAGCTAAACAAGATCGTCAAATGATTCAAGATCGTGTTAAAGAATTGAGGGATTCCACAATGAATCCAATTATCAGGAGGGCACAAACAACGTGTGGCCATTACAAGAGTCATAGTGAAGAGTCTTTGTAGTTTCACCAAACTTGTACTTCTATCCATATTAAAAGCACCACATTTGGAGAAATGCAAAACAAGAGCAGAGCTGACTGATGCAGTTGTTAGGTTTTATGTAGTGACATTGACGACTTATGCAGTGACATTGATGTCTGATGCAGGGACATTGATGACTTATGCAGTCACATTGATGTCTGAAGCAGTGACATTGATGACTGTATTTATAATTATATAACTGATGCAATGATATTGATGTCACTGCATATACAAATTGATACACACATTTGATAACTTTTTAAAGTAACTTTATTTCTTTATTATCTTTAAATATTTGATTGATGTTGGTTTATTTGATTAGTGTTGGTTTAAATTTTCGATAACTTTGTAAAATAACTGTATTTCTTTTGTTTTTTTTGGTTTAAAGGCATATTTTTCAACCAAAGGTATGCATAAATTGTTACAATAACACGTCACTGCATAAATCGTTACAATAACATGTCATTGCATAGTTCGATACAATAAGACATCACTGCATAGATCGCTATAAAAAAAGTCATCGCGATAAATCGTTACAATGAGACGCCATTGCATAAATCGCTACAATGAGATGTCATCGATCAAGGTTGTCAATAGATCGCGCGTCAATACATCATGGTAGCCAATGAATCGCGCGCGGTCAATGCATCGGGGTGGTTAATGGATTCCGTGGCCAATGCATCCGGTAGGTGGTCAATGCATGACGCGATCAATATGTCACGTCGATATTTATGAAGAAAAAATCGATTTTATGAAATTTAGTCGGAAAAAAATATCAAATTTGATTTTAGAATAAAGAAGACGAAATAATATGAATTTTAGTGAAAAATTTTTGACGATCCGAGTTTTAGATCAAAATATATAATTTTTAGAAATATGGTGAATTAAAAATAAAATATAATTTTTTTTTTTTTTTTTTTTTTTTTTTTTTTTTTTTTTCATTTGAAATTAGAATGTCCTTATAACTAAATAAGATTTTGGAGTGTCCTATTACCCCTAATAAGTTGAAAATCAGTCATTTTAAATAATTGGCCCATAATTTTTTTTTTGATAAATCAAAGCATTAATTTCTCGTCTTAATATGTGTTTGCGGCAATTAAAAATGAACGGAAGGAGTATATACACTTACCTTTCCATTTTTTAAGTTTGTATAAATGACAATGACTTTTTATGTAATACCGAAAACTAGTGCCAATCCTAAGGGCAGACTAGGTCACAATCTGATGTGTCATTGGAACCGTCACGACGTGGCAACGAACATCATGAATGGTCCCATTAATTTTGTTCTTACATTTAAATGTCTGAGTGGTTGTGGTAGTTGGACAACATCATGAGAGGTCTCACTGCTGCCACATCATAAAAAAGTCTCATTGCCATATCATAAAGATGTTTCACACCGACACATCATATTGTGATATTTATTGTGTCTTAGTGATTATAACAATAACATTAGGACAACACCACCCCATCCCATTGTGCATTACGAATTCATCTTTCAATTATTTAAATTTGTATAAATGACAATGGGTTTTAAGGTAATACTGAAAAACTAGTGCCGGCCCTAGGGGCGGATGTTGGGGTGGGGCCTAGTGGCCCAACCGAGATTTGAAAAAATCATTATTTTTATCCTAGTGTTTCGACTTAGAAAAAAATTATGGATCCGTCACTGACAGACCATGTTCTAAAAGGGGCCAAATGCCAATTGATCGGGTGCCCTTAGGCGGGTTGGTCGGTCAGGATGGGCCGGTTATTATATGTAAATATATAGTAAAAAATATATAATGTGTCATGTTGTATCTCTTACGTATTCTATATAGGTTTCTCTTATTCAATTCATTTAGGTGCGTTTTATTTGACCACAAGAAGGAGGTGATGATGGTACAAAGGTTGTCGGTCAAAGATACATTATGGGTTTAAGGGTGTTATCCCTTAGGTAAATTGCCAAGGGAGGGGGGGGGGGTCAATTTGTTAAATAATCCTTTAGTTTCATTAGGATGACGACATGGTGACTTAACCTCTTCTTTTGTTCTATTCATTCTAGATATGTTTTCATGGAAAACATACATGTTTTTGAGGTTGTTCTTCTGAGGGGGAGATTAATTGCTCAACAACAATTGAAGTCTATGTTGAATGATGTATACTTTGACAGTCTTTAACCTCCATTTTTTGATATTAGGCGAAATTCAATTGCGTGCCTTCTTTTGGCTGGAGTTGCGTCATGCCTCAACTATTGTTTTCTGTACTCATTTGGTTGATGACTACAATTTGTGTCTTGTTCTCTTAGTCTCCTGTTTCCACTTTTTATTTATTTATAATTAATTGGATTAATGTGTGCATTCTGTAAAGTATTGTTTTTGGACATTTAACAGTGTTAACTTTCATGAATATTAGATTTATTTTTTATTAATCTTTTTATTATAAAATTGTACTCTTTTCTTGACATCCTCTTTTAGTACCCTTCTTATTCTAATTATGATGTACTTCCTCTGTTTTTTTTTTTTGTCTTTTTTTTTTTTTAAATTTTGCAGAATACAGGTAATCATAATAGTCTTAATAGAAAATATAAAGACCATCAAGAACAAATAATTAATTTTTGATTACATTTAACTTTCGTTGTTGCATTTTATTCTATTTTGCAGATGATTTGAGAGAGCTGTTGCTATCTCATTTTTCAAGTAACGTCTTATTCTCTCCTATTTGGTGGTAAGCCTTGGTTGGTTTCGCATGGATTTGATTAGGTATTTTGTTGGAAGATGTTTGATATGTGATTTAATATGTATTAGGGGCATTTGCTTATGATCCTTAACTTTAATAAAGCTAAATATTTTGTGCTTCTTTACAACACCGGATTTTCTTCTATACATTTAACTGAATCAAAGAAATTGTGTTGTCTTTTTAACCATAATGTTTGGTGCTGAAATGGCAGTGTTGCAGGTTCTGCAACTTTTGCACTCGAGGAGCTGTGGATATTGGACTTGTCTTGTGTATACCATAAGCTACTCATGAATTTGTAAGGTAAACTTGCTTTATTGTTAATGAAACTTGAATTGTTAATGTTGTTCTCACTTTGTGGTTAACCTTGTATTCTTATTAGTGACTTTGAAGACTTGAGAAAAGAGTTGTAAAACTGGTGATGTTGGCATGTGCATTATATATGAAACTTCTTTTTGCCATGTATCTTATTATTGGTTTTTAAGAAATGTTCTGTTAATTTTTTTTATAGTTAAAGGTTATGGAGTGATAGAATAATAGAGAAACGATAATTGATTGTATTGATAATACTGAAAGACGATTACAATATTTATATGACAATATACTTGACCAACAAGTGAATAATAAAGACAGAATCAAATAATATCAAATGACAATCAATCATCATTATTAGTAGTATCCAAAGATATGGTAGCAATTAATCTTCAATCTTTGTCATTATCTCTAATACGCTTCGCAATCCTACATGGTAATGAATGAATACGGAGATTGGCTCATAAGGAAAGCATGGAGGGATATACCCTAAAGGAAAAACGATAGTTGGAGGGATGTACCCTAGCAAAATTAAAGGAGTGGAGGGATATATCCTAACAGAAAGAAAGGCTTGGAGGGTTGTACCCTAACATAAATAAATGAGTGGAGGGATATACCCTAACAAAAATAAAAAGGAACGGATGACCATGCCCTAACAAAAAATAAAAAGAAGCGCAGGGTAAAGGTGGAGAAAAGAAAAATAGAAAGGAGTTGAGGGTGGATACGGGTTTGTGGATAATATAATGACAAGATTGATATATTTATTAAAAATAAAAAAAAAATAATAAGAAGAAAAATATGAAAGACACAAGGAGGCTGCTAGAGGCTTTGGTGTGGCATGGAGATGAGCAGCGTTTGCGGAAGGCCGTGCTAATATCGGCATTGCGGCGAGGCTGAGTGCTGCTATATATTGCGAAATCGCTGTGCAACAGGGGTTGAAAAGGCTTCAGCCATAGAATCCGGCGAGAAGTTTGAATGAACCTGGAGCGGCGATGAAGAAGGAGGATTGTTGGGAGCCTAATTCGGCTTGCAATTTTGACGCCACCGGAGCCTTTGAATCAGCCATGTTTATTTTGAAAGGAAGAAAAAAAAAATCAACGTGAAAAAATTAAAAAAAATGTGGGAGGGGTGAGGGTTTGATCATATTGATGTCACAAACCCCCACCCAAACATTCTTTTTCGTAAAGCTTGCTCAGGATCGAAAAGACGTTAGTACTGAAGCTCACGATACTACGATAGAATAATAGAGAAACGATAATTGATTGTATTGATAATACCGAAAGACGATTACAATATTTATATGACAATATACTTGGCCAACAAGTGAATAATAAAGACAGAATCAAATAATATCAAATGACAATCAATCATCATTATTAGTAGTATCCAAAGATATGGTAGCAATTAATCTTCAATCTTTGTCATTATCTCTAATATGGAGGACTGCTTTTAATCTAAAATGAGAAAAAAAGACAAGAAAAAAAGATAGTGGTTAGGAGGAATAAACGCACGCATTACTACATGCGATTGTAGCAACATGTAATGAACACACGTAGTAATACGCGTTTTGTCATTCTTCTCAACCACTATCTTTTTTCGTCCTTTTTTTTTTTTTTAATTTTTATATTTTGATCTTATTTTCATCATTCTAATTTCGCTGACCCATTTTTTATAAGACTTCCCTTCGTTTTGGTTTGCTCTTATATTTAATTTATAAGTTACCTGCAGCACATATGATGTTCATGTTTTTCCTTGAAAAACATCTTTGAACATGGCAGCTTAATACAAAACAATTATATTTTTATGTACCTGTATTTCATGAGGAAACGTAACGGCCGCGGCCAACTGTATGATGCATTGGACTGTTTTAATCCATGTAGTTCAGAAATACAAGAAAATATGAAATACAAAAGGTGGCATAGTTAGAAATTTGGTTCATATTTCATAACAAGGTAAGAGAGCCAACCCCTAAAGACTGTGAAAATCAACGAAAGAGAATCTCCTTCATTGGAATCGAGGTAAATATGGGTGCTTCAATTGGTAGATATAAAGTTAGGTTTACATCTTAACCTTTAACCTTCAGAATAATGTATAGGTATAATTACAAAATGAATTGCATTTGTTAGACATAATGACAATATTATGTCATTATGTCTAACACTCTAATTGTATCCACCAAATTCAAAAAAGGTCAAGACCATAAGTAGGCCACCGTTTATACTATCAATAACAACCTCTGATTTATCACAATCTCTTCTTCTAGCCTAATACTAGAAGTTGTTAATAAAGCTGACAATAAATGCATGCCCATCGTTATAACATAAAATATCACATATTGTTCTTTCCAGAATAAAAGTGGTAAGAAACTAATAGTCAATTTGAAAAACAAGTGACAACAACTAAAAGCATTGGTTGTATTGGTGTGCTTTTTGTTTATTGCATGGTTTTCCCTTAAACATGCAGCCTAATTTAGTAAATATTGCATAATAATATTGTAATAGAACAAATACATCTTAAACTGTAGAACATGAAAGAAAGGTAGATACATACCTTTTGTCATGTCGAAGTGAAAAGTTTTCTTAAAACCATATGGGATCAGCTAAAGCCGAGTGTACCTTAATCCTTACAGTTTATCTTGTTCTAGCATAAAGGTTAGATAACCTGAAGCAAAACCATTGTAGTGTTTAGAGTTATTAATCAGTATAAATAAAATAAAATAAAAACAGAAACAATATTCCTATTATTCTAAGAATCAATTCTCCACAAATGATGAAAACATGGAAAAGAGAGCAAAGATGAACCATAACATAATCGTCATCAGTCATCACTGCTGCAACGCACACCTGTCATTGCGGCGGTATCACCTTTTTGGCCAGTTCATGAAACTGTTTATTTCTTCAGTGTATTTTCAAATCATGCAATTAATTATTTTTAATTAATGCTAACAGAATAATAGAAAAAGATATCAGATTGCGTTGTTTTGATTGAATACAATAAGAGCTATTATTTATACTAATAGTCATAATGTCAACATAATAATAACTATAATGAGATTGATTACAATCAATTATTTTTCTAATTTTCTATATCTAGAATATTATGTCATTATGTCTAACACGCCCGCATCATCACATGGTAGTGCAACGAACATGGTGATTGGCTCATAATGAATGGCTTGAGTCCTGGTGTCTCATGTGACAACTTTGCATATCAATCGGCCAAAGAACTTCTTCGCAACTCGATATTGCTTGAATAAAAGTTCGTGGGATAGACCCTAAAAATACATGGAGGATATACCCTAAAAAAGACACGAGGAGGGATTTACCCTTAAAAATAATAAATTGAGGATATACCCTAAAAAAAAAAAACGATAGAAAGAAATCAAGTGAGTGAAAAGTCAAACCGCCATGAAACAAAAACAATTGAATTTGACCATGAGAAAGAAAGGGGCTTAGAAAAAGAAATTGATTGGGAGACCATCACCGTTAAACAAAATGAACTAGGTGTTGACGGGGTTGGATCGACAATAATGACAAAAAAAAAAAAAAAAAAAAAATTTATTGTTTATTTTGATATTAATATAATAATAACAATAATAATAATAAGAGGGGTGGTGGGAGGGAGGGTGGACGGGAAAGAAAAGCCGGCGGCTGTTGGTGGTGCAATAGATTACCATGTCCGCGAATCTCATTAATATGCATGTGGATGTATGAATCTTGAAGAAAAATAGAGATGAGGAGGTGGGACTTGTGAAATAAGAAAGCAAAGATAGTGGTAAAAAGAAATTAAAGTGCTGATTTTTAGAGGTGAGTTGACAGATAGAAAAATGACCGGCCGAAGAACAAGCATGAAAAAGAAATTCGAGAAGAAAAGAGAAATAAAAGAGAAAAAAAAAACTTAAGAACGGAGGGGTGAGGATTCGTATAGATTAGTGTAACGAACCCCCACCCGAACGGATTCTTGAAAGTTTGCTCAGATCTAAACGACGTTAGTCTCGAAACTCTCGATACCATAACAGAAATAATAGAAAAGATATCAGATTGCGTTGTTTTGATTGAATACAATAAGAGGCTATTTATACTAATAGTCATAATGTCAACATAATAATAACTATAATGAGATTGATTACAATCAATTATTTTTCTAATTTTCTATATCTAGAATATTATGTCATTATGTCTAACATAGAGATTTTAAGTATAATAGCATTAGTGTATTGCCCTTGTTTCATTAGTGTATTTGGATTTGGACAAGGACAAGGACAAAGAAGCTGCATTTGCGCTACCACTAAAATTTAATGAAATTACATGGTACTTTGGTTTTGAATCTTCATCTTTCTCCCTTAAAATTCTACCAAGCCATTTATGTAATCTTGCAGGAACCTATAATAGGTCTCCTATTCATTATTGCAAGTGATAACAAGCATGTTTTCAAGTGTGTAACGAGCATGTGTCAGAAACACAGTTCTTTATTTGAATATGTTTCATTCAATTTATGACTTTGGTTATGTATCGTTTATTAGTTCCCAGCTAGGTGCACCATAAGTTCATTATCTTGTGTATTAGTTTATTTACTCCATGAATGTATTAACAAACCAAGTTTTATGTCTTGTTTAAATCATAAGTTTCAAACAAGATTTTTATGCCGTCTTGTGTTTAAATCTTCTGTTTAAAACAAATATTTCTATACCGAAGGCCTTGCGGTGCAATGCCTAAGCACTCTAGTATTACTATAAATGTTGAGAAGTTATATTTGTTTATATTAGTATTTTTGATTTTTCTAAAAAAATTGTATTATTTGTAGTTCAAAATCGGGTTCTCATCGTTACACGTAGATATAAACGACAAGAGCGTGTTACAATGTCTAAAACTTTAACTCGAATTTTGAGTATGATAATTTTCTTTTATAAAACTGCAAAATGGGGGAGGGGGGCCATTAGAACTTGTAGGCCCAAAGCCCAGGCCCAGGTTGCCTATGGGCCGGGCCGGTAAAAGGTATTGAGAAATCCATGAATTCAGATTAATGAAATGTTTTAAAGTGGTCGTCCGTGAAATGTTTTAAAGTGTTAGATTATACCTAACTACCTATTACTCTTGAGGATATAAATACATGTACTTTTATTACATGATTATGATTATGTATTAGCATTAAATTGTTTGAATGGAACAACTTAGTCTCATCATTGAATAAGGAAGATGTCAATTAAAGAAGACACTTAAAACTGTAAAGGATGGGATGGTTACTGATAACGCTCTAAATGGTACCAATAATTATACCTATATTCACCCCAAATTCTGCTCAATAGAGGATAGATAGACTCGTTATTGCTTAGAATATATGTCAAATGCTATGTAAGTGTTTCTAGGATCGTAATTCTGCATCTATGTTATTTTCCCGATGTTTTGGTATTGTTTTGTCTCGTTTTAAGTGATTTATACGATGTACCGAATCTGGAGCATTGGAGAACAGATATGGACCAAAAGAAGTACATTGGGCCAAGTGATTGAAGTCCAAGAAGAAGCCTGCTGAAGAAAAAGAAGAATAGAAGGCCCGGTAACCCGAGGGTTAGGCCCGGTAAACCGGCATCGTGTGGAACACGAAATTGATTCTGCTGCATTGTCTAAGTCGGTTAGGGTTTTAGAGAGTCTTAAGTAGGTCATTGTATCTATATAAGGCCGCAATTACAGATTATTATATAAGTTTCATAGTTCATTATCAATTCTTTAATTACATTACAATCTTTATTATTCAATAAAGTTTTCTTGAGCTTTGGAGACCGAGCTAGATATCTATTATTGAAGGTATGAAGCTTTGAACGTTCCTTTATTGTCTTCAATATGGTAGATCTGCTTGTATTTATGTGTTTTAGTTAATCTGCATGTTTAACAACCCCATAATTTACTTATTTTAATCGTACTGAGCAATGTAGATCCGGAAATGAGGAAAAGCCGCCCCCAATAAACCAGCGGTCTATACAGGTTTACCGAGGCATATTTTAGAAAACCTAAACTGGGATTCATTACAGCTACGTTGATTGGAAGGAATAATTAAAACGAGTAATAGGTCTGGCCAATCTAGTATTCATAATTCGTAAATTAACAAGAAGGACCACAAGTGAAGTGTTAATTAGGACATAGTCTTGATGGACCCTAGGAACGTGCTGGTCAATGTCAACAGCAGTCTAGGCGGGTTAGCGGTATGAGGTAACTCTCAATATCGTCAGTTCTAGTTCTTTATGCTTATGGGCTATTATGGACCAATTAAGGAGGGTAGCTTGCGTATAGATTGTCTACTGCCATTGTCGGAGTAGATAGGGTTAAGAATCGCACCCGTAGCTGAATATGATAATGATAAAGCTAACGATTAATATAAGGAAATTATGTGGGAAAGTAAACGTAACGATTAACTAATCCAAGTTAGTAGATCGATGAGGAAAGGGGGAGAAATACCATGTTTATTTTATTTTATGTTATTGTTGGTCAATGACTGCCTTTATGTTGCTTCTTAATTAGGTTAGATTCATTTATGCTTATAAGTTGCATTGTCTCTGTGGGATCGACCTTGACTCACATTTACTATACTACGATGTACTTAGTATTCTTGTTAGTAATATCGACGTTAGTGACTTACACGCAATCAAGATTTTTGGCGCCGTTGCCGGGGACAATGGCCAAATTTTAGATATAAACGTTTTAATTCTAACAAAGAAGTCGTTTTTAATTTATTTTATTTTATTTTGAGTCTTGAGTCGTTCTGTATCAAACATGCACATGTTAAACTGCCAGACAGAGAAAATTCAGGGCCGGTACCCGAGGGTAACATCCGAGTTACCGAGGCCCGGAAAATTGATTTCTGAACAGTTCCTGTTATTCTGTGTTATTCTCTGTTGATTTTAGTTAGTAGGTCCGCAACAGTTGGGATCACACCCAACTGAAGCGGAAGTAGCTAATATTTTCTTTGTTTTATTTTGTCTTTTTGCAGGAAGATTAGAACACTTCAGAAATTCGATCGATTCAGAGTTGAAAAAGCACAAACGAGTCAAACAATATGCCTAGAACAATCTTGAACATCACACCAATTTCCATGTATCCTAGAACTGAAGCACGAGAGCATTATGAGACTAAAAAGAAACGGTTGGAAAAAGCAATCAAGCAAGAGCCTGAAGATGACCTGAAGGAGTATAGCACATATCGCCCAGGTGATTTTCCTTGCAAATTAATTGATATATCATCTTCGGATTATGATTCTGATGATCCTGAAAAGGATCCCAACATGATGTTTTCTGAGCCTGAGGATTAACCAGACTCAAACACTGTGGTGAAGTTAGGAGACCCTGGCACGTTCAGACTCCCGATTTCTGTTAATTGAATATCTGTAGGATTAGGTCTCTACGACTTTGGCTCGAGTTGCAATATTCTACCTTTTTCCCTCTGTCAAAAGATCAAACTTCCGGTCGTAAGGAATCAAACGAGGACCATGACCTTCGTAGATAGAACCAGAGACATGCCTGCTAGTTTGCTTAAGAAATGCACAATTAAGGCATGAGGGTTCATGTATCCTATTGACTTCACAGTCATAGATGTACCTGAGGACCCTAGTGCCCCAGTTCTCTTAGGATGACCTTTTTAATCAATGAGCAGGACGGTTATGGATTTTGATAAGGGGGAGATCACTCTAAGGATGAATAATGATGATGTATCTTTTAGGATCTTAGAACCTCTAGAAAACCGACCGGAGAGTTGTAAAATGACATATGCTTCAGGAAAGGTGGAGATCTTGGAAATCGAAGGGCATAAACATAGAGAGGTTGTCATAGAAACCGTTGAGCAGGAGTTTATGAGATTAATGCTGAGAGAGAAAGAAGATAAGGACCATGACAAGATGCTCACGGAAGCTAGTCCTTCCGTGTTGCGTAGTGAACGAGTTGAGCTTAAAATAGAAAACGTGGAGTCATTGAGTTTAAAGTCTAAATCTCGACGCAGAGGTAGACCTAGCACACAAGCTAAGAGAGAGAGGCGTGCTAGGAAGATAGCTCAAAAGGGTTCTTTAAAAGTGCAAACCTCAGAGCGAAAGTTTGGCAAGTTAAGGCTCCAACCCTTCATTGATGGAAGATCTGAAGAAAGTCGAGCTGGCGACTATAAACTCAGAACTATCACTTCAAACCCTTAGGTAATTTAGGATTGAATAAAAGTAGCCAGATGAGGGGATGAGCTTTTTTTCATCCTACAACAAACTTAGGCTTGAAATTGAATGGTTGTGGAAAGGTTTTTTTACCTCGTTGCGGATTCTAGTGAAGTAGGTTAGGTTTTGAGTCGGAAATAACAATTGAAGAATAAAAGGGAAGTCAATTTGAGGTCAGAATTGAGCAGAAAGGTTGAGTAAGAAGTGCAGCAAAGGCAAATAAAAAATCTGGGGAAAAGATACCCCCGGTATCTCGAGGGTAACCTCTGGGTTACCGAGGTTGGTTTTTCAGATTTCTGAACGTCAGTTCATAAAGCTAAATTTTTAGAGACATATGGAGGACACACGTTGCACCAGATACGGTCAGTCTGTAGAAACCGAACCATTTTCCCCTCTTTTCAAAATTTTCATCCTTTCCCACACTCCACCATAACTCCACCTCGAATCCCATCAATCACCTCCTCAAATCCCTCACCCTAATAACTTCTCTACCTACAATCCCACTAAAACCATCCATATTCACTACATTCTTCCTATTTAAACCACTCATTCATCACCATTATCATCATTCCTATCATTTCCATCTCTTTCATTCACCAAACTTCTTCCATTTATTTCTTCTTCATATATTTCGGCCACGATCATGACCACTATCACCACCAAATCACCACCATAACCAAACCATTTCCTTCCATTTTCTAAACCCTAAACACCTATTTTCCAACCCTGTTGCTGTTCTGTAGTGCTGCTGCAACGGTGAAGTGCTGAAATTCTTCAGCTTTCATTATCAGGAGCACATCCCTAGAAGAAATCCAGAAAAATTCAGGCCGGTAAACCGTACCCTACCTCCAGTTTACCGAGGGTTGTTTTTTCAGAAAAAGCTTCTATTTCAGGTTCTGTACTCATTCAGGATGGGTCCTAAGCATCAACGGTCAGCTATTCGTCCCAGTGGATATCAGACAGTGTATGGAGATGCCAATCCGTTGATAGACGGGGTTTTGCAGTTCCATTCATTAGCTATTTACGAGTCGTTCCGAGGCCATTGGAATGCAAGGCCTGTGGCTCGAGAACGAAGGGTAGATTTAGACGACTGCGGGTCGATATTGCCGGAGGCCCTACAAGCACAAGATTATTGGACATGGCTGGGGCACCGACAAGGTTCAACGCCACGGTGGTAAAGGAATTCTATGCATATGTTTCGCATAACCCCGGAGCCTCATTTGCTATGGTTCATGGTGTTAAGGTTGATTTCTCTATGATGAGAGATAAATTAACACTCATTATTATAACATTTCACCCCATTTCTGATACCCTTTTGAGCATTTATGTATCAAATCAAGTCATAATTACTAAGTTTTATCTAAAGGTATAAGTAGTAATTATTATATAAATTATCGTATTTTACTAGGTTTTGTACCGCAGTTTAGTATAAATAAACATCCACAGTACAAATATCAGTACTTTTTGACTTTTATTGTCGATTTACTCATGTTTCGTTCTTTGTATTAAGGTAAGAAATATAAGATTTATCATGGAGACGTAACTAAAGACCTGGATAACGAGAGGCGAGAGTTTTGCCTCGATCAAGAAGGATTACTTGGAGCCCAAGGCCATCAAAATATCCCACGTAACGACACGCTTTGAGGCCAAAACATATCTTTTGAGGAATAGAAGAAGGTGCCATAAGCTAACGAGTTCAAACGGATCAATTGTCCTTAGTGCTTCTACCGTAAAATATCTTCGACGGACATTTGACCCAACTTAAAGGCATTTTCTGGGGAAGAGTTCTTAATGAAAGTTTTAGATCATCAAACGAGCTTTTCAACGCACTTTGAATCATGTCAATCGGAGGTCTACAACTCATTTTACCAAACAGCTGATATTTTGACAGTTCGGAACGAACCGGAAAAAACCGGCACGGGCCGGAATCTTCATCATTTCAAGCACATGGGAGTCTGAGAAAGGAATATGCACTGTAGCACCGGCATGCGCCGGGAAGGGGCCGGCACGCGCCGGTGCACTACCCCAATAAATACTCCCCTCAGTCCATTTGTTCAGAGGGTCCCAATATATATATATATATATCTCTATATATATTTTCCTCTACCTCTTTCTTTTTATTTCTTTTATGTTTTTAGGCCCATATATATATATATATATATATATATATATATATATATATATATATATATATATATATATATATATATATATATATATACATGTCTATGTGTATATATATATGTATATGTTTTTATATGTTTATATATATAAATAAAGTAGTTATAATATCGTTGTAATGTTTAATAATTATCAAGATTGTTGATTTGAAGCTTTGTTATGCTATATATCCGTGGAAACAACCCCGATTCAATGAGCTTGTAATCAGTAATTTTCTAATGTTATTATGTTTATTATTTCTATCTATTTATATATATATATATATATATATATATATATATATATATATATATATATATATTTATATATATATATATATATATATAGTATTAGTAATATTAGCCAAGATATGTAATTGAACTATTTTAATCTTTTTGGTAAAATGGATGATTGACTATGGTAAAAATGATTAAAACCGATTATGATGAATCTTTTTCTACCTGTGCTTAAATGAAACGTTCGTATTGACGTAATTAACCAGTATGAACAGAATTATAATCTAATGACGAACTAAACGGTGAAGTTAGGATATACGATCAATGGTAGAAAAACCGGAGGGTAAAAATGGCCGAGTGAAAACGTGACAACGGAATCCTATTTCCTACCCGGGGGCAGATTTGTTTTGAGAGAAACAAATCTTATTAAAATTGTGCTCAAGATGTTATCACGTTGAAATCACCTGTTTAATTGAGCAATACTCAAAATACTGGCCGTATGACAAAACGGAGTGACCGAGCTTGAGGATGACATTGGACAGAGGACTAGACATGACAATTTCATACGCTCGTGTGAGGAGGAATTGTTGAGCTTAGGAGTACACCGGTTCATATATAATTTACACCTTGAATAAAGGAAGATCTGTCTTATTCATTAACTAAAAAGAGATCATGGTTTAATAACATCATCTTGGCTAGTTTCTATATATTATATTATTATTTATATTATATATATCTATATATTACATAAGTATTTATTTACTGTTTTACTAACATCTAACTCTAACAATCTAACCCTATAAAAGGTAAAAACTGCGACTTAGATCGAGTTAATAATAGCTTCTTGGTGTTTAACCACACTTTGAATTATGCCTTCATTTCCCTGAGGATACGACCTGACTCACCAGACTAGCACTACAATTTGACCCGGTACACTGCCGGTAAGGATTGTTAGCCTAGAAAACGTTCGTCAGCTTTCTGGCGCCGTTGCCGGGGAAACGACGCTAATTCATTGTGTTCGAATGGTTTCTACTTGTATTAGCTCAAAATTCTTGAGGATAAGTCAACACTCTTCTTATCACATTTCTTTTTTATTTTCCGTTGGTACCTACCTTCTTTTAGTTACCAATTATCTTCTTCTACAAAATTCGAGCATTTTCTATTTTAGATAGTTGATGACCAGAAGTGGTAAGGCCCCACTCACTCCTTATAAGCCTGACATAAACACTTACGAAAGGCAGTTAAGAGCAGAGAGTAAACGAGGTCATATCGGTCGTGAAAATCGACCAATGATCATCTTCAAATCGAAATAAGAAAATGGCGAGAGAGTAAGGATGAGGAATGGGTCAAGGTTCCTAAAATATTGAAAAATCCAAGAATGGGTAGGACCTTGTTCAATGAGCAGGTTAAAAAGGAATCAAGTTTGAAAGGGCCGATTCAAACCGAACCTTATCCGGCTCAACCCAAATTCACCTCGGTTCAATCGATAGGGTAGCACCATATCCAAAGGCATATTTTGAAGAAGAAGGTCTTGAATGATGACACACGTGTCCTCCACATGCACAAACATTCAAGGAAGCTTTACCATCTTCGCCTAACGATAAGGGTAAGGGAGGTATACATTCTAACCCTGCTTTAATTGATCTTGAATTACTTCCCTATTCCCCGAAAAAGGAAATCAAAAAGATGAAGTTGGATAAGAAGTATGCACGTTTTCTTGACACTATTCGGCACTTAACTATTAATATCCCTTTCATCAATGTTTGTAAGGGAGAGCTTAGTTTGGCAGTGAATAATGAGCGCGTTGTCTTCAACATTTACATTCCATTGAAATATCCATGCACTACATTAGAATCTCGTTCTTGTGTAGACACTTTGTGTCCTTTTGCTGTGGATCGTACTAACACGCAGGTAATTGAAGAAGATGACTTCAGCAATAATGTGAAAGCTCGCAAACCCAAAGCTCGAAAATCAAAGGAAAAGGTCAAGAATCGCTTGGATTGGTGGAAATTGTCTGCTCTATGTTGGAGACCGGTATTAAAGACGGATGCGGTGCGTGAGTATGACCCACCACCTGTGCATTAATAACTGAAGCAAGGAAAAGCTAGCTATAGACCATAAATATAGTGAAATCACGGGTACTATCCTTCCTATTTACTCATTAAGCATTTATTTCTAGTTGATTCGTGTGCTTAATTGTTACATGCTTTGGTGAGTAATTGTTAGAAGTATCCCATTTAGTTTAGTATATTATATTAGTTGCTTAAGTTTGTCGAGCAAACGACGTTAACCAAAAGCGCTACCGGGAGGCAGCCCGTAAAAATGTTAAATATAATAATTACTCATACTTTGGATGATACTTTGCTAATACTTAGGATTGATTTTCATTTTGTTTCACCAAGTCTTAGGATGAATGTTTGAATGTCATTAAAAAAGGGAATGATTAGGTGGTTATCCGAAAATCCCGATGGAGAAAAAAGAGAAAAATTCAAATGCGTCATTTCTTGGACTTAGGTTGTTTGAACGATTTGAAATAACCCTTGAGGATATGGGTATAAAAGACTTAGAGTTAATACTTTGTCACATATTTCATATCATGATCTAGTCTGTTTTAAATTTCAAATAATGTGTGACATGTATTAGTTCAAATACTATGGAATTGAGGAGGTCATAACTTTAACCCACCCACCCACCCTTTAATATCATCCGAGTATTTGTTTTGACTTGTTTTAGTGCACCATTGCTTTCCCAACAACTTATTTACACTCACTTTACATTGAGGACAATGTAAGTTCGTAAGTGGGAGTGGAGTCGTTGGTCTAGCAATGGAATTAATGTTTATTTTGTATCAATAAATCCCTTAGTTTTCGATTTTTTTTCGAGCATTATTTAGTTGATTAAAATAAATTGTATAAGGTATATGTTTCATGGATTTGAAGATATAATGATCAATTTGGATGTGTATAACCAACGTGAACCGTAAGTGCATTGTAATTCCAAATATATTTGTGTAACATGAATTCATGCACGTAAAGCCTTTGATATTGAAGCGGAAAATTTTAAACTGTATCCATTCAGTATCCTAGTGGTTATTCTATAGATAATTACAGTAACTTAGTACCTAACTTTTGAATGTGTACTGTGAATATCTGAAGGTTTGAATGTGATAGGAAGGATATAAGTTAAAGAAGAATACAAAATTAAGATGAACTATCTATATGTCGGTTGTAGCTACCAATGATTTGAGTGCAGTAAGGCGTTATCACGAAACGTCCTATACCACTATGAGGCTTAAAAGCTCCCGACTGCCTGATGATAGTAGTCCAAATGGGGGTGTTATCACGAAACATCCTATTGCTTGGGAATGAAGGCATATGCTACATATGTGAAATTAAGTAAAAATTGGCAAATGACAATGTGGAAAGTTGGTTAAGTATGGTTGAAAACTTAGTTATCTTCTGACTATCCCCAGTATAAACTGAATGATATGCATTAGGGATTATCCTAATAAGTACACGGGAGAACTTTGTGTGGAACTGTTATTGCCTATACCTAGGAAAGTCATTAGGACTGTCTGAATGGTTACTTGTGCGTTTGCTTGAATTATTCAAGAGAGGATAGTGGAAATTGAAAAGGCTTGTCACACACACACTCTGTTATACATTTATATTAATGTTAAAGCCTGGTTGTAATTCTAATGGTTGTATTATCTGGTTGTCCCTTATATCTTATATCTTCATGAATTTATCTCTCATTCATTTTGTTTTATCGCTTGTTTTGCTCGAGGACGACCAAAAGCTAAGTGGGGGTTGTGATGAGAGATAAATTAACACTCATTATTATAACATTTCACCCCATTTCTGATACCGTTTTGAGCATTTATGTATCAAATCAAGTCATAATTACTAAGTTTTATCTAAAGGTATAAGTAGTAATTATTATATAAATTATCGTATTTTACTAGGTTTTGTACCAGTTTAGTATAAATAAACATCCACAGTACAAATACTGTACTTTTTGACTTTTATTGTCGATTACTCGTGGTTCGCTTTCTTTGTATTAAGGTAAGAAAGATAAGATTTATCATGGAGACGAAACTAAAGACTGGATAACGAGACGAGAGTTTTGCCTGACTGAAGAAGGATTACTTGGAGCCCAAGGCCATCAAAATATCCCACGTAACGACACGTTTTGAGGCCAAAAACATATCTTTTGAGGAATAGAAGAAGGTGCCATAAGCTAACGAGTTCAAACGGATCAATTGTCCTTAGTGCTTCTACCGTAAAATATCTTCGACGGACATTTGACCCAACTTAAAGGCATTTTCTGGGGAAGAGTTCTTCATGAAAGTTTTAGATCTTCAAATGAGCTTTTGAACGCACTTTGAATCACGTCAATCGGAGGTCTACAACTCATTTTACCAAACAGCTGATATTTTGACAGTTCGGCACGAACCGGAAAAAACCGGCACGGGCCGGAATCTTCATCATTTCAAGCACATGTGAGTCTGACAAAGGAATATGCACTGTAGCACCGGCACGCGCCGGGAAGGGGCCGGCACGCGCCGGTGCACTACCCCTATAAATACTCCCCTCAGTCCATTTGTTCAGAGGGTCCCAAAATATATATATATATATATATCTCTATATATATTTTCCTCTACCACTTTCTTTTTATTTCTTTTATGTTTTGGGCCTATATATATATATATATATATATATATATATATATATATATATATACATGTCTATGTGTATATATATATATGGATATGTTTTTATATGTTTATATATATAAATAAAGTAGTTATAGTATCGTTGTAATGTCGGAATAATTATCGAAGATTGTTGATTTCGAAGCTTTGTTATGCTATATCCGTGGAAACAACCCCGATTCAATGATTGTAATCGGTAATTTTCTAATGTTATTATGTTTATTATTTCTATCTATCTATATATATATATATATATATATATATATATATATATATATATATATATATATATATATATATATATATATATATATATATATATATATATATATAGTATTAGTAATATTAGCCAAGATATGTAATTGAACTATTTTAATCTTTTTGGTAAAATGGATGATTGACTATGGTAAAAAATGATTAAAACCGATTATGATGAATCTTTTTCTACCTGTGCTTAAATGAAACGTTCGTATTGACGTAATTAACCAGTATGAACAGAATTATAATCTAATGACGAACTAAACGGTGAAGTTAGGATATACGATCAATGGTAGAAAAACCGGAGGGTAAAAATGGCCGAGTGAAAACGTGACAACGGAATCCTATTTCCTACCCGGGGGCAGATTTGTTTTGGAGAAACAAATCTTATTAAAATTGTGCTCAAGATATTATCACGTTGAAATCACCTGTTTAATTGAGCAATACTCAAAATACCGGCCGTATGACAAAACGGAGTGACCGAGCTTGAGGATGACATTGGACAGAGGACTAGACATATGACAATTTCATACGCTCGTGTGAGGAGGAATTGTTGAGCTTAGGAGTACACCGGTTTATATATAATTTACACCTTGAATAAAGGAAGATCTGTCTTATTCATTAACTAAAAAGAGATCATGGTTTAATAACATCATCTTGGCTAGTTTCTATATATTATATTATTATTTATATTATATATATCTATATATTACATAAGTATTTATTTACTGTTTTACTAACATCTAACTCTAACAATCTAACCCTATAAAAGGTAAAAACTGCCATTTAGATCGAGTTAATAATAGCTTCTTGGTGTTTAACCACACTTTGAATTATTCCTTCATTTCCCTGAGGATACGACCTGACTCACCAGACTAGCACTACAATTTGACCCGGTACACTGCCGGTAAGGATTGTTAGCCTAGAAAACGTCCGTCACTCTATCGAGCGGATCAATGCTCATTTTGGGGTTAGAAATCCACCGGTAGGCCCGGATGAGTACACATCCTCGAGCAACATTGCTGATCTCGAGAGGATGGATATGGTTGCTGGGTTCTTAGGGGTGCAATGAAAGTGTAATCCTGCTGGAGCCCCCACCATCTTCCTAGAGAATGAGCTATCTTGGAACCGAAGATGGTCAACCGATTTGTTTGTGCTCGCCTTCTTCCGATGAAGCACACAGTCTCTGTCACAACTTCAAGGGCAGAGTTGATGTTCTATCTAGAGATGGGTGCCCCAATCAACATCGGTCTACTGATGCATAGCCGTATTCATAAGCTTGCCGCCACTTCTGAGCGAGAGCTGCTACCAAATGGGCCGATGATTGATATGTTTGCTCTAGAGGCCGAAGTGAAGATGCTTGTCTGTGATGATTGGGAAGATCCTGAGGCACAGCTCAGTTCGTAGTCAGTTTCGAGAGTACAGAGACGGGTTAGAGCAGAGAGGGAGTGTACTCCGGTGCATAGTGCACCGAGGACTCAGAGGGCAGTGCTTGAGGAGCACTTGTGAGAGATTGCGAGTCTACATAGCAAGATGGATCGGATTATTGGCTTTTTCGGAGTTCCGCCTGCTACCCCACCACCTAGCACTACCCCACATCGTAGAGCATCCTCTTCAGCCGCAGCCACCTCAAGTTCTGCACCACCTTCCAGTTTTGAGCCTAGAGACGACTGGGAGGGTGATTCTGATGAGGACTAGCTTTTATTTCTTTCTCTTGTTGTTTACCATTTTTCTTTTTTTTTTTTTTTTTTTATTTTATTTTTCTTTTCCTACTTAGTTGATGTAGCATAATATTAATAATATAATGATTTTGTCGGCTTAATTTGTTTTGGAGTTATTTATTTTCTCTTTTACTGCCTCACTTTTGTTATACAGTTTCTTGTCACCGCTATTCTTCTTGGTTTTCTTGAGTTTCTTAGCACAGATTCTTCATGGACTACTTAAATGAGCCCGATGATTTCTCCGACGATCCGATTCTTCTTTGGATCCTCCCGTAACCGAAGCTAAGTTCATTTTCGTTTTTTATTTCTCATCTCACACATTAGGGACAATGTTTCGATTAAGTGGGGGGGTAGAGGAACGTCACTTAGCTTTTTAGCATTATATTCCATGAATTGCATGATTGTCTTGATTCTCTTTGATGCACTATTCACCACTTAGACTTTGATTCATTTCGACAGAATTTCGAAAAAATTATGATATCTTTGATCTTTTCGAGTTAATTGACTTCATCTTTGTTTTACTTTGCACGAGTAAGAGAAAGTGTCCACTTCTGAAGTAGTGGCATATTAAGCGCATATTCTGTTATGAACCACCAATTTAAGCACGTATAACTCACTTCCCTTGGTATGTAGTCAATAGCATACTGCTTTGACTAGAGTTGACCCTGGCTTTATCACGAATCATGTTTCATCAACGCATAGAAAGGCAATGGAATTTTGGATTCGGTAGTTTATCATGAGTGGGGCCATGAGGATAGTTAAATCAATGAGAGTTCACCCGCCAAGAATGAGAAGTGCATTGAAATATATACATTTATAATCTCTTTGGCAATATCTTAGTCGATGGAGCATAAGACGCACGACTTTTGCATAGACCGATAAACATGAGCCTAAGAGTAATATATGCTCGGTTCACGATCCGCCTTGCCAGTTCAATTAATTAACAAATACATGTTCAAGACTGGTTAGTTTGACTACGGGTTGATGTAATGTGAGATTGTCTGCATTTATAAGTGGTTGTGAAAGTTATTGCACACACACATTGGCTCATAACTTGAATAGTGTTTAATGTGTTACTGATGGATACGAGTGACATGATCTTGATCTTGGCTTAGTGAGGCATAGTTTCTTATAATTAACTTGTACACTGATCAGAGTGTTATTTTCTTTCCGCCTTTTTGCTCAGGACGATCAAAAGCTAAGTGGGGGGTAATTGATAACGCTTTAAATGGTACCAATAATTATACCTATATTCACCCCAAATTCTGCTCAAAAGAGGATAGATAGGCTCGTTATTGCTTAGAATATTTGTCAAATGCTATGTAAGTGTTTCCAGGATCGTAATTCTGCATCTATGCTATTTTCATGATGTTTTGGTACTCTTTTGACTCGTTTTGCGTCTTTTATAGGATGTATCAAATCTGGAGCATTGGAGAACGGATATGGACCAAAAAAGTACATTGGGCCAAGTGATTCCAAGAAGAAGCCTGCTGAAGAAAAAGAAGAATAGAAGGCCCGGTAACCCGAGGGTTAGGCCCGGTAAACCGCCGTCTTGTGGAACACGAAATTGATTCTACCGTATAGTCTAAGTCGGTTAGGGTTTTAGAGAGTCTTAAGTCGGTCATTGTATCTATATAAGGCCGCAATTACAGATTATTATATAAGTTTCATAGTTCATTATAAATTCTTTAATTACATTACAATCTTTATTATGCAATAAAGTTTTCTTGAGCTTTGGAGAGTTGTTTTTGGTTTCCTCCCCTCCTCCATCATCTCTAGCTTGAGTAGATCGAGCTAGATCTCCATTGTTAAAGGTATGAAGCTTTGAACGTTCCTTTATTGTCTTCAATATGGTAGATCTGCTCGTATTTATGTGTTTTAGTTAATCTGCATGTTTAACAACCCCATAATTTGTTTATTTTAATCGTACTGAGCAATGTAGATCCAGAAATTTGGAAAAGCCGCCCTCGGTAAACCGGCGGTCTATACCGGTTTACCGAGGCATATTTTAGAAAACCTAAACTGGGATTCACTACAACTACATTGATCGGCAAGAATAATTAAAACGAGTAATAGGTCTGGCCAATCTAGTATTCGTAATTCGTAAATTAACATGAAGGAACTGAAGTGAAGTGTTAATTAGGACATAGTCTTGATGGACCCTAGGAACGTGCTGGTCAATGTCGACAGCGTGTCTAGGCGGGTTAGAGGTATGAGGTAACGCTCAATATCGGCAGTTCTAGTTCTTTATGCGTATGGGCTATTATTACAGACTAATTAAGGAGGGTAGCTTGCGTATAGGTTGTCTACTGCCATTGTCGGAGTAGATAGGGTTAGGAATTGCACCCGTAGCTGAATATGATAATGATAAAGCTCACGATTAATATGAGGAAATTATGTGGGGAAGTAAACGTAACGATTAACTAATCCAAGTTAGTAGATCGATGAGGAGAGGGGGAGAAATACCATGTTTGTTTTATTTTATGTTATTGTTGGTCAATGACCGCCTTTATTTTGCTTCTTAATTATGTTAGAATCGTTTATACTTATAAGTTGCATTGTCTCTGTGGGATCAACCTTGACTCGCATTTACTATACTACGATGTACCTAGTATTCTTGCTAGTAATATCGACGTTAGTGACTTACACGTGATCAGTTACTAGGGAAAGTGTTATTGTCACTACATTTCACATGCTGGACAACAACGGTCGTTGGTTAACGATGGACTCCGTGGGTCTTACCTATGACTTCAAAATCCGTGGGGTTCTGGGGTCACTTTCTGACAGTAAGATTCTATCACATACTTGGGTTCCAAACCTGGGTCAGCGGTGCCTTCTACATTTCGTCGAACATTAAATCCTCTCTCATTTGTTCGAGCACCTCTGGTAGAGGACCTCTCATATTTGTTCGAGCATTAAATCCTCTCCCTCTCCCATAGGTTGAGTCTATTTTATAACCTAATACTAATTTCCCTTGGGGCAGCCACCATATAAAACCTCCTCACACTCTTATCGATCCAGCCTGTTCCCCATCCCTTCTAACTCGTCTTAAGAACTCCGTGGGCATTTGTCAGTCTCAAAATTAATATTGTTACAAAGATTAAGACAATCATTTATTTTATGCATGAAATCATAAATAATCTCTACCAAGGATTGCTAAGCATTTGGTACTGAGTTTCCTCCTCCTTTTTAGTAACAAAATTAAAAAAATTAGGACCAAACTGAGAGTGAGCAGCACAAAGAATGATGGATTTGTGAATGAGAAATACAAGTCTCCTAGTTGGAGAATGGTAAATTGGTCAAGTGGGTAGGGAATTTGAGGGACCTCTGGATAGTTTAGCAAGAAGTTTTGATTAGCTACTCGTGGATCTACTAGAAGGGACTCAATATAAGGGATCTCGTCAGGTATACGTGCCTCGAAGTGCCTATCATAGTCAAATTTTACCCCAGGTGTCCTCGTTCCTGAACAACTGCTAGGTACTTTCCTGTTGACTGATCATTTCATTCCTCCGACTTAAGGAGAAGGCAGTCTTTGGGAGAAGGCAGTCTTTGGGAGAAGGCTTGAAAAGCTGGCGGGGTATCTATCAGAGCATTCGTCCAACTCAGATGGGCTTATCATTGAAAATTGATATGTCACCCACTACTTTTATTGAGCCACTTCCTGTTAATTGTTCTTCAACCAGGCAGTTGATTACTATAGGTGTCGGCGATGACCCTATTTGTTTAGTCATTTAGTTGGATTAGTTCCCGAGATAGAAACTGATCTTGAACCTTATTGCATATGAGAAGAAAAAGAACACCCCGGTATCTAGAATGGAACATACATGGCAGGGATCAAGAGGTCTCCCAAGAAGGGCACGCTTAGCTAGGGAAAAGTATGAAGAGGCGTTGAAGCAGAGCATTTCATTGACTAAGAAAAACAAGGGATATTAGAACTTTGCAAGATTGACCTATCTATATATTTCCCACGAGATCTATATCTCATGGGTGATGGATGAGTTATTCTGAACTGGTATCGATGCTTGGAACACTGAATCCCGATGGAACAACACCAAACCAGACAAGAAGAATGAGGCAGAAGGCGGGACTCTCTTACAAGGAATAAAGATCCGTTTTGGGTTATGCTGCGGTTCTTCCTTGCCCTTGAAAGTGGAGGCCAGGATCAGAGTTCACCGTAGGTGTACAAGTGTGCTTACATATGGTCTTTGCAGTGGATGGGCTCTCGACAAACTAGCCGGAGATCAAGGGTAAGCCCAAGAAGAGTTTCTCCTCACATGAAAAGAAAGATACATCTTTTAACCAGCCTATAAAGCGACCATATCGTGAACCGCTTCTTATTCCAAATTTAGTTTAACCTTTTCTCCCCAATGAAACCACGAAAGAAAGACTCCATTCATCTTCCTTGATACTAAAAATCTTTGATTAGAGGGAAGTGAACCGGCTTCTATACATTGTGGACAAGCAGGCGGTTGTAGAACACCATGTCGTTGTAACCTTAGTCCATGATGGCTTTTATGCCTAGTCGATTCTGATGATTATCTCATTGATTCTGTAGATGAGGCAACAAATATTACTATTACATTAGAACTGATTGAAGCTAGTGGGACTATAGTTTAAGTTTGGTGACTTGGAAGTAAGGCATATTTAGTGAAGTCTGGCAGAAGTACTACAGTATGTAGCAAATGTCAGCATATCCGAATCCGGTTCAGGGAAAGATGTAGGGGTTGATTGTATTTCTATTTGCACACGAAGGTGTAGAGAAAGCATCAGCTAAGATATCAGGTCCCACCCTCAATCAGACCGGGCGACAGACGATAAATGCTTTATGGAAAGAGTCATGTTTACATGCTTGAGGATTTAATGCTCGAACGAAGGAAGTGGCAGAGCCTATTGATAGATAGAATTTTCTCTCGGCGGATTACTGTTCACTATTATTCTGAAGTTCCTACCTAACTAAGCTGATGTAATTGCAGAGTCCTAAACTTCAGCGGGTCAACTCCCGGGGAACTCCTTATACATAACTTGGTGAAAATTCCCATTTTTTGCTCTATACGAACTGGGAGGCTCGTGGATGGACCTATATGCGTACGTGGATTGAAGGACAAAAAGAAACAACTCTCCCTGGGGATAGTGGATTCGCCCCTCTTTAGAGCATTAAGTCCTCCCTTCCTTTCCGCACTAATCATTATTTACTATATATTTTTTAGGTGTATAGCTCAGTTGGTAGAGCATTGGGATTTTAACCTAATGGTCATAGGTTCAAGTCCTGATATACCCAAACTTACCTTAGATTCTACTACAAGTAAGTAAGGATGCGTAGTAGCCTTTAAAGATTACTCTTTTGCCTCTATCGTCATGCATTTTGGTCTTGTTTTGTTTTTACGTACAGAGCTCTAACAATTAGAATTAGTTGTGCAAAATTTCTCCTAATAAGACTAGCGATGGCAGTCATATCTGCCTGGACTAGTACCTATAGTAGCTACCCTTGAATAAGCTTGTAAAGCCCAAATAGTTGTCGCATTCTTATTTTCTTCTTTTTAGCCATCGGGCATAAAGTCTTCTCCGATAGCTACTAAAAAGTCCGTTGACTTATATCTATCTAGATAGAGGATAGAGTCGTGCCTAGCGGAAAATAAAATGAAGGTTTCTCTTGTTACTTTACCTTTCTTTACTAACATCTTGATTCTAAATTAAAAAAGGCTAGTCCTAACCCAAGCTAAAGATTTGAGATCGTTTCCTTATCGGGAATGAAACAACTGCGAATTGCAATTCGTGACCATGAAACGAAAAAGGAATTATTTGATTGCTATCTTGCTCAGCTCCAGATAAAGATTCAAAAGATCTATGTTGTTTGCCCTGCGCAAACAAAACCTTTTCACTCTTGTAAAGTTCAATACAGTAAACCGATTTGCCAATCAATAGAAAGGCGTAGAATAAATCTCCTTATGCTGATAAGGAAAAAGGTCCCATTCTGATTAATTTTTCATTTCTAATATCAGAGTAGAAGTGCTTATAGTAATAGTCATGTCAGTCAATGACAAAAGAAGGACAAAATCTATGCCACCCATGCTCGTTTTTTTATTACCTATCGCTAGATAAAATGTGCTTTCAGGGATGGAATGAATCCAAGAAATACAAAGAAAGAAGATAAAAATGTTTTTTTCGTATAAGAACGATGAGACCTCACCCAGGTTGTCGAAGAAGATGTCTCCGTTTAGAGTCCAAGAATTTAGAAAACTTGGAACTCTATGCACGAGCTTATGCAAACTGGGTTGAAAGTGGTAAATAGCCTGGTTCCTATAGGTCGTGGTCAACGAGAACTTATAAACGGGGACCGACAAACTGAACCAGCGAATATGGTGGTAGAAAATCATTCGGACTTGGTAAAAGTTTTCATGGCCCACCTAGAAAAGCTGCTCGCTCTGTAGTGTTGTCACACAAGATAAGCACTTAGCCCGCCTGCTGGCCTGGCGAATCAAAGTTCTCTTCCGGTCAACTATCCACCAAGTCAAGTGCAAAAAACAAATAGGAATTACGTAACGCATGCTGCAAGTGTGCTTCCTCAAGAGGAAAGAAAGAAGAGTGAAAAATTTCAGTTCAGATTGGCCTGCAAAAATGACTTAATCATAACCACTTTCACAGCCGGAGACAAAAGTTTTTCCTTCCAACTTCTTCCAAATATTCCCCCGAAAAAAAAGTAAAAACCTGGTGCTTGTTGCGGCCAGCCAGGTATGGAAACCCTAGATCTTTCCCTAACCATTACCCATCGGCACCTGAAGCAACTGCCGCTGTAGCTGTGGGATCTACGCACCTTGTCCATCTCCGGTTCAATCTTTCGGGTAGTAACTGACCTTCGGACTACTCCTGGATGGTAAAAAGGACCTCTTGGTGATCTTGGTAGTCAGCTCTACTCTTGCATCTAGAAAAAGCCATTTCCTTCTCTCTTTTCTTACGATCCAACGCTATCTTTATGAGCTTCTTGAAAAATATTGAGTTAAACTGAGCGCACCGATATCTTTAGACTACGAAGCAGTTCTGGAATGTCGTCCGAGAGGAAATACTCATGAATTATAATGACCACTTCTTCTTTGTACCGTCTCAGCTTATTCTCCTTATCATCTTTATCTTTTCCTTGACTCATCCAGCTAGCAGCTCTTATCGTTGTCCCGCTTCTGTTAGGCATACGTTTGTTTTCATTTGGAAAACAACAAACGGCCTTAAAACCAAAACCTAATAATACCGAAGAGTTGCAGATTCACTCACGTTCACGACAGCCTTATAGATGGGCCTTTCATGTCCCAACATAATATACAATCAGATGATGAACACGGGAAATTGGAACCTTTTTAGTCTTTCTATATCTTAGCCTGATGCCGCTGGCTTTATCCTAAAGATTAGCCTCATTCTTTTAGCAAAATAAAGAAGACTGCAGGGCACTACAGACTTTGACCTGACCTAGCGTAGTTCACGAGGAGAGTGTCTCGGATTTTTGCAATGAAAATAAACAAGTAATAAATTTATAAATCCGGTATACCCCAAGTGCAGGGATCGTAGCATAGCGATTAATACCGGAGTCGATCTTAGGGAATCAGGGTATCTAGTTCATTAATTTTCCTAAGTTTGATACCATTATTATTAAAACCTAAAATAACAAAACGAAAGGATAAACTGGACAGAGGATTGTCAGTCCAAAGCCAGGGAAGATCGTTGCAAACATAACTAAACCATAAACGAGAAAAACAATAAAACTTATAAAAGCATGATAATGACTATAGCGATTAAACATAGAACAAGCAATGATCCACCATCCCGCAACCCTCAATTTCCTCTCTAAGGTTATCTTATGAAGATTTAACTAAAATTGTGATTCACCTATCAAAGGTATGAACTCCTAATCTCTTAGAAAAGTTCGCCTATCAATCTTTTATCTTTCGATCTTAAAGATTAACGCTTTCAAACCAAGGTGCAAGATTTATTCAATCCAACAATCTAGATATTCAACCTAATCAACTCTCGTTACTTATAGGTTAAAGATCCAATCTTTCCTATGGTGATCTAGTGTTTACACCGATTCTCATCATATGGCAAACATCAATAGCAAAACATCTCTCGATATAAATTTGCATAACACATAATCATAGAAAAGAAACAACTTAATTAAAACTCACGAAATCATCCAAAGGAAGAAATAAAAACGCTGCAGAAAAGTTTCACATGCTTGCTCCAAGTTTGATCAGCTTCAAGCCATCCCATGATCCGGAAGGAAAACGAAACAAAATAAATAAAACAACTAATCTAACCCTCGGTCGACAGAGCACAAGGCTCTGCCGACCGAGCCTGCCTCTGCTCAGAATTTAGGGTTCTCTGGCGGCTGCAGTCGATATGATGATCATTAGGGTTGAGAATGTGGCTGCTTTTATAGAAAACTAGGTCGGTTATGCTGATGTCGGCCGTGGACGCCCGTCTGATACCTCTGGACGCCCGTCCAGTTGGTGTAAATTCTTCGAGTCGGGCCGAGTCTTCTCAAACGCCCGTTCTATGTAAAATGAGACGCTCGTCCACTGAAATCTTCAAAACTCGAATCAAATTTCTCTCCTCGGGCGCTCGTCCATATCTTGAATGTCCGTCCACCCTTGGGCCTTGATTCAATACCACGCCATCCAGCCGCATGGGTAGTGAGCGCCGCTTGATTCTTCAAATCTTCATTCCAATCCTCAACTTGCATCTTCCTCCTTCCATTAAATCTCCAATTATGACATGTTTATGCACCTACAAAACGACAAAGACATGCAAAGTGTAAAACCATAGATAATTACCAATAAAATCACGAAATTAGCTCAAGTTTACACTTAAATACTTTTAAAACTCATCTGCTCAATAATTCGATTAAACCCTTAATTTCTATGCAAATAATACGAATATGGTGGAAATCATTATAAAATATAACGATATAAATCATATAAAATCACCCTTAACAGAGAGTCAACAGTCTTCCTATAAATAACTTAGCTCCAAATCCTCAAAAGTCTTTCATTTCAGACTTTCATACATATTTGTCTCCAGAGAGAGCATCCACTATCTCCTAATCTTCCAGTGTTGAAAGGTCGGCTACTGTCATCGCCCGACATAGCTTTAATTTCCTATTTGGCCTTCACGCCTTTCTTGAGAGCGAATTTTCTATCGTATTGTAGAGGCCATCGCCAGATAGTGTTAGAGTCAAGTACCGGGTGTTCCCTTTCATAAAGGATGACTTTTGCATCGACTCTCTCTCGTTGGGGAATTTCCGAGGTGAAATCAGCTCTCTCGGAAACCCTGCGGGACTAGTCTAATAAAATTTTACTTAAACTGCCTAGTGAAGTAGAAGCCCTTCTATTTTCAATCGAGCTACCTTACGTTCCTTAACGGCCTGACGTTAACAGCCGCTTTCTTGGAGCTAATTTATTATACACTTCCCCGGTCATTGCGGTCTATGCAAGGAATTGTGGGATTTAATAAGCATGTTTGCAATTGCAATTAGCCTACATAAACATACATTACATAGCATTATTCAGATTACCTAGCCAAATTATATTTTGGTTCTACAAGTATTACATAGCAGTATTTAAATACTTTAAGCAAAATACAGTTTTGTTCCTTAGGTTTACATAATATTTTTTAATCTTCCTAGCAGAACAAAATCTAGTACCTAGGTTCTGGGATAGTGAGTACTGTTAGGTCTATGGTACAAAACAACAATTTACTCACGTCATTCAATGGATATTGCAATTACAACAATGCAAAAAATTTAAAAGAAAATTGAAAGACTCAAACCGAGGCGAGTGCGAAAACTCTATCCATAAGACAATTTGCTCCGGTATAATGCGTACGGTGATAGAAATTGTCTCCCAGGATGCAACGGTTTTACCTGTTCGATGTAGTGGTACTTCAAACTTCGAACATACGGAGATCTCTTCCGGTGTCAAATCATTATCTTCAACAAAATGCAAACTCCTCCACTATATGAGATGAAAACATAGTATTTTGAAAAACTTGTATAGAGACATTTCCACCAAATGGGGCTTTTATAGGTGGAAAAAGTAACTCTTACTACTAAGGCCACTAACTCTCAATAATGACCACTACTATCACTTATACCACTAAGTGACCACTACCTCACTAAGTCATTAACGGACAATTCTCCAACAATCCCCCATAAAATGGACATTAATGCAAATGAAAATGCAGACCCATAAGAGAATTCAGACAAAAAAATATTGCATCAGGAGAGGTAGCTTCTGGCTTTGAACTTTCCTTAGTGAAATACTATCGGATCTACTCGGCTATTCAGTGAACTATGTCTTGAACTATTCAGCCTTTATTGTAAAACCAGACAATAGTGAATTACCCTTGGTTTCAGAAAGTGCGTTAGAGAATTCTTGCCTCTGAATTCTCACAGAAGCAACCCCACTTCACACTTACATAGGTGATCTCCTATCAAGAGTATTATGCTATACCCCACTTGAATTTACCAAGCTATAGGAATCATTAAAAGTTTTCACTCAACCTTATACACCACTGACAGATAACACTTTTATTCACAGAATGGGTAAGTGTTCATTGAACCTTCATAATCTTGGGATCTCCAATCAACATGGTTGGGTTATCATTACAAAGTTTATATCGTAATAGGCTTAAGTCTCATATATATTCTTGAGGTTTTTGTTTTTTACTTGTGCATTTGTGTGTACTGAATTATTTTGGCACATAAATAATCTTCTTGACTGTTTGATTACAATTCAAACTTTAATAATCAGCTTCACTGAATTCACACTTGTACATTTTCACCCTTATAACTTTTGATCACTTAGGTAATACACAATCGAATAATTTTGTTAAATAGCCTCCGGTTTAACAAATTAGTATTTGTGTACTATATTTGCTCCAACTTGCTTATCATGTTGATAACTCGAAAAAGTGCTATAATTTGTCAACACTCTATTCAACCCCCTTCTAGAGTGTTATTTTGCGCATTATCGATCCAACAATTGGTATCGGAGCTTGGTCACGTAGTGATCATATTCATGATATCTCTTGGTGTGATGAATAGTGACTTTTATTTTCGTTGATTTACCTTGGTCTTTGCTATCTCTGTTTTGCAGTTTTTATTTACCAAGTAAATCATCTCAACCGTGTGCTTAAGTGTTGTTCATCACACACTCACATCATACTTTTAAAATAAAAAAGTGAAATGAGGAGAACGATAAAATATTTCATCAATTAGTAGAAGGGCAGCTAAACTTTTGCACAAAGCGACAAAACTATTTATTCATTTGCAAATTCATTTGTGTTCGAAATTCATTGTTTAAATTCATTCATAAATTCACTAATTTTCAAAATTCATTGTCGAGATTCACCGATTTTCGGATTCATTGTCAAAATTCACTGTCGAAATTCACTGATTTCGGGATTCACTGGGAAGATTCACTGATTTTCGGGATTCACTGTTTGTCCTTCTCGCTATAAAAATTATGCAGTTGTCCTTCTCTCTATAAAAAATATGTAGTTGTCCTGTTACTTAAAAATATTTCAGATTGTGTCCTTATCCCTAATTTTCCATAAAAAAAATTGCATTGTAGTTCATTCATATTTTCGCATTACATATTTGTGGCATATCATTGTATTGCATTGTAATGGCTTCCCTAAATAACTCCATGAACCCGAGGGAGGGATTATCTTTGGTAAGACCTCCGTACTTTGACGGTTCCGGTTTTATTCAGTGGAAACGCTCGATGATGACTCATGTGCAACAAAACGGTCTATCAACTGTGGATTATCATAAACAAACGTCCGTTTGTTCCCACAAAAGACATCACCGAAGCCGGAGTCACTACAAAGGTTAATAAGACTCGAGGACAAATGTAACGAAGAGGACTGTAGAAAATGTCCTTAAATGCTAAAGTCGTCGCCATTCTTATCAACTCTTTAAGTCCCTCCGAGAATCGAGTTGTTGCCGCATGCGAGACTGCCAAAGAAATTTGGGAGGCTCACATTAAACGTCATGAGGGCACCGGTATGGTTAAAAAGTCTAAAATAAGTTGGCTAAATCATGCATATGCGTCTTTCCAAGCAAAACCGCATGAATCTATTATTGGCATGGATAATAGATTCACGGACATAGTCAATGCAGTTAGCGCTCTTGGTAAAGACATCTCTATGGAGGACCAGAACTATAACATACTTCGCTCCCTCCCTCCTATATGGGAACGTAAGGCTACGGCCATAGAGGAAGCGAAGGATCTCTCGGTCCTCACTAAAGATAAACTTATCGGTATGCTTTTAGTTTACGAACAACATCTCTAACACTCCCAAGCACAAACATCGTGAGACATCTGTTCTGGCACTGAAAGCTCGTGAAGAATTTGAATATGAAAATGAACAAGCGGATGATGAAAGTGAAGATGACGAAGAAACTGCTATGATGGTTCGTAAGTTCAAAAGATTCTTGATAAATGAACGAAGAAGCAGGCCATCCGGGAATGCTATGTACCAAAACAAAAGTGGCTGGAAGCAAGATATGACTTGTTTCGAATGCAACCAGAAAGGTCACATTGCCAACTAGTGCCCAAATAAGAAAGGTGGAAAGCCCAAGCCTACATCCGGTCAAAAGAACCAAAATACTCAAAAAGGCAAAGGCAAGAAAAATGACAAAGCAATGGCGGCTACTTGGGATGCAAGCGACGAATCAGACAATGACAATAAGTTTGAAACATTTGAAAAGGCAAACTTGTGCTTTATGGGTTTCTCACAACCACGAACTCAAGTGACAGTGAGGTATCCGACTTTTCCCTAAATAAGGAAGAACTACATGCACTTAATGAACAATTAACTAGGGAGAACCTCACACTTAAGGGTAAAAACGACACACTAAATAAGATTAGGTGCAACAAGACTGTTGGATCGATATAGCGCAAATACACTCTAGAGGGGGGGGGGGGTGAATAGAGTGTTAACAAAATTTTAAACTCTTTAACACAAATACTAGTAATTAAGTGCGGAAGCTCACTTAATAAACTATTCTCTTGTGTTAATAAAACCTTAGTGATCAAATGATGTGAATATAAACGGTGTGATCAAAATAGGGAGCACGTTCAAAGATTGATTCAATTAAATACAACAGTCTCGGCAACAATATTAAGACTTTGATGAGTAATATAAAGTACAGGCTGATTTAAAGGATGACTAGTTAGTTTTAGTGACAGTTACAAAAACGTTGCAAAAACAAAGAAAGGATGTTTTTCAGCACAGTACAGGTCAAGCCTGGAGTACACTATTAGTTTAAGTACTATATTACGGAAAAAGCAGAAATCTTGATTACACTACAGCAGCTACAGAAATCAAGATATATATATATATATATATATATATATATATATATATATATATATATATATATATATATATTCGAAGTCCTGATAACAGTGCAAAAAAAAGTACTCTTACTGCAGTGGCGGACTAGATATATTTTTACACACTAAATATTTTTTTTTCACATGTCCAAATATTTTTCTATATATGAAATGTAGAGATTTTTATTTTTAATGCGAGTCCGTGGACCCTTTTTAGTTAAACGTAGATCCGCCTGCCTTACAGGATATACAATCGACTGTCCAAGTCACACACTATTACACAAATATCAACTCACCCAAGATCAAATACAACTCAGAAGATACAGCTATTTAATTAACTGATTCAATTAAGACTAATACACAGACTACGAGCCAACTACAAGGCTGATCAAATAAGCCGAGTATCTGATTTGATAAACAAGTATTGAAACCGTTTATCAAAGCTAAGATATCAGACTGATAACACAGGAATCATCAGCTCCAAGGTAATATTTCAAACTGATTTTCTAACATAAGCAAGTACAAATTCAATGAGTCCAGTAAGGCAGGTGGCAGCTCTCATAATACAGCAAGATTTACAGGCTCACAAGAACAACAGTTAGAGGCTCAAGCTATTCACCAGATAGGTGCAGTAAATACTTATTATGCAGGAAGCAGATTACATTCAATGATTCCGCAAAATAGATAGATTAAAGCGAGTGCACAACAAGAATATGCAAGGTGAAAAGCAATGTGCAGCATGATAGTAGTGTATGAGATTGAACAATGCAGATAGCAGCAACACTGATATGATATTCAAGCACAAATCGCACTGAGTCAAAATCAGTAAATGAATTTACTGATTCCAACAAAAATGCAGTCAAATGCCTTGACCACACAGAGACACTTAGTCACAGACACAAGCCAGAACCAAGTACCTTTGGGTAATAAGGGTACAACAAAAAATCAACACTGAAGCAATTCAAGACTTGTTACTAAGGGCTAGATTCACACAAGATTGATTATCACAAATTCAGCTTGAACAAAAGCCTTTTGTCCTCACTAGGCTGACTTGTTCAAAAGATTTAGTCAATCAATAAATCTTAGCACTAACCACACTTAGAACGAAACTGAATTCCACAGGGACTCAAACACACACAGACAGACAACACTTTCACAAATACACACAATTTAGAAAAGCTGTAAAAATAGAGGTAGCACACTTACTGATAAGCAGGAGAGTCTACAGACCACTATTCAGCACCTCTGTATGCTGTTAGGATGTAATATCACCGGATGGATCAAGATCCACCCGATTACGCAGTGGAATAGTATAGATCTAGATCTAGTCAACCAAAATACATAAGATAATAAATCAAAACCTACGAAGGGGTTTAGACTGCTTACCGGTTTATTGTGAATAAACTCCAAGAACAATCTTTAATCCGAGCTATATGAGAGCCTAGTTGAGAAGCCAAAGTCTTCCAACGTGCGTCTTTAAGCACCAGCAGGTGGATGGTGTTTCAAGCCGCCGGACCTCCTCGATATGCTACCGGAATAATCCCGAGGATTATCCCAACTTGAAACCCTAGTGTTGAAGCCAAAAATTCTAAGCTTCAAACACTCATCTAAGTCGCATGTTATGTGTTTATTGAGGCTTGTGAACTCTCTTTATATGTAGAGAGTAATGCTTGTCTCCAAAGGATTTAATAATTAATACAAAATCAATTATAATAATCCTTATTAAATAAAAAATACTTCTAGAATAATCTAGAATAAAACTAGATTATTTAAGGATCAATCTAATAATTTTTTCCGTAATTAATTATTCAACAAATAAATAATTAAATACTTGAACCATAATTATCCAAGAAAATAAATTTCTTGACAACCAAACAAGTAATACACGCCACTTTTATATTTGACCAATTAGGTCAAAAAGTCAATACACTAATTTGGGCCGAGTCCACGAAAAATGCCTTTTTCTTGTATCTAATTATTTAGTCCAACTAAACAATTAATCAACATATCAATTAAATAGTCCAATCCAACTATTTAATATTATAATTGAGGTGAAGCGACGAGAAAACATATGCATGTTAGGAGCCACGTCGGGGAGCATGGACCCATATTCAGTAGCTACAATAAATTAAATAAAATTATTCGTCAGACCGAACAATTATATTCAATCTATTAATTCCGTGATTACACCACCATAAACCCGAAACTGAACTCTGCCGAATATAGATAACTTACACTCAACCGTGAGTCGAAAGTGTCTACTGATATAATCATTACATACGGATAAATCCTCCATAGACTATTCGTTTCGATTCGGGATATCTCCGTAGACACTTCTCGAAACATCTTATCCTTATTTACCATTAACCCCCTAGTGACCAATTAGTTCATAACTAATGTAATATGAACTAAGCTCATCGATCAGTTTCTAGGATTAACAAATAAGTGAACTGTTTGTCTACTCCCGAGGGAAGGAATGGATTCGATATATGTGATAGCACAGACTACTCACTCATCCTAGAATAGAGCCAACGAGAAGTGTTGGACCACATACTGCGAAATGATCCTTACTAACACATCAAACCCTACCCTAGTCTAAGCAGTCATCCGTGATCACCTCAGGATTGAGATTAATCCATAAATGATCATCTTGTGATTTGATAAGACTTCTCGATCATGGAATTATATCGAGAACTCAAATCAAATCGGTCCAGCCCTATATGATTATGATCATATATAAATGCCCCATCAGGTACCCTGTTACCGACAGTCTGGATGAGACTATCACACTGTAAAGTGTTCTGGGTGCATTATTAGCATATTAATCATGAGACCCGTACTCAGATCAATCAAGACTACGGACTAAGTTAATTTTAAGTACATCTCACTAACTCAATCCTCTTCTGTATAGCCATACACTGAGTTATGTGATTACATAAACGAGGTACTTAGGGTTTTCAGTAGTGTCTTAATTATAAGCATACATGCATACAATAAGATGAATTATTAATTATGTCCTAAAACAATTATATAATTGTATTTCGTGCATTACACCTAACAATCTCCCACTTTCACGAAAGGCAAGTGGATTAATTGTTTTAGAGCACACCCTTTATATCTATATCTACAACATTCTCCCACTTGCTCAAAACAAGTGAGACATATCCCCAAGATGCATACCCTCCAAGAGCATCCTAGTAATTCATCCTTCCAAGTACGACCGGAGTGTGCCTCCGCAAGGTAGGTCAGTGACCCGGAGCGTACTCAGAATCTGAATACCATGTGACTTGGTACACTGATCAGGTAGGTTGGTGGCTTGAGTCAATCTTTGGGATCAAAATGTCGCCTTTCCATCTAATCCGGTGGTACACTTTCAATATGCCTTTGAGTCAACACTGAGGACAAGATCTACTTAACGATCATCCTTAATCCAACCTAAAGCCAGAATAAGTGTTATCACTTATATTCTAGTTTGCACCTGAATATACTAGCATATTATTCCTTATTCTCCCGAAGAGGTTTGAGGATTCACTAAACATCCCATTTAGTATTCATGCGTAGGTTTAGATAACCATTCCTGAGAGGTAGGGTAGACTACATCGTTGAAAGTTGCATAAATGCAAGAATATATTAACCAGGTGAATGGATGGGATTGCCAATGATCGATTCTCGAGAATTTGAGTGAATCAAATCCTTTAGAATAATCCCGATGGCATGTCAGACTCTGATTTTAGATAACACACCCATGTTGTTTCCAACTATTTCAGTGTTACCATTCATAAACACTAATCTACATACTATTTTACTAATATCGAAGCCCAGTCTATGAAAGACTTATCAATATTTTGGTCAAGTCCACATATTAAAATATATGACTTTGAAATGACCTAGAGGTTTGCTTTAATCCCTGAAGGATATAAGCTATGGCAGGGAATAAATTAAGATACCGTTAGTCTCACAAAAAGGGTCTTAGGGAATCACCCATATTTTCTGCGTTGTAACGAATCCGTTATTTGTTCTTAGCTAAAAACCCTTCTGTTCTGAATGAATTCAGTTCCCGTTGTTCGGCGAGCAAGTTTTAGGGAATCACCCCTATTTCTCGCTTTCTGACGAAATCAAGCAAGACTGAGTGGTAAGAGAGATCACGGTCTGGTTAACTCTCTACCTTTTAGGGAATCACCCCTAAATTACTCAGCTTTGCGTTGAAAGTTAAACTTTCCTATTCATTCAACTCTTCCCCGTGTAGTTCCAATTACTCCCACTGGGCCTGAGATACTCAGGTGGATCTACAAGAGTTTCAACAGAACTGGAGTATCAAACTCCATTCACAAGGTTATGGCTTTTAACCAACCTCTATGGTTAGGATCCTACACAGGCCTCGAAGGACTATAGGTCATCAATCTACCCTATAGACCGTAAGGTCCTACAATAGGTAATGGACAAACCATACTCCCACTGTGTTCGGGGTGGATTGATATACTAATCTAGTTTAGTAGTTTTATTAGTGTTTTCACCAAATGCCGATGTTGGATGTGGACCGAACAAATCAGTTAGTAACATCTTGAGTACAAATACTTCAAAATCCAAGGTTGTTATTTATAGACTCTATCAGACCGAGTATGACAGTATAACCGTCATTCTCTGATTTTACGAGTTTTATAACCAACCTTTACTCAATGCATTAAGATATTTCACGACCTGAACATGTACGCAAAATTTCCAGTCCTACCTTCGAGCACTAAATGCTAAATGCCTCTATTTACGGAAATAGGGTGAACCGAATTCACTCCTTATCCATAAATGAAGAGAGTTTGAGAAAGTAATAATACTTGAGTAAACTTCAACTTCTTTATTCATGTCTAAAGAATGGGTATAAATAGATACAAGTATGAATGAGAAGGTCCTAGCTAGTAAAGTAAAAGTTACTGAGAGCCTAGCTAGTATTAATTGCTGAGTCGGCTATTACATAATAGACAAAATAGAGTTTACTTTATGACATACATATTAATTGTTTATATAATACAATTAATATGTCATGTTATATAAGTGACATAGATATGATTAATAATATTTCCACACCCCTCAAATCTGGGTTGTATATGTCAATACAAACCAAGTTTGCTACTCATCAATAACATAAGCGGTGGAATTGCCTTGGTGAGAATATCGCGATTTTGGTCTGCTTTGAGGAACATAATCGAAGTTGAATGATCTTGGTATCAATCTTCTCTTTAAGGAAATGTCTGTCAATGTCCACATGTTTGGTTTTATCATGATGGATGGGGTCCTCTCGCCATGCATAATGTCAATTATTGTCACATCGAGTATGATAGTTTGTTGAAGGTCTGGCCAAGGTCAAGAATGACTCTTTTCACCCATAATGCTTCACAAATACCCAAAACCAAAGGCTCTCTGAGTTCACTTTTCAAAGATCGCTTCAGAGACAGGTAGGTTGTTTCTTGCTCCTCCAAGTGATAAGATTTCCCCATACATATGAGCAATAGCCTGTGGTAGATCTTCTGTCTATGTGGAAACCAAATTTCGACAAGATCAAGATAGACCTTCACCGATCTATCGGTAGACTTTATGATGTGTAAGCCCTGGCCAGGAGTGGATTTCAAGTATCTGAGTATTCTGCAGACAACATCCCAATGGTGCTCAGTAGGGCAATGCATGAACTGACTGACAAGGCAAACTCCATATGCAATATCGTGTCTTGTATGAGAGAGATAGATGAGTTTCCTACAAGTCTCTCGATATTGTTCCTTTCTTACAAAGAACATTGCCATGTACCAAAGGTGGATTACCTGGGTCTACTGGGAGATAGGCTGGTTTGCAACCTAGCATGCCGCTTCCTTCAAGAGTCCAAAGACATACTTCCTCGTGAGACCGAGATACCTCTCAAGCTTCTTGCTATTTCCATGCCAATGAAGTACTTGAGGTAGCCCAAATCTTTAACTTGAAATACCTTTGCCAAGTAGGTCTTCAAGTGTTGGATCTCAAGCAGGTCATCACCAAGAAGGATGATATCATCCACATAGACAATAAGGATGGATCTTCTCTTATTGGTTGTTTTAATAAACATTGTGTGATCTGAGTTGCACTGATGATACCCAGCAGCTTTAACCACAATAGTAAGTTTGCCAAACCATGCTCTTGGGGAGTGCTTCAGGCCATACAGAGATTTTCTCAGTTTACAAACTTTCCCTTGAGTGTGAGGGTTGGTAAAGCCAGGAGGTACAGTCATATAAACTTCCTCAGTGAGATCACCATTTAGGAAGGCATTCTTGATGTCCAACTGATAGAGTGGCCAGTCAAGTTGGACAGCCAAGGAGATCAGCACCCTAACTGTGTTGAGCTTTGCCACAGGTGCAAATGTCTTTTTGTAGTCAAGTCCATATGTTTGAGTGAAGCCCCTTGCAACCAGTCTAGATTTGTACTTGTCAATAGTACCATCAGCATTGTACTTGATGGTGAAAATCCATTTACAGCTGACTGTCTTCTTTCCTTGTGGGAGAGTGGTGAGATCCCAAGTATGATTGTCAATGAGTGCAGTCATTTCGGGCTTTAACAATTGCCTTCCACTGTCATTTTTGAGAGATTCCTGTATATTCTTAGGAATGGAATGAGTGTCCAAGTCCTGTGTAAACATGGCAAAACCAGATGACAAGTGATTATATGACACATAATTATGGATGAGTGGTCGATCATATGATCTCTTTCCTTTCGGACAAAGAATGGGTCTGCATTATCAATATCCGCAGTTTTAGAGTATCGAGTGAGTTGCTTTGAGGCATATCAAAGCAGAGTTCGGGAGTTTGAGGAGTATCGGCGAGTTGCCGAGGTTCGATATGGAGATCAGGGTTAGGAGGCTGATGAGACTCATTAGGTTGCTGGATATTAGGAGTTGGTAGAGGGATTGGCAAGGCCTCAAGTTCCTTACTGGAAGGTGCAGTTGGAGTTAGAGGACTATAAGAAGAGGGAAGAGTTTCTGTTTCAATCAGGTTTCCATCTATGACAGTCTCAGTAGGGTTGCTGTAGTAAGGAGTTTTTTTCAAAGAACTTGACATCCATAGAGTTACAGAATCTTTTGTCAGTGGGGGAATAACACTTGTAGCCCTTCCTGTCTTTGGCATAACCAAGAAAAATGCACTTATGAGCTTTGGGGTCGAGTTTGCTTCTATGTTGGGCATGAATGTAGACAAATACAGTACATCCAAAGATTTTTGGAGGCTGGTCAGCAATGAGATGAGGACAGGGGTTAGTTGTCAGCAGGGTTTGACAAGGGGTCTTGAATCCTAACACCCTGCTGGGTAACCTATTGATAAGATATGTGGCTGTTAATATAAATTCACCCCACATGTATTTAGGCACATGGGTGGTGAACATGACTGATCTAGCCATCTCCAGTAGGTGTCTGTTCTTCCTCTCAGCAAACCTATTTTGCTGAGGTGTCTCTACCTAGCTACTAGTGTGAACAGTTCCCTTATCATTCAGGAAGGTGCCAAGGTTGGACTCATAGTATTCCAGGGCATTATCTGTTTTTAAGATTTTAATCTTAGTGTCAAATTGAGTGGATACCATGTTATAAAACTCTTGGAAGATGGTTCCAACTTCAGATTTATCTTTCATCAAGAACAGCCATGTGATTCTGGTGTGGTCATCAATAAAGGTGACAAACCACCTCTTTCCTGTTATACTTTTAACTCTTGAAGGTCCCCATACATCACAATGTATTAGAGTGAAAGGTGTGGAGGGTAAGTAAGGTAATTTAGTATACACAGACTTAGTAAGTTTAGCAAACTGACAAATATCACATTGAAGGTCACTGAGGTTACATCCTTTAAACAATTTAGGAAATAAAGATTTTAAATAACCAAAACTTGGATGACCTAGTCTATAATGCCATAACATGATATTGTCTAAGGTTTGGTTGCAGGCTGCTGAGGCATTTTTAGTCTTCAATCTTCTGCATCTTGGCAGGTTGACCATAAATTGATCTGAAAGCGGGCTTTAGCTCTCCCAATCACTTCCTGTGAAGAAAGATCCTGGAATATACACTGATTGTTATTAAACAAGACTGTCCAATTTAGGTCTTTAGTGAGTCTACTGACAGATATAAGTTTACAGTCTAATTTTGGAACAAATAGTACATCCTGAAGGTAGATCTTATCAGTAAGTTTAACATTTCCAAAACCTTGTGCGCATGAAATAGATCCATCAGCAATCCTAATATTGTGGGTCTGATGACAGGGCTTAAACTGAGATATGAGACTCTTGTTACCAGTCATATGGGATGAAGCCCCAGAATCAACAATCCAAGTACCATTACTGAGAGGTGAGTGGAATATACTTGCTTTAGCATGAGTAGCTATGTCAGTGATAGAACTAACTTCCTTTTGTTGAGCAATGAAGGCTTTGAAGGCAGCAAACTGAGCGTCCAACGTGGTATCTTTGCTTCCTTCTTCATTGACATGCCTCGCCTCGACTCTCCTCGGTTGGTTTGGAGGGTTTAAAGGAATTAGGCTTACCATGTAGTTTCCGGCAAAGTGTCCTTGGTGTGATTTGTGCGTTAGCGATGATCACAGAACAACTTTCCTGCCTTTCTCAGTGAGGTTTCTGTAAGTCTCATGAACCTCAGTGAGGCTCCGACAACCAACATTCTTTGCGCTTATCGGTAGGGTGATCAAGCAGGTTGCTTTGCAAGATACTTTCCTCCTGCTTTCCTCATGTTTGACTTCAGGAAACACAGATTTAAGGTTGGGGAGAGGTTTAGTAGCAAGAACTCTACCTCTAACATCATCAAGGAATGAGTTTAGTCCTGTAAGGAACTTGAATACCCTCTTCTTCTCAATGATATTCTTGTATAAGGCAGCATCTTCTACATCCTTCCATGGGTGAGTTTCCAACATATCTAAGTGTTGTCATGCCTTAGATAGTTGGTTGTAGTACCGAGTTACTGCATGGTGTCTCCTTGACTGTAATTTTGGATTTGAGCTTCGAGTTCATAGACCTCATATGTATTGTCCTTTTTTAAGTAAAGGTCTCTGGCATTATCCCAGATATCCTTAACAGTGTCATACATCATGAAGTTCTCACTGATCTCTTTTGTCATTGAGCTCGTGAGGATGGTCATGACTTGGTTATTTTCTGTATCCCATGCTTCAAACTTGGGGTCGATTTAATGAGGACAGTTTGGAACTGCACAAGTATCCCATCTTGCTCGCCTCGAGATATACATTTTCATAGATCTTGACCACAAAGCAGGTAGTTGTTGCCATCAAGTCTCGTGATTTGTAAATGAATAGTTTTAGTGACCCCAGGTCTGCTTTGGCGGTACTGGGACTCTACTGAGGGTGAAGAAGCTTCAGATAAAGAAGACATTCTTGAAAATATAGGAGATTTTGCAAATGATTAAAGACGATTATGGCTCTGATACCATGAAGAGAGTTTGAGAAAGTAATAATACTTGAGTAAACTTCAACTTCTTTATTCATGTCTAAAGAATGGGTATAAATAGATACAAGTATGAAAGAGAAGGTCCTAGCTAGTAAAGTAAAAATTCTACTAGAGCCGGCTAGTATTAATTGCTGAGAAATTAAATTATTACATAATAGGACAAAATAGTTATACTTTATGACATACATATTAATTGTTTATATAATACAATTAATATGTCATGTCACATAAGTGACATAGATATGATTAATAATATTTCCACAATAAATGCGTAGGCATCTTTTAGGTAGACTTCTCGGTTTTTCATTACAACGCAAACCGTTATTTTTCAACCAATATCTTAAATGAGTTCAGCAGCGTATTGTAGCACATCAATAACTATATAAAGCAAATTTATGGTGTATCCCTTAGCGAAAATATTTCACTGGGAGGCAGGCCGAGCATCAGTCCCGAAGACTACGCAATAACCTATTTCTGAGTATGGAATACTCTATCTCTGGTGAAATCAGAGATTTCCTCAAATATTTTGGATAAACTTACCGGAGTCTCGAATAGTTGTCAGACAATATGTCACTAATTCAAAAGCTCCCACTAGCTTGTATCTTTCATATGACCCCGAAGGTCGATATGAACAAGCTCTGCAACTTCTTTAAATCTATTACCCTTTCCTGATTGAAAGGAAACTTAGTCATTGTTCATTTGAGACAGTGTTCTTTTGACTGGGAGATAGGAATCACCCGAATCCAGTCTTCAGGACTTGTCTTTTGGGAATATGCACTAATTAATGGAATAGAAAGAAGTGTTTATCTAAATACGGAAACCATTTGTGTTTATATATTTTAGGATGTGTTACTGATACATTTTCAGCAATGCTTAGTGGTTCTGACTTTATCAAACAAAAGTCCGAGTCTTCGGTTCGTGCTACGAATGTTATATTCATTATCAATAAGACAAACAAATTATCCTATTGAAAATGAATACGTTCGTTCTAACGAATCCGAAAAACAGAAAATGAATTTTCTGTGATACTCAAGAATTGAATCCGAGATTCATTTCCTTATAGCACTCCCACTAGTCTATCTGAAATAACTGCCCGTTGTCTATTTTATTTATCGTTTAATGCAAAGCTACCTAGTTCTTCCAAAGAACTTTAGCTTTCGAGAAAATAGCTAAGGATGCATTGGTCAATGATCCGAAATCAATTTCCTTATCCTCTAATTTCCAATTTATTAATTTTCCGGTTTAGCCTTAAAACCACTTAGTTTAGATGACTAACACGTATAAACATTCTTTCCATTCTCGACTTTCCTTAAATGGAAACAGTCTTAAACTAGCAATTCGTTTGAGTAGACACTACTCTTGAACAGTGGGATGTTCAATATTACTTGCTTGGACTATCGATTTTTCTAATCATCAAATCACAAGACCAAAGCTCCCACTAGTTTATCGGTTCCAAATACCGTCTAGCAACACTTTGTTCAAATGGTTTGAGAGATCATAATAAAGCTCCCACTAGTTTATCAGTTCCAAATACCGTCTAACTAGCTACACTTCATGATTTTTTCAAGATTAGAAAAAAAACATTCAGAACTAAGCTCCCGCTAGTTTATCAGTTCCAAATACTGTCTAACTAGCAATGCTGTGTTCATGATGTTTCAAAGATTATAAAATCTCCAGAACTAAGCTCCCACTAGTTTATCAGTTCCAAATACTGTCTAACTAGTAACGCTTTATTCTTTGCCAATAAATGGAGAAACTCTTGTGCAGTCTATTACACATTTCTAATGATTCAGAAAAGCAACAAATCATAAGGCTAAGGCTCCCACTAGTTTATCGGTTCCAAACACCGTCTAACTAGCAACGCCTTATGTATATGATTTTCCAATTTTTCAATTTAGAAATTTGTTGTGTAATTACTCTTTTAAAATTCACTAAATGAATTTGTCTGATAGTCCTATATCATCTTTTGTAAACTAAGTATGGTCGTCACTCGTTCAACATGAGTGACATCCGTGACATACCTATACTATGTCACTTAAGATTTTAAAGGCTCAAGGGAAAAAATCTCTTCCGAAAAATTAACTGCATTTATTGATAATTACAACGTACTTGTTACTTTCCACATTTTTAATGAAGTCCTATTACTAACAATTTAGTAGCCTAGAGATTTAGTTGTAAAAATAAACATGGCATAAAGTTAAATTCAAAAAATAAATTTTCACTACTAGATTTTTATTTTAGGAATAATAAACTATAAAAAGTTTATCCTACCATTCCAAGGATTTAACCTCGCACCTCAAAGCCTGCCGTAGGAGTAAGTCAAAGAGGTGACGGTTAAACTGAGACAATCTCTCTCAACGATTAAGCTTCGAGAATCAAACATCTCACGGGAATCAGACATCCCGGACCTTAATCATCGATGACCTCCCTTTTTCTAGCCTAGATATTTCAAAAATATATATAATGAGTGTAACCTACTATATCAGATCTCAAAGTACGCCCCGAGTATGCCGCCGTAGGGTCGGTTAGTGACTCAATGAGTACCCGAAATCCTATCCTTTCGGAGACCAAGTCTTGAATTTTGATAGGGGTGAACACCATCCGTAGGGGGCCGAAATCAATGCGGTTTGAGGCGTCACCCTTCTCTCACACGCTTGCATCTATAGTAGAGACCGTGGGGTTGGCTGTCGCCTTTCCCGCTCCCACTCAATAATTTGAAAAAGTGGTGGGTTTACTAATTACGGTTTCAGCCTTGACAATAAGAAACAATAAATCAAAGTACTCCGAATAGGGTTGGTTATGTAGGCAAGCCTACGCCGTCGTATTCAATGGAACATATGTGACATTTCAGGCCGATCCGGCAAGAGAAGCCCCGTTTAGCCCGAAGGCTTATCGGTTATGCTAAGTCTTGTCGAACTACTGTAATGTACATCACACGTGGAGGGGAGTCAATTGAGCCAAAGCTCGGTTGAAAACTCGCTCAACCATGGTTAGACCATTTCCGAACCCATGTACTAAGATTTTCCGATTTCTAAATTGTCACCCAAAGCGTAATCTTGTTTCTGTTTAACATGGGTTCACCGAAAACTCAACGATATATCTAAGTGGGATTCACCGAGAATCCATCACTAAAATCGTAACGATTGACAAAACCCGGGTCCTCGGTTTTTATAATTAGCTACTTATTTATTAACTAGCACATATTAATTAAATAAGCCTTTAAACTAATTATACGAGTTATACATGCCTAATTTATTCAAAATAAACTAGCTACATGTATTCATTGGAGTGGAATCATGATATGATGCATGTCATGGTAATTTTCCGGTTATATCATACAATTTTCGATCATACACGAAAAAATAACGGAAAAATAAACACCGAGATGGACCGTTGGTACCCCCGACTAACCAATTTTCTAAGGAAAAGTAAAATTTAATCTAATTCTTCAAGTCTTGATCTTCAAACTTGAATCATCCGGATCTTGAAAGCCTTCGATCTCGATTACAAACCACTTAACGATTTATGAGATGAGCGCGTAATATACCAATATATTAAAAATATATATATATCTACATTATCAAATTGTTTCATAACAAAAAACCTTTATCGGCTGATCAAATTTTTATTATTTCTTTTTTGTCTGCAAAACCAATTAGGTTATAACAAAAAAAAAAAAAAAAAAAAAAATTTGCGCATACAAAACTATGAAAATAATAATAATAATAATAATACCGTGAAACCTTTTTTTTAATTAATGTAATTCATTGACCTAATGGTCAAATAAACAAAAAAAACAGGCTGCCGCATCAAATTACCATTGGGGGACTAATTTTTTTTGGCAAAGGCAATAAAAAAACGCCGATCCCTAATAAAAAACAATTTCGGCCTCCTCCCGTTTTACCTTCTTGATGATCTTCAACACCATGATTTTCGTCGTCTCGAACCCAAAACAAATTTAAAACACAAAAAGGTACAACCTTTTACAATTTTCAAATGAAAAGAATTAAATTACACATCCTTTGCTCAATTGATACTAATCAAAAGAGCTACAAAACAGATCTATCGGGTAAACAACACCAACCCCAATCCATCTCTTCAACCACAACAATCACAAAGGCATTCATCATGAATATTTTCGATTTATATAAAAATAAAAACGAAAACAAAAAACATCTAAAACATGTTTTTTCACTCATAGATCTAAAATTCACATACTTTGATTGATAGATCAAAGACTCTGATACCACTTGTTAGGATGTAATATCACCGGATGGATCAAGATCCACCCGATTACGCAGCGGAATAGTATAGATCTAGATCTAGTCAACCAAAATACATAAAATAATATATCTAAACCTACGAGGGGGTTTAGATTTCTTACCGGTTTATTGTGAATAAACTCCAAGAACAATATTTAATCCGATCTATACGAGAGCCTAGTTGAGAAGCCAAAGTCTTCCAACGTGTGTCTCCAAGCACCACCAGGTGGATGGTGTTTCAAGCCGCCGGACCTCTTCGATATGCTACCGGAATAATCCCGATGATTATCCCAACTCGAAACCCTAGTGTTGAAGCCGAAAATTCTAAGCTTCGATCAAACACTCATCTAAGTCGCATGTTATGTGTGTATTGAGGTTTGAGAGAACTCTCTTTATATAGGAGATTAATCATTGTCCTCCAAGGATTTAATAATTTAATACAAAATCAATTATAATAATCCTTATTAAATAAAAGATACTCCTAGAATAATCTAGAATAAATCTAGATTATTTAAGGATCAATCTAATATTTTTTCCTTAATAATTATTCAACAAATAAATAATTAAATACTTGTACCATAATTATCCAAGAAAACAAATTTATTGTCAACCAAACAAGTAATCCACGCCACTTTTATATTTGACCAATTAGGTCAAAAAGTCAACACACTAATTTGGGCCGAGTCCACGAAAAATGTATTTTCCTTGTATTTAATTATTTAGTCCAACTAAACAATTAATCCACATATCAATTAAATAGTCCAATCCAACTATTTAATATTATAATTGAGGTGAAACGACGAGAAAACATATGCATGTTAGGAGCCACGTCGGGACCAACACCCATATTCGATAGTTTACAATAAATTAAATAAAATTATTCGCCGTAGATCGAACAATTATATTCAATCTATTAATTCCGGGATTACACCACCATAAACCCAAAACTGAACTCTGCCGAATATAGATAACTTACACTCAACCATGAGTCGAAAGTGTCTACTGATATAATCATTACATACGGATAAATCATCCATAGACTGTTCGTTTCGATTCGGGATATCTTCGTAGAACCTTCTCGAATCATCTTATCCTTATTTACCATTAACCTCATAACTAATGTAATGAACGACCAATTAGTTCATCATAACTAATAAAGTAATATGAACCGAGCTCATCGAAAAAAATGCCTTTTGCTACACTATAGCTTGCCAACAAAATAAGCACCGCAAAAAATGAACCTGTAGCGTCACTTTTTATGAGCCCAAAAAAGTAGTTTTCGCGTCACTATTTTGCAAAAAAATTACATTCCATATATATGATAAAAGGTAACTTTATGTACTCACTCATCCCGGCAAACAAAAGTGTAGCAAAAGGTATTTTTTAGTAGTGAATGGACCACATATATGTGATAAGTGAAGTGATCCTTACTAACACATCAAACCCTACCCTCCTACTCACATCAAACCCTACCCTACAATAAGCAGTCGTCCGTGATCACCTCAGGATTGAAATTAATCCATATATGAGCATCTTGTAATTCGATAAGACTTCTCGATCACGGAATTATATCGAGAACTCAAATCAAATCGGTCCAGCTCTATTTGATTATGATCATTTATAAATGCCCCATCAGGTACCCTGTTACCGACAATCCGGATGAGACTGTCACACCGTAAAGTGTTCTGGGCGCATTATTAGCATATTAATGTTGAGACCCGTACTCAGATTAATCAATGCTACGGACTAAGTTAATTTTAAGTACATCTCACTAACTCAATCCTCTTGTGTATAGCAATACACTGAGTTATGTGATTACATAAACGATGTATTTAGGGTTTTCAGTAGTGTCTTAATTATAAGCATACATGCATACAATAAGATGAATTATTAATTCTGTCCTAAAATAATTATATAATTGTCTTACGGAACTACACATAACATATGCCACAGAGTGCTAGAACTTGTATTACCTCCAACTTGATTCATCACAGTCCTACCAACCGATTCAAGGTCAAGTTTACAGTTCCAGTATGCCACTGACTGTAAGCTTTCCTGAATCACAGACCCACAACTTTACACCAACACAAAAGAAGAAAACTTTTTGTTTTGAAAATGTGGGGATAGCAGTGTGTGTTTTCCTTTTTCTCTCGTGATTCAAGTCCAAACAAACTAAGTATATATAGGGCAACAGAACAAGGGGTAAAGACCCTTATTCCACAAAAAAGTAAATCAGTCACGTGAAAAACTTTCTAGAAATTCAGAGATTCAAAAGTTACAGACTTCGATTTGACCACATGAATAAGAGAAACCGTCATGCCATCCAGAATCAAGGTGGCTGGGTATCTTTATTAATGGCTCGATTTTGGCCATGCCAATTGCAAAGGCTGCCAAAATCAGAATACCAAAACAAAATCAGCACAATATCACGCCCAAAACAGTAAATAAATGATAATACGATATTAATTTTTGAAAGATTGCACCTTTATTGAGAAATAGCTGCGTATCCTTGAATCACTGGTTGATTGCTTCAAATTACTACCTTCGAGTGAAGCCACGCATTGCAGAGATTGAAGGTAGCATCAAATCAGCAGTGAAGATGATACCTTTCAAGAATCGAACTTTATGAGGGAAATCCCTTCGAATCGAGCTTTTGACGTCCAGAATCAGAAAGAGGCGGTTGCAGAGAATTGTATCGCCATTAAAGCAGCAACCGAGCCTTCCATATGTGGATTAAACACGTGATTGCTTGAACAAACCAAGGTAGCAATTAGTTCTTACCATATCCGGGCTCAGCACGAGGAAAGAGTGATAGAGAAAAGATGGGAAGATTTGCAGCCGTTTCATTTTATAGAGCAAAAGATGAGGAACGGATGGACCATACATATGGGATGTATATTGATATTGGATCAGATTAAATAAAATGGTCCAAAGATTTTAACTAAATGCCATATAATAATTAGATGTGTTACAAAATAAATTTGTGTGTTTCACACAAACATGTATAGCACATAGATGCCATAACACATGTTGTGTCACATTAAATTTTATTCAGTCATCACTAATTAATTATTTGAAATTAATTAAACTTTAAAATACATGCAAAAAAAACTTAAACTGAAAAATATATTAATGACATGTATATCATAAAATATCACATAGATATAAAAACTTTAAATCAAAGGGAATGACGTTTTTGAAAATTAATCAACATAATACTAAGTACCACAAAATACTCAACAAAGACGATGACTTTGTCACCTTAACCAATGAACTAAGCAAATTGAAACTTAAGCACCAAACGACCGAGATTCAGAATGAATCTTTGAAGCGAAAGGTTGCGGTGTTTAAGCAAGTCATCTCAAGACTTGAAGAGCAAATTACTCAGCTCAAAACGCAACTCTCAACTTCTCAGACTTCAAAGGGTAAGGACGTTTGTGTGTGGAAGGATCATCCGATACACAAAACTCACCCGCCACAACCAAAGTCTTAGAGCCTAGGCTAATTGCCTTAGCACACACCACGACCGCCACAACCCATCAAAAAGAAAAGAAGAAACAAAAATAAAAAGTCACACACCGCAATTAAGAACGCTCCATCAACATCCGTACACACTTCACAGCGTTCTTCCCCCCATACTCATGCATACGCCTATGATCGAAGAGGTTCAAGGAGCCCTGATCAATAGAACCACTTCACTCATAATAGCTATGTTCCACCTAGTTTTTATCCGACTACACACTACGATCCACGCATACACCAGGCACACACCTATACACATAGATTCCCTCAGTTTGACCCCATATTGGCCTAGATGCTATTTTGGAAAGACCATGTCAATCGGATGCAATCGACCACATACCATCCCAACCCACATAACTGCGAACAGCCCGAGTCCACCGGGACAAAGAAGGCTGCTAGCAAACCAAGGGTTAAGAAGGTATGGGTTCGAAAGGACTCGATCAAGCCTGACTCTAACCCCGAAGGACTCAATAACTAAGGGTACCTATACAAACTCTCTGTATTGCAAGAATGTCTTAAAGCTAAACTATATAGGAGCAATACAAAGTGGTGCTTGCATAGTGGATGATATCGACATATGACTGGAAACTCTGCAATCATCCGGGATTACAAAGCTCTATCAAATGGAGGGCCAGTCACTTTTGGAGACAATTCAAAAGGCAAGACATTGGCAAATGATCAGTTGGTAACCCAAATTGTTTTATTATTCATAATGTCTTATTAGTCACGCGTTTAAAATATAACTTATTAAACATATCACAGTTAAGTGACTCGGGCCTTAAAATTGTGTTTGATGAGGATAGTTGCACGATATATGATAAATTAGGGAACATTGTCCAAACTGGTCTTCGTGAGCATAATCTCTACATGATCGAACTGGACAACCTCACTAATTGCCCGATAACATGCCTCGTATCTAAGCATGATGACACAAATTTACGGCACTGTCACTTAGGTCATGTTGGTATCACCATTATTGGAAAGTTGTGCAAACAGAATCTCATACGAGGTATACCAAAATTAGATCTAGATGAGTTTGACACTTGTGAGCCGTGTATACATGGTAAACAAGCTAGAACTTCATTTAGATCCAAACACGAAGTGTCTTTCACTCGCATCCTAGAATTGTTGCACATTGACTTGTTTGGTCCTAGTAGAGTACTAAGTCTCAGTGGAAACTCTTATGTGCTCGTCGTCGTTGGTGACTATTCCAGATACATGGACTCTGTTTTTGACTCACAAGAGTGATATTTCTCAGGCATTCTCTACTCTTGTGAAGCAACTACAAAATACCTTTGATATATCTGTTGTAGCTGTCAGGAGTGACAGAGGTGGTGAATTCGTGGATACTAGTCTCATAGAATTCTATGGGTACCTTGGTATCCATAATGAATTCTCTGCTCCTTGAACTCCACAACAAAATGGCGTCGTTGAGCGTAAGAACCGAACACTACAAGAATCTGCTAGAACCATGCTAAATGAGTTCAAGGTGCCTCGTTTTCTGTGGGCTGAGGCTGTTGCTTGTGCATGTTATGTTGTTAATCGAGTGTCTATTAGACATAGATTGCACAACACACCCTACGAAGTCCTAAGAAATCGACCTCCAAAAGTTAACTACTTTCACGTTTTGGATGCAAGTGTTTCATGTTGAATGATAAGGGAAATTTGGATAAGTTTGCATCTAAGTCCATCGAATGCATATTCATTGGTTATTCTGAGACCTCACGGGCTTATAGATGCTACGATCCAGTTTCTTGATGCATTCTCGAGTCCATACACGTTTCATTTCATGAGTCTGTTTCTTTGACTGACATGTGCTCTAGTATGAAAGATAATAAATTAAATGTAGAGTAGTTGGACTTGGAGGATGAGTTTGAGCTGCTTCCACCCGCACAAAACAAAACATCCCCAGGAACGGAAGTAGCACAAGAAGTAGCTGTTGAGTCAATAGCACCCGTTGTGGATGACATCTTAGCAAATGATGCTCCCAACGGAAAAAACATGCAAGAGGAGAATGGTGGTGCTCCACAACACATATGGGAAGGTTATCACACCTAGACTTGATCATTGGTGACCCAACTGCTGGTGTTAGCACCTGAAGGTCCACTTTTTATCCCTCATCTTTGCATGCATTTGTTTCTAACATCGAACCTAAGAAAGTTGATAAAGCCCTCGTAGATATGTTAGGAAATCACTAGTTTAACGCAGCGGAATTTAAAATTGATTACCTTTTACTAGATCGTTCTTCGTTTAATGCAATAAACACGTTAAGTAGTTTGACGGTTATACCTCAGATGATCTATAAGATCGTCGCTTTGACCGTCAACGGAGAGTAGCTCAGTGCGCAAGCCGTCCACGCGTCCGGCCTCTAACGCTAATCCACACGAACCCCTTGCCGGAATCCTCCTTGGATTGCTATCGGAAAAACTCCGGTTGCTAGACCGGCCTTTTTCTTCCCTCACAAACTCACTATGGATTGCTCTCTATTTTACACAAGAACTATGAGCTCTTGCAATTGTGATGTACCAAATAGCTTGACACCCACCTCTTATTTATAGTCAAAAGTGGCGCCCCATATGTGTGTGTGTAGAGAAAAAACTTTTCCCAATAAAATAAAGAAAATCTTCTAGATTGATTTATCTCTTTAATGATAATTAATTTTGCCAATATCTTATATTGAATATAATTATCTTATTACCATAAATCTATTTTTCCAAAATCAATTAATATCTTATATTAATAGTATGGCAATCTTATTAATTAAAGTGCACAATCCAAGTGTATCTTATACACTCAAAGATGGCGCCCCATTAGTCAATTAATTGACTTCCGGAATATATTTTAATTAATATAATTTGTATATAATTAATATCTTGTATTTTATTTATTCATAATAAATAAATACCACCATATTAATTTACCACTATAACCTTTATAGTCTAGAGATAAACTTTCCTTATTTGGTTATCAACTATAACCGCATTTTAATCCGACTCGATGTTCATATGTGTGTGACCCGATAGGCTTCCGAAAATGTTGGCCGTAGACACATAGTGCAATTTACTAAAATGCCCTTCATGCCTAACGATCATGGGATAGCGTCTAGCAACACACCGTGACTCCCAATCATCGGAAGAGTCAAAAGCAAAGACTACTACCTTTCATGTGAAGCAGTTACCGTGTAACTTACAATCCTATCGGTGTAATAATATTCATACGATCGTATCTCGAATGTCGATACATTAACGATCGTATCTTATAATCTGGATATCATGCTCTCTCGGGATAACACATTTACTCCCACTTTGCAAAAGATTCTCGAGAGCTAGACATTCCTTATAAGAAGGCCATTTCGGATATTCGATCACAATCATAGGATACGCGATTCCCGGACGACCAATCATGTATACTCTGCTTGCTTCAATATCATACCCAATCACTACCGCATGATTGCCCCGTGGCTTGGGGAAATCTCAATAGTGTCAAAGCATGACAATCCACACCGTGATGCCATGAAGACTCCGGTCAAAAGGATAATTACACAACCGCCACATAGTGTGACACTTAATGTAAGTGGCTCGATCGCATTTATTCTCTAATACACGCCCACGCATGCGGTCCAAGTGTCTCTACACTTCGATAGACGAGATCTATCCCTATCTTCTAAAAGATAGAAGACATCCAATACGTGCTAGTCTGATTATATTATCAATGTCCCATTTGATAATATGTAAGATTAGAGACATTTAAGTACCAATCTTGTTATAGTGATTAGAGATCTTATCAACCATAATCACTATAATGGTCTCTCTATCACAGATTGACACTAGGGACATTACTATATATATATATAGAACAAATAACATGAAGATAAACAATAAATAATAACATAAGTGCTTTTATTAATCATAATAAAGTTATTACATGAACTAAATAGACTGTAAATGACCCGACCCGATCGGATCCGGTCCAACCCGATTGGGTTTAGGACACCTTTCCAACAATCTCCCACTTGGCCTAAAGCCAATCACCCATATGCCTAAGCCCGTGCAAGTGAACATGTTTCTCATGCTTTGCTTGAGACAATGCCTTTATTAACGGATCAGCTATATTATCATCCGTGTGGACTTTCTCTATCTTTACATCTCTTCTATCTACTATCTCTCTAATCAAGTGATAGCGCCGTAGCACATGTTTGGACTTCTGATGAGATATCGCTCCATTATTATCACCGTACAGAGGCACTGGACCTTCAATGCAGGGAATCACACCAAGTTCAGTAATGAACTTCTTCATCCAAACTGCTTCCTTTGCCACCTCCGAGGCTGCTATGTATTCGGCTTCCGTTGTAGAGTCTGCAGTAGTCTCCTGCTTGGAACTCTTCCAGCTCACTGCTCCGCCGTTAAGCGTGAAAACAAATCCAGATTGCAACTTAAAGTCATCCTTGTCAGTTTGGAAACTAGCATCTGTGTAACATCGTAATACTAAATCATCATTCTCGAAAACCAGGAACATATCCCTAGTACGTCTCATGTACTTAAGGATATTCTTGACAGCAATCCAGTGACCTTCTAGTCATACTAAGAGGGTACAAGACGTCCGGTCTTGTGCATGACATGGCATACATGATAGACCCGATTGCCGAAGCATAAGGGACTTTACTCATTTGCACCCTTTCCTCCTCTGTCTTAGGACTCATTCCCTTTGGCGATGTAGACCCCATGTGACATGGGCAACAATCCTTTCTTGATCGCTCCATGCTGAATCTCTTCAGCATCTTGTCTATGTAGGTGGATTGCGACAGACCAAGCAACCTTTTAGATCTATCTCTATAGATCTTTATTACTAGAATATAGGCTGCATCACCCAAGTCCTTCATTGAGAAGTTCTTGGATAACCAAGCTTTGACCGATTGTAACATAGGCACATCATTCCCTATGAGCAATATGTCGTCTACATAAAGCACTAAGAACACAATGGCACTCCCACTAACCTTCTTGTAAACACAGGGCTCATCTTCGTTCTTTATGAAATCAAACTGTTTGATTATCTCATCAAAGCTAAGATTCCAACTCCGAGAAGCTTGCTTTAATCCATAAATGGACCTTTGCAGTTTACACACCATCCTAGCGTCATTGGTTGTGAAACCCTTAGGCTGTGTCATATACACCTCCTCAGACAGGTTCCCATTAAGGAAAGTTTTTTTCACATCCATCCGCGATTTTACGTAATCATGGTATCTTTGCAATAGCGAGCAAAATTCTAATGGATTTTAACATAGCAACAGCGTAAAAGGTTTCGTCATAGTCAACTCCTTGTCTTTGCTTATAACCTTTTGCCACTAACCTAGCCTTGTAGGTAGTCACGTTACCGTCCATGTCGGTCTTTCTCTTAAAGACCCATTTACACCCTATAGGAACTATTCCTTCAGGTGGATCAACTAAGTTCCAAACTTGGTTGTCTTTCATGGATTCCATTTTAGAATTCATGGCTTCCAGCCATTTCTCTTTGTCATGCCTTAATAGCACTTCCTCATAGTTCTAGGGTCCTCATCTTCCATGAGATACACGCCAGTGTACCTTTCAAGTTCACGGCGTCCCTGGTGGATCTTCGTGGTGCTAGTGTGTCTACGGTAGAGGTTGGCATCACATCAGTGTGTGGCAAGTCCTCTACTTCCATCAACTGACTGTTATCCGTAAGTGGTTCTCGAATTTCTTCAAGATCAATTTTACTCCCACTGACCCAATCCAGAATAAATTCTTTCTCCCGAAAGTGGCCAGTCCTGCCAACAAACACCTTTTGTTCCTAAAGATGATAAAATTGGTACCCTTTGGTTTCCCTAGGATATCCCACAAATAGACATTTGTCAGACCTGGCTCTAATTTGTCAGGCATCATCCGCTTCACGTAAGTCGGACAACCCCAAGGTTTTAGATGACCTAGGCTCGGTTTTCTCTTAGTCCATACCTCGTATGGTGTCGAGTCAACCGTCTTTGATGGAACTCGGTTCAGTGTATAGGATGCGGTTTCTAGAGCATACCCTCAAAACGATTTTGGGAGAACTGCATAGCTCATCATGGATCGCACCATGTCTAACAAGGTGCGGTTCCTCCTCTGAGACACGCCATTCATTTGTGGCATCCCGGGAGGGGTCCATTCAGGTAGAATCCCATTCTCCTTCAAATAGTCTTGAAACTCTCCATCTAGGTATTCTCCACCTCGATCGGATCAAAGTGTTTTGATTTCTTTACCTAGTTGTTTCTCCACTTCACTTCTGAATTCCTTGAACTTTTCAAAGGCTTCAGACTTATACTTCATTAAGTATATATAACCATAGCGAGAATGGTCATCAGTGAAGGTGATAAAATAAGAGTATCCTCCTTTGGCTTGAATTGACATTGGGCCACATACATCAGTATGTATGAGCTCAAGCAATTCATGGGATCTTATCCTTTTGCCACTAAAAGTTGACTTTGTCATCTTGCCAAGTAAACAAGCTTCGCATGTATCAAACGATTCGTAATTGATCCAACATTCCATCTTTATGGAGTTTGGAAATGCGATTCTTATTTATATGGCCAAGTCTACAATATCATAAGTAGGATTCATTCAAGTCATTTGTTTTGGCTTTCTTGTTATTTATATTAAGTACGTCAACATTCATATCTAATGTGTAGAGACCATTGCTAAGTATGCCAGTACCATAAAAGATTCCATCATGTGAAAAAGAACAACATTTATTCTCAAACGTAAAAGAAAATCCATCAACATCTAATGCAGAAATAGAAATAATGCTCTTCGTAAGAGCAGGAACAAAATAACAGTTATTGAGTTCTAATACTAGCCCACTGGGCAATGAAAGAAAATAAACTCCTACGGCCAGCGCATCAACACTTGCTCCATTTCCAACACGTAGGTCCACCTCTCCTTTCCTCAGATCTCTAGTTCTTCTTAGTGCCTACATATTCCTACAAATATGAGAACCACAACCAGTATCTAATACCCAGTGGTTAGACTTAGAAGAATTAATGTTGATCTCAATCATAAATATACCTGAAGTCGAAGCATCAGAATGATTCTTCTTTGTACTCAAGAAGCCTTTGCAGTTTCTCCTCCAATGTCCAGTCTCACCGCAATGGAAGCAAGCATCCTTGGATTTGTCTTTTGCTATCTTAGGCGTTGGCTTAGGTGTAGCCTTCACCTTCTTGGACTTCTTCTGAGCTTTGGCCTTGCCCTTGGTTGAAGTGATGAGCAACACTTGCTTTCCCTTCCCCACAGTGCCCTCAGCAGTCTTTAACATGTTCAATAACTCCGCAAGGGAGCAATATATCTTGTTCATGTGATAGTTCATCACAAACTGCGAGAATGAATTAGGTAGAGATTGCAGAATCAAGTCAATACTCAATTCTCGTTCCAACTTGTGGCCCAGCTTCCCAAGCCTCTCTATGTACCCGATCATCTTAGGCACGTGTGACCCCACAGTAGTCCCAGACGCCATCTTACAACCAAACAGGGCCATCAAGACCTCGTACCTCTCAGTGCGAGACTGAGAAGCATAGAGTTCCTTTAGGTGGACAATGATCGTGTAGGCGTCCATAGACTCATGCTATTTCTGCAGTTCAGGTGTCATCGAAGCAAGCATGATACATGTAGCATCACTGTCAGAACAGTGCTTGTTGTACTTCTCGACAGCATCTGCAGCCGAACCCTCAATGGGCTTTTCCGGCAGGGCCTCGTCCAAGACATAGCCAATCTTCTCGTGCCTCAAAACAATTTTGAGATTTCTTTCCCAACCGAGAAAATTAGTTTCGTCAAGCTTGTTTTCGATGATAAAACGAAGGTTCAATTTGTTTGACATTTTCTGCAACAATAAATAAAGATAGAATAAGTAAAAGCTCATGCATAAAAACCCTAAATTTGCACTTAAGAATTTTATAAGGTTTTTACTCCCAATTGGCTTTCAAGAAAATAATTTCTTTAGTGGGCAAGATCCCATCGAACTACCTCGACCCCCAACTTTGGCTGATGGGCCGAAAATAATTAAACAGGTGGACAACGATTTGTCGATCATATCTTATACGACTCTTGTTGTTTGACCAGTGAACTCTTTGACAATATTCCATCTTATGAAAATAGTCAAACCCTTGCCTCTAAAATCCAAACGACCCCGCTTTGGCTGGTGGCCGAGAGAATTCTTAGTCGAGTCATAACCCCAATATTCGTGAGATCTCTTTCGATCATATCTCGATAACAACGATATACCCAAGGTAGGTCAACCCCCGCTTTGGCAGGTGAGTTGGGTCCGAACAAGGGCTCTTCACCGTCGTTATAATATGGGGAGGCAATTTCGACTTGATTTTTTATGTGGGAATAATTTTAAATTAATTCACTTAATTAATTTGGTTTAATTATAGTCTCATCTACTATGTGCATATTACTATTCTATCATATAAAGTAAAACATACACAACATTCCACGCACAAAATAACCGGTATGATCATGGACTTTTTCTAGATGCGTTTCGAATACAAACTGACGAAACCGCGGGTCACAAACTAAGGGTATCTACAACCGCCAATAGGATATTTATTGTTGTACGCTAATGAGTTCTTTACCTCTCCTTGGTCTTCAACTTCTTGCTCCATTCTTGTTACATAATAAATATTTACAACCGCCGCACACGGGGGGAGCTAACGGGAATAGGATAAAGGCAAAAAGTAAACTAGGTCACGTTCTTCATAACAGTCTAGGACAATTTTTCAAAAACCAACATAATGAAAACATTCTCATCTATCCTATTGGTCGAGTCCATGATCAATCAGGGTCCATATAATCACATTATATCTACACATCTAATCCATACAATTTTTATCTTATGAAAAAGATTAAGTTCTAATTGTAACTACTTAATGCGTCTTTATTTTATCACGTCAAATAATTAAATAACATTTAATAAATTAAAATTAACATTTAATTTTAAATCGATTTTAATTTCAATTAAATTTGAACTTTTCCAAATAAATTAAAATTATAAAGTCTCATATTTGTTTCTTTTTCAAAACTAAATTTGGTTTAGGCCTGGCCACTTTCCAAAATCAAAATTTTGGAAGTGGCCTAGGCCAAGGACTTTTACAAATCAAATATTTGAAAATGGCTTAGGCCTACTCCAAATCAAATATTTGGAAAGGCCAAATAGTTTTGGTTTAGGCCTGTCCACTTTCCAAAATCAAAATTTCGGAAGTGGCCTTGGCCTAGGCCTTTTACAAATCAAATATTTGAAAAGGGCCTAGGCCTATTCCAAATCAAAATTTGGAAATGCCAATATGCCATATGGTTTCCCAATGGTCCAAACTATTTGAACTATTGGTTGGCCATATGATACAACTAAATAAACGAGATATCTATGCACAATAAATATCATAAAACGAAAAGGGTCGATCCCCATTGGAAGAGGACAGCCGACAGACGGCAGCCCTAAGGCCACCGCCGCCGCCGCCGCCGCAGAGGGAGGGGGCCGCCGCCAGTCGGCCGAGCCCCCATAAACCCTATTTTTTTTGTTTCAACGTTTCGTGATTTAAATCTTGCATCTATTGATTAAATACTACGCTTTTAAAATATGCTTATTGCTTAAGCTCGAAGTCTGGCTCCGATACCACTGTTAGGAAATCACTAGTTTAACGCAGTAGAATTTAAAATTTGATTTCCTTTTACTAGATCATTCTTCGTTTAATGCAATAAACACGTTAAGTAGTTTGACGGTTATACCTCAGATGATCTATAAGATCATCGCTTTGACCGTCAACGGAGAGTAGTTCAATGCGCAAGCCGTCCACGCGTCCGGCCTCTATCGCTAATCCACACGAACCCCTTGCCGGAATCCTCCTTGGATTGCTATCGGAAAAACTCCGGTTGCTAGACCGGTCTTTTTCTTCCCTCACAAACTCACTATGGATTGCTCTCTATTTTGCAGAAGAACTATGAGCTCTTGCAATTGTGATGTACCAAAGAGTTTGACACCCACCTCTTATTTATAGTCAAAAGTGGCGCCCCATATGTGTGTAGGAGAAGAAAACCTTTTCCCAATAATATAAAGAAAATCTTCTATATTGATTTATATCTTTAATAATAATTAATTTTTCCAATATCTTATATTGAATATAATTATCTTATTACCATAAATCTATTTTTCCAAAATCAATAAATATATTATATTAATATTATGGCAATCTTATTAATTAAAGTGCACAATCCATTTGCATCTTATACACTCAAAGATGGCGCCCCATTAGTCAATTAATTGACTTCCGGAATATATTTTAATTCATATAATTTGTATATAATTAATATCTTGTATTTTATTTATTCATAACAAATAAATACCACCATATTAATTTACCACTATAATCTTTATAGTCTAGAGATAAACTTTCCTTATTTGGTTATCAACTATAACCGCATTTTAATCCGACTCGATGTTCATATGTGTGTGACCCGATAGGCTTCCGAATATGTTGGTCGTAGACACAAAGTGCAATTTACTAAAATGCCCTTCATGCCTAACGATCACGGGATAACGTCTAGCAACACACCGTGACCCCCAATCATCGGAAGAGTCAAAAGCATTGACTACTACCTTTCATGTGAAGCAGTTACCGTGTAACTTACAATCCTATCGTTGTAATAATATCCATACGATCGTATCTCAAGTGTCGATACATTAACGATCGTATCTTATAATCTGGATATCATGCTCTCTCGGGATAACACATTTACTCTCACTTTGCAAAGATTCTCAAGAGCTAGACATTCCTTATAAGAAGGCCATTTCGGATATTCGATCCCAATCATAGGATACGCGATTCCCGGACGACCAATCATGTATACTCTGCTTGCTTCAATATCATACCCAATCACTACCGCATGATCGCCCCGTGGCTAGGGGAAATCTCAAAAGTGTCAAAGCATGACAATCCACACCGTGATGCCATGAAGACTCCGGTCAAAAGGATAATTACACAACCGCCACATAGTGTGACACTTAATGTAAGTGGGTCATCTACTAACGTCGCATTCTCTAATACACGTCCCACGTCATACCCAAGTGTCTCTACACTTTGATAGACGAGATCTATTCCTATTTTTTAAAGATAAAAGACATCCAATACGTGCTAGTCTGATTATACTATCAATGTCCCATTTGATAATATGTAAGACTAGAGACATTTAAGTACCAATCTTGTTATAGTGATTAGAGATCTCATCAACCATAATCACTATCATGGTTTCTCTATCACAGATTGACACTAGGGACGTTACTATATATATATACAACAAATAACATGAAGATAAACAATATATAATAACATAAGTGCTAGTCAGATTATACTATCAATGTCCCATTTGATAATATGTAAGACTAGAGACATTTAAGTATCAATCTTGTTATAGTGATTAGAGATCTAATCAACCATAATCACTCTATCATGGTTTCTCTATCACAGATTGACACTAGGGACGTTACTATATATATATATATATATATATATATATATATATATATATATACACAACAAATAACATGAAGATAAACAATATATAATAACATAAGTGCTTTTATTAATCATAATAAAGTTATTACATGAACTAAATAGACTGTAAATGACCCAACCCGGTCGGATCCGGTCTAACCCGATTGGGTTTAGGACACCTTTCCAACAAGATAATGAGTGGGTTATAGCTATGCTGGAAGTGCTTCATCAATTTGAAAGGCAAGATGTTTGTGAACTTGTTCCCCTACCTAAGGGTAAAACCTCGGTAGGCACACGATGGTCTTTTGGAACAAGTTAGATGAAAAAGGTAAAGTCGTTCGGAATAAGGCTCGGCTGGTGGCCCAGGGTTATACTCAACAGGAAGGCGTCAATTACGATGAGACCTTCGCCCCAGTTGCTCGGCTGGAAGCCATTCGATTTTTAATTGCGATTGCATATGGCTTAGGAATAAAGCTCCATCAAATAGACGTCCAAAGTGACTTCTTAAGCGGACTTATTGATAAAGAAGTGTATGTTCGACAGCCCCCGGGCTTTGAGGATACACTCTATCCCGATTATGCCTTCCGTCTCAAGAAAGCACTTTACGGACTCAAACAAGCGCCGAGAGCATGGTACGATAAGTTGTCATCAGTGCTTTAATTTTAGCAAATGGCTTTGTTAGGGATAGGGTGGATAACACCTTGTTCATAAAAAAGTCTGGCTCTGACATCCTGGTTGCATAGGTCTGTGTCGATGAAATTATCTTGATTCTACCGACCTTGCTCTGTGCACTGAGTTTGAGACTTTGATGTCTTTCTTAGCTTACAAATCAAGCAAACACAGTCCGGCACACACATATGTCAAACTAAGTGTATCAGAGAAATGTTCACCAAGTTTAAGTTTGACACATTGAAACCTGATACGACTCCTATGAGCTCGTCTGTCAAACTTACACTTGATGAAGATGGTGAACCATTTGACTCTCACTTATATTGATCTATGATCGGTTCTCTGCTATACCTGACCGCATCGAGACCCGACATACAGTTTGCCATATGACTATGTGCCCGCTTTCAATCTAACCGTAAGATATCGCATTACAAAGTCGTCAAGCAAGTTTTCCGATATCTCAGGCACACACCCACATTGAGTCTTTGGTACTCCCGAGATTCATCACTTACACTTATCGCTTACAGCTATGCCGACTATGGTGGCTGTCGTATTGAACGGAAGAGTACTAGTGGTACTTGTCAATTACTTGGGGACCGGCTCATCTCTTGGTTATCTAAGAAGCAACCTAGCGTTAACCTTAGTACTACTGAGGCTGAGTACGTAGCCTTGAGCAATTGCTGTGCTCAACTCCAATGGATCAAACAATAGCGAGCAGACTTCGGCATGACTGTAGATTATGTTCCGGTTTATTGCGATAGTACCAGTGCAATAGACCTTGCACACAATCTTGTATTGCACTCCCGAGCCAAACACATAGACATTCGTTGTCATTTTATACATGATCACATGCAAAATGGAACGATATCTATTGAGTTTGTGTCCACTGCGCATCAGGTAGTTGATATTTTCATGAAGCCTTTACCCCAGGCCTCGTTTTGAAAAATTGTGTAGTGACCTACATATGGTACCGTTATGATCCCTTTTGCTTAGTTTTCAAACTAAAGGGGAGAAGTACGTATGTAGGGGGAGCTGTAATGAAAGGGGAGCGTACGAGGTATTTTGAAAATTAATCAAAAGGGGGAGATTGTTGAGTTATGAGCTCCAGTTGAATTTAAGTTTTATTAATTTACCAAAATACTCTCAACATGTGTTTTTACTATAATGCCCCTGTCACTAACTTCCATGAAGTTAAAAGCTTACTTCATATGGAAAATTCTTCTGTTTATTTTTGTCTTTGCAGGTTTTATTAATTTTGTAGTTGATTATTAAACTATTAATCTAATTTATAAAATTAATTTATTGATTTTATAAATTAATTTATTAGTTTAATTAATTACTATTCAAAATTGTATATATATATATATATATATATATATATATATATATATATATATATATCATATATAGGAGTATTATCATACATAGTAGTATACATATTAAATTTGCATACGGCTTTTTATGACGTTTTGGTCGTCCGCCTTTAGCGACGTTTTGGTCGTCGCTATTCCTTTTTTTTAATTATTCCTGGGGAAAAGCAAAAGCACGCCGCTTTTATCAAATGTTTTCTTTCCTCGTCCTCACACGCGTCCTTTCTCAAAGACACGTGTTTACCTCCAAGGCTCCAACATAGATCCAAAGAACGCACCACCGCTTCAACAAGCATTATCCGTCTCCCGACACGAAAATCTTTCTCCTCTTTTCGCTTTCAAAAAAAAAAAGTCCGACTTTTTTATGAAACAAATCTGAAAGGCTCTATGGATCGCTCTCTTGCAACTCCTGGACTTATGCTTAGTGATTCGTTTGGCGTTTTCAAGTCGTGGTCCGTGAAGGTTGAGTAATTTGTCATCCGATGAAGCCATGATCGCTGAGGCCGATGATGACTCTTTTCTCGAGGCCTATGATGTTCTTTCAACATCAACCAAGCCAAAATCTGTAATATCTTTCCTCTTTTATGCCTTCTCATGTTTCATTGGTAAAAGGCTAGATCTTTTATCTCTGTTTAAAGGTCTATTCTTTCAACAAGTGTTTTGATTAAATCGAATTTAGCGTCTTGTTATTTCAATCTATTTTAGCATCTCGAAAAATCTGTATGCTTTTAATCTCGAGTCTTTCCCTCTCTTTTACTCAATCAGAAATGCATGCTCTTGTCATCTTCCCGAGTGTAGTCTCGAGTAAATTTGACATATTTGTGCTTTTAAAGATATAACCTTTTCTTGATTAAAATAGCTAATTAGCTTCTAATCTCCTTGTAGATCTAATTTGTTGAATACTTATATGTTAATCGAAATATGCTTGTACTTGTCTGTTTGGATCTGAGTCCTGTATGTATATATGTGACATATATTACGTGTGTGGGTGTGTGTGTATTATGTGAATGCTCTTGTAGAAGTCATGTTCTTGATAATGTCCTACTTTATCTATAATATAAAGTATGTAGATACATACTTTTTATTAATCTTTTTTTTCAAGTGTTTGACATAATGTCTATAATGCCAACTCTGGTGGAATTGCAGCGGGTAATCCTGTGTCTGCGAACTAATGGTGCCCTTCGTTGAGATTCAATAATGTGATGTGGTTGTAAGAAATGTTGTCTACATGGTATTCACAGGGGTATTATAGCGAGAATGATGTCTTCTTTCACTGTATACTTCTGTTGTCTTAGATACTTGCACAAAAAAAAGTCATATTTTGGATTTTTGGTGAAATGATTGAATATGGTTGTCTTATTTTCTCTTGCAGCTTCAGAAAGATCGCAACCTATTAGAAGTTGTTGAGGAGATCAGCGATGTTACTTGAACTTGAGATTATCCATGTTTGTTGATCTTTTTTTGGCAGATCTATGAATATTTCGGCTTTACATCTTTCCTTGAGTTTGCATTTCTTCAGAATTGTTGATTTTCAAATATTTCTGTTGGTTGAGTTTGCATTTCTCCAAATTTGTTGATTTTGGAATATTTTTGTTGGTAGATGTAAGCAGTCATCCTCCTCCAAAAGATGATAGTGGCTTGTCCAAATGAGGTTGCATTTTATCACAACTCTGATATCTCTTTCCGATTTTAGCAAAGGTGATGATGTTGGTCCGTGTTTGGGTTGAAGATACTGCAAATAACAGAAGGTTAGCTTGTTATTGGCATAATATACTTCTAATTATATTATGATTGTTATTGTATATTAATACCTTGTTCAACATTATTGGCATAATATTGTTTGTTTCTGCTTGTAATTTCTTTAATACCCTCTTCAACTTTATTGATCTTATACTTCTAAAATTTTCGTTTAAAAGTGTAATTCGGAACTGTTTTGTTTCAATTTCTCTAATTTACTAGGCTCATTAAGTGTTTATGACGTGCTTGCCATCAATATCTTAGGTACATTTGGCTGCACAAAGCCTCAAGGGGATGATATCGTCTGAGCAACAAAACGTCAAGCAGTTCAGTCATGCAGTTTCTGGGTTACTTAGTTCATGTGATCTTAGTTCTTCTTGACGAAGTGAAAACCTTAAGGATTTACTGGATGAAAATGAAAACTACAATGTGTGTAGGTTCAATATAAGGTCAGAACCTGTCTTATATAAGTATGCTGAAGTTTATCGTCTAGAGGAAACTTAGAAGCATCAGTTTACCTTTTTCTTCCGTTTTGTACTCTCAGTTCGTGCAGGTTTGTCCCAACAAGGCTGACTTACACTTTCTTCTGTTCTATACTCCATTGTAACCTCTCTTTTAATTTACTTCGTATGTGCACATGATCCAAACAGGGTAGCAAAGTCGAGAGTGTCCTTTGGAACACCAACATCAATGTCCTACAAAGAAGCTTTCTTCCTTTCTCGACTTACATCATTGGCGGTGCAACAATACAACCTACTCGTATGAGTGAACATTTAGTGAGTCTGAGTGCTCCTAAATTGTTCAGGGCTATGATCGAGGAAAGGGACATGTCCGGTGGAAAAGTTAAAGGCCAATGAACTGGTTCTATCATCTCGTCGCATCGCCGACTTTTCAAGCGCAATTTTTTTCCTTCCACGGTAAACTATGATTTCTTTGATGCATATATCAGCATCATTCCATTCAAATGAAGTTGGACTCGATTGAGGAGTTCTATAAAGTAGAATTCTGATTATATTTCCATTTTCAAATTAAAGGTGCATTTGTTGATTTGAGAAACTTGGATCTGGGTTGGGATTTATTTGTTTAGTGTTGTATTGTGTTTTGGGGACAAGTATTATGAAATGGCTTGCCAAAATGATCAACTTTTTTTTGTTTTGTATTGTGTTTTGGGGACAAGTTTTAAGAAATGGCTTGCAAGAATATCAGGGAGTACAACTTCTTTCAATTTAGGTTTATGATCTCACCAAGTTCTTAGTGAAGGTTATTTTAAGAGCTACCCGAGCCTTACAAAATCCCAAAAATCGAGTGGAACAATCGGTAAATTATCTTCCTTCTACGATATTTATGGTTTTCTCGATAATGAGCTTTCTTTGCTATGCAGATTCTTCCATATGATTCGTTGATCATAATATATGTACTTTTATGTCCCGCGGTGCCATATCAACGACTCATCTTGTGTTCATCACAACGGTGTCAATCTACTTCGTCTTTTTGTCGATCAGACTCTGGCGGTTCTCTTCTGCGCGCCCGTTTTATGATCAACGGGTAAGCTCATAAGTATTGTCGTCGCTTTTATTTTCAATTTTATTGATATAAGTAGTCTGTCATAAGGAATCGACAATTACCTAGATATTTTGGATCTAAAAGTCAAAGGATTGACCCAAATTGTTATGAATTCCTATTCCATCTAACTCACACACACCCAATTTGGTTCTTTTCCTGCAAAAGATATAGGTTTCCTTTGTTTTTGTATGGAGGTGTCTATTTTCTTTAAGATATTGCTCCACATGATTTGAATTTGACACGCTTTTGACAGGCTTAAGTTGGATATTTCTTAAGCGATATTGCGATGATCTTCTGGTTTTATCCTTCTCTTGGTGGGATGGAGTATGTAAGTACACGTTTCGGATATACTTATTTTCATATTGTACCCTTCAAGTTTTCTTATCAACTATAACATTCTGGAGGTACGATGCATCTGCTTTTCGAAAAGACGTATCTAGATTTTGCTATTTCAGGTAATTCATCACCTTCTTGCTACGGTACCTTTGATGTATGCGATACCGACTGGTGAAGGGCAATTTTACACCTTCATGGTCTTGATTTCTGAAACTACTACCCCTTCTGTCAATTTGAGATGATACAGTGATATTCAGCCCTTCAAATTATGTGTCAATTATGTGTCAATTCGGCTTTCCTGAAATTTGGTTCTTTGACTTGTGGATGAAGGTACCTTGAAAATGCCGGAATGAAGAACTCCAGATCGTATATCGTAAACGGGGTTGTTATGTTCGTTTCTTTGTTCCTCTCCTTTCTGTCTAATGGGGAAGCTAGCGTATCCATGGATAATCCAGTTGAAACTTTTTCCTTTCCACTGTATATAGTTGTTAATAGGAGTAGTTGTTAATAGGAGTAGTTGTTGTGTCTTTGCTGATACAAACATTTACGTACCGAGCAAGAGTAATGCCTATCTACTACGGTTTGCTGCCTCTTCATTTCTTACACACAAAACACAACCAAAACGAGGGCAAAAACGTGCAACGCACGTCACCGCCTCTAGTACTAATTAAAGTTGCAAGAAATGGACGACGAAGAAACGACGTCGTTTTCAACTTCTAACCCACCACCGCCATCCTCTGCGAATGAGAAATGCGCACCGTTTCTTCCTCTCTATTCAACAGAGCTTTATCCATCTACCTACCATAGCAAACATCTCTCTGATAATCTGAAAAGCCTTCAAGCTCCTAACGTCTCTATGTGCTCCTTTCCTCTTCCATGAGTCATCTTCTCTATTGAAGAAACCAATCTGGTTTCGATGAATCTACTTCTCCCGATACACGACTCTAATAAAGAGGTAGCAGCCTCTGCAACTCCTGGACTTCTGATAAAGCCTGAACACCTGTGTTTTGTTTGAATGTCCGATTTCAAGCTAAGGAGGTCCGTGAAGGCAAGGTCTACCTTTGATCTCTACAAATTTCTGAGACCTATGATGAAAAACTGAGGTCGATGATGTCTCAACATCAACTAATCTTCAACCCGTGATGCTCCAGCTTGTTGAGGGAAGTTTTTCATTATCTCTTCTTTTTTGGTGATAAATCTGCTTTTGTGCTTTGAAAATTTGGTTATTTGTGCAACTTTCTTGATTTGTATGAATTGGCTATGGTATTATAGTGAAGACCGGTGTTTCTAGGTAATTAATTTTGGGTTTTTTTTTTCATTCTTTTTGTTGATTTTGGGGTTCAATTGATTTGCAATTTCAGTGTGTGTAATTTGGTGACGTGCATGCTTGTTACTGAGGATTTATGTTTTTTTTTTATTCATTTCCTGCTTCTGAGATGAAACCTCTGTTTCATTCATCTTTTCGTTATTTCCATGATACGAATTCGGTCTTCTGATTACATTCAGAAATCCTCGATTCCTCAATAAAGTCGATTCGGTCGATATGGTGTGCAAGTAGTAGTGTGGTGCATTGGTAAAAAAATCGATTGTTCGCTTCGATTGTATTTAGTCATCATAAATAGATTGGATTTTATACTTCAAATATGTTATGTGACATTTTCATAATCTATTGCATATATTTCGTGATTGTTGCAGATTTGAAGAAAGAGTCATCAAAAGCCTCTTTATGAAGCTTTTGAGAAAGTTAAAGAGGGTAATATTAATTCGACCCATCTTTTCTTGCTCAAAGCTTTGAATAATATTTAATTTTTCTTGTTTTGATTTTGAAAGTAACTAAACTGATGATTAGCTGGTTTGTTTCTTAATGCAGAGTTGATGCTTTTAGGTTTCATATCATTCCTAATGGCATACCGCTCGAGTGGTTTAATCAAAATCAGGTGCCTGAACACGTCGTTGATTTTCTCTTACCGTGCAAGGCACCACCGGATTGGTCCACTCTACTACGCCGCCGCTTATTACAAGAAGAAGAACTAAATGAAACCGGATCTTCGTAATGCCGAGGTGAGATCATCATCAATATTGTAGGCTCTGTTTATTTGGTGCTAGATAATTGATTGCCCTAAAATAACAGGATCGCGAGGAGGATCTTGAAAAATAGGAAACTAATTTGTACAATATATGTTCTGGTTTGTTTTTAACAGCATAAGGTTCAACTGGTATCACTTGAAGCATTGCATCAACTCCATATCTTCATTTTTGTGCTAGCCATTGTTCATGTCATTTTTTCCGTTCTCACGGTTGTATTTGGAGGGTTGAACGTAAATAATTTATACCCAACGAAACATATATTCATTCGGAGATATATTCTGATTGTATTGCCTAATTATAATGTTTTCAGATACACTTGTGGAAAAGATGGGAGGATGCTATTGAAAAAGAAGTTTTGGACAATGAACAAGGTATGGATTCGGAGATATTTATAGTTTTAGACATCCGTTGAGTAATAATATACTAATAATACTGAAATCACAGTGCAAAAACCGAAGATCACACAAGTACTCCAACATGATTTCATCAAGAGTCGTTTCCTAGGCGTGGAAACACATTGGACCATCCTAGCTAATGTGGTAAGTCAATGAAGATATCGACGTATTTCTATCCCTAAGCATATTGGTGTTCATACTGATACTTTTTTTTTCTTTCTTTGTAAACTCTTAGAAATGCTTTTTCAAGCAATTTCATGGATCGGTCACCAAATCGGATTATGCAGCACTAAGACTTGCCTTCATCATGCTATAGGTCACCTGCAATAATACAATATTATGGAGTTTCTCTTTTGGCTGTGTCGTCGTTATTAATTTGGTAATTCTTTAACCAATGTCTGCTAGATAAAGAGTAAATCTTTCTTCTGAACTTGTTTTGAGACTCCTACAGGTGATGAAGAAGGAAAATCAGTAGAGCCTGTGGTGAAATCCGCACATGAAGTGATTAGTCTAGAAATTTATCAAAACCAATATATGTTTTGCAGAAATAGTAGCTAGATACCCTGTTCCACTTTTTGTATGATAAGCATTATTTAGTTTTAAAATGATTAATGTGAATTTTAGTTCTTTGCATCCGATGAGAGGATAAAGGTCAAAGGAAAATGATAATAGTAGTCACTGTTGAGCAGAGGATAAAGGGAACTTCCCTTAGCTTTAAGGTGGGAACCATGATAGAGATACCTAGAGCTGCCTTGGTTGATGATGAGGTAATTTGGAACTTTGGCTGTCCTTTGTCCTGAACGAGGGGGTTTATAAAATCGATTTTGGATCAATAGGAGGAATAAAACCTATTTTACTTAGTAGGAAAAAAAGGGCAATCAAGATATTGGGTACTAGAATAGTTCATGATTGGAAAGGCAAACCATGTAGTACTGTCTCTTTCTTTGTACATTTTAGTATATTATAAATACTGGTCTCATATGCATTGCCGGATATTTGGTTTTTGAAGTTTGGCAGATTGTTAAGACGAATTTCCTTAGTTGTATATATGTAATATATTATTTCTTGATGTATATCTGATTATGCATTTTTCTGCAGAAGATTTACTGGTCTCATCCAAATTTGCTACGAAGAACTACAATTGGAAATGGTTTTTTCTGTTTTGTAATATGATCTATGTTAACACGCTTTCTTGCAGGGTTTCATTTCCTATTTTCATATTACAGGCCTTCCTATTTTCATATTACAGGCCTTCCTGATTCTTCATTTGGTGTATGGTTTATTTAATCGCCGTTTTTGTTTGTGGGTTTTTAATCTATCATGGTTGCTGTTCTTCTTGCAGCTTTGTTTCTTGTTCTCTTCTCGTGTCGAATTTCTATATGGAAAGCTGCTTCTTTTGGCACGGGTACTTTAGTTCCTTTTGATTCATTTCTGTTTACTTACTCACTGCATTGTCGTGTTTGTTGGTTGTGGAGTGTTCGATCAGGTGCTCGGGACTTGCTTACGCATACCTTTCAATTCCTGGTGTTTGTTCGTGCCGCTTTTCGGTATGTGATTTTATTTCGCACGCTGTTGTGTTGTTGGCGTACATCTACACACCCTTTCGCTTTAGAAGTACGTCATTTCAAATATTCATGATCCTTATTTTGGTATACACGAGTAACACTGATTCATGTGTTCTTTTATTACAGTGAGATGTCCATGTCGGCCTTGAATATGTAGAAGACTAAGGTGATAACGAGTACGAAATAAAATTGAAAAATGGGTTAGTTTAGATTTTGGTACGCTTTAGAATTTTATTACAAAAGTTTGTTCTCGAGCAAAGCCGACGTTCATAGTGCATGTCTTCTTGTGCACACCATTTCCACTTCCAATCGTGCATTTTTTTTTTGCAGATCGGCCGGGTTCTAAGGAAAACCTCTGAGATATATGAAGAGTGGTTTGTTTTCGCAGATCGTAATATTTTCTAATTTAACCTCTGAGTTAAATTGAAATTTGCGCTTTGCTTGTTGATTTTTATCTCACTGTGGATTGATTGGATGTATGCGTGTTTTCATTTAAGATGGGGATGGCCGCCTCATCAAAGTGATGCTACCAAGTTTTTTTGCCTATTCTAACTTGTCTCGCATGCGATCTTAAGCAGGTTTGTTGCTTCATTTTTTTTTTCCCTTGTTAAATTGAACTTTTTGAGTAGTACTTTTTTTTGTTGTTATTATCTCCATTTTGGTTTCTTGGTAGCAGGATCACAATATAGAAGTGTTAGGTTTGAATATTAGGAATCATTTGGATATTTCATGCACATTCTCAACTGTATTTAACGTCTTCTTTATTGATACGTTGTTCGCTTGGCCACATAGCTTTTAAGGCTCCACGACTTAGATGGAAAGTTTCTGCTTAATGGTGTGAAATGTTTTGTGGCTATTCTCTTGCTTGGTGAAAATATAAGATCCTCTTCTCAGTCCACTGTGTTAAAATATATTAACATGGTTAAACCGCTCTAGACATAGTCCACTGTGTTAAAATACATTAACATGTTAAACCGCTCTAGACATAGTTTTTGATTTACTTTGTTGACAGAACACAAAACACAACTTCAATGCTATTTTTGTTACGGTTAATTCTTCTGAATGTCTTTTCTCTGTATTTCTGTGTACAAGGTTTGGGCCATTACAGATTCTAAAAGGCAGGGATTTCATGCTTTTAAGGAGTTTATTGTTGCAATGCAGGTTCTAATTTTTTCTTGGGTTATTTATTCTTGTTTGCTTTAAAATGAAGTTGTTTATCTCTTCTTGATCTATTATTTGTAGTAAGTTGCTTTGCCACAAGCACGACTCCATTATATTCTGATCTTCTACATGAAGAAGGTAAACTGTGTATTTTCTGCTGCATTGTTACGAAGTCACACGTTATTGTCACGTGTGCTTAATTCCGTGTCTGGCACTAGCGGAAGTTGCTATACAATTCTAATAATTTGTTGTCTTTTGTAGTTGACTTCGAAAATTTGAATTCTCCTGTAATGGAAGGTTTGGGTGCACTTTTGACTGTGAGTGTACTGTTTTTTTTTTAGGCAAGACAACTCTGATCAGGTAGTAATTCCTTTTCCTTTCGCTTGGTAAGGAAATTTAAGCGCTAGATCTATGTCCCGCACCGAACCGTTTGGTGTGTTGCACGCTTCAAACAACCACCAAATTCGGACCTTTGCTTTGTTCATTTTGAAGTTCTCGTGTCTGCAGGGAGATAGCTAGAATGCTGGGTGATGACAATAACAAACGTGTTGTTATTGTCGATACATCAAATGAGATTGGAGGCGATGGAGATGTACCTCATTCGAATAGGTCGTATAGAAACGATGCAAGTTCCAAATGTTCACATGCAAAGCAGAATGTATGTAAAGATTGTTGACATATTTTCTTTATCTTGTATTTGACACGGATCCTTCCGTATCTTTATTTTGCTAATCATGAAAGTTCTTGCACCCATTTCATAATTTTTGCTTGGCCTTGAGCGGTGATGATTGGGGCGATTGAAAATCATATGCCACAAACTATCATAATCGATGAAATTGGAACTAAGCTAGAAGCACTTGCTGCAAGTACCATTGCTCACACACACAAAACACAACCAAAACGAGGGCAAAAACGTGCATCGCACGTCTCCGCCACTAGTATATATATATATATATATATATAGCTGCTGGGCCGTTTTTGGTGTGTTTACTGAAATTTTATTTAACTTGGTCCAACGTCCATATCCATTTACCTATCCATTTCATTTATCTGTGTATACCCAAACCTTAAATCCCAAAAACCGACTTCCATCCTAACCCTAATCATCTCTCAGCCGTTTCTGGAAAATCCTCTCCTAAATCCTCTCATCTCCTTCAACCTTCCTCGATTCATGTCTTCAATGTTGATTACTTGTATCCCATAAAATCTGTAAACCTTTTCAACCCCTCTCACTCCTCACCTTCCATACTCGTCTGAACCTCGTGATAAAATACGATTTCATAGCTACAGAAAATCATATCTTGTGAAGGCTCATTCAAAATCAGAGCAACCACGTGATGATTTCATCTGAGGAAGGTTCCAATTTTCGAATTAATGCTGATTTGATTCCTGGCAATGCGGATTTCAACTCTGTGAAGGCAGTTCTCTTTTTGCAGCATTAAAGGTCTTATATTTCCTTTATCTGTGTTAATATCTTGTGATATTTTATTGATTTGAACTGAAATCTGCCTGATTTTGTGCTCTTGTGTCTATTGAAGGTCTGAGTATGAAAGGTCTGACCTTTCATCCGATTTGGTGACTATTACGAGCCATTAAAAACTGAATCATTGGATTTGCAGTAAACCCTAAATCAAGGTTGTATCTTTCTGAGTAAATTATCGTATAATCTCAGTTTTTATTCTGATTCAAATTCATTACTACCTTGACTTGCCATCTTGGTTCTGATTTTTCAGAGATACGAACCAGAAACACGTGTTATACGTGATGGCTGCTCGTATAGCCGTTAAAGGATGAACCCATCCCTTTTCCAGTACTAGATTCAGAGGTGGATCAATGTGTTTCCGTTTTGAACAAGAACTGGTGGTGCTCTCCCCTTTGTTTCAGCCCCGGTTTGGTGAATCTCAACCCAAACCGCTCAGGTAAATTGGCTTAAACCATTTCTATGGGCAAGATAGTTGACATAGGGTTTCTAAACCCAATGATGGTCTGGTTTGAGTCATATGCTAAGGGCCTCGGTCCCGTGATGCCCAAAACATGTCACACCCAACCTAGTCTAGACTAAACCGAGTCATTTTGGTCTAAGTCATTAAATAAACTTTTTTTTTAAACCAAACCGATTTTCAAGAGTTTTTACCCCTCCTTCTGAACCTTATATATATAGACCTAACACCTCCTAGGTTCATCATCAGTTTTACAAAAAGCAGTACCACATTTTCTTATCTCAAAAGTTTGTCAATCCCTTTGTGAGTTTGAAGTATGTGGTCAGAAATTCACACACTTGCCTGAATTGTGGTGAATTTGGCAGGAATCTCAGAGGAGTGTGTATAGCATGAGGATTCACTAAATCTATACACAAGATTCTTGGATCAGCTTGTGTCTGTGTCTGCATTTGTTCACCTCATAGGAAGGTACTCATTTCAGACCTATTTTATTGCATCTTAAACTGTTCAACTTGTTTTTCAATTAAGTTGGTACTTGAGCAGTCCTTTTAATTGAGTATGTGTCTGTGTGATTTGATCTATGGGTTGAGTTTTGGAATCAGGAATAACAATTGAAAGGTTGAGTCATATTTTGACCCTGAGAGGATTCTAGCCTTATTGACTTATATTTCACTGTGATCTGATTCTGTGTAAATCTAACACTCAGAAAAACCACCTACTTGTTGTGTGTTTCACTCCTTCAGTAACAATCTGCATCTAGGCTGTGAAAACAGAAGCTAGTGAATTGGTGGTATCACCAAGATTCACTGCCTTGAGCATTAGGTCAAGCTTCTTGGTTTTACTCACTTGGCTGCACCTTGGATAATTGAAGTGCAAAGTTAGATTCTGCAAGTCTTGCTTGAAAGTTCACCTTGCTGAGTATCAAAGTATCAGGATCTGTGTTTTATGTGTGATAGTGCATAGCCTAGTGTATAAGGCAAACACATATGGATATTCTGGTTCTTGGAAACACTGAACCTCTACACTACTTGGTAGATTTCTCCTCACCATTGGGACTCTCAGTGTGCATATCCTTGAGATTTGCATCTTGAAATTCCGTCCTTTGTCTGTGCCAACCTGTTGCATTTGTTGCTACAACCTGCTGCAAAATTTCTATCTCTGTGTTGCCTGAGAAACCTGTTGAAGATATCTGCTTTTATTGAATACTATGTAATAGGTTTCTTTTTCCTGTTTTTGTTTTGGCCACAATTTGGACCTACTGATCATTTGAGATCAGTTACAATACTCACCTTGATAGTTAGATAAGAGTTGTAACTCATATCTGACTTTCAGTTCAGTGTTGAAACTGATTGATCCGTCTAGTCTGGTCCCTTATTGTTGTACTCACTGAAATCAGTGTAATTGGATTGCATTAAGGTGCTGATAAACATCTAAGTTAAGTGTGTTTATCATCACTGAAATTCATCTGATATTTTTCAGTCTGGGTAGTGCCCTTGACTTATCTAAGGATCAATTTTTGATTAGTTCTCTACTTTGCTTAATCCTGTTTGATCAGTCCCATTACTTTATTTTATTCTTAGTTTTTCTTTTTGGTTCAGTTCTGTAAAACTGTGATACTCCAGTTTTGATCATATATATATTCTTGAGGTTTTTGTTTTTTACTTGTGCATTTGTGTGTACTGAATTATTTTGGCACATAAATAATCTTCTTGACTGTTTGATTACAATTCAAACTTTAATAATCAACTTCACTGAATTCACATTTGTACATTTTCACCGAAATACCTTTTGATCACTTAGGTAATACATAATCAAATAATTTTGTTAAATAGCTTCCGGTTTAAAGAATTAGTAATTGTGTACTATATTTGCTCCAACTTGCTTATCATATTGATAACTCGAAAAAGTGCTATAATTTGTCAACACTCTATTCAACCCCCCTTTTAGAGTTTTATTTTGCGCATTATCGATCCAACAGCAGCATACTAGTATCATGGTTAAGCAAGATACAAAATTCCATATGAACTTCAACAGCTGAAGCAGAATATATAGTAGCTGGAAACTGTTGTGCATAAGTATTATGGATAAGACAACAGCTAAGGGGCTATGGAGTTGATGAGAAGACAATTCCAATTCTCTGTGACAACACAAGTGCAATCTCAATTACGGAGAATCCAGTGCCACACTTAAGAACCAAGCACATTGATGTGAGACATCATTTTATTAGAGATCATATGGAAAAATGAGATGTTATATTGGGTTATATATCCACTGAAAATCAACTGGATGATATATTCACAAAGCCACTCAGTCATGAATGATTTTGTAAATTGAGGATTGAGTTGGGAATGATTGAATTGAAGTAAGTCAATTTGAGCAGCTAACTAGAGTAACCAGCTTAGTGACTTCACCAGCGGACTGAACCTTTGTCATTTTGGGTGCACTCATTTAGTAGGTAAGGCACTAGTACCAGCGAAGTTCACTTCACTGGTTGTTAGGAACAATTTTGATGAAGCAGCTCAATAAAGGATCGATTGAGTAATCAGTAAACTCAGCTCATCACTCCACCGTGAATTATTCTTAGCAAATGATTTTGAAATCAATAAACCTTTTACACATATATAAAATCAGAGGATTCTATTTATTAATTATGGAGGATTACACACGTGGATTTTTTTGGAGGTTATATTCTTAATTAATTGAATGATGGCAACGCCTCGATTCCCAGGTTTTATCATTACTTGCCTCAATCCACTCTCTCAGTACAATAACCGCAATTTATTATACACAAAATCACGCCATTATTCTATTAAATCATTCCATATTCAAATCCATTTCACACTCTGAATTTTTTGGCTATATAAACCATACTTATACATTTCCATGAATTCCTTACGCCTTCTTTGCATTTCAAACAATTTTTTCCAGAAATTCAAAAGCTTATGAAATGGCTTCATCCTCCTCCAACAAAAAGTCCAGCAATCAGAATAAGGAAGCGATTGTCACCAGGTCAGTCTTCAGACCTGAGCACTATCTCACTATATGCAACAATGACCCTCAAGCACAACGTTTAACTTATGGGTGTACCAACTTAGGGTTGATGACTTTTCTCAATCCTCCAATCACTGACATTTGCTATGAAAGCCTCATCTCATTCTAAAGAAATGCTAAATATGAGTCCGGAATGCTGACTAAGGATGGAAGCATTGGAGTTAACAAAATTATCTCCACCGTAGATGGAAAAACAGTTGGTGATAACAGCAGACTTACTTCATGAACATCTAAAGCTTCCCCACACTGGAACCTCAAAGATGGAGCACGTAATTTAGGATACGGATGCCCTGTGGCAAGAAGTCAGGAAGAGTACTACTGCACAAAACATGAAGTTCAACTACTTTTGGATTGAGCTCAAGAAATCCTTCAATGAGTTCAGTTCCGTCATTGGGAAAAATCTAGAAGGAAAACTGGGAGCCATGGACAAGATGACTAAGGTACGTATGAGATTAATGGGCATAGTTTAAAATAATCTAAAGTTCGATTGTGCAATCTATATTATCAGAAGGATCAGGGAACAAATATTGGAGAAACTGATGGAGAAAAGAAGGGAATAAAGAAAGGGTCACAAAAACCTGGAATTTTCTGGGTGAAGAAATCCTACAGGATCCCTCTTCATTATTTGTTCACATGTCTGAATGTTCCTACTGTGGCACTTCACAAATTTCATGATTATAAGGTAATGTTTACCTACGTCAAACAACCAAAAGAAGCAGGAGGTGCAAAGAGGAAGAGATCCAGTACAAGTACATCCGGACAACGGAAGAAACATAAATCAAAGGCTCAAAAAAATATGGAAATAGAATCCTTTGGAAACTTGGTAGATGAAGAAAAAGACCAATTAGAGATACAGGAAAGTGGAAATGATGGTGATGGAAAAGATGAGCAGATTAGAGAACAAGTGGAACCAGTGGAAGATATCCATGAGATGAACATTGATGAAAGAGTATCCATGAGATGAACATTGATGAAAGAGTAGGCAGATATCTGGATTGGAAATTGGGTAACTTTAAAATCCAATTGACAGACTACACATATATGTTTGACGAGGAAGAGTGGTTCTTCTCATTTCTGGGTGTCACTACACTAAGTGGCATTCTTGATGAAATGTACTTATAGGATTTGGTGAAAGCAGCAAAAGAAAGTCTCTTGCATTCATAAAGTGAAGCCAATGATGAAGAAGATGATGATAGTGATGATGATGATGATGATCAAGATAATGGTGACAATGGTGATGATAGATGAGCAGATGATAAAGTTGATGATGATCTAGCTCTAAATGCCCTCGTCCAGAAGATGGGGACAGCTAAGCAAACACCACCAGCTCGGCATTTTGAGCAGCACACTATGGCAGCTGAAGACAATATACCAATTGCGTCAAGTCAACCATCACCCAACAATCAATCCTCTGTAGAAGTCAATCATTTGCAAGCTAAGGACACTCACCAACCCTCAATTGACAAATCAGGAAGCACAGAGATCCAACAGTAGTATTAGACACTGGATCGGCTATTGCTACGCCAGCTAAGAACCTCTCCAGCATAGAGCAAGGGGGAATGATAGGCAGTCTTACTCAAGCATTCTCTGCCACACAAGTACTTGAAGAAGCGGCCGGGGAAGATGTCACTCAACCCGGGAAAACCCCTCCAGCTGGCATAACACCTACACTGGCATAGACTTCCCCACATCAACAACCAGTCCAGCGCACTAACCCTGCACTAGCTCAGACACCACAAGTTGACTTAAGGGAAGAAATCTCACAAATTCCAGCTGGTGTATCTGATGAATCTTTTCAATCGGCAGTTGATGCTATGGTGGATGAGCTAGAAAAGCAAGCACTAGCTCTAAGAAATCTTCAGGCAGCACTGATGAATGAGAGTGGATCTCTTCAAAACAGATTTGAAGCTGTAGCCGAATACATTGACATGCAAAATAATGTCATCAGGAAGCAGACTACACTTATGACTCGGATGAACACAAACCTCACAAATAGAATCACCAATCTCAAATAGCATGTTACAAATGAACTAGTTGCTGAGACAACGGCCATGGAAAATCGACTCAACCCCATGATAGAAAAATTAAGAGCACATGATGACAGGTTTTCTTCAATAGACAACAAATTGGATAGTCTTCTCTCTGCTACGTAGACTACCAACAATATCTTACTCCAACTCCCTAAAGATGATGCCAAAAATGGGAAGGAAAAGATAAGCCTAAAGGATCTACCCTCATTTTACTGATGAACAGCTTAGAGAAACAGATACAGAAGTGAGAATTAGAGCTGAGGCTGAAGAACAACAAAGAAGAGCTTTGAAGGAAAGAGAAATAATAAGAAATAAGCCTTGTCTTGGCCTACAATTTCCAGTTCAAAGAAATGATGATGACAGAGACAGATCGGACAATCAGCAAAGGCCTGAATCTAGCCAACAATAGAAAAGCAGTCATCATCAAAGATGTACCTTCAGCAAATATCAAAGTCAGACAAGAGGAAGTTCAAGAAGCTCTAGTCTTAGAAGACACTCAGAAAGCCATAGAAGAAGTTCTACTACTCATAGATATCAAAATACTCATGATAAAGAAGTTAGCAAAGAAACAAAGGACATCTTTCAACTCTCTGACTCTCTATATCCTAACATGACTCAGGATGAGGCATGGCTAGACTGGCTGTCCAAGCATTCAGAAAGACATCAACCAGACATGGCCAAGCTGTATGCTGAGATAAAAAGAGCATACATATCTCAAAGGAGAGCATCAGTTGAGGGGAAACCAAATACAAAATAGAGAAGAACATCTGATGTACCTAGAGTTGTAAAATAAATTTAGAAGACCTTACTAAGAAATGGTGAGCAGAATTTGAAAACATGATGAAGGAATTCAAACCTATATCTGGAAAATCGGAAGAAGAACAATGGGAAATGTTCAAACAATTGAAACTTGCTGATGAACATATTGTTGAAGCCAGGAAAAGGCTAGAGGAATATTTTTGCAAACCACAAGCACATGAAACCATACCATACTTCAACCGACTATTTAACAGAAGATGTTTTAAAAATCAACCTAGGGAATCTGCCTAAGCTTACTAGATGTGGAAGTTTCCAAAAGTGGACTTCAAGGACATGATGGGAATTCACACTACAAAGTTCAAGAGGTACAAGCAAAATCTGAGAAACTTGTAGTTGTAATAATGTTATTCCATCTTGAATCTTTTGCCCTTTATGGATGTATAAAATTTCCGAGTTTTATTCTTATTCATTATATTAGAATAATGTACTTATGTTCAGTCTTATGAGAGTTTTGGCATCATGAAAAATGAGGAAATTTTTAGGAACATTTTATTTGTTTTGATGATGTCCAGACTAGCTGTTATAGCAATCCTGAAATAAGTCCAAATAAGTTATAAATGTTCGTATATGAAGAACAGAAGAACAGAAGACCAGCTGAGTAAAGACGGCCATGACCAGCAGGGTAAAGTGAAGACCTTTATGGAATGAATTATAACCAGGTAAGTCTAAGATATGCATTACAAGTGATAAAATTTAATTTGTGATAACTATGGTGTACACTGTTCTCACATAAATCAAGGATCGGTGAAGTAAAGTTGTATCAACTGCAGCAAATCCGTACAAGAAAAATGGAGAAGCATTCTGATGATAGTCCAATGACCAGCAAAGTAGGAGTCACTGTACCGGCAGAAAGGCAGCAGAGTCAAATAAGCTGTCTATATTTGACTCAGAACGTGGAAAATATTGAAATCAAGTAATTAATGCAGAATCAATCAATGACGGATTTTATGATGAATGTTTGATTAAAATCCGGATCACTGAAATCAAGGAGAACGAAATCAAGGGATAATCAACGATTATTCTCCACATTAAATAGCCAACGGACAAAATTTCAAATCAAGGAAATCAAGGCTACAAATAGAAGGCATTGACAGACAATAAAATATAACTGTTAATAATCAAGATCTCTAAGTGCCAAAAGCTCTGTCAAAGTCACAAGCCTTCTATTTGATTTAAAAAGACATATCCAAAAAATCAAGTTCAGAATCATTAAGGACTCAATCAGAATTATTCACGTCTGAACTTGATCAAGTTTGGTGAATCTATCAAATTCACATTCCCTCAAGCAACTGAATTAGGGGCATCTGAGAAGAAGTTGTGTTGCTGTGATAGATGCTGAAGGATTTGTTATCAAGGAACTGTGTGTGTTGAAGACTGAGTCACAGAAGCTTTTGTAGCCAGGGAGTGATAGTCTTGAGATTGTGAAGCTTGTGTAGCCAAGGACAATCATAATATTGTATTGGTGAAAAACAATAGTGAATTCATCCAATCATCACAGGTGTTGGTCCCTTGAAAAGGCTTTGGTTAAGTTTAGAGGGGGTGAATAAACTTAACACTTAAAACTTTGGAGTTAACAAATTCGCAACTTCAAAGCAGCTTGTCGATACTTCATGAGTCTGCGATACCTCAAGAGCTTCATGATAAACAAGTGAGTCTCACCGATAGTTGAGTTTGCTTGAATTTGTGCAAATGGAATTATATCAAAATTAAGCCTTAATACTTGTTGTTAAATATGATACTAAGTATTAGATACTCAGTAGTGCAAGTGTGTGATTTCAGTTGCTAGATTCAGTAGGTTGATGTGTAAAGTAAACTAAGTGTAGAAAGTAAATGCTGAAAGTAAGTAGGCAGATTTTATAGTGGTTCCAGGTGGTGTAATCCTGTCAGTCCACTCTTCTCCTGTGATGTTGGAGGAAATTCACTAGAGATCTTTGATGTAGCTGTTACAAAGATTCCTAAGTTGCTTGTCCTTCACCAATAACTATGGCTTCACAAACTGGCTGAGGGAACAGTGTAGGATTGTCGCCTCCCGAGTCTTCCACTGGTCCTTGAAGGGTAGGATTGCCTCTTCACCAGCTCCACCACAAACAACAGTCTTTCACACAACTGTGCTTCACTGTCTTCAGTAGGTTCTTTATAAAATAAAGATTGAATCAAATTAATGATTCAGTTGCAGCAGCTTGATTAGGATGATATAATCAGCAGCTTGCAGGCTTCAAGTGTGTATGCTTGATGTAGCTTGAATGCAGAATACACTTGAAGAATTTCTCTGGATCAGTAGCTTTAAGTTCAGTAAGTTCAGCAGGGTGTTTTTCAGCTCAGTAAAATATCTCTTCAAAGTTTATCAATTTTCATCTTCTTGTTTCTGAGTTGAAAGTCCTCTATTTATAGGCAAGAATGCATGTGACTTGTATTTGAAATTCAAATGTAACCGGTCCTTGTTTTTGTCCCATCTCGATTTGCATTCTCGTCATCGTTTCATAGGATCGACAATCGCCGAAATTCCTTTTTGACATGAAGCATCATCTGTCCCACCTTTGACTTATAACCATTGGATAAAGATCTCAATCATCCCAACGTTCTTTTAATCTCACTTTTGATTTCTTTGATAAGTCATAGGTAGTTGGTCTGTCCTTATCTATGTAATCTTCCAATATAATCTTGAATTAACCGAGGTATTTTATCAAAGCGAGTTCATCGATCTGGCGAGAGATACCTATCATCTATTGAATCGCAATTTGTCGTGTATATAAAATACAATGCAAATGACTTCTTTTATCTAACTTTTATTTGTGAAGTTAGATTACACCTTTTTAATTATAACCAAGTTCCAAACATCATCCAACTTATGGAACTTAGACTTTCTTCACAAGGTATATGTAATCAGTTTAGGTCATCATAGACTTGCCTAAATTCTAATTCCATATCCTTGACTTAAATTACTAAGTTTGATCCCTTAGCCTTCAGAATCGAGTTTGAGCCTCACTTCGCTTCTTCGGTCTTCAAGAGGTTCCAGACTAGTCTCCATGACCTATCTACCCTACTTATATATGGATTAGTCTGGCGATATGAATCAAGACACCTTTTACAAAGGCTTGTTTGATCAAACCTATTCATAAATCAAACTCTAATAAACCTATACATTTGATCTAGACATCTTTTTGCCTTTGCACTATAACAGCTAATTTGTCTGGCACTCATCATCAAAACATAGAAATAGGTCCAACAATTTCCCCCTTTTTGGTGATGATGCCACTACCCTCACCTAACAACAAAGCAAAAAGATAAAAACAAAAATAGAACAAATATAGTCATCTTTCATTATAATTGTTTGTTCAAAGATATTACGATCTAGAATCAAGAAAAACATAATGCGCTTAAAGTATGTTTGATCTATCATGTCTTCTTTCTCTTCTTGTCCGGCCTTCTCCACTTGTTCTTGGTAGGCCCGATTTCTTCTATCATGTCCCTCATCCATTCATTTTCAATCGTGTAAAATCAATGTAGGGATTGACCTCTTTCCACCACTTCCATGCTTCAGGCAGGAGAAGATTAATTTGATTCACTCTGAATCCAAACTTCATGTAAAGTTCCTTGAATTCATCAAGTGAGTCCTTTGCTTTTGTGATAGGCAAAGTCCTATCACTCTGCCACTTCTTCCACCTCTTCCACCTCTCATAAGTTGCCCTTAAGGCTTTGACTCTTGCTTCCCAAAATTTCAATCCCAAGAAAGAGTTTAGACCTTCATGATATCCCTTGTCATGATAAGGTTTCCTTCTGCTATAGTATTCTTTCTTGTATTGTCTGAGGAGATCATCAGTAAGTTGAACTCTGCCAGTGCCGTTGTCCAGTAAGCATTAGTCTCATCCTCCCATCTTTTCTTTGCAAAGAGTCTTGCAGCCTCTTTTGCTGCTGCTGTTTGGCCCTCTTCCCCCTTAGTGACATCATCAACAAATCGGGACATTAGGCCATGAACACCCTCCTGAGAGATTACCAAATTATTTAGTTGTCCTTCCATAATCTCGCCTTAAGTATCAATTGCAGAATCCTTGATTGCAGTGGTCTCTTCCATAGATTGATCCTTTCAAGAACTTTAGGATCCAATCCAGCAAGTTGGGATGTTCCAGCAGCCTCAGCAGGCTTAGGTGTATCAGCAAGGTTGTCAAGTTTTTGATGGATGGAAATAAGTTGGCCTTTCAGAAACTTCTCTTTTGCTGTGTTTCCTACCTTGATTCCCTTCACATCTAGTATCGATTATTCACAAGATTTTGAGTAGATGTGAAGTTTGAAGCAATCAGACAAGAGATTGTCTGCTTTCATTCACCAAAGTGTCATCGCTCTTCAAATCTCTCTTCATGTCTATCCAGCTTGAGTTCTTAATCGTTGCATATCATGCCTCACGAGTCCTTAACTCATTCAAAACTTCTACCGGTATCTCACCAGTCATTCTTCCACCAAGAGCCTCATCACAGAGGCTCCCGAACATTGTATTGTGGCCTTTGATTGCTCACAACCAATGCCCAACTCCTATCTAATCCAAAGAGGATTAGGTCCTTGATATTCTTCCAAGATAGGATCAAGAAATGGGTTCTTCAAAAATGGGTACAAATGCCTGTGGGGATCAAGATCAACATTTTCTTCTTCGAGCATTTGGAACTCCTCATCACTAAAGTCATAGTCCAAAGAGATGCTCATCCATATTAATGTTATCTCACGACCATCTTTCCTTCAAAGGGTCTTGTCTCCAAGAGGCTCCACTACAAAGCAGCCTCTCTGAACAAAGAGGGTTTCCTCCAAACCCAAAAATCGGTTTCCAACCTTTGTCCAGTCTTTGTTTGTAACTCAAAGACTGTGCACTCCTGTTTCCAACTCAAGGCCAGTGTGTGTTTGTAACTCAAAGAACTGCACTCTCCTCTTCACTCTTTGTGGATTGAATATAGCCTCATTATCCACTTGAAATCCTTCAAAGATGACCAATCTTGTTCAGATAATGGCGCTTTAGTAAGAATGCCCTCAAAGTCAAATCCATCTTGATATTCAATAGATTCTTCCGAGGTGGCACTAGGTTCACTATAATCAAGAACCTTCTCTCCATCCAAATCCTCACTGCTCACCTTCGCTTTGTGTAGTAGGCTCTACAACATGGAATGTAACAGATTCATCACCTAGCCTACCAAAGACTTAAATTAACTCCTTCATTGATCAATGCCTCCAGATCATCCATGGTGAGATCCTCAGAGATCCTCATCCATCTCTCCAAATTCTTTGGCCCTCAATAGACTTACCAAGATCGGTGGATCACAGCAGGTGGTTCTATTAATATGCAGTCCCACTTTGGTTCCTCCCGGTCCAGAGGAAAATCACCTCTAGAATCTGATGATGAGGATGAATCATCAATGTCATCTCTTGATCCCTAAACTTGATGCCCTTCACTTTCTCTTGTTCATCAAATAAGTCCATCAACTGGATTGCAAGCAGAGTGGTATCAACTAGGTCCAACAAATTCTCTACTCCCAACTTGTCAAAAGCCCATTCTTCAAAGTCTGTCATAAGTTCAAGAAATTGGCTTTTGTCTCTTGTAAAAACCAAACTTCCATTGGAAATAGTCGGCAATTTCTCAAGTTTGGGATCTACATACTCTTCTTTTCTTCTTTTCTTTCATATGCCTTTCAAAGGGCATGAAAGATCTTCCGAGCAACTTCAATACCTTGTTGACCTCCAAAGGTTCCAACAAGTAGATTCATTGTTTCTTCAATGATGTTTGAAAGTCAAGAGGGGTTCTTGAGGTGGTATATTTGTACCTACTACTACCATCTCAGCAATACTTGGTTCCCCTCGACTTACATGCTCATCGCCAGGTTAGCAAAGAGATCGCTTCTTCCTCTCGAGTTCTTGCAACTCTTGCAGGTCTTCAACCAATTCTTCAATTACCACAAGATGTTCGAGTTCGATGGTTTGTTGTGGGTCTTCATGAGATACTACAAAGAGCTCAGGGCGAGATCACAGTTTGTATATCTCCAACAGATTGCTCAACAACAACTCATGCGGCTTTCAGAGACTTAACAACCTCTTCTCGGTGAGGAGTCGCAATTCCACCACAGCTTGATGATAGTTAAGGGCTCACCTCAATAGCCTCTTCTTCCTCTTCTACTGATGCTTCTTCTTGGACTCTTTGTGCCTCCAAATTTTTCAATTCTTTCCTTTTCCATGTTTCTTTTTGTGGATAATTTCTTTTCTTCTCTTGGAAAGTGGTTCATCATCTTCGCCTAGTAGACTTTCTCTTTCTACTAGCTTCCTTCCGTTGTTCCTCGAATCTCAACAACAGTTTTTTCTTGCGAAAGAATAGCAGTCGGTCACACTTTAAGTTCACCGACCTCACAGACTCAACAATCAGGCTGCTTGCTTTTTGTCTTCTTAGGCTTTAAGATCTTAGTGATCTTCCTTGTATCTACAAATTTTCTTTCTCAAAGGGTCTTCTTTGGTGCAAAGAGTTTAGTAGATTTCTTCTTAGTTTGGTCGGACTCGCTCACCACCAAAGATCACCATCATCTCCATTATTGTCATCATCAAGAGCAGGTCAAGAAGATCTTCATCATCATCTAGACCAGGAATAGCATAATCAATTTCCTTCTTGTATCTAGACTGATTAATCTTCTCAGGTTCAATATCAGGAACCTTCAGGTGATTCAGCAGGGTCTGAACCATTAGTCCTAAGGGCAAGGCCTTGGATTTCCTTTTTCCCTCTTTTTCTTCCTTGGCTAGCTTCTTCATGTAATGAATGAAGTAACCTGCCCAATCAAATCTCATGCTCCTGCAAATAATCATCATAAACTCTATCTTAGGTCCAGATAGAGTGTCCATACTTCTAACCAGTCCAAGTATGTTCTTTGCAATGAGTTTGCTCAGCAGACTGTACTCATTCCCAATATGTCTGCAATTGATGCCTGGTATGGATTTGGTGGCTGCATTGTTTTGATTTGATCAACAAAAGCCATCTTGGATAGTCCCATTGCTTCAGGATTTACTGGACCATCCACTACTTCTTCAAATCCAAACACTTCCCTTAGTAGACTAGGGGAAACTTCAATCTCCTCAGCATTCACGGTTGTCTTGAATGCTTCAGTTCCTTCTTCCACAACCATGTTTTTTCCAGAAATCAATAACATTTGTGTATGAAATTGTTTCCAACCTTATATTGAGTATATTTTCCAATCCTGCAAACCTCCTTATTCTTCTACCAATATTGATGGCCAATTCTGTTTTGTTTGCATCAACAACAAAGCCTCTAACACTTTGGCTTGATTCAATCTGGACATCAATCTTTTCCGCCATTGTTATGAGAAAAATGAGATGAAGAAGATGGATTGTAAATCTGTGTTCACACAAAGGTGTAAAAGCAGAGATATAGCAGATTTTGCAAGTAGAAGATCTCTGTGTGTGTAGTCTGTATAAATAGACAGACGGTAGTTGTAATCGCCGCTGCACGACATCCATGTCAACCACGATTAATCTGAGTGAATTCTGCCTTGACACGTGTTCCATAACTCCTCCATAACGCTTTGTAACCGTTGGATCGTGTTAACTATGGTAATAAAGGATAGGATAAATATCCCGCCAAATCGCTTTTTGACTTTAATAAAGTTTGACCGTAACGCTCCATTCAAAGCAGGTTGTCCTCAAAGAAGGTTGGCTCAATGAGTCTCACGATAAAGGTGCTTCACCACCACCGACACAAAGTGACTCACGATCCTTGATTTCTTCTGCTTTGTTCAATTGATAATACAAGATGAAGTTTAATACCAATGACCGATCATCACAAGTGAGCTCACCCAACATGACAAAGACCAATCCCTTGGCAACCTCATTTGCTCAATTGTCCAAACATAAGTACATGGAATTGTTGATACCAATGACTAATCTGCAAAGTGAGCTCACCCAACATAGCAAAGACTAATCCCTTGGTGAATTCCAATTACATTGTCAATATCACCAACTTTTATAATTCCAAGTTCAAATCCTTAATCGCAAATCTTTCATTTGTCAAGTGGTTTAGTGAAAATATCGCAAGTTGATTTTCAGTAGGGGATATATAGAACCACCACATCTTTCTTTTCAACATGATCTCTTATAAAATGATGTCTCACATCAATGTGCTTGGTTCTTGAGTGCAAAACAGGATTTTCTGTGATTGCAATTGCACTTGTGTTGTCACACATGATTGGAATTTCCTTTTCTTCAATTCCATAATCCCTTAACTATTGTCTTAGCCATAGTACTTGTGCACAACAACTTCCAAAGAGCTATATATTCAAATTTTCAAGAAGGAATTTGATATTGAATTGCTTTTCTTGTCGAACCAGAGACCAGTCTACTTCCCATTAACTGACAAGTTCCGGTAGTGCTTTTTCTATCAATTTTACATCCAGCATAATCAGAATCTGAGTAGGATATAACTTTAAAGCTTCCATCCTTGGAATACCATATCCCTACTCCCAAAGTCTCTTTTAGGTACTTGAGAACTCTCTTGACTCGCACTCTAAATGACTTTCTTTAGGTTTAGATTGAAATCTTGCACAAACACCTACAAAGAAAGGATATATCAGTCTCAAGCTAGCAGCGAGGGTATGCAGAGATCGCCTATCATCCTTCTCGTATAAAGTCCGATCAACATCTTTGCCTTCTTTATCTTCATCCAATCGATGTTTGTACTCATTGGAGTTGATATCTTAGTGTCATTTTCCATACCAAACTTCTTCAAAGAACTCCTTGGTGTACTTGGTTTGATGAATGAAGATTCCATCTTTCATCTGCTTAACTTACAATCCCAAAAGTAGTTCATCTCTCCCATCATACTCATTTGGAATTTACTTTTCATTAGATTTGCAAACTTTTCACAAAGTAAATCATTTTCGTAACCAAATATTATGTCATCCACATAAATCTGCATCACAGGTGTCGCTCCTCTTCACTCGATTCTCGAAAAGTGTCTTGTCAATGGTGCCTTTTGTAAAACCATTGTCCACCAAGAATTGAGATAGAGTCTCATACCATGCTCTTGGTGCTTGTTTCAATCCATAAAGTGCTTTGTTGAGTCTATACACTTTATCTTCTTGATCTTTAACTTCAAATCCAGGAGGTTGCTGTACATACACATTCTCCTCTAGAATGCCATTCAGAAATGCACTTTTGACATCCATTTGATATACTTTAAAGTTCTTATATGCAGCATGTGCCAAGAATAATCTGATAGCTTCCAATCTTGCAACAGGTGCATAAGTTTCATCAAAATCTATTCCTTCTGCTTGAGAATAGCCTTTTGCAACTAGTCTGGCCTTATTCCTTACAATGGTACCAGATTCATCAAGTTTATTTATGTATACCCACTTAGTACCAATGATATTTGCATGACATGGCCTTTCAACTAGTGTCCAAACTTGATTTCTTTCAAATTCATTCAATTCTTCTTGCATAGCAATTATCCAACTGGATCTCAAATTGCTTCTTCAACAACTTTGGGTTCCATTTGAGATAGAAAACAAGTAAACATAGCTTTCAGCTTGTCTTCTAGTCCTTACACCTTGTCAGACTTTTGCCAATAACTTGTTCAAAGAGATGATTCCTTAACCATTGAGGATTCTCGTTAGTTTGGTTATCGTGAACCTCATCTTCGATGAGGGTCTGCAGTAGCTTCTTCAACAACAGGTGTGTTCACAGATCCTTGAATAGCTTCAGCTTGTTGCATCGGTAATGTCACCAAATAGGGTGTTCAAAGAGGGTCAGATCGTAAACTTTTAAGTCAATGAATCTTTCCAAAACTTCAACACAATGCTGATCGCTGACTTGTTGATTCTCGTGAGGTTCACAATCTTCATCTTCTATACCAAAGTGAACTTAGGTTCATCAAACACAACATGGATTGTTTCTTCATGTTTCAGTGATCTCTTGTTCAAGACTCAATGCCTTACTGATCAAGAATATCCCAAGAAAATTCCTTCATCTCGATTTTGGTTGGAATGTCTTCAAATGAACCTCAGATTTAGTATAAAACACTTGCTTCCAAATGGATGGAAATAGGATATATTTGGTTTCCTTCCATTCCAAATCTCATAAGGTGTCTTCAGCAGACTTCTTGTTCACCGATGTTCTGCTCGTGTATATGTTTGTATTGACTTTTCTTCACCCAATATCTTCGGTAGCAAAGCTTCACATATCATTGTCCTTCCTGCTTCCTTTAAAGTCCTGTTTCTTCTTTCAGCAACCCCATTTTGCTAAGGTGTACCAGCAGCAGCAAGTTGATGTAGTACACCATTCTGTTCACAGTATTCTCTTATAACTTTGTTGAGAAATTCAGTACCCTGATCTGATCTTATTTTTATTACTGGTAAACTTTTCTCATTTTGTAATCTTTTTAAAAGATTAGGCATGCTTTTGAGTGTTTCACTTTTCTTGTTCATAAATATCACCCAAGTGTACCTTGAATAATCATCCACAACCACTAAGGTGTATTTCTTTCCAGTTACACTTGTTGGAGTTATTGGTCCAAAAAGATCCATATGCATAAGCTCCAACACTCTATTAGTTGATTGTTTAGTTTTTGACTTGAAGCTTGACTTTATCTGTTTACCCTGCTGACATGCATCACATATAGCATCCTTCTTGAATGTGATCTCAGGTAAACAAATCACCAGCTACTTCTTCACCAACCGATTGATATCATCAAAGTTTAAATGATTCAACTTCTTGTGCCATAACCAATTGAGTTCGGACTTGGTATGCACAATCAGCAGAGTTTCGAATCAGGCTAGAGACCAATCCACAACATACATGTTTTGTTGTCTTCTTCCAGCAAGTACAACTTGATCACCTCTTTCACTAATGACAATACAGTTGTTTTTGTCAAAAGTGACCTTGTATCCCATGTCACAGAATTGTCCAGTGCTCAACAAGTTGTAGTCCAGTCCTTCCACATATGCAACATTCTTGATTGTAAGTCCATTTCTTACAAGTGTGCCATATCCTCTTGTGTATCCAGGTGTATTCTTGTTGCCAAAATTCACCCTTGGACCATCTTTTGCCACAAAGTTTAATAAACAGTGCTTATTCTTTGTCATATGTCGGAACATCCACTGTCAAAGTACCAGACACCCTACAAAACAAAGTTAATACATTTTAGGTACCCAAACCTGTTTGGGTCCATAGTGGTCAGTAGTAAGCATGACTTTTGGTAAGTTTCCATAAGGTCTTCTCCTAAAAGTGTCATACTTTGGTTCATACATGTATTCCACACATCCATAAGTTCTAACAAAGAGTCATGTAGGATTCACATATGTTTTTCTGGCCTTTTGGTTTATAATGTTTGTTTGAAGTGACTTTTGATGTTAGAAGTATTAGTATAACCATTTGTTTGTCAGTCTGTTAGAAATGTTCTTTGTAGTATGGAGTCTCACCGAGGCCTTTTATAAGTCCTCTGCACGAGTCCTTTGTTTGATTCCATTGCTTAGGTTTTACCCTAGCAACATGGTTATACTTGGTTGTTTCTATCACCGGTGCAGAATATTCCAATCATCTTCATGAGGAATAGTCTACCTTTCCCCGAGATAAGTATCCCTTGAATGATTAACATTCTTAGATTTAGAATTCTTATCCTTGGAATATTTCCGACCTTTACGGTCCAAATAGACTTGGTAGCAGTGTCCTGCTATCGAGAGTCTCAAAGGTCCATCACCCTATTTTTAGATTTGTTCTTTTTGTTAGAGTCATTGACTTCTTTGACTTCTCGATTTTGCTTCCTTGAAGTATTCTCGGTAGGTTTCTTGCCTCAAAGAACCTTACATGGAGTTGGATCTTGTCGGTACAAACTTAGGACCACCTCGGTGCTAGGTTCAAGAACCTTACTCGATCCACTCTTTTGGATTGTTGAGTTCCAAATCCAAGCCCCGCTTTTATCACCATAAGGCTTTCCAGATTTGTATGCATGAGTGGAGCAAGATGGTTCAAATAGATTCGAGTGGGGTCTTTGGATGATCGCAGGCTTACACTTATTCTCATCCAACATCTTTTTCCTTACCTTTGAGAACTCGTAATTCAGCTTTCAATCTTCCAACTTCTAATTCAAGAGCTTCTTTTTCAGCCTTCACAATCTCAAAACCATATTGTATTATCCTCAGTTGATTAAGGATGGCATCCAAAGTCTCATTATTGTCAGAATTTCTAGGATTTGAACCACAAGTTGATTCACAATCACTTCCAAGCAGGAGTATTGATGGATACGATGATTGTATACCTCTTCGATTTCATCCATATTGGCCATCAAAGCATAATCTTCCATATCAAGAACTTGATCTTGTGTCATCTGATTCATTTCCTTTTTCAGATTCCACTTCATACCCTGATTCATCTTCAGCAACCATAGCCTTCTTGCCATGTCTTTAACCTTCATGTACATATTGATATCCAAGGTTCTATAAATGATGTCAATAGCAATATTGTTGAGGTTTGCTCTTTTCCTGCCTTCTTACGCATTCCATTCTCTTTTTGGTTTAGGAATGTACTCGGTTGTATCACCCAACTTATTATTGCCTTGGTAATCTTCAAAGGTCCATCGCTTAGTACATCCATCATCTCATCATGAGTTGCGCAAGGTAAGCCTCGCATTCGACGCTTATACTCATCAAATCTATCTAGAGAACACATCGAATAGTTCTAGCATACTTGAGTGTTATCCATGATGCAAGTCTTTGAAAATCAAGAACTTGAAAGAAAGTTTCAAAGAATTTTCACAAGCACAACAAGTAGGATTTCTTGAGCGAGCAAGCCTTCGCTCCGATACCAATTGTTGGTCCCTTGAAAAGGCTTTGGTTAAGTTTAGAGGGGTGAATAAACTTAACACTTAAAACTTTTGGAGTTAACAAATTCTCGCAACTTCATGAGTCTGCGATACTTGATGAGTCTGTTGATACCTCAAGCTTCCTTGATAAACGTGAGTTCATCGATAGTTGAGTTTGCTTTGAATTTGTGCAACGGAATTATATCAAAATTAAGCCTTAATACTTGTTGTTAAATATGATACTAAGTATTAGATACTCATTGAGTGCAAGTGTGTGATTTCGATTTGCTAGATTCAGTGAGGTTGATGTGTAAAGTAAACTAAGTGCGTAAAGTAAATGTTTGAAAGTAAGTAGGCGATTTTATAGTGGTTCCGGTGGTGTAATCACTCACCCACTCTTCTCTGTGATGATGGAGGAAATTCACTAGAGATCTTTGATGTAGTTGTTACAAAGATTCCTAAGTTGCTTGTCCTTCACCAATAACTATGGCTTCATAAACTGAAAACTGGGAACAGGTAGGATTGCTGCTCCTGAGTCTTCCACTGGTCCTTGAAGGGTAGGATTGCCTCTTCACTAGCTCCACCACAAACAACAGTCTTTCACACAACTGTGCTTCACTGTCTTCAGTTGGTTCTTTATAAAATAAAGATTGAATCAAATAAATGATTCAGTTGCAGCAGCTTGATTAGGATGATATAATCAGCAGCTTGCAGTCTTCAAGTGTGTATGCTTGATGTAGCTTGAATGCAGAATACACTTGAAGAATTTCTCTGGATCAGTAGCTTTAAGTTCAGTAAGTTCAACAGGGTGTTTTTCAGCTCAGTAAAATATCTCTTCAAAGTTTATCAATTTTCATCTTCTTGTTTTTGAGTTGAAAGTCCTCTATTTATAGGCAAGAATGCATGTGACTTGTATTTGAAATTCAAATGTAACCGTTCCTTGTTTTTGTCCCATCTGATTTGCATTCTCATCATCGTTCATAGGATCGACAATCGCTGAATTCCTTTTGACAAAGCGATCATCCACCCTTTGACTTATAACCATTGGATAAAGATCTGAATCATCCCAACATTCTTTTAATCTCAGCCTTTGATTTCTTTGATAAGTCAGAGGTAGTTGGTTGTCCTTATCCATGTAATCTTCCAATATAATCTTGAATTAACCGAGGTATTTTATCAGCAGGTTCATCAGTCTGCTGAGATACCTATCAGTCTGCTGAACTGCAATTTGCTGTGTATAAAATACAATGCAGCTGACTTCTTTTATCTAACTTTTATTTGTGAAGTTAGATTACACCTTTTTAATTATAACCAAGTTCCAAACATCATCCAACTTATGGAACTTAGACTTTCTTCACAAGGTATATGTAATCAGTTTAGGTCATCACAGACTTGCCTAAATTCTGATTCCATATCCTTGACTTAAATTACTAAGTTTGATCCCTTAGCCTTCAGAATCGAGTTTGAGCCATCACCTTCGCCTTGGCGGAGTTCCGCACTAGTCTACTGACCTATCTACCCTACTTATATGGATCAGTCTGCTGATATGAATCAGCAGCCCTTTACAGTGCTTGTTTGATCAAACCTATTCATAAATCAAACTCTAATAAACCTATACATTTGATCTAGACATCTTTTTGCCTTTGCAGTATAACAGCTAGTCTGGCACTCATCATCAAAACATAGAAATAGGTCCAACAACAGGAGAATAGTGGATTAAAGGATTACACCACCACATAACACTATAAACCTTGTGTTATGTACTTACATCACTTACTTTCTGCATTTACATTCAGTACATTATTTATATGTTTGTGATTGCTTAAGTGGTTTGAAAATACGTTTTAGAAGGGTTTTAATATTTTGTTGCACAAAGCATTTTCATCAGAAAAGTTTTTGTAACTCCTGAGGTTTAAGCTTTTAAACTCCCAATATAGTCATTTGCCCATTGACTATATTTCACCCTTCTCTGGGACCAACATATTTTCTAAGTGTTATCGAGGTTGAACATGTTTGGAATTGGTTAGAATTCGTTAAGTGTAGAGAAAGACCTGTTTCGGTCAGTTTAGGGGTTTGGCGCACGTCAAATGAACACTCTGGAAGGAGTTACACAGTGAACGGCCATAGGCTAAAACATTACCTAGGCGCAATTACGACATTGAGTTGAAAGTATTTATGTTGGACGACCCGAAATACGAGTGAAAGGAGCCCTATTAGTACAGTCGAGCTGGCGACTATAAATTCAGAACTATTGATCATACCCTTATTTATAGCTTTTGATTATTGAAGTTTGTTTGAGTCAATAAAGTAGAATGACAATCGCAAGGTTTTTTTAATCACAAAAATCTTTGGTCCTTCGACTCGAGATATATGTGGTATTTTTTTCACGATTCTCATGTGATACCCTCGTAAAAGTTTTCACGTCTTGCGACGGTCAATAAAGCATAAAGAGGCTTAAACTATTTTTGCGCATTCATCATGTATGCACAATTACCGCCACCTTATTTTCTTATTGCCCGGCGCATGTTACTAAAAGTTTTTGAAGTGTTTTGCGATACAGGATGATGGAGCACTTAGGAACCAATCGACATCAGTCCGGATCCACAATTTATCAAGACACTTGGAGAGCCAATTCTAGAGCAAAGTACCATTTCTTTTCATTATTATTAGTCATTGGGGACAATGTATATAATAAGATGGGGGGTAAGGACGGTCTTAGCTTATTTATTCGAAAAAGGGAATACTTTTGAAATTTAGAACACTATATTAGCTTGTCTATTACACGTCTTGAGTAAGGAATCGGTAGAAAAGGAGCCCAAGAATGATTTGAAGTTAATTATAGCATATTCAGTTTAGTATGGAAGAATGAGCATGTGCTATGTTGCATGAAGTAGTGACTTGTTAATTAAGATTTTGCCATTTGCACTCAATTTTTGAGCACATAATCAGTGTGAGAAGTAAGTGCATGAGATGAAAAGTTATCTTAGACCGGGAATCGACATCTGTCGGTGGATATACTTTAACCAATTGTTGTAGGATGATTGTAGCAAGCATGATGCAACAAATGGTAAAACGGGACAAAACGGGCTTGTGAGTGAGAAAGAAAAAAGTGAGAAAATCTACCAAGAGGGAAGAAAATCCGGAGCGTAAGACGAATGGCCCTAGCACGAGAAAAAAACACAATTTTCAGCAGTGAGGGAAGCAAACTCGGAGAATAAAATTTACGGCCCTCGCATAGAAACAAACGAGGATAACGAGTACAACTCGGTCCTTATGTCCGTCCGGCCAATGTAAGGTTCCAAGCCGTTTGCCTAAGTCTGAAAGCAAGAAGGGCGAGTGTGCATACTAGCAAGTTAAGGTTTTGGGGTCGCTATAACTTGATTCTTTTCACAGATAACCTATCTCAAAAGATTCATCACACGACACATTGATGCATTGGTAACTATTGATTAATGAGAAGCTTATGGATTGTCCCATGATGCAAATTCTGCCTGAAGTCTTTACTGAAATCTTGTAGCCCATAGCGCTCGGTGCTCGAGTTCTACCGGTAAATGACATGCTTTTCCAAACACTATCATATATGGTGACATCCCAATTATGGTCCTATAAGCTGTTCGGTACACCCAAAGAGCGTCATCTAATTTCAAAGACCAATCTTTCCTTGTGGGATTCACAGTCTTCTCTAAGATCCTTTTAATGGATCTCTCTATTCGTGACTTCTACTTGTCCACTTGTCTAGGGGGGTGATATGCTGTTGCAATCTTATGTCTAACCCTATATCTCATCATCAACTTTTCAAACAACCTATTACAGAAATGACTCCCTCCGTCACTAATTATGGCTCTGGGCACTCCAAACCTCATCAAATTTTTTTCTTAAGAAATCTCAGGACAACCCTGGCATCATTAGTAGGTGAAGCTACTGCTTCCACCCATTTGGAAACATAATCAACAGCTACCAGGATGTAACGATTTGATTCTGACGATATGAATGGCCCAACGAAATCAATTCCCCAAACATCGAATAACTCCACTTCTAAGATACTCTGCAATGGCATCTCATTTCGCTTAGAAATATTACCGGTCATTTGACAGGAATGACATGATCTTATAAACTCGTAAGCATATTTATGAATTGTTGGAAATTAGAATCCATATAGCAGTACCTTTGCTGATGTCTTGTCTGGCCCATAGTGACCTCCAGCTTCTCTAGAATGACACATGTGCAAAATACTTGGAATCTCATCATCATGGTCGCATCTCCTAAGAATGGCATCAGGGCACAATTTGTATAGGTAGGGATTGTCCCAATGATAATGCTTCAAATATGTGAAGAACTTTTTCTTTTCTGCATTATTGAATTCCGGTGGTAGGTATCTTCCTGCTAGATAATTGACAATATTAGCAAACCACGGGTATACCTTGCCCACTCTTGATGTATGTTCTCGGGACTTGAGATTCAACTCGAGCTACCACTGAGATGGCAAAAAGTTGTTCATCGGGAAAGCTTTCATTGATCTCAGTCGGTTGCTCTTCTTCCAGCAAGGTTAATCTTGACAGGTGACCAGCCACCTGGTTTTCAGATCCTTTTATCTTTGATTTCCACATCAAACTCTTGTAAGAGTAGAATCCATCTTAATAGTCTCGGCTTGGAGTCTTGCTTGGGTAAAAGGTATTTCAAAGCTGCATGGTCAGTGAATACAGTGACTTTTGATCCTATCAGGTAGGGTCGAAACTTGTCAAATGCAAAGATGACAACTAAGAGTTCTATTTCTGTAGTAGTATAATTCTTCTGGGCACTGTTTAAGGTACGACTGGTGTAGTAGATAGGCTTAAATATTTTATCCTCCCTTTCTCCCAGGGCTGCTCCAACTGTCGTGTCACTTGCATCACACATTAGCTCAAAAGGTTTGTTCCAATCTGGTGCTACCAGAATTGGGCCGGTTATAAGATTTCGCTTCAATGTGTTGAATTCTTTCTTGAACTCTTCTCCAAATACGAAAGGTACATCCTTTGCAAGTAATTCCGTCAAAGGTTTAGAAACTTTAGAGAAGTCCTTAATAAACCTCCTATAAAATCCTGTGTGGCCAAGAAAGGCTCGCAACGTCTTTAAGTTCGTTGGAGGGGGTAACTTCTCTATTACCTCTATCTCCGCTCGATCAACTTCCACTCCTTTCTTTGAAATCCTATGACCCAACAATATGACTTTTGTAACCATGAAATGGCATTTTTCCCAGTTAAGTAACAGGTTGGTCTCTTCACATCTCTTCAACACTTTACTCAAATTGGCCAAGCATTTATCAAAGCTATCTCCAAATACAGAGAAATCATCCATGAAAATCTCCAGAAATTCCTCACAATGTCCGCAAATAATGACATCATGCACCTTTGGAAGGTTGCTGGTGCATTACATAACCCGAAAGGCATGCGATCTATGATCGGTTCTCTGCTATTCCTGACCGCATCGAGACCCGACATACAGTTTTCCATAGGACTATGTGCACGCTTTCAATCTAATCCTAAGATATCGCATTACAAAGCTGTCAAGCAAGTTTTACGATATCTCAGGCACACACCCACATTCGAGTCTCTGGTACTCTCGAGATTCATCACTTACACTTATCGCTTACAGTGATACCGACTGTGGTGGCTGTCGTATTGAATGGAAGAGTACTAGTGGTACATGTCAATTACTTGGGGACCGTCTCATCTCTTGGTTCTCTAAAAAGCAACCTAGTGTTGCCTTTAGCACTACTGAAGCTGAGTACGTAGCCTTGAGAAATTGCTGTGCTCAACTCCTTTGGATCAAACAACAGTTAGCAGACTTCGGCATGTCTGTAGATTGTGTTCCGGTTTATTGCGACGGTACCAGTGCAATAGATCTTGCACACATCCTGTTTTGCACTCCCGAGCCAAACACATAGACATTCGTTATCATTTTATACATGATCATGTGCAAAATGGAATGATATCTATTGAGTTTGTGCCAACTGCGCACCAGGTAGCTGACATTTTCATGAAGCCTTTACCCCAGGCCTCGTTCAAAAATTTGCGTAGTGACCTACATATGGTACCATTATGATCCCTTTTGCTTAGTTTTCAAACTAAGGAGGAGAAGTACGTATGTTCGGGGAGCTGTAATCAAGGGGGTGCATACGAGGTATTTTGAAAATTAATCAAAATGGGGAGATTGTTGAGTTATGTACCCCAGTTGCACTTAAAGTTTGATTAATTTGCCAAAAATATCCTCAATATGTGTTTTTACTAAAATGCCCTTGTCACTAAACGCCATGAAGTCAACGCTTACATCATATGGCACTCTTCTTGTGTTTAATTGTGTTTCTGTAGGATTTATTAAATTATTAATTTAATTTATAAAATTAATTTATTGATTTTATGAATTAATTAATTAATTTAATAAGTATACAAAAGTTATGTACATACATATACTATTTTTGGTACATGAATAATCTAGCCTAGTTTTTTTTTATAGTTTTCATTCTTTTTATCCATGTCTGGCCCAATCTTTCTTTAACCCAATCAGCCGATTCTTTACAATCTGTCAACCCTAACCTACTCTCATTCTCAGCCGCTCTCCTCACCTTTCCAGAATTCTCTCTGCTTTCATTGAACCCGATTCTCCAAATCCTCTCTTTACTCCACCCCAGAAAATCTGTAGTCTTCCCGTCATGTTTTTCTGACGATTCAAGCTACCATGTGCACAAAACCGCTTTAAGAAAGTTTGTTTCCAGAAAATCGTTTCGTTTATGTACAGACGACTTCAAATCGGAACAACCACGTGTTTAAATCATATTATGAAGGTTCCGATTTCTAAAAGACTTAGTCTTTATGACCGATTCGATTGCGATTTTGCGAAAGCAGCAACGCAAGAGCTGTTCTTGTGAAGGCCTCTCCTTTTTCCAGCAACCCTAGATGGAAAATCGAATCTGCAATTTAATCAGGTCGTAATTTTTTATTTATGTTAATATCGTATCATTTATATCTGATTCAATTCAGAATCTTCCCTGATTCTGTGCCTAATGCTGTTGCAGGAAGTTCGAGTATGAAAGTTGCTATCTTTGGATGGGTATCTTTCAGCATGTGCTCAAATCAAAGCTATTGATCTTCGATTCTCTGGAACTCTACAAAATCAGATGAATCTGCCCCTAATTATGGCTCAGCTCATAATTCGGCGTTGGTAGATTTCCCACGTACTGAATCAGGAAGCAATTAATGTGAAGATTGCAGCCAATACACTCATCTTTGACAAGGTGTATTCTTTTCTTGTTAAACGTTGACTGTCATTTATTGATTCTGATTTGAATATGATCACTGCCTGATCTTTTCCCTTGTGCCTTGATTTGCAGATCAGTGTCATACGTAACACGTGAAAAATGTGAAGGATTGATACTGTGACCGTTGGAAGACTGAATTCAACACCAAATTTTGTCCTGGTTCATTGAGAATTGAAGTGTTTCCGGTTTAGGGCTTGGTGGTTCTCTTTTCAATGACTCAGTTTTCACAAACCGGTGAATCCCTACCCGGTTTGCTCAGGTATATGGCTTGACCCTTAATTGGTGTGTAAACTAGGTAAGTTGACTGAGGGTACTACCCTAAGATGTTAAGGGTTGAGTCAAAGCTGAGGGAAGTGTCCCAGTGATGACCTTAATATGAATGTTTTAAACCTGTGTGAGTCAGAGTCAGTCAATTGTTTTTTAAACCGAAGTCAGTCTTTAGACCCTAGTTCATTTGGTACGGTTTTAGGGTCTCCTACTCCCTAAACCCTATAAATAGGCACACACACTTTACACAAAAAGGCATCAGTTTTACAAAAAGAGCAATTGTCACATAATTTCACTTAAAATGATTTCCAACGTTTTTAAAAGTAAAGTTACTGGCTGAAATTGTTTATCACTTTCATGAAGTGATAAAGATTTGGGTTGGAATCTTTCTAGGAGTGTGTATAGCTTGAGGACTGGCGAAGCTATACACAGGACTCAAGATCAACCTTTGGTTCTGTCTGCATTGTGTTTTTCTGAAGGTAAATCAATATAGTAAACTTTGTTTTTAAATTATCTTTTTGTTTTCAAACTGTACTTAGGCTGCTTGATTAATCAAAGCACCCTTGTGTTAAGATCGTTGATACTGAAGGACCCCTGTTTGATAAATTGCCTAAGTGAGGATTTGGCAAATTCAGACACAGGCTTCAAGCTATCCCTGATCCTGTATCAACCAGGAATTCAGTTTAAATCCTGCAGCATCTGTTGTCTCTTTTGGTCTCAATTCGGTTTGTTTGAGTAGCATTTTAATTGAGTCAGTTGTAGTGCACTGAATTTTAAGTACACAGTCTCAAAAATCAGGAATTGGCATTCGAAAGTTTGGACTAGCAAAGAGGCCCTGAGAAGATCCTAGCCTATAGTTCATATTTCAGTGACAATCTGATTCTTGTGTAATTTTGATCTTTAGATTGAGTGCTTGCTGTTGTGTCTAGTGTCAATCCCCATATCTGCTGGGAATTTCGGTTTGCATCTCCCTGTGATTTGCATCTTGAAATTCTGCCCCTTTGTTGTGCCAACCTGCTGTTCCTTGTTGAATCTACTGCACATTTGCTACTTGTTGAAACCTGTGTTGCCTGCAAATTTGATTGAAAAATGCATTCTCTAAACAACTTGTAATAGGCCTTTAGTTTTTACAGTTTATCTGTTGTGTTTTTGTAATCAGAACCAATATTGGATTGTTAATCAAAAAGAGTTGAGACTCTAATCTGATTAGCATTTCAGTGCTGAATCTGATTTATCAACCTAGTCTTTGGTCCTTGCATTGCTTGTATTTTGGTTTGCACTGTATTCAGACTTGAACAGTATCTGTGATAATCTGCCTGTCAAACTTAGATTATCATTTGTACAAGTTCAGCTGAAGTTATCCAATACAAGTTCTATTTGTTGTACTTTCAGATTCTGTAATTGTTTAAAAAAAAAACTCTGAACCTGTACTATGTGCCATGTCCATACTTGAATATATGTTACTTTGAAAACTGAATGTTCAAGAATCGTGTGAACTCCTTGTGTGGTACCTATTTGAACATTTGATTTGTATACTTAATTTATTTTCCAAAGTAAGCTGACACATATCACCTATGTTGTATTGGTTGTGTAACTTTGATTAAATCCTGATAAATCACACTCAGTCATTTTTGATCAACTAGGACAACACATAATTTAATAACCGTTAACTCAACTTCCGGAAATAATTGTTAGTAATTGTGTGTTCTGTTTGTTCCTATCTGCCATTATTCTACATAAATCCAAAAAGGGGTATAATTTGTCAACACAATATTCAACCCCCCTTCTAGAGTGTTTTTACTGCGCATTATCGATCCAACTGATAATTAGTCTAAAAATGCATCATCTGGTTGACTTACATCAGCCAACACGACAAAAAAAAATCTGAATCGCACCTTCACTGTTGGAGACATGGTCCTTGTGTACAATACGCGTCTTTGTATATTTTATGGAAAGTTAAAATTGAGATGGTTTGGACCATATGTCGTCACAAAAGTCTTCAATTTGGGAGCGTGTGAAGTTAAGGATGAACACTATAGGAGGAGTTACATAGTGAACGGCCATAGGCTAAAACATTACCAAAAGCTTAATTACGACGTTGAGTTGAAAGTATTTATGTTGGACGACCCGAAATACGAGTGAAAGGAGCCCTATTAGTATAGTCGAGCTGGTGACTATAAATTCAGAACTATTGATCATACCCTTATTTATTGCTTTTGATTATTGAAGTTTGTTTGAGTCAATAAAGTAGCATGACAATCACAAGGTTTTTTTAATCACAAAAATCTTTGGTCCTTCGACTCGAGATATATGTGGTATTTTTCTTCACGATTCTCATGTGATACCCGACGTAAAAGTTTTCGCGTCTTGCAACGGTCAATAAAGCATAAAGTGGCTTAAACTATTTTTGTGCATTCATCATGTATGCACAATTACCGCCACCTTATTTTCTTATTTCCCGGCGCATGTTACTGAAAGTTTTTGAAGTGTTTTGCGATACAGGATGATGGAGCACTTTGAACCAATCGACATCAGTCCGGTTCCACAATTTATCAAGACACTTGGAGAGCCAATTCCAGAGCTAAGTACCTTTTCTTTTCATTATTATTAGTCATTGAGGACAATGTCTATAATAAGTTGGGGGGTAAGGACGGTCTTAGCTTATTTATTCGAAAAAGGGAATAATTTTGAAATTTAGAACACTATATTAGCTTGTCTATTGCACGTCTTGAGTAAGGAATCGGTAGAAAAGGAGCCCAAGAATGATTTGAAGTTAATTATAGCATATTCAGTTTAGTATGGAAGAATGAGCATGTGCTATGTGACATAAAGTAGTGACTTGTTAATTAAGATTTTGCCAATTGCACTCAATTTTTGAGCACATAATCGGAGTGAGAAGTAAGTGGATGAGATGAAAAGTTATCTTAGACCGGGAATCAATATCTGTCGCAATCATGATGCCACAAATGGTAAAACGGGACAAAACGGGCTTGTGAGTGAGAAAGAAAAAAAGTGAGAAAATCTACCAAGAGGGAAGCAAATCCGGAGTGTAAGACGCATGGCCCTAGCACGAGGAAAAAAAGAGGGAAAAAAAACACAATTTTCGGCAGTGAGGGAAGCAAACTCGGAGCATAAAATGCACGGCCCTCGCATAGAAACAAACGAGGATAACGAGTACAACTCGGTCCCTATGTCCGCCCGGCCAAAGTAAGGTTCCAAGCCGTTTGCCTAAGTCTGAAAGCAAGAAGGGCGAGTGTGCATACTAGCAAGTTAAGGTTGTGGGGTCACTATAACTTGATTCTTTTCACATATACACTATCACAAAAGATTCATCACACGACACATTGATGCATTGGTAAGTATTGATTAATGAGAAGCTTATGGATTGTCCCATGTTGCATATTCTGCCTGAAGTCTTTACTGAATGTGTGGTAAATGATGGGGATTGCTCTTGGAAGTACATTTCGCCTTGATACTCTGCTCGAGGATGAGCAGAAGGCTAGTGGGGGGTAGTTGATGACGCTCAAATGATACACCTTATCGCATTAGCATTTCACCCCTTCTAAGCTAAAAGTAGTAGTTTTCGACCATTTATATGAACCATTTGAGTCGAATGTCATGAATTGGGTTTATGAGTCGAGTAATTTTCATTTAACATTTATTTTCCCCGATTTGATATTATTTCGTGCATTATTGGACTATTTTCAGGTTACAAAGATTGGGCCAAGTGTTATAGAGTGATTATGGGCCGAGCTGGACGATGAAACGGACCTATGGTGTTACAGAACCTTCAGTTAAGTCGGCAAGAAAGAGACAAAAATGCCCTGGATGCTGCGTAAAGCCTTTCCTCCTCCGCGCCAGTCCAGAACCTTCGAAACAACGTTTTCTTGGATGAGGGGTAGATCTAGGTGTTACTATGTCGGTTTTAGCAATATAAATAAGAGGCCTCGCCCTCAGAAGTACCAAAAATACTACAAGTTCATGTGCAATAAAAGTTCGTTGTTCTTTATTTTTTATGGGTTCTAGTCACGGATCCGACGGATTCTCCGCCTAGAGAGCGATCGGAGGAAGATCTACACTCGTCTTCAAGGGTTTGATTTTCCGTCTTTTTAGATGTAGATCTGTCGTTGTTTTTCTTGTGATTAGTATGGTTTAATTGTTTATATTAGTTTTGATATGTAGTATTTAGTTTATTTAACCCCATGAATGTTTAGATCTGAATCGTGGGTGAAGAAATCATGAATGAATGGTTGAGTTCTTTGGAGCCCGCGACGGTCTTTATCGCGGCTGCGATACCTAATAAACCCTAATTCATGATAATCGGTGCCAGCTATGTCTGATCCGCAAATTTAATTTACATGTAGTTTTCCTGATCAACTATATGAATGTCTTCGTAAATCAATATAAAGGACGATAAAGGGAAGTATTAGTTCAGGCGATGTCTTGATCGATCCTTAAGAACGTGCTAGTCAATTCACGATAGCTGCTTAGAGGTCTTCGGTCTTGAACCGGCTAATCCTAGTTCTTTTTGCTTGTGAATTAATACAACCAACAAAGGAGGTCAATTGCACACAGGCACATACTGTCCTTTCAATAGAAGTAGCGTAACATTAGGGAGTAGCACCGGTAGTTGTTAAAGATCTAAAATTTACCAACGGGGATGATTGATTCATGATGCGGAGGGAATAACTAATCACTCATAGTTATAACTAATTTTTATAAAACTCATAAGGGTACACTTGTGTTTGATCTTGTGTGTTGGGACCAACACTTTAACTTCTATGTTCTATAGTTGGTCGTTGACCGTTATCGTGACAATTCAATCAAGGTTAACTTGTGTTTTTACGAGTCTCTGTGGGATTCGACCTTGACTCGCAGTACTCTGCTACGATTGACCTAGTACTATTGCTAGTAGCAGTCAGTCGGCTGATGCATATCAAGATTTTTTATGCCGTTGCCGGGGACTCATGTAAAAAATAGTTGTTTATTTAGATTGAAAGTCTGTATATTTTTTGATTTCGTGTCAGTTTTAGAGTATGTGATTAACTGAGTCGTATAGTGTCTGTTCAGATTGGATTTTGGGAATTTTCGGTCAGGATGCCGCGGTCAGTAAAAGTGAATAACTCGGTAGGTTATTAAGACCCCAAGTACGGAGGGACTTCGCCGAACGTGTACATTGTCGGGACTAGCCCGTGGCTATTGGTGTGATCCACTAATAGGTTGCAAAGTTATATCTTATGGCGGATATACACCATGCGTACTGCCCTTGAGTGCGGATGTAACAGAGATAAGTTAGGCTAGAAACGTTTAGTCATGACATGTTGATGAGTATATGAAGTGAACCTTAGTTGAGTCGGTCATATAAGACAATTTATTAATTATGAACCTTACGTTATAAATTCTTAAATAAATTTTAGCTTCTACTTCTTATTAAGTACCTTTGTACTTACCTCAAATGCATATTTTTTGTGTGTTTGGGGATGAGAAGATGAACAGGTTGAACCGAAATTCGATGAAGATTTCGAAGACGACGTTTGAGGACGTCGACGTTGGAGCTTTTTCTTTACTACTTCTCATATGATGTTCTAGACATTGTTTTACTTGTTTTGGAGACGTGTTGAGTGTTCCTTTAAGACTTTGTAATTTGTTTTGTTTGAATCTTTTGGAAGGTCCTTTCGTATGGTGTAAGACTTGGAGATTTTCATTGTATTAAGCTTACCTTTCCATCTTTAGTTGATGTTTCTATTCTTGATTGTTGAAAAAAAAAATACCCGAGTCTTTTGATACGACATAGTAGAGGCTTACGTATAATGTGGAATTTATTTTATATTATACGTGCCGAACGTTTATTTTTCGGATATAGACTCGGTGTCTGAAAACAGGACGTTATAGAATGGAAATGGAAAAAAAGGAAGTAGACTCAATGAAAAGGGAAGCAAAGTAAACTAAAATGAAAAGCAGAAAAACCCAACGAACCCAATCCAACCCAAAACCCAAACCGAACCAACCCGAAAACTCAAACCAATTGAAACCCAAAATTTTGGGATTGGGTTTTGACCCGAACCAAAAATATTTTGGGTTGGATTGGTTTTTTTTTTTTTTTTTTCCGGTTGACCCAACCTAACCCGATATATATATATATATATTTCTATATATATATCACTTCATTTTCGCTTTGGTCTATCAATTCTTTTCAGACCTTTCTATGGAAAAAAGAATCCCCGTATGTATTTTTATGTATGACTATTGGTCTTTTATGATTATTTTTATATGTTGTTGGTTTGTTATATGTTGTTGAATTCTTAATTATCAAATTTTAACGTTTTCTTTCCTAAAAAAATGGTTTCTTTAACGATTATTGTTATGAACATATGACATTGAACTCGAATTTGGATATATACATGTGTGTGGATTTTATAACATAAAAGTGTTATTATAGATGCATGTTTTATGGATGAAAACCCAAAACTCAACCCGAATCAACCCATTGGGTTTTATAGTCATTTGGTTGGTTTGGATTAGTTTTTTCTTAAACCAACCCCACTTATACTATGTAAAAACCCAACCCAAGTCTATCCAACCCACCCAAGCTCAGCCCTAGGCGAAACCCAGTTGTATCCACTAAAAGGCCTAAAGATTATGTTGTGTCTATTGAAAATTAAACCAAATTGCACAATATTGCATAAAAAAAAATTATATTATTTTCATTAGAAAAGGAAGGTTACAAGTCGATTTTCTTTCACTGTAATTGTACATTGGAAAAATGAATTGTCTTCCTCTGTTTGAAATCCATGTGACATTTTTATAATCATCATGCTTCAGTGCCTGGAAATGGGCTCTGCACCATAACAGAGATTTGAGATTCACCAATGTAATTTCAAAAGAAAAAATAATATTAATATAATCACATAAAAGTAAAATAAAATACATAAAGCGAATTAGTTAACAATCGAACATTTCTCAACAAAGAAAAAAAAAAGAGTCAACAATGGAACATGATATATTTTATTTTATGTAAAAAGAATAAGAAATAAATAAAACAGAAACATATTAACATTTTATCCGTGGATCGAGCATAATGTATATGTATTACATATAAAAAATAGAGAATCTATCATTTATGCTTGCCCTAAAATTGTTAATTATAGTTATCAAGTTCATTATATCTTAATTTTATATCTTTGTAATGTTTATCGAAGAGGCGTCCTACAAATGACCTCATCAGAGGATTTTGAAGGTGTCTCACACCGTCTTTAACAGCGTGATACTTGTTTAATCTGTCGATTAATCGGCTTTGGAATCACTTGTAACGCTTCAAAAATCAGATCTAACGACGTATCTACTAACTACATTAGACACATCCTCCCTCGCATGACATAAAATAGTAACCCAAATTACCAAATTCGATCGTGAAGTCTCAACCTTATGATTCGGTAACGTTTCTCTCGATTTTCCAACATGAAACACTATATATATATGGTAACACCATATAAGGGAACTTTTTTCGGGTGAAGCTACTGCCACAACGGTTCTGGCACAACACACTTTTGCATGCACCCATGATAATAGTAGACCTACATGAGAAATGCTACTGACACAATCACTCAGCCACAACATGATTTACACCATTGATCATAATTTACCTATCATAATCAGCGTGTCATACATGATGATCAATATTGTAAACTCAGGCCGTGTAATTCATTGTGGTTGATATGATTCCATCAGTGGCATTACCCGATTTACATCATGGCTAACGAGCATATATGCATTGTGGTTGATATTAAACCCACTCGATTGTCCGAATATAATCGACTAGCACACCTAAAATCCAATTTCTAGCTCGTTATTTTATGCATGATAATCAATGACATAACCGTTGCAACAATAGTCACAAACGTAAAAGAAACGATACTAATCATAACAGTTATGCAATAACGTATGACGAGTTATATAATTGCTCACCATGCAATTTATCGATACACATATTGTCACAATCTTTCTGACAATTGGTTTTAGGCCGTTGTAGGGCCATTGCAGTCAATGAACTTGCAATGTCGCAATTGTCGTAGCATATGTCGATGCAATTTTGATAGGCTTGTGTCCAACCTTCAACTTTGCTTATGTTTATTGCTGCAAAAACAACCATGCACATTACAATCATTCCAAAAATCTTCTTTCCTTCCATTTTCTTTTTGGGGAGCAAAAAAAAAATATTTATTTTCTATTATTATTTTGTTTGATTTTTTTGCTCTCTGGTTTTTCTTTTTTTCTTGGTTGGTATATTTATAGTGGATTTTTCTCATTTTTTTCCCGACAAATTTGGTGGTGTGGATGGTTAGCCTTAAAGTTCTTAATTTAGCTGGTTGTTTAAGACCATAATTTTATGTGTATTAGCTACAACGTAGCCGGGCCAAATACTTTTCCTTTGGTTTGCATCACATGCCTTTGATGGTAAACGGTATGCTGTTAATACGGTCGTGACACAATAAATAATGTAACGTACTCTTTCCGTTTCTATTTATCTGAGGCAGTTGTCAAAATCATAGTTCCCATTATAACATGATAGGGAATTCAGATTCAAGATTGATAAATAACAGATGGAATCTAACAGTAATAATCAACATAAATAACAGAAACAAGAATAACATAAGATTTAACGTGGTTTCCGGCGTTGTGCTGACTACTTCACGTACAGAAAAGAGATCTTTTATTATGCACTGAATTTCAGATGGATTGCACACACACTGATTACAACAGTTGGTATTTATACGCATAATTCCCTAAGCCCTAACCGTCAAAGGATCTTTGTCGGAATTGTCATAAATGCCCTCAGACGTGACTCAGCATCAGCAGACATCACCAGACTTGTAACCATGCAAATTTCGGATGTAGAACTCAAATTGTATCCAAAACCTAGCTTGACTCCTCGAGTCGGCCGACACACGAAGAAACTCAGTAGACATCCCAGCTGACCTTCACAGACTTGAATACACTTCATTCAGTTGACCATCACTCAGCTGACTTCATAGATTAGTTAAAGATCAAGTCATTTTGCTGAGAGTTCCTTTTTATCTGAGCAGTTATATTTCCAATGCAACATTTATGGTACTTTTCCTTGCTTTACCATTATTCACTGTAATATGACAGATAAAAAAGAATGTCACATTAATTATATCCAAAGACTTTTTAGTCATTTCATTTTCAAATCAATGCATTAACTCACTTTCTTAATATACGTGATTTTGGCAATTCACCTCATATAATTTGGAACGGAGGGAGTATTATTATATTATTGATTATGGTAGACTACTATACATCATGATCAAGAATAATTTTACTGATACAACAATTCAGTCACAACGATTTAAGGCATTCGCATCAGAAACATCATATTATATCCCTAAATTAATATAAAATAATACATATCATTGTTTTACAACATCTCAATTCAAAATACTCCACGACAGCATCCATATCCTTATCACTATAACATTTTAAATACTATTATATAATATATTCTATTTCACAACCTCATTCATACACGTTAAATATTTATTATTTCACTCCAGCAGTATTATATCCTTATTCCTATAATTTTTTATAATTAAATATGTTCAAGGACGTGAATAGTGCATCCTCAAATGTAGGATGCATTGTCCATATCCCGAAAAATAAAATACGGATAGAGACTGTTGTAGGAGCTATTTGTGGTAAACTCTATTTCACTACAACAAATTTGGTTTTTAGAGACCGTATTTTTAGGGACGACATTTGTCGTCCCAAAATAAAGATTATTCGGGACGACATGTCGTCCCTAAAGATCGGTCAACGTTCGATTAATTAAATATGAGAAATTTAAATTTTTGGGGACGATTCTTTGTTTTTAGGGCCGACATTGTCGTCCCTAAAAATAGTTAAATTTCCCGCCCTTCCACGTGGAATCCATAGTGGCAAATTTTACCCGGGAAACTCTATAGGGACGACATTTGTCGTCCCTAAAAATGTTTTTTTTATTAAAATTGATTTTTTTAATTAAAAATGATTTTGTTTTATTAAAAAAACTTTAGGGACGACATTTGTCGTCCCTAAAAAACGAACTTTTTTATTAAAATTGATTTTTTTTATTAAAAATGATTTTATTTTATAAAAAATATATTTAGGGACGACATATGTCGTCCCTAAAAATTAAAGTTTTATTAAAAATGTTTTTTTTTATTAAAAATGATTTTGTTTTATTAAAATTTATATTTAATATTTAAAATTCAAATTTTTAACCTAAAATTTTTATTTAATATTTAATAATTATATTTTTGTATCTAAAAATTATATTTAATATTTTAAATTGAATACTCGTTAATCAATATCGAGTTTGAAATCAACATTTGACTTATAAGTAACGGGATTGAGTTTTAATTTACTACTTATTAATCAATCTCGATGTTGAATTCAATATTTGACTTAAAAGTAACGAGCATCGGGTTTGAAAATGACTACTCGTTAATGAATTTCGAGTTTGAAATCAACATTTGACTTATAAGTAACGAGTCTCGAGTTTGACTTATAAGTAACGAGCATTGAGTTTGAATTTACAACTTATTAATCAATATCGAGTTTGAAATCAATATTTGACTTATAAGTCACTACAACAAATTTAGCTTTTTGCGGCGCGCAAAATGGCTATTTGCGGCACACATGGTATGCTGAATAATTCAAAGCCGCTAAAAGTTATGAGTCTTTTGCGGCACACATTTTCACGCTGCTGTTAGTGTTATTAACAGCTCTTCATGTACGCTGCAAATCTTTATTAGTGGCTTGTATCAGTGTGCTGCCAAAATACTATTGCAGTGTCCTTGAGACGTTGATTATGCGCTGCAATAAGTAAGATTTGCATCGTGTATTTGCACGCTGCCGATAGACTCGTCATTAACGGCACGCAATGCACGCTACCGTAACCAATGGTATACTTATGGGCAGTGCATTTATCGTGGCCGCTGACAATTAATTTGTATCTCGCTTGTAGATTTTCTTAGACAAGGGTATTATTAAAAAATTATATTTACAAACAAACAATAATATATATATATATATATATGAAAATCTTAAAATGAATACATAATTTAAATGAACACCGTAATTACAAAATAAATACTCAATATTATAATTCTAATAACACCACACCTTGAAAACAAATACCCACTGTATTGTAATATCAAAGACACCAAGATTACATAAAAAAAAATACAGAATATGAACATGTTTCATATAATTATTAACATATTCGAACAATTCGGGTGTTTTCTAAACAAGAGTTGTGAGTAGATTTCACTCATCCAGTACCGTAATTCATTCAATCGTACTTCACCTTGCGTGCTGTAGAGGAGACATTACATCATTTGGTTCAATTAGCTCCAATCTTCCGTTATGACTTTATCGATCCAAAATTTCCAAAAAGATTCACCAGGAGTTTGATGCATTTGCGCTTTATGATCCGTAGAAGCAAATTTACCTTCAACAAATCTTCCTAACCAGTCAAGTAAGATTGGACATGTTTATCTGATTTGACTATATATAAGAATACAATAAAAAAGTTATTACAAACTATATAACCAGAAACATATTGAAACAAAAGAAATAAATTCGATAAAAAAACCCACCATCCATATCAAAGCAAAGGATCCAACATCCATGTACGAAAACAAAGATCAAAGTCAAATGCAATCTACAATGGCAAGCTCATGTACAGAATATCACTTAAACAAAAACAATTATTTAGTTGTGGAATTGATGATAAGGGCTTTTTACTAGAAATAAATTGTTTACCTGAGCTCTAGCAACATTGACACCACCACGGCACCACCACTAACTCCATTTCCGGTACCATTGACAACACCACCCCTAGCAGCCATGTTATGCAAACATAATCATGTTAAGGTCTGATGTAAATCTAACAAACTAAAAGTATACGATAAAGTCATTTTTCTTTTTTTGATTACTTACTTGTTCTTGACAAGGTTGTTGTCCTGATGTTTGAGCTAAAAACATAGACTTGAATTCCTTCAACTTTTCATTTAGGATACAAACCTCATCCTGAAGTTGGTTGACCGCAACATTCTTTTGAATTTGTGCTCCAACTTTGGAAGGTGTAACTCCAAAAGCTCATTCCCCACACTCTGCCCCGAGCTTCCTTGCCAAATACATATCTAAGTGCATCGTCAGCAACGCTTATGATTCAGGTGAGCACTATAGTATTTCATCCTGTAAATAAAATAAAACCATAGGAGACAAATGATAGATATATGTATTATCAGTTTAGACTTTCTGTCACGTAACAATTTTCCAACATGCTGAAACATAGCTTTCCTTTCATTATCTTAAAGTGCATACTTTGACTATATATCTTAATGTATTAGACAAAAGAGAATCAACATAAGCACAAAAAAATAAAAACAATTCTGATCCTTGGAAGAAATTTGTTGAAACATCCTAAAAAACATTGCATGATGATATTTGTCTTTTATATCTTTTCAAAATGTGCTTTGTTCCAGCGATGACATACTTAAATCTTCAACTTGATTCACAAGTGATTGTTTCAAAACATATAATCATCTCCTTCTGATTTTAATGATGCCTTTAAACTGAATTACAGCATTTGAAGATTCTAATCTTTAAGTGAGAAAGGTAACAAGAGAAGCAAAATTGTGCGAAACAAAGATCAACACGTGTTTTTTTTCCTTTTTCTTTTCATGATCAAGTGCATTGCCCTAACAAAGCAGGGGATGTTTTGTGCTAAATAAAATGGGATACATTGTCTTTAGACTAATTTATTTAACGAAATATGCATTCCCATCTCTAAAGTTTTATCATTATATACTCTAACCTTCATCTACGCACTTTTTTTTAAACATTTCCAATCCAATGTTTCAACCAATAAAACATAACATGTGACAAAAATGAATCGAAAGGTCGAAAAAAATGCTTACATGTGGGGTCAAATGAGAAAATGAAATATTGAACAGTAAAATATATAAATCATGAAACAAAATGGACCTGGTCATGTCTATTTATAGAATGTGAGTCCCCAAGAGTCATTTTTGTTGAAACTAGTGCACTATAAATCTTTTCTAAATCTTTTGCCCACTAAGTAAACATACACTTTGTTTTGTTAGTTACTGAATGCAAATTGTGCTATTGTTTTCACAGCGAATTGTGCTATTAAGTCTGTGAGTAATAGAAGTGGTCTAATACCAAAATGAATGGGCTATTGTCTACACGGAATGAATCTCTATTTCCATCGATTTTGAATTACAAGGGTTTAATACTTTCCGTTTATCTAAAAAATATTGTTAATGGCTCGGAAAGTTGTTGTGTGCAATAATAAAAGCACTCATTTATCTTCTCTTATTAAAGCTCTGACACTAAATAAGTTCAGATGAACTAGATGAAGATATTCTATGTTAAAGACTCTAGCCAGCAACATCAAATATCACACCTACTAAAAAAATCAAATCTCCACAACATTCACAAGAAAAAAATGTATTTTATAATGACAATGCATAATCAAACACGTCAGTTAAATCAGTATATTGTAATGTTTTCTGAAAGTCTGAAAAGAAAGTGAAAAAAGAAGACGGCTCGACGAAAACATCAAAACTCCACACAAGTGTTTGTGAATTGAAGTTCGTAGCTTGCTAATCAGAATGCAACTAAGATAAACACTAATCGACAGAGTTTTGTTAATCCACACTTCAGCTCTATTAAAATTTAGAGGCAACAGAGTTAGTTTTACCAAAAACAAAATGGGGAACACACTATACTAGTAGTACAGTTTCACCACTTAAAAACTTGAGGAAAACATTGTACCGATCCTAAATTGAAAAAGCTAAAGGTAAAGAGACTACATCAGTTCACAGGCTGAGTTAATTAGATAGTGAAATGCATATTTGGAAGTACCCTTTCTTTCCACTCAAGTGTCATAAGGCTTTTATGCATCCAGTGTTACACATAATTCATACCAAAAATCCTAGAAGCTAATTGACCTTTTCCCTCCCATGATTCTAATACACAATAAACTTCTCTTTGCTAACACAACCAATTCCGGTCAATCTCAAACTGTATAAAGTGCTTTGAACTTCTCACCGTTCACTAAAGTAAGCAAACTGCGGATTCAACCTTATTGCTTCAAAAGTTATACCATAGTAAGACATAGTTTTGTAAGTCAGCGGCAAAACCAAAAGTGATATCCTGACAGCTGCAAACAAAAAAAAACTAGAAATTATGTAAATTGCTGTTAAAAAAACTCTGTCCATCGCCGAATCGAAGATATAGGTTAATTATCATATTAGCCACATTATTTGATTCAAAATACAATAAAAAAAATTGGGGAAAATATAAAATTCAGGCAAGTACATACCTAAAAAAGGAAGTGAATGGATTGGCGATACTACGAAATTGAAGGTGGTTGCGGTGACAGGGACTTCCCCTTCAACCAAGAGGGAAGAAAAGAGATCGTCCTGCAGAACACGAAGAGGGAATTCTGAAAAAAATTGAGATATACAAAAAAAAAATGCTTACGGATTATAGTTTGTTTTGGGGATAATGAATTTGAAGTTTGAATGAATTTGGGATTTTGGGAAGATAAGAGGAACCGCTAGCTACTTCATCGGTTCATCCGCTCTTTTGTTTTGTTAACTTTTTTTTTTCTAAATTTTAAATTAGTAATAGGATAAAACGCGGGGACGACGAAATAAAAGGCGCCAGAAGGAAAAAAGAAATTTGGAACGCCAATTTGAGTTACTTTTATACATGAATTAGTTTTGGCAGCATAGAGAGTCGACTGCTGTTGTTTTTAACCATTTATGACGTGCTAATACACGCTGCCAATACTTGTCATTTAAGCAGCCTAATTTTGTGCATCGCTAAAATACTCATTAACGACGTACAAGAAATGCATGTCGACTTTAATACTTTATATCAATTATTAGCAGCATGCATTTATTCACACGCTGCAAAAAGTAGTATTCGTAGCACGCATTAAATGCACGCCACTAATAAAAGCCGCAGAAAGTAAGATTTCTTGTAGTGAGTAACGAGAATTGGGTTTTATTGGTCTACTTATTAATCAATCTTGAGGTTGAATTCAACATTTGACTTAAAAGTAACGAGACTCGGGTTTGAAAATCACTACTTGTCAATCAATCTCGAGTTTGAAATCAACATTTGACTTATAAGTAACGAGCCACAGATTTGAAAACCACTAATCGTTAATCAATCTCGATGTTGAAATCAACCTCGAGATTGATTAATAAGTAGACCACCTAGAGCTACCTATAGCTAAGTAACGAGCATAAATGGAATTAGTGTGGCTGACATCAAATAACTAATGATAATCTTTGTTATGTACAAGACAAAGCTCTTAATACTATTGTATCCATAGTAAATATTTCAAGAATGTAGATATCGACTCATTTACATACAAGGCAATCGTAAATATCTAGAAATGTATGAAAGAAAGAAGATAATAAACCAAAAATTGATTAAAATGAATGGAAACAACTCAAGTAGAAATGCTCTGTGTAAGATACTAGTAATTATCATTTCAACTTCAACTTCCAAAGCGAATAAATTTGGAGTTGTCTTCTCATGTAGTCTTATACTAGGTGTCTTTCGCTAGTTATAGGTAGCTCTGTGTGGTCAACATATTTTCTTTTAAATCTTTTTTCTTTTGATTTCAATAATGATCAATCAATATCGTGTTTGAAATCAATATGTGTAGTACTAGGGCTTGAATTCAATAATGATCAATCAATATCGTGTTTGAAATCAACATTTCACTAAGTAACGAGCATCAGGCTTGAATTAAATATTGATCAATCAATCTCGAGTTTGAAATCAACAATTGCCTAAGTAACGAGCATCAGACTTGAATTCAATACTAGTCAATCAATATCGAGTTTGAAATCAACATTTCACTAAAACGAGTCTCGGGCTTGAATTCACGAATGGATCAATATAAATTGATTAATATAAAATTATTATAAATTTATCAATATAGAAATCAACAATGTCTCGGGTTTGAATTCAATAATGATCAATCAATCTTGAGTTTGAAATCAATAATTTCCTAAGTAACGAGTCTCGGGCTTGAATTCAATAATGATCAATCAATCTCGAGTTTGACTAAGTAACGAGCATCGGGCTTGAATTCAATACCGATCAATCAATATCAAGTTTGAATTCCGGGGTTCGTTATCGAGCAATCGATTTGAATATAAGGGTTCGTTATCGAGCGAATGAGTTACATCGTTATCATTATCGATCATTGTGATAGTAGTATCGACTATGGTTTGTTCGATCGTTATCAGGCGAATGAGTTAAGAGTCGCGGTTCGTTATTGAACGATCGTTTTGAATTTTGGGGTTCGTTATCGATCATTGTGATAGTACGTACTATATACTATTATGAACGAAAAATAAAATACTATTGTTATAAATTTATTATCAACGAAAAATAAAATTTTTTATAACCCGAGGCTCGTTAATTAGTCTTAAAACCCGAGTCTCGTTAATTAGTCTTAAAACCCGAGTCTCGTTATAATGTTCAATTCATAAAATTTTTAAAAGTAATAATGTTTAATAAATGATTAAATGATTTAATTTATACAATTATATTTAAAGGGACGACATTGTCGTCCCTTTAAAACAAAAATAATCTAAAATCTGATAAAATTTGGGGGGAAAGGTTTAGCGCCAATTTTTTTTTGAGTTAAAGGGACGACAATGTCGTCCCTAAAGATAGAAAAAGTCGCCCTAATAATCTAACCTAAATTAGAATACATTGCGAGAGGAGCTTCTTCTCCATTTCGAATTTTTCATTCTCCTCCTCCTCTCCTCCGCATGACCACCTCCTCCTCCTCCTCCTCTCCTCCTCGCTTCAACCACAGCCACCTCCTCTCCTTCACCTTGAACCACGACCACGTCTGTCTGAATATACCAGGTGGACTGCAAATGCACTTCCACCGTCCCGCAGCCGCACTCCTCCACCACGTCCTGCACCGCACTCTCCTCCAAACCCGCACTTCCACCGTCTTGCAAATTCCTACTTTCGTAATTTATCTTTAATTTTTGTTTCATATATCTTTAATTCTGTTTCTTGCAAGTTAGCTCACCCATCGGACTAACTCGACGGCAGACAAAGACTCAGTATGTTATTTCTATTTACCACTGCTTTTATTTCTATTTTATTATGTAAAAGTCCTAAACTACCCCTCGACGAGTTTATCGAAGAAATGTATGCCTAGATAGTTGTTGTTGTCTTTGCTTTTTCTCTTTCTTGGTTGTTGAGGTTTGTTAGATCTTGAGGAGGATATATGGAGGGATGATAGGTGTATGGAGAGTGTGTAATGTTTGTTATCTTTTCCCTCTCAATCGAATTTCTCTCTTCTCTCTACCTTACATTTTCTTCATTTTCCTGCTATCTTTCTCAGATTTCTGCTTTGCATTTGACCGGATAATTATCAAATTAAGGTGTTATAACTGACACACCCATCGCTTGTTTACCACATACTTTCTTTGTTGTGCTAATTTCTTGCATATAACCATTGTGTTGACCACACCCGCTGAGACAAAGACCCATCATTTTGCAAAGAATGTAAAATTAGTTGCTTTTCTTTGTTCTGTTCATATTTAGCTTAGATTACCACCTGGGATCAATATTGCATTCACCATCGGGGAACATTTGGCATCTTGAAAAAAATAAAAAAAAATTGATCATGTCATGATCATGCGTTTGTAAACCATTGATCATATGAAACGGAGATCTCTTGTTACACCGAAAATATCGAGTATTCACATTTGTACTTAATCGCTCCCGTGTCTATAAGATCAAATCAGAAGATCCGAACAAAAATGCCAATTGTCTACGAAACGGTATTTCTTGAATAAAAATAGGGGGTGTAATATGTGTATGTGTATATTATTATATACCAGTTCTTAGTTACAGATTTTGTTAGGTGGTTGCTGAGCACTGCTTCTGAGTTTTTCGTCTCTCCCTGTCGGTGTTGTTCTGATGCTTCTAATAACGAAAGCTTATGCTCCTGTCTCTTGTGCTATTTATTTGTCTTTGGTTGTCTTGCTACAAGAGAGTAATAAGTTATTTGTGGCTTTTGAATTACAGCAACGTTGAGACGGTAATTTCCGAGCAAGATATTGTAGCTGCTCGGGTTAGCAAACAAGGATATTGCTTGGTCGGTGTAGTTAGAGGTGCTCACGCAAACCTCAATAGTTAGGGGATCTATTGCAAACCCCGTGAGTTACGAGATCTACGAGAAAATCTCGCTTTCCTTGCACATGTAGAATCTATGCAATACTTTGCCTTATAGTTGATAGCTTGTATTTAAATTGTCTATTAACACTTAACACGTATGAAACTAGACATGACCATTGGATTGAAATGGTTTACAACCTGTGTTGAAAATTAAGGTTAATGTGTTGATGATTTTAGTTTAGAAATCGGAGTTTAGGCTAGTTATTTGATTTGGGATTGAAATGGTTTACAAGTATGTGCTTATTGATAAGCATAACATACAAAAGGTCCTCAAAGGGTGCTTTTTCTACCCAAATGAAAAATGAGTGCTGGGTGGTCTTTGTGATCAAAGACCATCGATTAGTGATTATGAAGCGCTTCACCTATCAAACGAGTCATTTTTTAATGAATGTTGTCTCTTGTATTTATTATTTGCAACAAAACACTGCTTGTTAGTTTAAGATTTGGATATGTAAACCTATCAAACTATTCATTTTTTTGATGAATGTTGTCTATTGTATTTTTTATTCACAACGAAACACTGTTTGTTATATTTGGATATGTAAACACTAAGCCTAACCCCGATTGTTTTATTCAAAAGTTATTTACATGGCTTGTGCTGGGTCTGCCGGTGGTTCGCGTCCACCACATCAAAATCCGAATAGGATACCAGCTGATTGTGAGGACGGTATGTAATAATCTTTTTTTTTTTCATTCTATTCAAATTTTATAATTACCGTTGTATATTTTTTCATTCTATTCGTGTTTTATTGCAGATGATTATATTGACCAAATCACTGATGATGCTGAATTAGAGGCCCTGGAAAGCGAAAAAGAGAGGAAACGCACCGCTGGCCAAGGGCTTGCCTCGAAAGAAAAAAAAAAGAGGGGTAAACAAACTCCCAATAGTATGGCATCCACGATTTCCTAAAATGCGGAATGATGTTGGAAAATACCACGGAAAACTATCATCCGCTTTAGGAAAGGCAATAAGATGCCATATTAAACCTTATTTTCCAACTTGGCGGGATGTTGATAAACAATCGAAGAATTTACTCTTCGAGGAGATGAGGTGCGTATTTTTATAATTAACACTTGCAAGTTGTAAATATATATATACATATATATATATATATAAGTGATATATATATATTGTTTCTCGTGACATTTTGATAATATTGAACTCGAACATCAAAGACGCCGTGCTTGAGAACGCCGGCGTTTTGTACAAAAGATGGAAAAATCGGTTGAGCACGCATGTAAAAGAATGGGAACAAGATCATGGGGACGATGAAGTGCCTTGCCCACGACATCGAGATGTCCCATTGGATGACGATTGGGACAAGTATTTAGATTATTTCTATTCACCTCGAGTTTCGTAAATTAATAATCGATAGGTCTATATAAATTATCTATCTTGTCTATATGACTTTTGTTCTTCCTTTTAAACAGGAGAAATCAGAAATGAATACCCAAAATTCTCGTGGAAACAAGAAAGGCACACACGGGCGAAAGACTATCGACCAACGCCGTTATCAAGGCATACAAGATGTAAGTAACGTAAACACACGAAAACAAAAAAATACTTTGATAACTAATAACATTTATATCTTTATATTTTTTATATTTTAATTTTAATAACTAATAATATGTATTCTTATTTGAAAGAATGATACAGTTATCGGCGAGAATGTCATTGAGCGTGATCCCATAGATCTCTGGGCGGAAGTGCGTCGACATGCGGATGGGACATGGGTTGATGCTCAAGCCGAAAATGACCATGTAAGTGATATTTTTTTTCTTTTTCACAAGTATGTATCTAAATAATTATATATATATATATATATATATATATATATATATATATATATATATATACAAGCTATACATATAGCTTTTGACATACTTTTATTATTTGTGGTATAAATGTAGAGAATGTTGGAGTATTATCGCCCCAACATCGCCTCCAGACCCAAGAAAGTCGACTCAAGAAGAAGAAGATTTGATTTTTAGTAGTGCGTTGGGAGACAGACGCGACTACTACGTTGGACGCGGCCTCGGATGGCCATTTCACGAGCATCGAGATCGTCCATACCATCCTTATCCAGCTGTGCCACTTCATCACACCGTGATGCTGAAGTAGATGGACTGAAGAAGGAGTTGGCAAAGTTGAAAAAAGCCAAAACAAAACAAAAGACTATGCTAGACTTCTTCTTCGCCCACTACAACAAAACAAACAATACAACGTTTGGCATTGATGATGATGATGATGATGATGGTGATGAGGATGGTGATGAGGATCAGGGCAATGGTACACACGATGGATCACAAACATAACTTATAACTTTGTTTTAAATATTCTGTTGGTTAACCGTTTATAACTTTGTTTCATTTTATTATTATGTTTATTCATCCCTAGCTAGTAGTTTTGGTTCATTTTCATGATTTTTGGTTTATTTGGATGATTTTTGATTCATGTTAATGTTGCGTTTCAATTTTTCGAAAAAAAAAAAAAATCATTAGGGACGACATTTGTCGTCCCTACCGTAATTAAATTTTTTATAATTCGTTTGCGGGATTTAAATTATATTTATTGTAAAGTTAATTTATTTAATTCAATTTATATATACTAATTAAATAAATTGAATTAAATAATTTATTTTTTATTAGGGACGACATTTGTCGTCCCAAATTTACGCGACACGTCAGCGTTGAATACAAAATTTGCCACGTCAGCAGTTGATCTTTAGGGACGACATGTCGTCTCCAAAAAAAATCCTCCTATTTTTTGAGACGGAGTTTTAGGGACGACACATTAGGGACGACATGTCGTCCCTAAACATAAAAACGGGACGACTTTTGCTTATTAGGTACGACTTTTTGTCGTCCCAAAAGAGTCGAATTGTAGTAGTGTTTGTTATTTTCATTTTAGGGATAGGGCACCATAAATGACCTTACACCACTAATCACAAGATATTAATTTGAGACAACCAAAAAGGAAACATGGATAAAATGGGACGGAAGGAGTAAAACTTTCTTAGGCAAGATTTTTCGACTGAAAACAATGACAACTGAAAACATCTAGTTGAAGCACCCGTGCAATGCACGAGATGCCCGCCGGTAGTTTTGCATATAGGTGAATGCAGGACTTAGTTTAACATATTGTAAACTTCATAAAAACACTGAAAGAGAAGGAAAACTACATAAAATGGCATGCACATTGTAACAAAATATGAGGAAAGGAAAAAAACACAGAGCGAATATGAAGTACATAAATGGCATACACATTGTCAAACTACATAAATGGCATAACAAAATAGCAACTATGCGTGTGAAAAAGTGGCCAAAAGATATGTTGTTGAGGTAGAGGTCCGGAATTTAATTGTAATTGTTGACATCACAAAGATTAGGTGTTGCATTCTAAATTGAACAACCACTCGAGCATAAGCATTGTTTAACACCTCCCGATCACTCCGTTAATAATAAAAGGAAAAGTTCATGTATATATATATATATATATAGCAAAATACATGTACTTCGCACGTGTTCGGTTAATTTATTGTTTTTAATATTATATCTATATTGTTGACTATGCGCTTATTTTATAAAATATATATATGTTCAATAATGGCAATTATTATATACCGATTTTATGCTTGGTAGAATTACTTTATGTCTCTTACTCATACGTATTGAATCCAACGCGTCATGTTACATTTTCATTGTTTTTAAATATGATAAGCTTTTTTTTGTTTATAAATGTTGTATTTTATTGGTATATATCAAATGAAGAGTTGTCTCAAGTATCTTGTATATCTGTAGATACTCTCTAAGTTTATTCTAACCTAAAAGACATCATCTAAAATATAACGTGTCCGAATAATTGTGTAATCATTTTAATTAAGTATATTTTTATACTAACATTCTATTATAACTGTAAATACTATTTGTTAGATAATTTAATGTCATCCAAATTGAATAATCGTAAAGTCATAGAATCATTAATTGTGCCACATGAGTATTACTAAGTTCGAAAACCCAATTGATTCAGTCACATTATAGGTTTGTGTCCTATCTGACATGGCTTGAATCTTACGTGGGTCAGCATGCACTCCATCCTTATGTATGATATGGCCCATGTATACCACCTTCGGTTGTCCAAAAGAGTGTTTGGAGAATTTAGCATAGTATTGGTTTCTTTTTCAAAACTTCAAGAATCACTTTAAGATATTGTTTGTGGGAAGCCATGTCAGGGCTGAAGATTAAGATGTCAACAAAAAATATCAGCACAAACTTCCTTAAGTAAGGTCTCAATGTCTCATTTATACTTCTCTGGAATGTGGTCGGGGCATTTATGAGCCTAAACAGCATCACTTTGAATTCAAATTGTCCATAATGAGTTACAAAGGCGGTCTTATGGACATCATCTTCATTCATAAAAAAACTGATGGAATCCATCAAGTCTATTTTGGAAAATAGCCTAGCGCTCTCTAACTCATCCAATTATTCATTAATTCGGGGAATATGGTAACTATCCCTGATAGTCAAATCATTCATCTTCTGACGGTGAGCATATATATCTACATGGTTTTAGTTTCACGGGTTCAACACACTCTTTCAACACATAGCCCTTCATTGGTGAAGATCATTTGGAATTCGCAAACACCTCATGATACTCTTCTTTAAAGGGCATAGGATTTAGAGCTTGTTCTGTATGAAATTGAGGCACCCTAAAAGTCCATAGGTCCCTTTTCTCAAATTCTTATTAATGATCTTACAGTTGATCATCTTAAAATGAGCTTCTTCTATGTAACTTCTTAGCTTAATTTGTTCTACCTTGTTAGTAAAAACCAGTTATTTGTTGTAGTCAAAGACCATATGGTTGTACCTTTTCATTTAATTCACCTCTAATATCATGTCACAGCCTCTCAACTTGATCAATCTCACATATTGTTAAAACATAACCCCTTGAATGATCCATGGCAAGTCAGGACACTTAAATTCACTCACTTTTCTATTTCCATCTACTATTGTGATTCACATAGGGTGATTTGGTTATGTCACACATTTCACTTCCTTGGCAACTTATTGGTCTATTAAAATGTGAGATGCACCACTGTCTATGAGGATGGTAATTGGCTTTATCTTTAATATGCCTCTAGTCTTAATGGTTTTAGAGCTGACCTATCTATATAAGGTGTACTTGGATAATAAGTAGTTTCCGATTGTCCAGTATCCCATAGCATATCCTCTATATTCACATTGTCCACTGCAATCTCTCCTCAAACTTCATCATTTTCAGCTAGTAGAAAGTGTATGTGTTTCTGCTTGCACACGTGGCCTAGGGTGTATTTTTCATCATATTTAAAACATAACCAGCTGGTCCTCTTCTCCCATAACTCCTTAGGAGTAATTGCCTTATCTATCATTGGTTTATGCCCAAGGCAGGGTATTTTATTAGTCACCTCGGTGGTGAATGGAGAGAACCTAGACTGGCAACGGTTAGAGTAATTTTTCTGCACAGGCATGTCATTCAAAGCCATTATATTAGATTCTTGGCATATAGCAGCATTAATGGCATTATACATGTCCTCATGCTTCATCAATCTCACCGTAGACTTCATTATATCCGTCTCTATCAACATATGATTTTGTAACTGCACCAAGCTCCTTAATGCCTCAAACTCCGATAGATATTCCTTTATTGTGCTCGTTTGTCTCAGTAGATGGAATTCATCTATTGGCAGTTCTAATGACCTACCTCCAAATTGTCTCATAACTTTCTCTCTCAGTAATGCCCAATTCATACTGAAAAACTCAATCTCAAATTTCCGAACCACACATATGCTTTTCCTCGAATATGCATTTTTATTAAGCCTGCTCTTTGATCATCCGAAGTATATATCATGCATCTTGAAGTATCTTTCACTACATCGTTTTCATTCCTTAGTTGATTCTCCATCGATCAGGGAGAAATCAACCTTAGGAACCTTAACTCTTGCCTCAAATTTCTCATTTCTATCTAATTTGAAATTAGCTTCATACCTATGTGGCGTAGGTAGCAAGCTATCGTCATGAACTAATGGGTGAGTTCCAATCTAATAAGATGACGGCGAATGTGCTTGTGAAAATGTCTCACCTACACTATCAATCTTCTTCATCCGCGCTTGTAACATGTACGTCAGAGAATCCTTCTGAGCTTGCATGGCAGCTTGATTTGCAGTCATGGATGACCAAAACAAGTCCATTTTAGCATGCACCACATCATTTCTCACATTACAGCCGCACCCCATCCATGCAAACATGAACATTTTCTTCTAACCTATTCTGGTCCTTCCACAACTCATCCATTGTCGATCAGTGATATCAAAAAGGTATGTTGTATTGACGGTATGAAAACAAATTTGAATATTCATCAATTAAATTTATTAAACTAAATGTATGAGGAAACACCTCATAGCGCACCTCATAAAATCAAGGGGGAATGAGGGAGAAGGACAAAAATATTTCATCAATTGAGTAGAAGGACAGTCTTTTGAAACTTTTGCATAAAGGACAAAACTATTTATTCACTGTCGAAATTCACTTGTGTTCAAATTCACTGCTTAAATTCATTTGCCGAAATTCACATTCAAAATTCACTAATTTTCAAAATTCATTGTCGAAATTCACTAATTTTCGATTCATTTTCGAAATTCATCACAAAATTCACCGATTTCGGGATTCACCAAGCGAGATTCACTGATTTTCGGATTCACTGTTTGTCCTTCTCGCTATAAAATTATGCAATTGTCCTTCTCCCTATAAAAATATGTAGTTGTCTCATTACTTAAAAATATTCCAGATTGTGTCCTTATCCCTAATTTTCCATAAAATGAATTTATTTTTGTTGGTCGTAGTGTAATATTTATTTTGTTGGTTATATGCATAATATTTTAATTTTATTTTGTTGGCTATAATGTAAACCTTATTTTGTAGGCCGTGTGTATATAATTAGTAATATTATTATTATCATATTTTTGGCTGTAATGTTTTATTTTGTTGGCTTATCATAATAATTATAAATATTGATGGATAAATTATTTAAGTACTATGTGGATAAAGATAGAAATAAAAAAATTAAAAAAACCGTATGAATATGCATGTAAAGCAGCAATGCACGTATCTATTTATGATTTATGATTTATGATATGGATGAACACATGCGTAAGTAAAAAACATGTAGCTATTTATGATTTATGATATGTACATGTACAAGAGGTTTGACAAATTAAAAAACATGTGTAACTAAAAACTAAAATTAAAAAAGGGAGAAAAAATTATAGGGGATACACCAAACCAAACGTAGTAACACTTTTTGGAGGAAACACCGAGGATAGGAAACACTTTATGGGGGAAACATTTCATCGCACTTTTATTATGACTAGTAAAATGCACGTGTCTCGCACGTGTTTGGTAAATTAATATTTTTAATATTCAAAATACAACAATTTAGTTTAAAAATTCAAAATACAACAATTTAGTTTAATAATTACAACAATTTAGTTCAAAATACAAAATTTTTAAAATGCACGTGTCTCGCACGTGTTTGGTAAATTAATATTTTTATCAGTCATATGTTACATCGAGAATTAAATTTTTTTTCTTTTAATAATTATCAGTTATATTACATAATTAAAACATTATTTTATTTCTGTGATGCGTACAAATGGTATCGCCACATTTGAGTCCCGGAAATAGCCTGTCTGAACCCATGGACCAGATAAAGGCCCGCGATCACGGCGTCGGCGATTAAAACAGACCAAGTCGAGGTCGCTGCTGTCGAACCCCGCCCTGACCGCTGCTGGACCAGGGGGGCGAGCCGCGATCTCGGACTAAAGGCCTTTAAGAGGCCGCACAAGACTTGATGAAAAGCAGCAGGGAGCAAGAGCAATACAAGACAACGAAGCCGGCGACCTGTGCGATCCGAAGAGGTCGCCACCGAGATATTCTACCCACTTGCAATCCGGATATTTAGTTTGCTTAGCTACTAAGTTTACTTAGTCACTAAGCTACCATGTAAAACCTATCTTTTACTTAGCTCCTAAGCTTCCTCCTCCTATAAAAGGAAGGCTTGTGTAACCCGAAAGAGATATATACATTCTAATAGAAAGCAGGCCAAAGCTCTGCAAAAACACCATCTCTCAAACATCTCCTCCTATCGCCGTCGCACACCACCGGCTACCATCCATATAATCACCAACCGACAAGCCAGATATCCATCAATCATACACCGCTGAGCCTCCGTTATGATTTCCACCTCATCAGTTGGCTCCGTTACCGGGAAGACGCGGTAGTACGTTTGCAGTCTCAGGCGTGAAAATCGTCCAAATGTGCTAACATACAGAAGATCGAAGGAATATCGCCTCTGTCGGTCCAAAGGATCTGGTTGTACCCTCTCGACTGCGTTCATTTAAAAAGGAAAGGGAGCATATACGCCGACTTACCAGAAAACCCCCATCAGTATAAAGAGCACTACTGAAAAATAGAAACACATTTCTGGGGTCATTTGCGTTTAAATCATCACCGCTTCTCCCTTGAACACTATATTACCCGACGCCACGTCACCCGATCTGTCACTATACAAAAAATCTCTGACTTAGAGCCATGAAAGTCAAAAAGAGCTCCAAGCCAAATCGGTTCTCTAACTCATCAATGGCAGGAAGCAAGGGCCAGCTAACACCCCAAACTCCTGCGAAAGGGGGCACGCAGTATCAGGCTTGTGGGGAGGTTGTGGGAGAGACTCGAAAATCTTCCCGCAGATGGCGAAGGGTCGCAGAGAGGGGCCCTAGCCCTTAGCGACGCCCGGAATGTCATCAATCAAAAAACTAAATCAAAGGAGGCTGTCGCTGCTCTGGATGAGGCTCAAAAGGCGGCCAGGTCGCAGCAAAGCCGAAGGTTGACCCCAGAAATGGGGCCAGGTTTCCAAAAGGATCCTGAGGTCGCAGAAATGAAGGAATATGTGAGGTATGCTGAAACAATGTACCTCACCAACTCTCGCCTGGTGGTGAAGGGTCAAGCCCCAATAATGATTCGACCCCCAAATCTTCCCAAAAATGAAATCGCCCCTACGGCCCTAAACAAAGGTCGTCAAAGTCAGATCCAGGGGAATGAGGTCGAGGAAAGTGTTCACTCATCGGGTCGTGAAGGACAGAGGAAAGAAATCGCATAAGCCTCAGTCCCACCTGGTCGCGAAAATCAGAAAGAAAAGACGGTAGAGAGAGGATCAGCTTTCAAAAGGTTAGGTGAGAAGGACAGGGCCCCGGCCTTAGTTCGTCTCAACCTTCAGGAGGAGAATCACCCCCAGACAAGAGGAAAGAAACGCACAGGACGCTCGCATAATTATAAGGGAAAAAAGATCCCGTCAAGAGGGATCGCAGGATCATAAGGAATCGGAACATAGGTTGGAGCGAGCTGATGCAAAAACCCTGTCATGACCCAGGTTTGACTCCTTCTTGGCTGAACAGATGGAGATAATGAAGAAAGAGGTCACAGAACAAAAAAGGTTGAGGCCTGCTGAAAAAGCCGCCCTGATCTCGGGGATCGACGTGCTCGCCAAAAGAATCACCGAAACATTGTCCACTAGCTCTTGTCCGAACGACTGGCTTTCCACCTTCCAAGGCCATATTACCTTAGCAACTCAAAATAAGTCCGCCTGGTGCATCGCCTTAGTCGGTAGCATGCAGGACAGGGCTGCTTCCTGGTTCGCGGGATTCCTCGTGGATCAGTTGAGAGTTGGGAAGATCTATCTGAAAAGTTCTTCAAAGAGTTTTAGTCGGTGAGCAGGCTGAAGAAAACCATCGAGGAACTGTACGAGGTTCGCATGAGAGGACATGAGTCCGGAAAGAATATTATGAGCGGTTCATCAGAGTGTACGATCAGACTAGAAACATCCCCGATGATGCGGTCATAACGTGTTTCCTCACCGGGATCGCCAAAGGTCCGATAAAGATAGAATTTAACCTACGAACCCCCCAAAGCGGGCCTTAGGGTAATACTGGAAAGGGCCAGAATGATGGGAGTAAGCGAAGCACCGTTTTCAGGGAAATCAAAACCTAACCGGAGCATTCTCAGAAAGAAGATCACGGGGACGATCGCAAGAAGGAAAAGGCCAGGAACGCGAATCAAGATCGTGAGCCCAAGCGACCATATAAATTTACCGAGGATAATTTCATACCGCTCAACACAAAAGCTTCCCAGATACTGTTTGAGATCCGTGAGCACTTTGATAAACCCAAACCTATGAGCGGAGATCCCGACAGTCATAATAAATCGAGTAATTGTGACTATCAAAAGGATCACAGTCATATTACTGATGAATGTTTCACCCTAAGGAGGGAAATAGAGAGGTTAATCCATGAAAGACCGGCGACTAAGTATAAGCATGAGGGAAACACCGGCCCCAACCAGGGGCGCCAACCCCGCGTTTATCAAAAAGAGGTTCAATTTATCCATGAGAACATCCCCAGCAACGGTCAACTGAAATCATAGATCCACCAGATCAACACACGCGGTTTTGAAAAACATATAGTGTTGGGAGAAAACGAGAAAGGAATCATGTTTACTAAAAGCGAACTAACCACTATCGACGGACCTATGGAAATACCCCTCATCCTAAAAGTCGGGGTAAATGATAAGCATGGCATCAACAGAGTGATGGTCGACACCGGGGCCGGTCGCGACCTCATTTATTTCGACCGTTTGAAATAGATCGGATTCGGAGAAGCCAAATTAAAACCCTACCTCGGAGTGCTTGAGGGCTTTACCAATGATACAGTGCGGGTCAAACGCACAATCGACCTCAACATCACTATGGGCGACTATGAGCCCAACCGAACTGAGGTAATCACTTTCTTAGTCAACGACCTCCCCTCATACTACAACATGATCTTGGGGATTCAGCCCATGAGAAAGTTTCAAATGGTAGCATCTGTTCCACACCAACGGGTCAAATTCCATGTAGGAGACGAAATTGGGGTCGCCACTAGCCGACCCATATTTTTTCTTGAGTATATGACCAAGAACAGGGCCGATTCCAAACGACCCAGAGTGGAGGGGTTCAATATGGCCGCGGACCAGATCGTCACGGTAAAAGAAGTCCCAAAGGGGGCCGTAGAGGTCGAAACACTGCAAGTCCGAGATCAACCTAACTTCACGGCTGTGGACGAGGTAGTCGAGGTCATCATAAAAAACAGGTACCCTGATCAGAAGGTAAAGATTGGGTGGCAAACAACCGAGAAAGAAAGGGAGGGTCTGGTCAAGCTTTTGAAAGAAAACATTGATGCCTTCGCCTGGGAGGTAACTGATATAAGAGGTGTGGAGTCGGAGGTCGCATTACACTACCTAAGCGTCGACCCCAACTTCAAGCCGATCCAACAAAGAGCGCGCCAATTCTCTACAGTAAAGGAAGTCGTGATAAAAAGTGAAGTCGAAAAACTTTTAGCAGTGGGCATAATCAAGGAGCTTCAGTACCCCACTTGGTTAGCAAACGTAGTAATGGTGAAAAAACACAACGGCAAGTGGCGGATGTTTGTCGACTTCACTGATTTGAACAAGGCCTGCCCCAAAGATCCTTATGCACTGCCATGAATCGATAAAATGGTAGATGGGATCGCAGGTTTTGAAATGCTGAGTTTTCTAGACGCATATTTAGGCTATCACCAGGTCAAAATGGCAGATGATGACAAAGAGCTGACTGCCTTCAGGGCCTCCGGCGGACTCTATTACTATGAAATGATGCCATTTGGTCTCAAGAACACAGGTTCAACGTAACAAAGGATGGTGAACCGTGTTTTTAGCTCACAAATAGGCAAGAACATGGAGGCTTATATCGATGATATGGTCGTGAAATCAAGTCGCCATGATCACCTGGTGGACCTTCGCGAAACCTTCACAAATGTAAGAAAACACTCAATGAAGCTAAATCCCGTAAAATGCACTTTCGGGGTCCAGGTAGGAAAAATTTTGGGCTTCAGGGTTAGCCAGAGAGGGATCGAAGCAAACCCTGAGAAAATTGAAGCTCTGATAAACATGAGAGAGCCGACAAACATCAAGGTGGTACAAAGGCTAATTGGAAGGATAACAGCCCTGGGAAGATTTATCTCAAAATCTGCCGAGAAAAGCTTACCCTTCTTCAAAATCCTAAAGGAAATTAAAACCTTCTCGTGGACAGGGGAGTGCTCGCAGGTCTTCAAAGAACTCAAGTCTTACCTCTCAAGCCCGCCATTGTTAACCAGTCCAACGGTCGGAGATGTTTTGCTTCTGTACTTAGTGGCCTCGGATAGGGCTGTCGCCGCGGCACTTATCAAGGAGGAGGGCACCTTGCAAAAACCTGTCTATTATGTTTCTAAGGCTCAGACCAGTAGAAATTCGCTATTTTAATATCGAAAAGTTAGCTTACTGCGTTGTCAAAGCCGCCCGAAAATTAAGGGCTTACTTTTCTTCGCATACCATTATAGTATTATCGGACGCACCACTGCGCCAAGTCCTCTACAAGCCAGACTTGTCAGGTCGCTTGCTACGGTGGGCCATCGAGCTCACTGAATTCGATATTCGATATGAGCCTCGAAAAGCTATTAAAGCTCAGGCATTTCCCGACTTTATCACGGAAACAAACTTCAACGAAGGAGCCGGGGAACAAGCCAACGTAAAACATGGCCATGATGAAACGACAACCACAGCAGACGAGCCCTAGCGGCCAAGTCACTGTTGGCAGCTCTACATCGATGGCGTTGTTAGCCACAAAGGTTGCGGTGCGGGAATTATTTTATTAAAACCAGGCACCTCGGAAGAGATTGAGAAGGCCCTGAGATTTGATTTCACTGCATCAAATAACTAAGCAGAATATGAGGCAGCCATCGCAGGGCTTGAGCTCACCAGGGCCATGAAAGTCGAAAATGTGCAGGTATTTTGTGAATCATAATTGGTAGTCAATCAGGTAGCCGGATCTTTCGGCATCCATTGCGAAATCTTGGAAAAATATATTAATCTCATCAAAAATTTGGAGAGCAGCTTCAAATACTGCAAATTCACCAACATCCCTCGAGAGGATAATCACAGAGCGGATTTCTTGTCCAAGATAACTAGCGACGACGAAATTAGCAATCCGACAATCATGGTGGAACATCTGTCAGGACCCGCTATCGACAGGGTTGAGGTAATGGATTCCCAACCCACAAACCCTTGTTGGATTGACTTCATGAGGGCCTATATTGGCTCTGGAGAACTCTCTGATAATCCAAATGAGGCTAAAGCCCTGGTCAGAAGAGCCGCCAGATACAACATTTTAGACAACATTTTGTATCGGAGATCGTTCTCTAAACCCCTACTACGGTGCGTACAACCTGAAGAGGTTGACGGAGTCCTCACAGAACAACATGAGGGGATATGTAGTAGCCACCTGGCTAGCCGCACTCTCGCTCAAAAAGTTTTATTGGCTGGGTACTACTGGCCGAAGCTCGCAGAGGACGCCAAAGCACACGCTAAAGCGTGCGATGTATGTCAGAAATTTGCGGATATTCCCAGGCTACCATCAGTCGAGCAAAGCATCATCATCGCCGCCTGGCCATTCGACATGTGGGCCATCGACCTCATTGGACCGCTGAAAAGGGGTCACTCCGCATGCGAATACGTGGTGGTCACCGTCGACTATTTCACCAAATGGATCGAGGCCAAAGCTTTGGTAAAAATCAACACCAGAGATATGATCTACTTTCTACTCGGTCAATTATGGACAAGATTTGGTGTCCCCAGAGTGATAGTATCGGATCACGGGCCGCAGTTCAGAGAAGAGTTCGACGCATTCTACAGAGAAAATAACGTCAAACACTAGCAGTCATCAGTATGCTATCCGTAAGGAAATGGTCAGGCCAAAAACGCCAACAAACAGGACTAAGCGTGCTAAAAAAGAGTTTGGGTGAAAGGGCAGGCCATTGGCCAGATCACCTGCCAGCGTCCTTATGGGCGCTCAGAAAGTCATGAAAAACAACTACAGGGGAAACTCCCTTCCCTTTGACTTATGGATCAGAAGCTATGACCCCAGTAGAAATGGCCCTACCAAGTCTAAGGGTCTCCCATTTCAACGACGCTGATAACCCGATGACCCGGAAGCTTGACCTTGATTTAGCAGAGGAGCGGCGGATCCAGTCGTATGGCCATTTTCTCAATTGTAAACAGGCGGCCAAGCGCCACCACGACAGACACATTCGCGATCATCACTTTGCTGTGGGAGATTATGTTTTGCGTAAAAGACAGGCTACAGGCCACGAGGCCAAGAAAGGAAAGCTTTCAGAGAATTGGGAGGGCCGGTACGGGTCGCTCGAATAGTCAAGAAAGGGAATTACGTGTTAAGTGACAATCAAAGTCGTGAATACAATAGGCCTTGGCACGCAGACAATTTGAAAAAATATTACATGTAAGCCGTCTGTCTAGTACATATAAGCAAAGCATGTGGAGTGGGAAGCATCAAATAAAAGAGCATTTTCATTAACAATAAGTGGTACAGTTATTTTTAGCAAACCCGTGGCCTACAACGCCCTTTTGTTTAACCAAAAACAAGGGGGCCGTAGGGTGAAATTTTAAAACTACATTCAAGCAAACCACAACGGTCCAATGAGTGCGTCGGCACCCTAGCTACACTACAAAACCTAGCAATTAGCGAGGCAAAGGGGATACGACAATCAGGATCCATTGAGACCGCAAAGTTAACTACCTCGCGGTGAATCAGGACCCCCCAATCAATGTCAACATAGGGGTCACGAATAGCATGCAGAAGGAAGGCTTCAGCCTCACTGACAACCTCGAAATCCATGGACGGAAGAGCGCATGAATTGATAAACCTCTTCCACTCACGGTTGCTGCGAGACAATTTGTTTAGGGTATATTTTACTATATTTTTTGGCTTAATCCCTAAACAATTTACCTTGTTTTTAAAGGAAATAAATGAGAAAAGCATGTTTTTAACCAATAAATTCATATAATGTTCATTGAGGGTTTATAATTTAATTATGAGGAAATATTGGGATTAAATGTTATTTTGTTACACATTTTATTATTATTATTACTCGATGACTTGGTGTAACAATAATTTTGTAGAAAATAAAGAAATGCAAGGGGATATTATTTATTGAGAAGATTTATGTCATTCAATCAAGGATTTCAAAATAAAGAAGAAAATCGGATCAGCATTTGAAGGATAAATCAGATCAGAGCGAAAGAGTGGAGTGGGGAACACGGTATACGAAGCACAATGTGAACGCGCTCAAGTGGTACGCTCGGTCGACCGAGCCGTGCTATTCGGTCGACCGAGCCTTGACGTTCGGTCTACCGAGGCTGCAGAAATTAATCCGACGCGTTTTCTAGATCCTTCCCTATGTCGGCCACAAACTCCTATATAAGCGAAGATCCATTCGAAAGCGTAAGCAGACATCCGAAACATCGAAAAAATTAGTATAGCAATTAGCAATAAATTAGATTCATAGATAGTCTTTCTTTTATTTTTCTTTCAATTTCAATTCAAAGAAATAAGGATGTTTTTGAAGAAGATGAGTGGCTAAAGTCCCGAGGCTAGAACCACCAATGTGAAGCCACCATCGCCGGAATAAACAAGGATTTTTGCATTTATTCGTTCTAGTAAGTTTCTTGTTCTTCCTTCATGTTTTGAATTGTTTATGTGTAATGTGTATGACTATACTTGTGTTGCATCTTTGATTGAATTTAGACATACGATAGTTGATAAATTCATAGATTGCCGTGAAGGAGAGTGATAATATTTCTTCTAACAAACGAAAGTTGAGGAGAGATATTGTTAGATTAGGACTTTATATCCATATCTTTGTTCCGTAAATTCGTTAGTTGCATCGAGAGGTGGACTAGTTAACGGTATTAAATCGAGAGAGGAAACGCCTTTTTAGTAGATAATAATCCAAGGCTTGCAAACGAATGTGCGTCTTTCTTGTTAATTTCGGTGGGGTGGTGGATCAACGGTGCTTCTAGTTGGTTAATTATAATTGTTACGGAAAGATTTGTTACGTGCTAGTTTTTATTTTCAATTTTCAAACTCTTTGTTTTATTGTTTTTTTTTTAATCCAAGATCGTAGTCATCAACCTTACAAAAGAAATCGAAAGCAAAAACACTATTTTCGTTACAAGTCCTGCGCGGATACGACCGGTTTCATCACTATAGCTGCGAACCTTCGCGACTTGGGGTTGACATCGGTTTTATTTATCAACGCTTTGCATAAAACCGCAAACAAGTTTTTGGCGCCGTTGCCGGGACTTGCACGGAAAGTTTTCGTTTCGATCTACGTAATTTACGAACGGTCGCTAATTCCGTGCGTACTAATCTTTAAAATAAAAAATTAAAAATTCAGTTCGGTCGACCGAGAGTTTTTTTTTTTTTTTTTTTTCGCTTTACGCTCGTGATAGTCTTACGATTATTACATTCGCTCGCTTTATTTGCGTTTTTCGAACCTGTTTCGAGTCTGTTTTAGTTTAGTTTTTAGTTGTTGAGTCTAATTTAAGGATTATACTTAATTTTAAAAAAATTTAAAGAATAAATAAAAAAATAAAAAAATTATTTTGACCCGAACATTTGGTTCGAACGTGGTTTATGCAAACTCGAACTCACGGGGGACCACTTTTATATAACCCGGAGCTAGAGCGAACCATCGTTCGACCGAATAGACGTTTGGCTCGACTCGCCGGATCGACGGACGAGGCAAACGATCCTGAAGAATACGTTGAGGAAGAAGCCCAAGTTGAGGAAATGGCAGATCAAAGGACATTGGCAGACTATGCCATGCCGCTCATCGTGAAAGTAAATCCTGCGATCGTGATTCCCGAAATCACGGCCGATAATTCGAACTCAAAACTTCTTTAATCAACTTGGTGAGAGGTTCCACATTCCATGGCTTCTCCACTGAGGACCCACACGATCACATTCACTCATTTCTAGAATCGTGCGGGACTACTTTAATCAAAGGGGTCACTGAGGACGCCCTGAGGATGAAACTTTTCCCCTTCTCACTGAAGGGAGAAGCGAAAGAATGGTATAAATCTTTACCAGTCGACTCCATTACTTCGTGGGAGGAGTTGGAGAAAGAATTTCTGAGCCGTGATTTTCCACCTGCAAAGACGGCTCATCTTCTCGAATCGAGATATTCACTTTTGTGCAAGCGAGAGGAATCGTTTTGCGATGCATGGAAACGATTTAAGTCTCTCTTGAGAAAGTGCCCCACCGTAATGGATAAACAAAGATTGGTCAACACTTTCTATAGTGGTTTGACCGAATTGACTAAGGAATGGTGAATAGTTACTGCTGGAGGTGCATTTCTCGAGAAAGACACCTAAGAGGATGGACGTTGTTTGAAGATATTGCAAAGTATAATTATGCCCTACCTATAAAGGTGCATCCAGTCAGAAGAGCTCGACTCCAGGGAAGTATGAGGTAGATGAGACCACACTTCTAAAGGCTCAGTTAGCCGCACTACAGAAGCAAGTGGCGGCAATGAATGTTCAAAGTTTTGTATGTGACAACCGCCATGGCCAAGGCCATCGCGATGTCATGCCGCTTGACCCGATCCTCAGGTCAAAGCTGTGCAAAACAACGTTAATCTCGCCAAAATTGCGATACTATTAGGCACACATTCCATCAATGTCCTCTATTGCTTTGCATTCGAGAGGAGGTGAATGCATTCGATTCTCAAAATTATCGACCTTTGGGTGAAATCGAACACTCAAGGGTTTAATTACTGGAGTGACCCTTCTAGGGTAGCAAATCCCCATCGCCAGGCCCCAGCCCTAATCTGAGCAATTTTCAATCCAACTCTCGACCGGCATGGAACAATAATCCACCGGTCAATCAAAATCAAAATCGAGAATCAATCATTTGAGATCTTAGAACAAAAGTTGAGTGAGCAAGTCACGCCAACGCCGATTGGCAAATGCATTGAGTACTTTGACCAAGATCTGATGAGGAATTTAGAGGTGCAAATGGGATGATTTTTGGGGCGACAAGCAAGTCGACCTCAAGTCACCGCCGAGTTTTATTGAGAAGAACCCCGAGGGGTTAACGTGGTCCGTAATGACCGAAATACTTGCACCGATCTGGCTGCACCATGGAACTATGGTCAAGATGAGTTGAATGTCGTAAATCGAGGAGTGGGAAGCGGTTGGCGGTCGTGCCAACCAGGAAACGAATAGCCCCTCCTGCGAGCGAGAGAGCGGGAGGGGAAGATCTTCTTTCTCCTCGGGAAGGATGCTAGGGCGTCTGTTGAGCCAAGTGAAAAAGGAAATTCTGAAAGAAATGTGAGAGTTGAGAATACTTCTGAAAAGAAGTCGGATTCTAATTGAGTTCTGGGAAGCATGTGAGGTGGAAAGATAGGGAAGACAAAGCAATCAATCATAAGACAACAAAGAAGAACTTCACTGAGGAGGACTTTGCTGATCTCCCTTACCCACCTAGCAAGAACAAGTCATCATTAACGATCGATAAGGAGTATAAGAAGGTTATCGATTTGCTCAAGAATACTGAGGCAAACATTCCATTAGTTGATCTTTTGGTAGGGATGCCAAAGTATACAAAGTTTATAAAGGACGCAGTGAGTTCGAAGAAGAAGCTTCAAGAGCTCGAGCACATAGTGTTGAATGAAGAATGCTCCGCAATCGGCCAGACTAAACTTCCTGTGAAGTGTCCTGACCTTGGTAAATTCACGATTTACGTGTACTATCGGAAACAGGGGACTTCCACAATGTTTTATGCGATTCGGGAGCATCACCAATCTGATGTCTACTTCAATCTTCCAATCTCTTGGATTGGATCAATCTATTACTCTTAGACCCATTTCTCTTCAACTTGCATAGAAGTGTGAAGTATGCAAGGGGAACTGTAGAAGATGTGTTGGTCAAGGTTGAGAACTTCATATACCCGGCTGATTGGGTAATCATGGACATGACCAATGATGAGAAAACCCCCTTGATCCTTGGGAGACCTTTTCTTGCAACCGCCCGTGCCTTACTAGATTCCTACAGTGGCGAGATAACCCTACATTTGGAGGATGAGAGTGTAAAGTTCAATGTGGGCAATGTAGTGAAGCACGCGTCCAGTGACACTTGTTTAGCTATTGAGGACGATTTCACTGATGAGTATGATGAACAAGTGTTCATGGGCAGTTGGGATGAGGAAGAATTCAATAAACAATCTGCAACTTGGACTGATGTGGAGTGGAAGAAATTTTTAGAAGAGATTGAGAAGGAGGAAAAGGAAAGTTCTGATTACCGGGAGATGGTAAGAAAGAAAATGAGGAAGAGGCATGGTGACATGGCCAGATTTGCAAAAGGGGATGAAACCCCTGTCTGCTGGGAGGCCATGATGCTTCAGAGCCCTTATGATAAGCTTGGAGATCTGGAGCTTAAGGGCGATAAATTAAGACCAAGTGTGGAGGAGCCACCGTCAGATTTAGTGTTGAAACCCTTGCCTCAACACTTGAAATACATTTTTCTGAGGGATGGTGATAAGCTCCCTTTGATTATTTCATCTAAGTTAGAACCAAATAAGGAAGAAAAGCTTATCAAAGTGCTGCAAGATAATATCATCGCCTTTGGTTGGCAAGTAGGAGATATCAAGGGGATAAGCCCTGATATATGTATGCACAAGATCAGGACTGTTGAGGGATCGAAGAAGGTGTGACAGCCTCAGAGAAGGCTAAACCCTCACATGCAGGAGGTCGTTAAGAAAGAAATCATCAAATTGCTTGACATGGGTATCATCTACCCAATAGCCGATAGTGAATGGGTGAGCCCCACTCAGGTGGTGCCAAAGAAAGGAGGGATCACCATCAAGAAGAATGAAAAGGGGGAAGAGATTGCCCTACGGCAAGTCACTGGGTATAGAGTTTGCATCGACTACAGAAGACTAAATGAGGTAACTCTAAAAGACCACTTCCCCTTGCCATTCATTGACCAGCTCCTTGAGAGGCTTAGTGGCAAGCAATTTTATTGTTTTCTGGATGGCTATTCAAGATACTTTCAGATAGCTATCGACCCCACTGATCAAGAAAAGACTACCTTCACTGCCCCTCCGGCACTTTCGCTTACGAAGAATGCCATTTGGTCTCTCGCAACGCACACGGCTACATTTCAAAGATGTATGCTTTGGCTATCTTTGATGGTTTAGTGGAGAAGGTGATGGAGATTTTTATGGATGACTTCTCTGTGTTCGGGGACAGTTTCGACCACAGTTTACACAATCTTGACAAAGTTTTGTCCCGGTGCATAGAGAAGGACTTAGTCTTAAATTGGGAGAAGTGCCACCTGATGGTGGAAGAGGGAATTGTTCTTGGACACAAGGTGTCCAAAGAAGGTATTGAGTTCGACAAAGCGAAGGTAGAAGCTATTGAAAAATGACATACCCCAAAAATGCAAGAGAAGTAAGAGGATTCTTGGGTCATGTCGGCTTTATAAGCGATTCATCAAAGACTTTTCTAAAATAGCCAAGCCTTTGTCATCTCTCTTAAGAGAAGATGTGAAGTTTATTTTCACCCCGAGTGTGAAAGAGCATTTAAAGAACTAAAAGACAAGTTGGTTACCTCGCCAATTCTATATAGCACCCATTGGAAAGCTCCTTCGAGCTTATGTGTGATGCTTCTAATTATACTCTGATCAGCGCGGTGCTAGGTCGAGAGTGGACGGAAGGTTCCGACCCATCTACTACGCTAGTCACACTTTAAACCCAGCGCAAGTAAATTATGCAACAACCGAGAAGGAGTTGTTGGCGATGAATTTTGCCATGGATAAATTTAGAAGCTACTTGCTTGGGTCGGAGATCACGGTGCGGACGGACCATTCGCATTGAAATATCTCGTTGAACAAGGCCGATGCCAAGCCTCGTTTGTTGAGATGGATCTTGATTTTACAAGAGTTTGATGTTCATATCCGGGACAAGAAGGGTAGCGAGAATGTGGTAGTGACCACAAGTCTCGGTGACCGGCGATCCTCGTGTAGAGTCGGATGAGATTGGAATCGATTTTCCAACCGAGCAACTCATGACCATTGATGTGTGCGAGGTTGCTCCTACCTTTGGAAAAGGTTCTCCTTGGTTTGCACCTTTTGCAAACTTCTTGAGCGGCGATATCCGGACCTGACCGACATATCGGCCAAAAGAAGAAATTCTTTCGGATTTGAACTATTATGTGTGGGACGATCCCATTCTCTTCAAGCGTTGCAAGGATGTATTGCTCCGTAGGTGTGTCCCTGAGTTCGAGCAGAGGACATTATGGAGCAATGCCATGGTGGACTGTGGGAGGTCATTATGGAGTGGGAAGACTGCTGCGAAGATTTTTCATCCGGTTTCTCTTGGCCAACAATTTTTAAGGATACTGAGAGAACTTTGTAAAGGGTGTGACCGGTGCCAACGCACCGTAAACTTTCTCGGCGAATGGACATGCCCTCCACCCCATCCAAGAATGCGAGGTTTTCGATGTATGGGGTATTGATTTCATGGGACCGTTTCCATCCTCGTATGGGAACAAGTACATTCTGTCTCAAGTCGACTACGTATCAAAGTGGGTGGAGGCGATAGCAACATCATGGAGACGACCACAAGGTGGTCAAGAACTTCTGAAGAAAAATATTTTCACGCGGTTTGGTCATCCATGAGCCCTCATCGCGATGAGGGAACTCACTTTTACAATACCCCACTAGACAAGATTTTAGAACGATATGGGGTAAAACACAAAACTGCTACTCCCTATCACCCTCGTGACGAGTGGACAAGTTGAAGTTAGTAACGATCAAGCCTGAAGAGCATTCTTGAGAAGACGGTGAATTCTAATAGGACGGACTGGAGTCAGAAACCGGATGATGTGCTCTGGGCCTACAGGGCAACTTTCAAGACTCCTATTGGCACGTCTCCGTTTCAGATGGTTTATGGCAAGGCCTGCCACACCGCCAATCGAGCTTGAGCACAGAGCGCTCGGGCTATTAAATTCTTAATTTCGATAGCCGATTGTGCGAAAAGCGATTATTGCGATTGCGAGAGCTTGATGAATTCGAGACTCCAGGCCTACGAGCTCGAGAATCGATGAAGAAAGGACTAAACTGCTTCACGACAAGAAAATCAAGATTAGGGAATTCAAAGCGGGCGAGTGGGTTTTACTGTATAATACCAGGTTACATCTATTTCCTGGTAAGCTACGCAGCCGTTGGTCTGGCCCCTTTGAAATCTTTCGTATTCCCGATGGAGCGATCGATTTGAAAGATAAGCGTATGGTTGTTCGAGTAAATGGTCATCGGTTAAAACACTATATTGGTCAACAAAAGGAACGACCGGTGGTTTTCTATCCGAATGACGTCCCTAGTCAAACCCAACTCGATCCTTCGGCACCCGATGATTTACATCTCTGTGAGTTCTTTGATGATGTTATGCTCCCTGATGTTGCACCTCAGCTTGAGAAACAGAAACCTAAAAAAAAAAAAAAGAATCATAGGTACAAAGTGGATACAGAAGTTTGATGATATGGCCAAGACGTTGGCGAGACTTTGTTCCTGTGGATTCCAGCCTGTTGACCCCGAGAAGGTCGAGAATAATTCCGGGATGAGGCTTCACTGGCCTGACCCCGGTTGATTTTTTATTGGTTAGTCGAGCCCCCGACTATAATTAAGCCCTACTAGGACGGTAACCTAGATATCTTTTTTTCTTTTTGTTTGTAGTTTATTTTTGCTTTGTTTCTCTTGTTGGTTGCTAATGCTTTCCACCTAGCGCTTCGACTATGGATCTGTACTTGGGCGATTGCCCACATCATGACCCTGCTTTGTTTCTTTTTATTTCCTCATGTACCCCCAAGATTCATTAAGGGTGATTTTATACGCTTTATAAGGATATATTTTATATCAATATTCCCCATATATGGATGTTTTTCATAGAAATCAAGCTTATAATCGATTAATTGAGTAAATGATGTTTTTAATAGCTAAATCTCAAAACGTAACTTAATTATGTGCTTAAATGATGATTTTGTGTTATTTTGGAAATACGTTACGCTTTGGTATGTTTTCCTATTGTTGTAGATACTCATTGATGATGGAAGAGAGGATTTTAGAGAGCCAAATTCGTGCTTGGAAAGGATCAATCAAAGTTATGGAAGATTGAAAGATATAAGGAAAGAAATCAAGCAAGATAAATGTCGGAAAATCAGGATTCCGAGTAGTGACGACCTTGAAACGCAGTTATTGATATGATAACAACCGATTTGACCCTGGACCTCAAGAGAAGAGTTGTAGGGCTTGAAGAGAGGATTCTACAGGATTTTGAATCACTCCATTCCGACTTACGAGGCCCGAGATATGAGCATTACAAGTTTGGATGCTGTTGCTGAAAATAGTGGACGGGCGTCCGACCTTGTGAACGGGCGTCCGGCACCGTTACTGTAGCAACCGCCTCGGATTTTCTATAAATAGCAGCGCGATTTCAACCCTAATTGAGACATATTTTCGACTCCTATTGATCCCCAATCATAAGAGAGCAACCTTAGTCGCCCCAAACCCTTTGGGAGGTTTGGGGTGGCAAGATAGATTAGGTTTTATTTCGTTCGCTTTTCTTTTCTTGTTCGAGCATGATGAAAGGCAGCCATGGACAGCTTTGTGAAGCTTCTTTTCAGCAGCACTTTTATTTCTTTTCATGGATGATTTTGTAAGTTTTAGTTCAATTGTTTCTTTTCCTATGATTATTTGTATCGTGCAATTTATATCGGAAGATTATTGCTTGTTGATGCTACCGTATGGCGAAGTCGGTGTAGTTTAGATCACCGTAGGAAAGATTGGATCTTTAATCTATACATAACGGAAGTTCGTAGGTTAAATTTCTAGGTTTACGAGAGAACCACAATTTGATTAATTCGTTGCAAGATTTTTCTAGATTTGAATTGAGGATATCACCGTTACGGAAAGATGAGATTTTTCATGTATTTGTTTCATTACGTTATTCTTGTTCTCTTTCATGTTTTGAGATGCTATATGTTAATCGAATTTAGATAACGGAAGTTAATAAATTCGTTAGATTTCCATGATAGAGATTAACAATTATTATTCCAACAAACGGAAGTTGAGGATAATGTTGTTAGGTTAGATTCAATCCATATCTTTGATTTGTATCGATATTAGTTAAGACCGGAAGGTAAACTAATTAATGGCGTGATAAATCGGAAGAGGAAACGCTTCATTAGAAAAGATAATAATCCAAGATAACTAATGAATGAATGTTTGTCTATCTTGTTGATTTCGGTGGGGTGATGGTTGTTGGGAATAGGCCGATCATGGTTTGTTCATGTTTGTTCGGTTGTTAGTTAGTTTTATCGCTTTTGTAGATGTAGTTTTATTTATGTTTTTATCGCTTTTATCCTTCCTGGCTTTGGATTAACAATCCTCTGTCGATTATTTTCCGCTTTAGTTTAGGTTTAGGTTTTAGGTTAATAAAGAAGGATTAATTAGATTAGATTCAATATCCCTTTCCCACGAGGATCGATACCCGTATTTATCCAACTTTACTAGCAACTACCCGGTATTCGGCCGGTTAGGAGGTAGTTTTGCATGGTAGTATAGGTTTATAAATTTTCTTTTGTTTTAATGATGCAAAATCTCCCCAACAAAAGTGGCGCCGTTGCCGGGGAATAGGTGTCATGTTGAATCTAGTTTTGTTAGTTCTCGATTTTGTTACGTTTTATTTTTGTTTTTAATAAAAGTAGCGATAAATAAGTTGAGAGTTTTTATTTTGCCGTGTTTCGATGACCGTTAGGTTAAGAATGTGCAAAAGTTTTTTACTCAACTTGTTTTACGTGAAGTTTATATGTTTATGTGTTACCTAGTCTAACCCCGTGCTTAATTTGATAAGGTTTGTTGTCTTGTGATCTGTGTTCTTTGTGTTGTGTTCATAAGTATTTAGGGTTTTGCTGTGTTTTTCCTGCCGGCCTGCAGGCATTCTTGTTGTATGGACGGCGTCGCTTACGTTGGACGCCCGTCCCAGCTTCTTCATCTGCAGTGAACGAGCGTTAGGAAGTATTGGGCGCCGTCCGTTCAAATATTTTCAATCCTGTTCTGATTTAGAGGACCAGACGAGCGTCTATACTTTCTGAACGCCCGTCCGGTCGGTTTTCAAGGCAGACGAGCGTCTGCAAGGTGGAACGCCCGTCCAGTTCTGAACGCTAAGTGAACGTTCGTCCGGGGTTCAGTCCAGGTTCTAAATTTCTTGATTTTATTTTCAATGCTTTTATTTGATGTGGACTTTTCATTCGAGCTTCTGTGGCTAATTGATTTTTACATAGATGCCCTGAACTTATATGTTTTTACCTTTCCATCTATGAATCCATGTTAGATAATTGATCAATTCCTTATATATGATTCATCTAGGCATGTTATAGTGACTGTCGGTTCTCGTAAGCTATAACTGTTCTTATGGTTAATTAGTAGCTAATGTCGGTTCCCGTATGCTACATACCACTCTGATGATTCTTGTTAGCTTTTAAGACTTACGTGCTTCCTTTGTTTTTATAACTCATAGGGGTAGTAACTGTCGGTTTTCGTAATGCTACCATTGCATCTTATGAGTTATATCTGTTTAGAATAGCTAACTGTTGGGTTTCCATAATGCTATCACCTTCAATGAGTCTTAAAGCGCGTCTACACTGCATGTAATGAACAGCACTGTCGTTTATCGTAACCTGTCATTATTTGGTAGACGTTTATTTTATACATGTCGTGTTGCAAATGAGTGGGCTAGTTTTCTTTCTTTTATTTTCTTTTATTTTTGCATATCATATAGATGCATATCATTTAGTTGCATGTCATCTAGTTGCATTGTTTTTTATTTTTATTTTATTTTTCCTGAGCGTAGTTAATCAAGTCGGTTTCGTAATACTACCTCGCTTTTATTTTATTTTTAGGATTTTTCACGTAGATTGCATTGTAATGCATTTTCATATAGTTGCACCTAGCCCTACTATTTTCTAATATTCCATGTATATGTCCATCTTTATATGAGCTTAATCTAAAAATTCTCTAGACTTCCTTTCCTGTGCTTTATATGTTATCTTCCCCCTATCCCCGAGGTATTTCATGTTTGTCAAGTGTGCAAGGTATTTGCATTAGCTATTGTGAGTTTTCAGACGATATCAGTTTTCCGGTGGATGGTCCACAGTCTACTGATATCTTCGAGCATTTTTGGACCGGAACGCGTCCGTTCCAGAATTGTTCCCTTTCGGCATACAATCAGCTAAGTTTTCTTTTCTTTTATTTCGCACAACATGAGGACATGTTGTAATTTAAGTGTGGGGGAGGGGAATAGCTATGTGGTATCTACATTCATTTGCCATATTATTATATTTCTATGAAAGTGCTAAATTTTTCAAATTTTTTGTTTGTCTCGAGTAAGCAATGCATATCTTTGTTTGAGTTTATATCATTTGTGCGTTATTTTGCATATTTAGTAAATTTAGTTGTTTCACCCGACACTATTTTTCACGTGCCATAGTAGATGAAGAGCTATATTTTTAAAGCTATGCCCATTTGATTAGAGATTTTTTGATGATTATCGCATGATTCTTTGCTTCCATACGAATTTTGAAAATTTTAATAGTTTGTGCTTAGAATTAAAGTATGACATCTTCGTGAATATCTGAAGGTTTGAATGTGATAGGAGGATATAATTTAAGGTTTGAATACCAATCTAGGATGAATAATATGAATTATGTATTTAAGTGTCGGAAGTAGCCGATGATTTGAGTCGGTAAGGCATTATCACGAAATGTCCTATACCACTATGAGGTTAATAGCTCCCACGCGCTCGATGATAGTAGTCCAAATTTAGGGTGTTATCCCGAAACATCCTATTTGCTTGGGAATGAGGGCATATATGCTATATATGTGGAATTGATTGAACTTTAAGAAAAATTAGTGAATGGTAATGTGAAAAGATGGTTGGAAACCGTAGTTATCTTCTAACTATCCCCAGTATAAACTGAAAGATATGATGTAGGGATTATCCTCTCGAGTATGTCGGAAAGATCCTAAGCGCATTTTATTATTCTTTTCGAATGTGTATGTTTTTGTGAGGTGCATGTTATAATCATTTTTATATTTCTAATTTAAATGGGATGTTGGCTAGTTTTGTTTGAATCAATTTCAAGTGTGGATTTAGTGGAAGTTTATTATGGCTATGCACACACTCACTTGGGTGAACCTCTAAACTACTTGAATATGTTTTATATTTGCTAAGATGTTTATTTGTCTCGAGTGATGATTATGTTTTGTCTTGCTCGGGACGAGCAAGGTTTAAGTGTGGGGGAGTTGTTAAGGGTGATTTTATACGTTTTATAAGGATATATTTTATATCAATATTCCCCATATATGGATGTTTTTCATAGAAATCAAGCTTATAATCGATTAATTGAGTAAATTATGTTTTTAATAGCTAAATCTCAAAACGTAACGAATTATGTGCTTAAATGATGATTTTGTGTTATTTTGGAAATACGTTACGCTTTGGTATGTTTTCCTATTGTTGTAGATACTCATTGATGATGGAAGAGAGGATTTTAGAGAGCCAAATTCGTGCTTGGAAAGGATCAATCAAAGTTATGGAAGATTGAAAGATATAAGGAAAGAAATCAAGCAAGATAAATGTCGGAAAATCAGGATTCCGAGTAGTGACGACCTTGCAACGCAGTTATTGATATGATAACAACCGATTTGACCCTGGACCTCAAGAGAAGAGTTGTAGGGCTTGAAGAGAGGATTCTACAGGATTTTGAATCACTCCATTCCGACTTACGAGGCCCGAGATATGAGCATTACAAGTTTGGATGCTGTTGCTGAAAATAGTGGACGGGCGTCCGACCTTGTGAACGGGCGTCCGGCACCGCTCTTAGTAGCAACCGCCTCGGATTTTCTATAAATAGCAGCGCGATTTCAACCCTAATTGAGACATATTTTCGACTCCTATTGATCCCCAATCATAAGAGAGCAACCTTAGTCGCCCCCACCCTTTGGAGAGGCCAGGGTGGCAAGTTAGATTAGGTTTTATTTCGTTCGCTTTTCTTTTCTTGTTCGAGCATGATGAAAGGCAGCCATGGACAGCTTTGTGAAGCTTCTTTTCAGCAGCACTTTTATTTCTTTTCATGGACGATTTTGTAAGTTTTAGTTCAATTGTTTCTTTTCCTATGATTATTTGTATCGTGCAATTTATATCGGAAGATTATTGCTTGTTGATGCTACCGTATGACGGAAGTCGGTGTAGTTTAGATCACCGTAGGAAAGATTGGATCTTTAATCTATACATAACGGAAGTTCGTAGGTTAAATTTCTAGGTTTACGAGAGAACCACAATTTGATTAATTCGTTGCAAGATTTTTCTAGATTTGAATTGAGGGATATCACCGTTACGGAAAGATGAGATTTTTCATGTATTTGTTTCATTACGTTATTCTTGTTCTCTTTCATGTTTCGAGATGCTATATGTTAATCGAATTTAGATAACGGAAGTTAATAAATTCGTTAGATTTCCATGATAGAGATTAACAATTATTATTCCAACAAACGGAAGTTGAGGGATAATGTTGTTAGGTTAGATTCAATCCATATCTTTGATTTGTATCGATATTAGTTAAGACCGGAAGGTAAACTAATTAATGGCGTGATAAATCGGAAGAGGAAACGCTTCATTAGAAAAGATAATAATCCAAGATAACTAATGAATGAATGTTTGTCTATCTTGTTGATTTCGGTGGGGTGATGGTTGTTGGGAATAAAGTGATCATGGTTTGTTCATGTTTGTTCGATTTGTTAGTTAGTTTTATTGTTTTCGTAGATGTAGTTTTATTTATGTTTTTATCGCTTTTATCCTTCCTGGCTTTGGATTAACAATCCTCTGTCCAGTTATTTTCCGTTTTAGTTTAGGTTTAGGTTTTAGGTTAATAAAGAAGGATTAATTAGATTAGATTCAATATCCCTTTTCCTCGAGGATCGATACCGTGCACTTATCCAACTTTACTAGCAACTACCCGGTATTCGGCCGGTTAGGAGGTAGTTTTGCATGGTAGTATAGGTTTATAAATTTTCTTTTGTTTTAATGATGCAAAATCTCCCAACAAGATCTCTCGATATTACATTTGTGCACTACATTTCACATAGATTCGGTTATTATCAATTTTTGCATTGCTTCGCTTTGTTCCATGATATTGCCTTGTCTATCATCTTTTGTGCCCCTATCCCCAAGGTACGCCTTGTTTCTCCATGTGTGCGGGATATTTGCGATAGCGATTGAGCTTTCGGATGATATCGCTTTACGGTGGATGGTCCACGATCACTGATTTCATCAAGCAATTAAATCGCCCGACCACTTCCGCACTGCCTCCTTCAATTACAACCACTAAGTTTTTCTTATTTTGCACATCTTTGAGGACATCATGTAACTTAAGTGTGGGGGAGGGTTTATTGGTTTGTTTTACTGGTTTGTTTTACATGTTATCTAGTTTTGCTCCTTTGAAAAATTTGATAAAATTTTTGAAAATTTGTGAGTCCCGAGTAACTTCAATGACATGCTAGTTTTGTAATTTGGCACCTTTAATTGTTATCGTGAGTCATATCATGTTCTAAGAATAGGTTTGGTAGATCGATACTCACTTGAACCTCAATTACACGAACCTCATTAGATGAGGAACCAAATATATAAAATAGTCTCCGGTTAGTTAAGGGATAGCCAATTCTAGTCAGAGATAACCACTTACTTAGCACTCGATGAAAGTTAAGAACTCGTACTATACTCACGCTAGAATCTAAGTAACTTAGTGTCTTGAGAACCTTAAAAGTCTTGAATGTGTTAGAAATGATACTCGACCGGGAGTTTCAAAGAGTTTGAAAAATGAAGAAAAATTTGAAAAAAATTAAATTATGGAAGTTGTTTGCGACTATCACCTCGAGTCCACTTGATATCGCCCCAATTGGGAGTGTGGTTTACCTTGGACAAGATAGGTTTGAGTGATCTCGGGGTGACCGCCTCTAAAGTAGGGAGAGTGTTATACTTTTGAGACGCGACGATGGAAGAAAATATAGGCCTTTTGGAACTCTAAGTCGAGTTGATCTAAACCCAGTAGAGACACGAAAGTTATTTTCTTGGCACCAAGTACAGGAATTTAATTGTGAGTTGGTTACTTTGTTCTTGATAAATAGTTTTTGTAGGGTAAGTCTTTGTAGATGAATCGAACTTCGCTTATTTAACCGGATGATCATTAGTGCTTGATTTAATACATCAAGAGAGGATCGGTGGAAGTTTAGCGGGTTCAACACACACAATCACTGAGTGAGTTCGATTTGCTAGATACTAGCTTGATGTGAGCATGACTACATCTCGTGTCAAATTATGTGGGTTTTTGATAGTTTGTCGTTGTTTGTTTTGCTCGGGGACAAGCAAAAAGCTAAGTGTGGGGGAGTTATTTAGGGTATATTTTACTATATTTTTGGGCTTAATCCCTAAACAATTTACCTTGTTTTTAAAGGAAATAAATGAGAAAAGCATGTTTTTAACCAATAAATTCATATAATGTTCATTGAGGGTTTATAATTTAATTATGAGGAAATATTGGGATTAAATGTTATTTTGTTACACATTTTATTATTATTATTACTTGATGACTTGGTGTAACAATAATTTTGTAGAAAATAAAGAAATGCAAGGGGATATTATTTATTGAGAAGATTTATGTCATTCAATCAAGGATTTCAAAATAAAGAAGAAAATCGGATAAGCATTTGAAGGATAAATCAGATCAGAGCGAAAGAGTGGAGTGGGGAACACGGTATACGAAGCACAGTGTGAACGCTCTCAAGTGGTACGCTCGGTCGACCGAAAGTCGTGCTTTTCGGGTCGACCGAGCCTTGACGTTCGGTCTACCGAGGCCGCAAAATTAATCCGACGCGCTTTTAGATCCTTCCTATGTCGGCCACAAACTCCTATATAAGCGATCCATTCGAGCGGTAAACAGACATCCGAAACATCGTAAAATTAGTATAGCAATTAGCAATAAATTAGATTCATAGATAGTCTTTCTTTTATTTTTCTTTCAATTTCAATTCAAAGAAATAAGGATGTTTTTGAAGAAGATGAGTGGCTAAAGTCCCGAGGCTAGAACCACCAATGTGAAGCCACCATCGCGAATAAACAAGGATTTTTGCATTTATTCGCTTCTAGTAAGTTTCTTGTTCTTCCTTCATGTTTTGAATTGTTTATGTGCAATGTGTATGACTATACTTGTGTTGCATGCTGATTGAATTTAGACATACGATAGTTGATAAATTCATAGATTGCCGTGAAGGAAAGTGATAATATTTCTTCTAACAAACGAAAGTTGAGGGAGAATATTGTTAGATTAGGACTTTATATCCATATCTTTGTTCCGTAAATTCGTTAGTTGCATCGAGAGGTGGACTAGTTAACGGTGTTAAATCGAGAGAAAACGCCTTTTAGTAGATAATAATCCAAGGCTTGCAAACGAATGTGCGTCTTTCTTGTTAATTTCGGTGGGGTGGTGGATCAACGGTGCTTCTAGTTGGTTAATTATAATTGTTACGGAAAGATTTGTTACGTGCTAGTTTTTATTTTCAATTTTCAAACTCTTTGTTTTATTGTTTTTTTTTAATCCAAGATCGTAGTCATCAACCTTACAAAAGAAATCGAAAGCAAAAACACTATTTTCATACAAGTCCCTGCGGATACGACCCGGTTTCATCACTATAGCTGCGAACCTTCGCACTTGGGGTTGACATCGGTTTTATTTATCACTGCTTTGCATAAAACCGCAAACACAATTCAGACACAGGGCCCAGGGTGCGAGGCCGTTGATAATTTGGGAAGAGCTCGCAGATTGCCTAACTTAAACGAACCTGTCTACTTGCCTCATTACCAAGGTTCCAAGCAACCTCATAATGAGCAAAGGGATCGATAACAGGTATGCGAAGAGCCTCGTTGATAGCCTTCGGGGCAAAAATGACCGAGACACCTCGAAGGGCCACACAGTTAACAATTTCTTTTGAAGGAACCTCTGATAAGACAGAGTAAAATTCCCTTACCATCGTAAGGTTTAAGGTGTAGGAGGTGGCAAAACAAAATCTAACCAACCGGAAAACCGCACCCTGAGCAAAGAACCATCACCTTCAACTTTGCCCTCATTTAAGCCCCTCTCCCTCACAAGCCTGACCACGTCAAAATAACGCCAGAAATGATCTTTGGCAGTAAGAGAGGCAGTAAGGAAGAAAGGGGAAACATCACGCATTGAACGGGCTTTCCACACTCGGACTGCGCTACCCTCTCCAGATTGAGAAGACATGAATCTCACAATAAAGATTTATTAAAAAGATGAGTGAAATAGAGCCAGATTTGCTCCCTCCTTTTATAGCAGAAGCAAGACAAATGGCCACGTTTGACAAGATCTAACAGCCAGCATCAACACGGTTTTCCCCAAAGATTTGAAATCTAGGGGGCGCATTTAACGCTTGACAATTATCAGCATGAGATTCTAGGCTATATTGACTGCGCGTGCACCGTTGGTCAAAATATTGCCAGTAACCTATCCAATCAAATCAGATTAGTCCCGTCCAATCAGTTCAGCCTTTAAGTTTCTGGCAAACCACTATTCCGACATAAGCTTAGGGGGCTGCACTCTGAAAATTTCAAACATCAACAAGCTGAACGCAGCATGGCCCGTCCCCAATAAGGGGGCTGCATAAAGCTTTATGCTGCCTCGCCAGGAAATCTCCAGCGAGCCCATGGTGGAATTCTCAAAGTGCTTAATCGCACCATAGGTCGTCTCAAACAGAGGGGGGGCGCATTCTGATTTTTCGGTCACTTATCTGCCACAAGTCCGCAGCGACCAAAGTTTTTATAAATAGGGATGGAAACTTGTTTCGCTCAAGCCCATCCAGGCCTCGCCCAAAACAAAGGGGCATAGGGAAATTTTAACGCTCCATAAGAGACGCGAGCAAGTACAAGCTAGGTCACTGATATCCTTGTTCCAAATAAAGAGGGCCGCAACAGGAATTTTGATCAATGTCTATAGATTCTTCGGGTTTATTATTTTAGCGAGCTACTCAAACCTCTCGAAAATAAAGGGGTCCGCACACATACAAAAGATGCAGGAGAAAAATCAAAAGAAACAAGTGCAATGCATAAATCAGGGGGCCAAAAACGGCCGCAAATCAAGTTCAACAAGCCAAACACGGCCACAGGATCAATGCGGAAAATAAAAGCTAAAGTTATTACAATCACATCAAAAGAAAGCGTCATAATAGTTCAAAAACAGAAGCAAAAGTTGAATTATTATGAGATCGCAGGGAAAAGTTTCAAAACAAGGGCATAAAATCATTAGGTTGAGCCAGAGGGAGTGTCAATATACTCATCGCCTGGTTGATCATTCGCGGCAGCAGAAGGATTCTTCAAAATAGAAAAGTTAACAGGGTTAACTGGAGAAGGATCCCAGACTGGCTCGCCGTGCTCTATCTGCCTCGTTTGAATAGCGACGATGTGATCCGCAGCATAAGGTATATCTGGGTGAAGGGCCAACAAGTCGGGACTTCGCTGGGACATGCTAACCCACCGGAGCATTTCCTCAAAAGTGATGCTCTCTCTGCCATGATAAGCCCAAAGGCTGCGAGCGAGATGGTTGAAACCATGGTCAAAGCTCGCCTCCAGGTAATCGACAAACTCATCAGAGCACTTAAAGGCAGCAACGGCCGCAGGACCCGCCTCCTCAACAGCCTTATTTGCAACAACGAGCTGCTCATTTAAACTCATAATCTCCTCATGTGCGCCCAACAACTCTTCAACAGATTTACGAGTTTCAAATTTCAGAATTGACACTTTCTGCTGAAGCTCAGCGTCCAGCCTAGCACTCTCAAGCATGGCCCTTTTCATTCGATCTAACTCGGTCAAGGCCTCCGCGCTCTTATTCTCTGAAGTGACCCTGGCCTTATCCGAGGCCCCAAGAGCCACATCACCTTCTTAAGTTCAGCCTTACATTTATCAGCAGCCTCAATGGCCTTGTTTATACGAGTTCCAAGCTGAAAAAGAAGAGGAATATAAGCCTGCCAGAAAAACAAATTATGCAAAAATACAAGACAAATAAAAGCTCACCATGGAGGCTGCGATCCCAAACTGGCCTGAAAGATCTTTAAGCTCAGCGACTTCATCTTTGGTGGGGGCATCGTCTTGAACCACGACGCGTGCAGTAACCCCCCTTCCAATCTCCATCTGAACGCCAATCGGCGAATCCCAGGCAAGACGTCCCAGAGGAATGAAATCGGCAGTTGCCTCCCTGATCTGGCTCGCCTTCGACATGTCAAGGCCTTGGACGAAATTAGCATCCAACCAAACCGCCTCATTTCCTTTATAACCACGCGGCAGTGTCCCTGTGGCGGCGTCCCCATCTCCTCGAGAGGCCTCTCAAGAATAACCTCTGGCGCCAGAGCCTTTGTCGGCCAGTGTCGCTTGTTGAGGCGATCTGAGCCTTTGTCAGCTCCGCCAGCAGTCTTGGCCTTCTCAGTTTTAGATCGCTTTTGGCCCTAAGGCTCTTTAACAGGTACGTCAGTCTGCGATCTTTTTTGGACCCCACCGGCCTGACTTGAGCCCGCACCTATAGGTGCCGCCGCTGGCTGAGTAGGATTGTATGTCTCGTCAACAACGGAGGCATCCATAGTACGTGGTATCTTCCCCAGAACCTGTTTCAGAGTCGCCTGTCAAATTTTGGCGTTCTCATCAGTGAGCCTCTGTCTTTGAGCCCGGCGTTCATTAGCGTCCATACCTGTAAAAGAGTTCGTTAGAAATGGGTCTAGAGAAGGAACAAAACAATGCAGCTTACAAAGGGTTAAAAAAATAGGGAAAACTACAAGGTGGTCTTCTATTTGGGTCGCCTCCACACACAAGGCACTCAGAGGGAAAACATTTGCCTAAGTGGCAATCTCCTATCCAATCAGGGTCGCACTCCTCCGGGGAAATGGCGACTAAAGCATTCGCTCTACCCGGGCCCGCTATACCGGCCATGCACGCCAGGGGAAGAGCTACATCAAGAAGATCGACCGAAGCCACGTTTCTCAAAGAGGGCTCAACCCCATCATACTGTATAAGCGCCATGAGCCCTTTAACAAAGCGATGCTCAGTAACTAGGGGTTCGCCAATTGAAAGGGTGGACTTTCCCTTGCGCTTTGCGACCTTGGGAAACGGCCAACAAACTTTGGACTCCACTTTAATCACCCGTTCTTGCCATCTATGGATCTTATTTGGTAACAAGAACAGCGGGTGAGGCATCTTGGTCCTCAAAGATATCTGTCCTGGAAGGCCCGTCATGCAAAATAAGTGGAATTGACCCAGCAGAGTAAGGGTGGGCTCTATTTTCATCGTCTGACACATAACAATGAAGCCATAATCTGAATAACAGCCCCAATAGCAAAATCAGTAGGTAGAGCTCCAATCAGCTCGCAAATCTTGACAAAAAAAATGGATCAAAAGGGGGTCTGAGCCCCGCATAGAAATGATCGAAGTGAATGATCAGTGTATCGTCCGAACGACGGGCACAAATATAATCCTCGCGGTCTCCGGGTTTAAACTTATCCTCCTTCTTCGAATAGTCAAACAAAGAAAATATGTAGACCTTTGTGTCAATCTTGTACCGACGATGGATAAGTTCGTTAAGGTCATCGCTGTCGGGAAGCATCACCCACTCCTCCTCCAGAGCCTTCTCGTACGCGGCCAGAAGGGTAAACTCCCTTAACGCTTCCGGATTATTAGGTTTTGGGTTTTTTGCCTTCGCCTCCGCTTCACCAACAGTCATTGTTTTGGGGTCCCTTTTCTTTTTTGATTTCTTTGGGAGCTCCCAGACAGGCTTTCGAGGTAAGGGTGCATTCTCGTCCTCGCTTGACCCCATAAGCTCGTGAAGGGCGGTGTCCTCAATATATGCCTCGTCATGCACAGCAGCACCACTAGAGCTGGGTCGGTGGCCTAATCTTCAACATCAGACACTTCTCTTTCTCCGGCCTCACTAGTACTGGTCCCTTGAGTGCGGGCCATCTCTTTACGACCCTTTTTACGTCGCGGACCCGGATCCGGGAACATAACATTTAAACCAAAAGGGTCACCACCTACTTGAGCAGCGGCCTCTCCTCTGGTTATCTCATCAAGTAGATCGTCCCCGGTAGACACATCGGGGCTAGAAGGGTCATCCTCCTCTTCATCCAGTGCATAGTCGTATGCCTCCTGATCCCATTCGGAGTTTCCCTCTAAAGAATACTCTCCGTCGGACATCCTGCAGAAACAAGAGGAAAATGTGGAGCTTTCATACCTGGTATAATGGGGATTAAGCCAGGAAGGTGATCGCACCCATCTCGACACCTTCCCGTCCGTTTTTGTATGAGAATTGGAAAGAAATTGCAAGTAAAGTGGAAGTACAGATACGAATGAACACAGCAAGAGAGAGGTAGGGTTTCAAAGCATGCCTCACCCCTCTTCCTTTTTCAAGAAAAATCATACCCAAAACGAAAACACCAACTCAAAAATCCCCAACTTTTACCTCAAAAACATCTTAAGTCGAACGTATTTCCACACAGTGGAACGAATTTGCTAAAAAGGATCGAAATACTGGAAGCAAAAAAAAGAAAAAGGTTAAGGGAAGAAGAATTTACATGTTTCTGAGAAGAGGCTAAAACCGGCAGCATGAAGGACACGTCGGAATCCTCAAACTCGTGACTGGAATCTTCAAATCCTAGCCTGAAACCACAGACTTGCTTCAGCCACCACCAAATCTTCTCCAAAACCTTCACCGGAAAACCCTTGCACTCCCAGAAAATAAGCAAAGATATGAGAGGAAAAGTGGAGGAGAAATGGAAGAGCGAAAAGTGAGAAGGTTGGAAGGATAGGAGCCTTATATAGGCAGAGGAAATTTGATTGTGCGATCGAGGATCCAGCCATCCAACAGCCCAGGTTTGCGCGGCCTTTCTCGGTTTTCAAAATTCAAAACCGCCATCATTAAGGCATGATCATTAATTCCCACGTAATCAATGACTCGTCCGTTATCCGCCCACATAGTTGGGTAGTTACCAAAGCAACCTCAGTACCCACGCAATTACGGTTACCAAGAGAGCTGACGCTAGCCACGATCTGACGGTTAAGCTGCCCCACTAGCCCATGGACGGATAGATCACTTCACCAAGAACGAGGTCGCAAACAGGCCCCAAAGTTTCTTCGAGGCCGCTCGCTTTAAAAGCACGGTCCTAACCGAATAAGTCGCATTAGACGATGAGGTTGCAAATAGACTATAACCCTTGAGCTCACTTTACTCCACGCTTAACATTTCCACGAAAAATGCTCAAGGCATAGAGTAGGGGGCCATTGATGCGTACAAATTGTATCGCCACCTTTGAATCCCGGAAATAGCCTGTCTGGCCCACCGGACCAGATCAAGGCCCGCGACCACGGCGTCGGTGATTAAAACCAACCAAGTCGAGGTCGCTGCTGTCGAACCCCGCCCTAAGCGCTATTGGACCAGGGGGCTGAGCCGTGATCTTGGACTAAAGGCCCTTAAGAGGCCGCACAATACTTGATGAGAAGCAGCAGGGAGCAAGAGCAATACAAGACAACGAAGCCGGAGACCTGTGCGATCCTAAGAGGTCGCCACCGAGATATTCTACCCACTTGCAATCCGGATATTTAGTTTGCTTAGCTACTAAGTTTACTTAGTCACTAAGCTACCATGTAACATCTGTCTCTTACTTAGATCCTAAGCTTCCTCCTCCTATAAAAGGAAGGCTTGTGTAACCCAAAACAGATATATACATTCTAATAGAAAGCAGGCCAAAGCTCTGCAAAAACACCATCTCTCAAACATCTCCTCCTATCGCCGTAGCGCACCACCGGCTACCATCCATATAATCACCAACAGATAAGCCAGATATCCATCAATCATACACCGCTGAGCCTCCGTGATGATTTCCACCTCATCATTCTGGTTAAATAAGGGTCAATATATTTGGCCAAAATTAAGTTTTTTTAATTTAAATATTGAATAAATAAATTTTAATTGTTATACGGTAATTATTCATGCTAAATAAGTATAATAGTATTCTACTTTTATTCATAACTATATGGTTTTGTTATATCTTAGAATGATAAATTTGAATTTGAATTTGGATAACGATGAATAATGATCTTTATATATTTTGATATACAAATAAGCTTAAACTATAAATTGTAATAAATAATTCTAATTTCTTTATTATATATGAACTTCATTTTTTCTGATAAAATAAACATAAAAAACAAACTTAAATATCTACCACATTTATGTAACATGAATTTATTCAGGGATAAGAGGATATAAGGAGTAAGTGTAGATGTTATTAGACAAATATGACAATTAATAAAAGTTTGGCATTTAGGACAATCTAGTAAATGCTATTACAAATTTAACACCAATGATGAGTAATATAATTCAAGTCGTCTTCTTTCTCAAAACAAAACCCCCTAAATCACAGCTTATCAATTAATGCTAATAATTCATTTTTTATCAATCTTTTGTGAGAAGTAACTAAATTTGAAACCTAATTGATTCTACCCATTAAATCTATTTCAATCGGATTCTTTGGATGAAATCGTTCAATCATCGCCATTGGTATTTGGTTTGCAGAAGAACACACCATCATAAAGATCAGCACTGAACCTAACGTATAACTAACTACTCACGTATTTGTGGTTTTAATGCATTGTGTACCTAATATACATTCTATGCAAGGTTCAATAATGAATTTGAAATTTATTCTAAATAGTTCTCAGGGCGATATGCTAACTGTGTGTTTATGTGTATCTTCAATCATGAGATATCATAAATGAGCCTCCAATTAACTTATATTATAATTATTATGACATATCATGCTTATTTCCAACTTTAGTATATTTAAAATTTAATATTCATCCAATTTTAATGAAATAATTAAAGAAACTTTAAATTTATCTTACAAGGTACATATATTTATCTAATAAATCAAGGAAAATATTAAAAAGAAAACAAAAACAATCATAATTAAGAAATGAAACTTATAAAAATTATGATGTTAGATGGGGGATTTATAATACCTTAACGAACTTTAGAAAGTATGACGTAAGATGGGGTGATTTATAATATAGTAGCAATCAATAATGCTTTGTTAAATCATCTTACAATTATCTATGTATATATTATTTCTATAATAATCACACATTTATACCCTTCATATAAGTTAGATAATCATCAACGAATTCAACACCATTTTTATATTAATATTTATCATTATTATTAAATTTTCTTAAAAAAATCGAATTAACAGATATATGAAAAGAAATAAACCACATGAGAAAAAACGAATAAGAGGAATAGTACGGTTGTTGAGCAAAAACTTATCAGGAACTGAAAGTCACTCCTTTATATATGTCAGGAACCTACACAAAAGATAAAAACCTCAAATTTTGTTTTAAACTAGATATTTTGATTTTCCCACTACAAGGATCCATTTTATTGCCTTTAGGTTTCCCTGTGATTCTGATTGTGAATAAGTGTCTCGATTCTGGTCCTTTTACTTTTTCGTAAAATCTATTGGAAATCTGTATCTTTTGTTTACCTTCATAACCACCAGTCTCATGCTAAAAGATGATCCAACTGCTAAATTTCCAAAAGAATCCTCTGACCCCTCATCCAAGAACAAACCGTCAGTGAACATGGTTTATTCATCTCGATCTTGTTGATCTTTCATTGCCATGAAGTTGAGCTTTGATGTGTTCCTATTGAATGACATTGAATACAAGAGGAAAGGCATTTTAATGGCCTCCAAATGTACATCTGATATAAAGCATAAATCATCCATTGTTACCTGTTGCAACCCTTTACATCCCTCATGCCCACTTGCCTTGGAATCCTCACCCGAAGAAACCACATCATGCTGCAAGGCCATGTACATCGTGCTCTGCTTCTTCAACCCTGCGTCTATACTACAGGAAAGCCTCGTAAATAACAAGATCATCATCGAACATCTTAAGCCATTAGTAATGGAACGTTTATAATCGATTGCATTTCATTCGAATTACATGTACAAACTGGTAACGTCTCATTCCCTTTGACCATACAATTTGAAACCTCTCCATTTACCAATTGATCCCCAACTGATCTACCTTTAGTCATCAACACGGTCTTCTGAATTTCCAGCTCTTTGCTAGAAGACCTCAAACCCTTGTCATGGTCGCAAAATCGTTCTCCTGCTCCATCATTAACCCATTTCACATTAATTACCCTTCAGTCTTCATGAAATGATCCTTGATTATATCCCCTACTATATATACTCATGTCGAGGCTTAGCTCAAGTTTCCATAGCATTTACCATCATATTATGATGCTTATAGAGGCACCCATGCTCATGATGTCTTATACACCTGCAAAAATGACAAGGCCATTTTCATTGATAATCATTTTCCAAAACCCATAATCCTCATTCCCAATCCAGATACAAACCACATGAGCCTGGGAGGAAGGGGTTTTGGTCTCTTAAGCAAGAGATCTCAAGTTTGAATCCTTGTGGATTCAACAAACTTTCTTGGGAGAGGTCCTCACATTTGATTCCCAACGATACATAAGAGGATTAGTCTTAGACAATTTCCTGGGGATGCCTCATGAAATAAGAAAATCAACTTCAACCATCACACACACATTAGGAGGCCTTGTTAGTTCAATAGTAGATGAGTCAATTTGAAGAGGCCGGCCAACAAAAATGCAATTCGGCATAGAAAATCTTTATTAAACTTTGTAATTATACAATCTTTGTTAAACAAAGGGAGAGATAATTCAGTAGGTTCTATCCAAACGGGGCCAAAGACACCTCTCGATTAAGGCGAAAAGAATCAACCATCCATTTAGATAATTACATAGGATTTTTAGTGACATGCCAAAAACATCGATAGAAAACTTAGGTTTAATCAAGACACTCTTATTATCGTGAAATGCCATAAGACAAAAAGATTTTAACCCTAGACAAAGATAAAACTTATGCAAATGTTCAAGGTTCGGCCTATAGACCGAGAACCTAGCCATTAAAGAATTTTGAAAGGGATTTGCAATCTGTTGCATATATTCCTATGAGATTATGAATGCAAACTTATAGACTGACAGCAAACACTTCCCGTTAGGAATTTGTAGCCCTTATACTACTATCACGAAGGATTTTGTGTTCAGAGGACCATCTCCAACACGTCGTGAATCGGCCTTCAAGGAAACTCCAATATATAGCGCGAGGATTAGAAGGAAGCTATACACCAAACCGAAGGCATGCTTTGAAAAGAAATTCAAATCGCTGGCGAGCAATGCGTAAACAGAGAAAACTGTTAAATTACCATCAAAGGAACCTAAAATCGTCATGTTTATTATCAATTACTTGTATACTAAGATTATACAGTAAAACCTCTATAAATTAATATAGTTGGGACCGGAAGATTTTATTAATTTAGAGAGGTATTAATTTATCGATAAATTAATAATTATTAATTTATAGAGGGTTTTTTATATCAAACAAAATTAAATTTTAATTATATAAATTTAAATAGAATGAACTGTACTAATTTATGTATTATACTTAATTCAATGTATATTAGTTACAAATTCAATGTACTGTACATACAAGATTCAGTGTATATACATTAAAGAAGCACTCAACGCATCAAAGGCACTTAACAACTTTTTGATGCAGCTTGAAAGCACCACACTCGAACTTTTGGATGCAATAAGAAAGATTAGAGATGAGCTTCAAGCAGATTTAAAATTTAAGAAAAAACAGACAACAATAGAATCATATTTTACAAATTTGTAACATATATATTTTTGTGATTATGGAGAATTATTAATTTATGATATTATTGGGACTGTATATCTATACAAAAAATTTCTAAAAATTATTATCTTATTATCTTATCGAAATTGGTCATTTTTTGAACTCACCAAGTTTTAATTTATAAAAAATATTATTTTAGAGAGATTATTAATTTAAAGAGTATTAATTTATAGAGGTTTTACTAAAGTAGTATTATTATTGTCATTGTTATTGTTGCCATTTTGTTTTGTAGGATTGAGAGGTTTATTTCTAAGATTCTTCTTTAAGGATTTAATTGATTCCAACATTTTTTTTAGGATTGACGTGTTTTATTTTCTAATTAAATTTGGGGGTCTAAGGACATCACACTGAATCTACTATTGCCTTTAAAGGCACCACAGTTCATGTATATTTTTAAACCTTGCTGTGTTGTCCCAAAAAAATTTGGCATGGTGCACTTAGAGGCTCCTTTAAATTATTGAAATAAGTTTTTTTTTTTTTTGAAAGATGCAATCAGTTAATTTTTAAGTAATGGGAAATTAGGGATAATTACACAATCTGGAATATTTTTAAGAATGAGGACAAATTTACATTTTTTATAGGAGAAAGAACAATCGCATAATTTTTTATAATGAGAAGGTCAAACAAAGAATCTCAAAATCGAATCTCCCTCAATGAATCTCAAATCGATTAATTTAAAATTAATGAATCCCAAAAATCGGTGAATTTAACAATGAATTTTGAAAATTAGTGAATTTCGACAATGAATTAAGCAAAGAATTTAAACAATGAATTTTGATGATGAATAAATAGTTTTGTCTTTTATGCAAAAGTTTCAAAAGTCCGTCCTTCTACTCAATTGATGAAATATTTATGTCCTTCTCCCTCATTCCCCCTAATAATAATAATAATAATAATTAATTGGGGAAAAAGTTAAACAAGATAATTCAATTTTTTATAGGATTGACTAACTTTTATTTAGCGTGTGTTTTTTAAGGATAAATTGGGGAAAAATTAAGGGGAATGAGGAGAAGGACAAATATTTCATCAATCGAGTAGAAGGCGACGCTTTTTGAAACTTTTGCATAAAGCGACAAAACTATTTATTCATCATCGAAATTCACTTGTGTTCGAAATTCATCGCTTTAAATTCATCGCCGAAATTCATCGTCGAAATTCACTAATTTTCAAAATTCATTGTCGAGATTCATCGATTTTTTTCGGGATTCATCATCAAAATTCATCGTCGAAATTCATCGATTTCGATTCACTCGGAAGATTCACTCGATTTTCGGATTCACTGTTTGTCCTTCTCGCTATAAAATTAAGCGATTGTCCTTCTCCCTATAAAAATATGTAGTTGTCATATTCTTAAAAATATTCCAGATTGTGTCGCTATCCCTAATTTTCCAAAAAATTAAACAAGATAATTCTACTTTTTTATTTTTATATTTATTATGGATCGACTAACGTGTTTTTTTTTTTTTTTTTTTTTCCCCTTTGTAAACCCAGCGTGTGTTTTTAAGAATGGAAAATTAGGGATAAGACACAATCTAAAATATTATTAAGAACAAGGACAACTACATATTTTTATAGGAGAAGACAATGCGTAATTTTTATAAATGAAAAAGACAAACAAATGAATCCCAAAATCGGTGAATCTCCTAGTGAATCCCAAATCGGTGAATTTCGATAGTGAATTTTGACAAATGAATCCCGAAAATCGGTGAATCCCAAAATCGGTGAATCCCGACAATGAATTTTGAAAATTAGTGAATTTCGACAATGAATTTCGCAAATAATTTAAATAAATGAATTTCGAACACAAGTGAATTTCGATAGTGGATAAATAGTTTTGTCTTTATGCAAAAGTTTTAAAAGACTGTCCTTCTACTTAATTGATGAAATATTTTTGTCCTTCTCCCTCATTCCCCCATTTAAGAATTGCCGTTATTTATTTTCTAATTAAATTTATCGAAATAAATAAATTAATTAAGAAGAAACATTTTTTTTTTTTTTTTTTTTTTTGAGGGGAGAAGAAACACTTTTTAAGGGAAACAAACTCACACTTTTAATATAGTAGAGATAGAGATAGAGATATAGATAGATAGATATATTTTCAGAAAGGTAAATGAGAACATAATATTAAGAGAGATGAGAAAACTAAAAGTACAATCTCAGCTTTTAAAGATTATGAAAGTGCTTTGCCGATCAATATCCTTTCAGCTTTTGTCATTTACTTGCAACTCAATACAGCAGAGACCATAAAAATTCAAATGATACACAAGACTGGATAGATGCACAACTCAGACCACCCCACAGATCCAAAACCGGAAAACCCTATTCTTATATCATTCAACCATCACTCTTTTTTTTCATATATCAAATGCCACCAACCTTGCAACACATGACCCTTGTATGTTTCACTACAAGCCTGCAACAGAAAAATAATCATCTTATGAATTAATTCTAAAAATCGAATGAGAAAGAAACATGGAGCTATTCCACATATATGAATGTACCAGAGAGGTTGTGTTTATGAGACATAGCACAAATCAGATGCATGAATGCATTGCACTATTATCGTAAGAATATATACATCATGAGCAGAAATCCACCAGGAAAAATCTAAAGCAAGCACACGCATTAATTGAGAGAACTCATGATGCTTGGAACTTGGAAGAGGACTTATATTCAAGATCCAAATACACTGTGAGGGAAGTACATGTCTAAAGTTTAATTCTACATAACTAAGTCTCAAAAAACTAATATTCTGAAAAGGAGGGAGTATAATAAACTACAATCTCCCAAGTTGTTAGACATGCTTTCATAGTAGTGACAAATGACCAAAATACCCAAGATATATATAGCAAATGTTAAACAACAAAGTAAGCACCTATGCTCATGCAATGCTCATTTGGGATGGAAATCTTTACCATACAAAGAATAATTTTCAAAGAATCTTTACCATACAAAGAATACTCCAAATCTCCACGCCTCAATATTATTTGGATCGCATTAGTTCGTAGTGTCTTCAGAGAAATAGAAGTCCCATTCCAAAATTTCAGCAGTGGGTATCTAGCGAATGTGCTGCCAGTAACTCTCAACCAACAATTAATTATGAAACATGTTTGAACCAGAATGTATTTTTGGATTTGCGACTTTACAGATGGAGAGGGATGCATGCAGAGAGTGGAAATGGGAAAAAATGAAGTAGACACGATGAAAAGGGAAGCAGACGAAACCCGTTGTAGCCACTAAATCATTAGTTCTTATAATCTAGCTGAAACTGTGACATAATCTTTGATGTACATGGCTAATTGAAGCTTTCAAAATCACACATTTACCATTCTCTTTTGAATATAGATCGATATTTCCGCCATTTTCCTCAAACCCTCCTTCCATCATTTTCATGGTTCATTTCAAGAATCTGGAAAATTAATTAGTATATAAGCATTGAAAAAACCGCTTACCACCATTTTCTGCTCCAAATCCCCCAAATACCACCCAAGGCAAAAAAAAAATGGTGGGACGCGATTTTCTCCCATTTTTTCCACAAATGTGCACGATCTTAAGGTCCTCAAATCCCCTATTGGGGTTCCCCTTCCCAATTAGGGTTTAGTTTGGTTCCAAAAACACCTAAATCGCGAAAACGGGAGTGGTATTTGGGGAATGAAGTGAGAGTTGGGGAATTTGAGTGTCTCAAAAGTGGTATTTGGGGAAATGCCTCGACTGTCAAGGCGTCAACATATGTCTATTACTTAAGTATCATACAACTCTAAAAGAAAGGGGTAGTTAAACTGAACGAACTATGGAGAGGAGATCGATGCTTAATCTCGTGGTGTTAACTGTGCTGTGATGGCCAACCTTGTGAAGCTATAGTATGGAAGTTGGGAGTGGCGGTGGCCGGATATAATCAGCGTCGTCAGCAGCCTGCCTGGCACCGCCTTGTGTGACCTACTTGCCTGGGGGAGCTTTCCCTAAATACCACTTTTGAGAAGGGGAAATTCCACAGGTACCACTCTATTCCCCAAATACCACCTCCCATTTCGCGTTTTAGGTGTTTTTGGAACCAAACTAAAACCCTAATTGGGAAGGGGAACCCCAATAGGGGATTTGAGGTCCTTAAGATCGTGCACATTTGTGGAAAAAATGGAAGAAAATCGCGTTTCAAAATTGTTGAAATTGCACTTGGGTGGTATTTTGGGATTTTGCCACAGAAAATGGTGGTAGTCACAGAAAAAAGTCCTTGCCTGGCGGCCATTGGGATCTTCATTGACCTGGTTGCCTGGCGATGAGGACTTGCTGGCTTGATGATTAATAGGAAAAATTCTCAACGCGCGTGTAAGCCACGCAAGCCCCTCTTCTCACATTTTGGAGTGGCGTGACCTGCTGAGGGGCTCTTCGATCCCTTCTCCCTTTATTAAGTAGTTATATAGTATATTTTACGTGCAAGGCACGGCGTGCCCGTTCAAGCCGTAAACATAGAAATTGATTACATTTTTATAATCATAGAGATGATACAATTATGGATTTTATTAACCTAAAGCCATATAATTCAAAAGAAATATTAGTTTGGCTATCATAAGTTACAAAAGAAAATTTTACGAGGCCCACAATATTTTTCTAGAGGTAAAATACAAAATTTGCATCTTTTAACAGGGTCTATAAACTTATTTAGGTAAATGTAGATCAGTGAATAATCGTATACATCTATAAATAATTATATGCCTACAATATTTTTCTAGAGGTCAAACGGAAAATATCATAAATTTTAACAGCATTTTTGTGTGTGTGTGTGTATATATTTGATAAAGTTACTCTATGCAATTTATTATAATAAAGTTACCCTATCCCTCCTCCCACTATCCACCCCATTCTATTATACCTATAATCATTATCCACCTGCAAAAGTAAACAGCCAGCCCTACTCCTCTCCCCCCGCTCTTCCCTCTCCTTCCTTAATTCAATACATATATATCACATATCCATTATTTAAGATAACATTTTATTTTGGTATATATATTATATTATGTATACATAATATTCTTTAATCTATTAAAGGTGTAAACGTAGCAGTAGAAGATATTTTTACATTCATAAAAATGATATAGTCATGGATTTTTGCTAATACAATCCCTTTTGGTTCAAAACATACATCAGTTTAGTTACCATAAGTTACAAAAGATAGTGGAATACAATCATTGCAAGCACCTATAGTTATGTATATTACAACACCATCAAACTTTATCCATGATAAAAGATAATGGTGGTAATATACTATCTATATTTCCCCACTATAGCAAATTTTGGGTTATAAAAAGCATATATAGACTATAACCATGACTGCATTTTAATACATAAACATACACCAATTCTTAATCGTTCGATAATTGAATATTTATTAATAAAACAAATAAGGAATTCCATTTTAAATAGGTATTACGTGTACATCTATAGAGGTCTGGTCTTTGACAACCTATCTATTGAATCATATACGTTTTATTTTTTACAACAATACTATACTCGAAATCTTATATTTATTACACTATGGTTTAGGCTCATTATTCTACTCGAATGTAATAAATATGATTTGGAGTATACTTATGAGTACAAATTTAATAAATATGATTTCGAGTGTAACAAGTAATAGTATGACTCATAAAAAAAACAACAGTATCGCAATAGACAAAAAAAAACATATATATTCAAGTGAAGCTTTGCATTTTACCTATATATATATATATATATATTGCTAGAGTTACTTAACTTAACAAAGTAAAAAAAAATCACGTGGGCCGAAATATTTTTTTATAGGTAAAATGCAAAGTATTACATTTTTTAACGGGATCCATAAACTAAGTAGAATGTAAAGTATTATATTTTTTAACGGGATCCATAAACTCATTTAAGTAAATGTAGATCCACCAATATATATGTATCTACATCTTATATATATATTGCTATAGGTACGTAACTAAAGTTACTCTATTTAATAAATATGATTTCGAGTGTAACAAGTAATAGTATGACTCATAAAAAACAGTATCACAATAGACACCAAAAACACATATATTCATGTAAAGCTTTGCATTTTACCTATATATATTGCTAGAGTTACTCTACTTAACAAAGTAAAAAAAATTACGTGGGCCGAAATATTTTTCTATAGGTCAAATGCAAAGTATTACATTTTTTAATGGGATCCATAAACTAAGTAGAATGTAAAGTATTACATTTTTTAACGGGATCTATAAACTCATTTAAGTAAATGTAGATCTACCAATATATATGTATCTACATTTTACAAATATATTGATATAGGTATAAAGTTACTCTATTTAACAAAGTAAAATAAAATAAATCACCTGGGCCGAAATAATTTTCTATAGATAGAGTACAAAGTATTATATTCTTTAACGGGATCCATAAACTAAGTAGAATGTAAAGTATTACATTTTTTAACGGGATCCATAAACTCATTTAAGTAAATGTAGATCTACCAATATATATGTATCTACATTTTATATATATATATATATATATATATATATATATATATATATATATATATATATATATATATATATATATTTCTATAGGTATAAAATTACTCTATTTAACAAAGTAAAAATAAATAAATCACGTGGGCAAAAATATTTTTCTATAGGTAGAATGCAAAGTATTATTCCTCCGTCTCAAAATGTTTGGGACGTTTGATTTTAATGCATTTTTAAAAGTCTAATTAATCCTTCGAATTTCATCAAATGATCTAATACTTTTTACATTTATGTACTTTAAGTTTCACTTTATCATAACCCTAATAATATTACATCAATTAACGAAATTCCAATGATTAATTAGACTTTTCGTAAGCGGCTAAAAAAGGAAATGTCCCAAACATTTTGAGACGGAGGGAGTACATTTTTTAACGGGATCCATAAACTAAGCAGAATGCAAAGTATTATATTTTTTAACGGGATCCGTAAACTCATTTAAGTAAATGTACATCCACCAATATATATGTATCTATATTTACATATATTGCTAAAGATATTCTAATGTGTTAAGGAAAAAGAAAAGAAAAAAAAAACTAGGAGTTGACACGTGGCAAGTCATGAGCTTGCCACGTGTCAGCAAGATGGAACACCAAAGTTTTAGGCAAATGGGAGACGTGGAAGGCCAATATGCAAGTTTTTCTCATCTTATAGTATATAGATAACGGGATCCATTAACTCATTTAAGTAAATGTAGATCTAACAATATATGTGTATCTACATTTTATATATATATTGCTATAGGTATAAAATTACTCTATTTAACAAAGTAAAAATAAATAAATCACGTGGGCCGAAATATTTTTCTATAGGTAGAATGTAAAGTATTACATTTTTTAACGGGATCCATAAACTAAATAGAATGTAAAGTATTACATTTTTTAACGGGATCCGTAAACTCATTTAAGTAAATGTACATCCACCAATATATATGTATCTATATTTACATATATTGCTAAAGTTATTCTAATGTGTTAAGGAAAAAAATAAAATAAAAAAGCTAGGAGTTGACACGTGGCAAGCTCATGAACACCAAAGTTTTAGGCGAATGGGAGACGTGGAAGGCCAATATGCATGTTTTTCTCATCTTATAGTATATAGACTATCGCAAGGCCCCGAATTTATATATAGTCTTAGGGTAGCATTGTTTCTAGCAGCGTGGACGAACAACGTAAACCCTTGATAAGGTCCTCGGTATATAAATAGGCGGGTTCTATCGGCACACGCATAATTACTTTTGGCACCCATTTATTGAATATTTTTCTCAATAACAAAACGTCATCCCCACCGTTCCTTCTTTTTGAACACCAACGCCGTCTGTCTCGCTGAACAAAACGTCATCCACATCGGTGTTCTTCGGCCGAACACCAACGCCGACACCGACGGCGTTGGTGTTGAAGGAGAATACCAGCGACCGACGCCCTAAGTTATGCCACTTTTATAACGTGAACGCATCTTCATCGGTGTTTTCCTCAACACCCACGCCGTCGATTATCGCGGCGTGGGTGTTCGGCCGAGGAACACCAGTGGAGATGACGTTCGTCTTTTTGAAAATAGTGTGGTGCCGAAGTAATTTTTTATGATGCCGGAAGTAAATGGGTGCCAGAAGTAATTTGACATGTGCCAATAAAACCCACCTATAAATATTGCTTGAAATTGAACATCGAAACATAAGATATAAAAGACGGTTTGGTAAATATATTTTAGATATGACTCATCATGAGTAGACTTAACAATGGTTTGAAAGAAGCGTAAATATATTCTGAACAAGTAATTTAATCAGGATAACCCATTTAATGTAATACTAACTACAGTTAGTTGAAAAAGTAAATAAAAAACAATGAAAGCAATAGTGTTCAAACATAAAAGAGCACATAAAAGCAAAAAGTTTGTTGGTTGTTCGCAAGAAAATAGTGAACAACGGCGACGACGCAATTTTTGGTTCTCTATCCCCTTATCGACGACGACAACGGCGGTTGCAATGTGAAATGTAGTTAGGTTAGGGTTTTATAACATCTTATCAGATACGCAAGGAGAGGAAATCAGAATCAAGTCAAGCACAAACAAATTAAATTTTCATTTACATCTCTAATAAAAAATTACATTTCCAATACTAAAAACTCATTTACCAACAAAATATTTATTTCTTCAATAAAAAAAAGAGATTCTATCAGCACCCCAGTTTTTACTACCGGCACCATTTTACTCCGGCACCACAATTTATTATTTTTAGCACCTCAAGAATATTTTTATTATTTTATTACTCCACACACCACAAAAATAATGACAAAATTACTTCTACCAACACAATTTTTCAGAAAATTCAATCGAGTTCTTTAAATGTTACGTTATTATTGCTCCATGTCATCATATAATTATTAGTTGCTATGTCATCATTAAATTTTTAATAGTATGATATTGTGTTGTATTTATTGATATGACATCACTAAATTTTTAATAGTATGATGTATTGAATTTATTGAGACTATAACATCGTACATAATATTATTAATTGTGTTATTATATTGTGTCATCATAGACAATGAAATTATTTTGTCTTACATCATAAATGACTAATGTAACAAACATTGGGCTGAAATGTTGGGCTCAATGAACAGTAGGGGAAAAAAAAAAAAAAAATAGAAAAAAAAAGTGTCACCACCCTTATTTAGGACACATGGAAGGAAGGGGTTAAACCCTTCCTTGTTCTATGATAGGTAGATATAGATATATATATATATATATATATATATATATATATTAGATTAGATAAAGAGAGAAAACAATTCAATTTTATTTCAACAAAAGAAAAGAGTCTATACAAAATGGAAAGCCAAAAAAACACAGGAACAAAATTATTACAACTCAATGCCCTCCAAACTCCAAGCTAGCTAAATAAAGATCTCTTGCCTTCTTCACAACAATAGAAAGGAAAACATATAGCCACGGATGGTCCTCATTGCTGTTGGAAATCGAAACAGAACCGGAACCGCGTCCATACCCACACATTTATGGATCAAGGGCTGATCGGTTTGCCGACGGTGGCCCTCGGGATACCGACTGTAATGATTTAGCACATGTTAGTTAAATGATAGGCTTTATTTATTTTATAATTTAGTAAACAGCCATGTGGGATTTTTAAGTATTGTGTTTACCTAATTGAGCTTTGTAGTCTATAAATAGGCTAAGTTCTTTAAGTTGATGGATATTATGTAATCTTGAATCCTTCTTTCTCTTTTGAGAATGAAATTATCTTTGAGTTTAGATTAGCTTGTTTTATCAGTTTATTGTAGATCTTCTACATCATCTGGTATTCAGAGCAAGGTTTTTCCCTTGGGCTTTTCTGATTGCTAAATTGAGTTGGGAAGATAGCCGGATCCACCACGGCATTCGGGATTCAAAGATCCTTTGGGATGCTCCATCAAATTTCAGTCACGAGTCTGATACATTCTTCGCAGAATCATACCATTCTTTGGTTGGATTGAGACACCACTTGGAGTACGATTACCATCGGGTTGGGCAAGACTTTCTTTGAGTCTCTACGAATGGAATGTGCTACAAGTTCACTAATCAGCCTTGCAGCACAAGAGAGTCGATCAAACAACGGTTTAAGTCGGTTTTACCCCCTACAATGGTTCCACAAATATAGAAGTTTTGTGGGACTGGATTGATGATACTAGGGAATACTTCGAAGAGGCACAACCGCTGGAAAGGATTAAAGGTAAGCTGGTGTCTTATGCTCTTGAAGATGAGGCTGAATCATGGTGGCATCAATTAGAACACCATAGATTCTCGTGGTGGAGGATGAAGCACTTAATGGATGAACGGATCATACTCTCCAGGTGTTCGACAAAATGTTTCCCCCAAGTTTACGACAGGGAAAACATCAAAGATGTGTGTCAATATCCTAACGAGTTCTACTACTCCCCGACAATCACCGAGATTGAAGAAAAACGACCTGTTGCAGAAGTACTGAAGCAAACGATGATTGGTGGGCTTGCTCCCAACAACTGTTCGACAAAATGCAAATTAGAAGCTCAGAACAAAAGCCAATGTGAGAATGGTATACATGACTTATCTGATGGCATCTACCATACCACAACAGTTAATGATATTGAAGGAACAACATCAGCTAAAAATACTATGAAGCATATTCAAGAAAAAGAGGAGAAGAATGAAGATAGCAACGTTAAAAGTAGATCAGACGAAGGCTCTGCTGATGAGCAATCAAAGGAAAAGGTTATGGTGACACACACCGAGTGTTCGACGAAATTGTTCAACGATGATAAGAGGGAGAAAAACAACATTGATGTTCATTTTGATGTATGTTTATGTTCCAAATATGGAGAATCTGTACCAATCGTTGCCTTTATGGAAACATGTTGCCAGAACAACATCGGCAACATGAACACTTGCACCGGCTTGTTTTTCAGAACAAATCAACAGCTAAAGAATCCCTTGAAGATCAGAATTCTGAGAGTAATATTCAGACACTTGCTAGTGGAATATCGATCTCGATAAGCGGCGATACAAAAGCTTTGAAAGATGTTAAGCTGCAGTAAGTGTCAAGTGCCTTAAGGAAACCAACTTTACTACAATGTAATGTCACCTTTGAAGGTTTGTTTCGAGGTCCTTTACATGAATCTGACTTCATGAATGGTGAAATTGTAATCATGAATTTCGATCCCGGTGGCAAGAGGCAAAAGATGAACCGAATACAGATAATACACGAAGGCAGTCAAAGACCTTGTTCTTCGACTTTGATGTAGCAGCAGCATCACAGCCTTATGGACAGTTAAAAGCCGTTGAATTCAGGCCACGAAATAGCCGTTATGCCCATATATTGATTTCTTGTTCTCACGCGCTAATACCCGTGTTGCTAAGTAAATCAATGCATATGAATGTGAATATCAATAAATACAAATAATCGTTTAAAACTACCAGGATCAATTTATAAATGTTAAAAACCCGTAAGATAAGATAATTTCATATGGCTTTTTTCATTTACATTTGTTCATTTTGAGCAGCTTCTCAATAATTTTCTGATTATTTTTGTTCAATTTCCAGCAGACTTCCTCGGTTTCGCCTATCCAGGATTGGATATGCACACTTATATCATTTATCAACCTTTTGACAAATTATAAATTCACCCCAAACACGCATCCTAAGTATCCAATGCGCATCCAGGTCAATACGGACTCGCTTATGCATCATCGTATCTGAATTTCCGAACAAAGATTATTACCTGGCTGCATCTTACATCTGTTCTGAAGAACCGGTGAAGGAACTCAAGGATTTGATTATTGATTTATATATGCCGATTCCCTCGAGGTAGACAGTATCCTTCAAGAACTGTCAATGCATCAGCTTTAATTAACAAAACAGTTTGAAAAAGTGAATCACAATGAACTTAAGAGTTCGATTTAACACCTCGTTGTGGTCATGAAGTAAAATAGGAGTGTTCTTCATTGGTGAAAATCCAATAGTAGGGATTCCCTTTTGTCTCATGAACCGCGCATCAGTAGTCGAGGCCAAGATTTCGGGCTTAGCAAGTTTACCACCTGCTGCATGAACAGCTTCCTTAAAAACAGACCACCATGGATTGGAATCATCGGTTCGTGTCATCACCGGACGTCCTTTGTAGTCTCGTAATGGTCCTTTCTCTGTAATCTGTAAGCAATGTATCAGAATCTCGATTTTACAGAATTCTATCCAGCTATTCAAATGCATAACTACAAAGTATAAAAAGCAAAGGTGCTTACTTCAAATGTCATGTTTCTTGAAGCTGGGGCCCATTCCTCTGCAATTCTCTTCCTCATAGCATCCGGGTCAGCCGTTGGTGGCAGCCGCACATCGAATCCCGCCTCTGCCTCTGAAGGTTGCATGTTCATCACAAATCCCTTCAACAATCACATATACAACAGTCAATTCATCCAGCAATTTCAAAAAAGGAAAGTACAAAAAAAACCATGGTTCAATCCTTGAATCAAAAGACAAGTCAAGTCTATTTGGTAAGACTCTTTCATTCAAAAGTTGAATCTTGCAACTATTAATCTTGCAACAATCACCAAACGTCAAAAAGCTTACCGTAGGGGATGGAATTCCAGCCTTAAGAAACACAGGATTCACAGAAATAACCTCTGAATTTGCTGCAAAACCTGCTTTCACTATATCGAACTGAGTGTCCCGAAATTTGGTAATCAATTCAACACTCTTCATCAAATTCTCCATTGCAGTGTTTTCAAATAATCTGGACCCATGTCCAGGCATTCCCAATGCCTTTATCACCAAATTCCATGGCGTCCGGTCAGCATAAAACACTCTATACTCCTCCTCCGGTGACGCCTGCCCTTCATCCAACACAAACCCAACATTCAGCTTTTTGAATTGATCCGATTCTGCAAATTTCGACATCCCATCAAATCCTCCAATCTCTTCGTCCGGTACAAAAGAAACGTGAACAGAACGAAGAGGGCTAAATCCTTCATCTGTTATCAAAGACTTAATAGCTTCCAAGTATTGCATACCGATGCATTTATCATCCTGGGCACCACGAGCAATGATTTTTCCGTCCGATGAAAGGTGGGCAGAGAAGGGAGGATGAACCCATTTGGAAGGCTCGGCGGGAACAGAGTCAAGATGGGAATTGAGAAGAATAGAGGAGAGGGTAGGGTCGGACCCGGGCAAGGTCAGTAGAAGGAGGGGCTTGGCCGGGGCAAAGTAGAAAACTTCGTATTGGAGAGAGGGGATGGAGTTGGAGAAATTTGTGAGGAAGGTGATGGAAGAGGAGTAGTCAGGTTGAGGATGAGCTGTGTTGATCCGGAGATAGTTTTGGAAGCGAGTTATGGAGGACGCTGCCGGAGTTGCCTCGTCGGAGCTTTTGCAGGAAGGTAAGCTTAGTGGCACAGAGAGAAGCAAAAGGAATAGCAGGCGGCAATAGTGGTGGCGGAAATGCCGACGACGGTGGTCAGGTGACATGATTGACTTAAGACTGTGAAAACATCAGGCGCGCCGTTAAAAGAGCGACAAAAAATAAGGCTATCTCCAGTCATAAACTTTTAAAAGATTTATGATCATCTTGCACGCCATCGATTATAAACCTTTCGCTTTATAAATCTTTTATCTACTATCATAAACCTTTTATTTCGCTTGCATCATCGCTTCATAATCATTTTACAAAAGCCGCCAGAACCTTTATAAAACTCTTCACACAATAAGAAAACTTTATAAAAGCTTTAGAAACTTTTGCAAAAGGCTTGTAAATTTACAAACCTATCTAAAACTATCAAAAAACTCACAAATTCATGGTAAAACCTTTTAAAAAGATTTAGAACCTTTGTCTCTATCATTGGAGATAGTCTAAAACAAATAAGAATAATAGATCGGTCATGGGGAAATACATCTCGTAGTTATTAGGTGCACCCGCCACATACGTAATGTATTCATATGGTGAATTGTATATATTTTATATTTTAGTAAGATTTGTTTACCTGTTAATTTGGTATATGAGGATATACCACAAAATAACTTCCCCTCCTATAGAGTGTATTTTGAGCTGAAATGACGCGTGAAACGATTAGAACTACACTGTTTAAATACATAATGAAACTGTATGGTTCATACTGAATCACACGGTATCTCCACACATGTAGAGACACGATACAAGTATTTCCCTCGGTAATGACCCGAGATTGCTGTAAAATTTTCTTGAGTCATCGAGTCTCGTGAAGTGTTGTACAATCATAAACACGGATGCTGAAACATAAAAATACTCGGCTTAATAGAATCTCAATACATATATATCTAAGAAAAAGGATAGAGTTCCCCAAATATTGCACAAAATCATCCCCTGAATCATGCTTGTGTGGACCAGATTTTTTGTGTTTGCTTTTGTTTTTTTATTAATTTCAAAACATGTGATGTAAAATGAGTCGGTGGACAAATTTTGTGGACTTTCTCGGTGCCGGAATCATCATTCTATATCTAATACATAATTAAAGCATTATTATGCTTACAACCATTCATCATCAATACTACTACAGTATTTAGGTTCTATACTTCAATGCAAGTAATACAACATTTGTTATTATACTACAAGATACAAAACAACAATGCTACCTCACTACACCATCATTTACTAGAATTTATGGACATCCAACGCTTCTCTATTGATGACTCTAAGCTAATGAAAAGATGAGATAATCATAAAGATGTCTTGATTCCAAGAGAAATCTAAAGAAATGAGAGAGGTAGGGGCAAGGGTCAATTTCATCTCTAATTAATCTCATGTTGTTATTAAAGTCAATCAATTGAAAAATGTTAGAGGGAGGGGTGAGCTTTGAAGTTTAGTAAGGAAACATTGCATCAAATGAAACTAATACATGTGATTAGGACCTGAGTAAAGCTTCATGTATTTTTTTCACAAAAAGAGGTGCACAAGTGTATACCACAAATACACTTTTTTTTCCACCAAAGACGAAAATTTTATTACCACCGAAAGATAATTTACAACAAAAACTAGCCAAAGCTAGATTAGAGATGCGACCAAACATCGCACTACAAGTCTACAACACGGCCTAATGCCGCACTACAATGCGGTCAAAAGCCGCACTACATACCGGCCTAACACCGGACAAAACAATCCACACAAACCAGAATTACAACAAAACGGAATCAAGCAATAGATTGGGAAGATTGTGCTGAACAAAAGAGAAAAAATTCTCTAAAAGAAAGGGCGTTCAAACATATGGATCCCCATGGGCAATCTATTACTGAACACACATATAAAACAAACTTAAAAGCTAAAACATACTAATACAACGATTTTTTTATTTTATAATTATTCTTCTTCCATATACCACCGTCGGAAAATTTTCACTCCACCCACGTGCTGCCGCAAGTCATCGTCGAATTGAAAAGAGCCCTTAAGTAAAGCTTTCCTTTCCAACCGACTAAAAACAAACGGAAAGCGACGAAGGTTAAACAGACATGGCAACCTAGCCGCCGGAGACACCTACCAGAGAAACTGACGATTCACTTCAGAACCATACAGGACGACCACAAATCTAGCCACCACCACCGCATACAAACCAAGCTTGCAGAGAAGGGTTGCGGGAAAGGCTAAACCTCCTGATGGGTTGGAGTTGAAACCCTCGATTTGCTCCAATAATTGGAAGAAGGGATAGATCAAGAGAAAATAGATCTCATCCGTAGGATGTCAGCCGCACCAACCTTGAGAGCTCTAGATCCTCGCCGGAATAGCCGACTTTAGCCATTAGAGCCCCAACAAAAGCACCAAATCCTTGCCAGAAAATCCCCAGCAAAAGCTCTAGATCCTCGCCGGAAAAATCGTCTCCGGCAAAAAGAGGGGTGCAGAAAGAACGCCAGGCAGGAGAGAACAAAATATACACATTTATCTACAAGAGAAGGAAAAGAAAGTAGATTAAAACATTAGAATTGGGCGCCGGCAGCCAAGAGCCGCCAGCGGTGGTTAGAGGAGCACGAAAGGAGTAACCGAGGCTGGGAGGGTTTTTGGTGCGAGAGAGAGGAGAGAGAGAAAAACCCAGGTATTGGTATACCACATACACACTATTCTAACAACATATTTATAACAAGTAAAATTATGAAACTCATAGATCTATCATTACTTCACAAGAAAGGAAAACAGTCATATAATAATCAAATGCTTTTTTTCCACTTTACATTTTTATGCATTACCCCTTTTTTTTAGGTTGCTGAGTACCTCACCATGTTTAATAGAGCCCAATATGAAAAGTCTGACATGTTTAGTAGAGCCCAACGTGGAGAGTCTATCATGCTTAGTAGAGCCCAATGTGAAGAATGCAACTTTCTTTGTTTAGACAAACCGAAATGTCCAATGTTTTTTCCCATTGACAGGGACAATTGGCCCAACATAATGTTCAATATTCTTATCCGTGAACAATGACTGATGTTGGGGACCCACGTGGATTCATTGTCTTTTCATTTCATTATTACTACATAACCTTGAACCATGCTTCTTTCTTTATTTCTTTCTTCCTTCATGATCTAATAACCATATTCATTTCATTCTTTAATGATTACAAAGGCACGTACATACCAAGAAACATCATATAAGAACATTTTGCCGACTTTTCATACATAGACAACTTTTTTTCTTTTCATTTACTCATTCATTCATTTTTTTTTTGTCTTAGCACATGATTTCAAACCATTTAAAATAAGATTATTAACATACCAACAATTTAACAAATACAAGATATCAATTCACCAACATTATCATCTTTTGTGCTTATTAAAGCTTCTAAGTTGTTACGTACATGCATATTACATTCTTGTTCACTTAACACACAAAATCAGCATATAGTCATGATCTCTAACGTATTAAAAAACACAACCACATAACAATATTACATTTTCTAAGATTACTACAACATACGGATCATTGTGATTTATAAGACAAAACTCAACGAATTAGGCATTTTAAGGCAATTTTCACGAAGTTAACATCAAGGATCGTATAGGCATGATATGTAATGAGTAAAATCGGAAGTATAAGACCACAATTTCAGCATCATAACAAGATTGCAAACATTATTCACATATAACCCTGGAATCATGTTTTCTAACAATATACATTATGGAAAAATACACAGATAATGTATACAAACTTAGAATTGAACCATTTCAGTTCCGAATGCTTAAAAACTTACTTTAGAGACACATAAAGCATAAATATGGCCCGGAGTCTATGGAAACTACTAGGCGTGTGCCAATACTGAGCCATTTTTTGCTACAACAAATTATCTTACCATCACAACATGTATATATATATATATATATACAAAGCCATTTTTATTTTTATTTGTTTATTTAAGGATTCAAGAACAAAACAATAATTCTCAAAGAATACAAGGGGATGAAAACTTAAAATTATAAGCACATACTTACAACGCCTTGAATGACAGAAGAATGTGAGTTAACTGAACTTTATTAGCATGAAATTGGTATTGAGCGGGAAATGAGAGAAATGTATGAAATTGTTAGCAAAAGAGAATTATGAAAAAGTGGAGGCTTGGGCTCGTTTTATGGTTTCCGACATGAAGGGGTGTCAGAGAACTGAACAACAAGTCAACAACTGCGGGAAGTTGCTGGAAATGAAGGGAGGTGAATTTTTAATTCAAACCCCAAGGGGGCATCGCTGGATCTCAATTGCATCGCTGGTAGGCGTGAGTTTTTTCTTCTTCTTTGGAATCACATCGATGATGTAATAAGGAACCAATAAGATTCAGGGTGCGAAATCAAACACATGGTATTTCAAGTGAACTGTCGAGTCAACAGCTTGGCACACGGTTCGTCCGATTTATGAACCGTCGGTTCCGCGATGCATCCACGGTTCATCACAAATCGTCACGGTTCAACTAATATTCTATTTTTGTTTACAAACCCACATACCCAACACTACCATACGATACCCTACCCCACATTATCCTACCATCATACCCCACCTACCACATCCACCGACTCTACCCAACCTTACCTTACCACCCACTCTACCTGACCCCACACATCTTACCGTACCTAACTTGGCCCTGCCTACCATACCCTACTCTACCTCCCCTCACTTACCCCTACCCCATATTACCATACCACCCTACTCTATCACATCTCACCCCACCTCTTCCCACCCACCCTACCTTATTCTACCCCAACCCACTACTATACATTAGCCCACCCTACCCATCACCCACCGTATTATCCAGCTCCACATACCCCACATTTTCTCACCATCCCAACCTATTTATCCACTTACTTACATAACCCTTCACACCATACCCTACCTTACATACTGCCCCAATCTACCCCGCATTATTGTACCCTACCATGTCAATGCATCCACCATACTATAAGCAACCTTATCGCACCACACACTTTACCTTACCTAACCTAACCCCACCTTACCCCTACCTACCCCACCACATACTATTCCATACCCTACCTAATATATGCTGCCACCCTACTTTACCCACCCACCCTACTACCTCATTGCCTCACCCACCTTACCCCACCCCGCATCACTTTTACCCACTACTCACGTGTTTTGTTGATTTTAATTCTATTTCATCTCATTCCATATACTTTCGGAGGTAATGAAAAATGGACATTTTTCAATCTAATGAATTTCGTTTCATTGCATTACCTTATAATAATACCAAACATTGGAATAGAATACAAATCATTTCGAATCATTTCCCATTCCATTTCCCTAGCGCCTCAGCCCATAAGGTCAGGTTCAATCCCCTCCCCAATAAATTAAGCGCCTTTAGCCAAATCATTTCGCCCAAGTGAAAAAAAAAAAAAAAAAAAAAAAAAAAAAAGAATACAATTCATTTCATTCATTTTTATTCTCAAATAAACAAATATTAAAATAATCAAAATATAAGAAAGACTAAAGATCGATCCTCTTAACAAGCATTGTATTATACAGTTTTACATAATTACGCGGCTTTTTCCTTCTAATTTACAGAATCTCTATCCAAGATAAAATGCATCAGATTGTATATTTTACATAATTCGACAGATATAAAGAAAAATTTACAGAATCTATATAAATACGATGTATGTAAAATAAATTTACAAAATCTGTATTAAAGAGTGAAAATAGAGTTTCTGCTTTACGGTATCTACCCAAGTGCTCGTCCTTATTTTGTTTTTTATTTTGTTATTCCCAATATTCTATAAGAAGGCTGTTAATACAGTGTTTTTCTATCAGAGGACTTCACTAGAGGAATCTATACTACGCTACAGATCTGATCACGATTCACGAGGTGGAATACACATCACTCCGTGTGTGGAAATTGTATGGTCCAGAATCTTTGCCACGTAGATTCCCTCTCTAAGGAAATCAGATGATGATGAATTTTCCGTTAATACAATTCAAAGAGTCAACAATAGTCCTAAATAAAGGAAATTATTTTAAAAGCACAAGTGCGATGATTCCTATGATTACGATTTTCCGTTAATAAGGGCTGCTTTTAGATGAAGAGAATTCAAAGAGTCAACAATAGTCCTAAATAAAAAAAAAAAATATAATAAAAAAGTCAACAAGTCTTATTTCTACACCAATTTCTTCTTCAATTTCAGCCAAAAATATCGTCTAGCTAGTTTTCCTCGAAAAGAACGGAGAAGAAGCCGGACCTTGCGACAAAACTAAGATAAAATGGCGAAGTCCACTTTTGGAGCTTGCTTTTTCAATATTTTGGTAATTTTGCTTCCTTTAGCAAATGCTTTATGGTTGGAGTTGCCAAGTTCAGGAACCAAATGTGTATCCGAGGATTTACATACTAACGTAGTTGTATTAACGGATTACTTCATCATCGGCACCGATGAGGGCTTTACTGCAGCTAACGTTGTTCCCACTATGTCAATCAGAGTAAAGCACCTTCTCAATTCTTACTTTCATTACTTTTTGTTTTCTTCCATTTTTTGGTCTGCTTTGTTTTGAAAAAAAATGAAAATTAGGGTAAATTCTGGTTTGCTTAATTAAAAAGGATCCCCATGCCTTAATGGATTCTGTTAATTGTTGATCCTGTTTATTTTTTTGTTAGTCCTTTTGTATGTGAATCAATTGTCATGTTTCTTATCTGAATGATTTCGTTTTCCCCCTCCCCCCCTTTTGTCCTTCTTATTCTGGTTGTTTCAGACTGTCAGTGAATGCATTTTTTGAGTGTGGTAAGATTGGGAATACATCCCTGTTTTAATGAGGGGTATGAAGAAGGATCAAAATGAATCTGTCACGCCTTTTCACATGCGTAGGATCAAAGCATGTGTGCAAATTTGTTACTGACAATTACAGTTTGAATAATCCTCGTGTATATGTGTCTTGCTGTGGTTTTAAAGATGGGTAAGAAGATGCATTGGGCTAAAGATCTTTTCTTTTCTTTTGATTCTTGGAGGAATGTTGTTGATCTCCATTTCCAATTCAGATGGAGTGGTATGCCATTAAATTACTGGCAACCCACAGAGTCTTGAGCATTGTTTTTGAACTTGATCTTCCCTGAATTCTAGCTGATTGCTTTATTCATAAAAAGAACTCGGGTTTCCTCACAATGAGGTCTATGGTTTTAATCTTTAATCTAATGACAGCAGAGGGTCTTCCTTTAACAAGCTCTCCCTACTACTAGCAGTCAATCGTAAGTTTTAAAATTCAAGGGTTTGAATTTTGACAAATCCAAATGCCCTGCGTCATTGCAATATACTTGCTCCCCCCTCCTCCTGTGTACTCGACAACAAATGGGACAACATAAAATTGGCATCACATCTTGACATGTGCAGTTTTTGGAGTTTCAGACATCAGTTCGAGTCTTTCATTAAAACATACAGGTGAAATAGGTTCCAGTAGTGAGTTTTTCTCCTCTGATGTGATGGAGCCATGGAGGATCCTTTGAACCGTGTTAGTTGATGGAAGCACTTACTCCGGCACTAGAAAATGGCCAAAGATTGTAACGACCTCTTTCACCATTTCGTAGAATTATGGTTTGTTGATTTTGAGGAACTTCCAAGTTTAAGATGGAATGAGTTCAAGGACCGCCACTGTTTAATCTTTTGAATTACAACAGGCTAAATAACTAGAATACTACCAACGCTGTTTTAAGCATCAAAAGATGGAATAATACGAGGAACATAATGAGCCATTTAGCTCCTAATCTTGGAGGGTTTGTTTCCATCATAAGGATTTTAGGATGATCTGGATTTCTTCAAGATGTTAGGATTTGATCCTAACTAGGGTTTTTAGAGCATAAATTTACGGAGAGGAGAGGAATTTGGGGGGAGAAGGGAAGAAGAACGCAGAATAAAAAGAGAGGTTAGACAGAGAAAGAAAATAGACTTTATTGATGACAATTTCAGTACATATTACATCATTACTTCTAGTATTTATTCTACTCCTTAGCTAAACTATGTTAGTTCACTAAGTCAGCTCGATTCGAAACTTCGAAGGTTCAGGTTCCTGACACACCATCATACATATTTTGTGCTTGAGGGCGAAGAGCATTTTGGAATTTGAGGGGGTCATGTTATATAATTTGGATGTAATGTTCTGCTTAATTTTGAGATTTGGTAGTTAGGAAAATGAGACAGAATATTACAATTTCTACTTAGATCTGGAAAATATAGAATCTAATACTACTACTTCTGTTGCAACAAACACAGATTCTCTATTCAACTTATTTGTTGTAGAGATTCTGATGTATTTCACTATGCATATAGTTTCTGTAAGGTAGAAAAACGAGGTGTTTTAATGTGTGAAATAGACAATCTGCTAAAAAAAGCTGATGCAAATACTAACAGAACACTTCACTGCACCAATTTTCAGATTATGTAAACATATTTCGGTTCCTAATAAACCGGGAATTATGTTAGAGTGAACTACGTCTTCACAGTTTGTTGTTATTTTAAGTTATTTTGTAATTTAAATCTTACAGTTTATGCCCTTCAAATATACCTGGCAGGTAACATCACCGTTTGGAAACAACCTCCACCACGCAGAAAATGTCACTCACGGTCAATTTGCTTTTACTGCACCCGAGGCTGGTAATTACTTGGCCTGCTTCTGGATGGCTTCTGGTACTGAAGCGGGTAAACCTGCAACAGTTGGCATTGACTGGAAGACGGGCTTTGCTACCAAGGACTGGGACTCAGTTGCCAAAAAGGAGAAGATTGAAGTAAGTGTATCTCCATTATTGCAATGTTATCCTTCTACCATATCTTCTCTCTCTTTATCTCACTGCTCATTTTACTGAATTTTACGCGTATGTATATACGTAATGTAGGGTGTTGAACTAGAGTTGAGGAAACTTGAAGGAGCAGTAGAATCCATACGTGAAAACTTGTCTTACCTAAAGATCAGGTATTTATAGCGCTCTTTAAACTTTGATTTGTGAATGGACGTGTGTTTGTTTGTGCTGGAAATTCTGATGCGTTGCTCTTTGAGATCAATGGATGCAACATAGGAACAAATTATTTGATTTACACTAAGCATTCCTGAGGTGCTTTCCTTGTACATATAACAGTATAGCTAGGAAACGAATTTAAAGTGCTAAAGAGGGGATGTGAAAACTGTTATTAACCATTTATGCAAGGTAACTTTTCAGTTTTCAATGGCAGTCTAGTGTCGAAAAAGAATGGTCAAGTGATGCAAGTTCTGAAAATTGAAAGCTATATAAAGTTGTTATCTGGAAGTCTCTGGTTTGTATGACATTGCTACAAAAGAGTATACGTTGCAGTCAGTTGGGACGTTAGCATTTGTTTGGTCTCTGTGAATACTTTCTATACATGAAGAGTCTCAATGCAGCGTTAAAAGCTGTTGTCATGTGGCCAGAGGTAACATGTTCAAGCCATACGATAAGACTACCTAACTTTAGGTCGGGTTGGGATCCTCTGTCAAAATACTCTGGCCAATTTTCCTGTCTAAAACAAAACGGTATTCCCTTACATTTTTATGATGTTTAATTTATTTTTTTTTTTTTGTCTTTTTTTGTTCCGTCTGTTTCATGTCTCCTCCCTCTCCCAAATGTCTTACAACTTGTGTAATTGTCTTCCCAAACTAATTTCCCTGTCAACCCTTAAGCTTTGGTATTAAAAAAGTATTTCCATCGGCCTCAATTTTGTTGTTTGTCGTTGTTGTTTCTGTGAATGAGGAGAATGGTGAGATCAATTTTAATAACCCAAAATGATGAATAATCTCAGCCTACAGATTCTTATTACAAACCTGCAATTTGAATGACAGATCCAATTATTCATTCTATTTGATCATTTTTCGATATGGGTTGTCAACCAGTTTGCAATAAGTTCAGCATTTGGTTAAATGTATGCCTTTAATATTTTTTTTAAGGGTTTGTATACCTTTAAATTCTAAGAGCTTATTTTGTGTTGTCAAAAATGTGCATTTCTAAATTATAGTTATTTGCATTTGCTCAATCCTCCCATAAAGTTTTGCAGACAAAGAATAAGAGAGAAGAAGAAAAATGTGTAGGAGAAGGTAGGGGAAAGGTTTGTCACGCGGGTGCCGGCGAATAGATTGAAGGGAAAAAGAAAAAGAAAAACTAAATATTATCATATTAATGTAAAACGGTACCGTTTTGTTTTAGACTTGAAACTTGGCTAGAGTATTTTGACAGAGGATCCCAACCCCTTTTTAGGTCTAAGTGTCAACATAAGTTGGTTTAGTTGATTAGAACGAGTCGCTTCCTCTATAAGGACGTGAGTTCGATTTTTTACTGCGCCTATGGTTGTGGGGGACTATGTTGATTGGTAATCTGCAAGTACCCCTGTAAGCGTTCAAAGCCAGGAGCCTGGAGTCTTGCCCTATGACTCAGCCGTCCCTTGAACAAAGACAGAGATGTGTCTATGCACCGAAATGTCCCATTTTTGTAGGGATGCTATCATTTCTCTCGTGTAAGAAAAGTATCATTTTAACCATTGTTGTGTTCCATCTTCATCTTCATCTTCATCATGCAGGGAAGCAGAGATGAGAGGTGTGAGCGAGAAAACAAATGCAAGAGTGGCATGGTTCAGTATGATGTCCCTCGGTGTTTGTATCGCGGTTTCACTTGTTCAAGTATGGCATTTGAAGCGGTTTTTCCAAAAGAAAAAGCTTATATAGTTTCTTTTCTTTTCCTTTCCTTTTTTTTGGTTCATATCTTATTTGGGCAATGTGAAGTATTAACTTATAATACAAAAATACAATCATGGATCTATCTAAAAAACCAAAGTTTTTTGTCTTCTTTTTCCCCTAGTATTTTGACAGTGTTCTTGATTCGGTGATGTATTTTAATTTTGGAATATTATACATATAGAAATAGATACATTGATAACGAATATTACATAGCAGTTCTGATGATTTAATTATTAATCAAAATTTCTTGCTGTTTTTTCCCCTCTAAACAATAATTCAAAATGAATTGCTGGGTCAATCTTGCCTTTTGGTATTTGAAAAATATTGATGAAGATATCAAAATGCACCGACTCAAAGATTCAGAAAGCCGCATTGAATAAGATTAAACACAATAAATATGGAATTTGATTTTTTTATTTATCTGTCATTGTATATTTTCAATGCATCATTTATTACTTTCTTTTCCCTTTACCAATAAAACATTTATATCTCCAATAAAAAAAATACATTTTCAATACTAAAAACACATTTACCAACAAAGTATTTACATCTCCAATAAAAAAAATACATTTCCAACACTATATTTGAGACATATTAACTATTTTTCTTAATTTGTGTGAATCTTTTCTCTACGACGTATATATATAAAAACGGAGGGAGTATTATTCTTCAATTCAGATGCAGGGACTTTCTAATATGAAATTATCATTTGTTCAATCATATTTTACAATAAATGGGAACTGAACAATTAATAAACCAAATGTTAAACTCTCAAAATCAATTGTGAACACATCCTCCATAGAACAAAATATATATAGCCATAATCGATTACTCGCTCAATGCAGCTGCAATTTTCTTCTGGACAAGCTCAACTCCAAGACGTGGAGATAATCGTGGAAGTATCTGCTGTTTATGGAGACAAAGGCAAATATTAGCTCTTTCAAACAAACATACAAATTACAGTACACATCAGCTTAAACAAAGGTAATGTGAATAGCAATACTGTGAAGGATTCCTTCCACCTAGACATCTAAAAAGGGATAACAGCATGTAGTTCATTAGTGCAGCGGTATGCCGTAAGGAATCTAGCTTTCCTGCAAGTTTGCACAGCTAAAAAAAACTACCCCAGTCAAAAGGAATGAATGGTGGATGATAGCCATGTCAGGGCAAGCATATAAAACAGGGCACATGATGCATGGAAGCATCTCATCTATACAAGGTCCAAGGAAGGTTTGGGCTATTTAGGCCTATTGTACGAAGACTTGCTTCATACTGCTATAAGAAATTGTTTTCACAACCATAGTTGTCAAACCGTTTGCTTAGGCAATAGGCACGCCTAAGCAAGAGTCGAGATATTAGTGTCTAGAAGGTAGGCAAGGTTCGCCTTGGCAAGATGCTATTACACAAACGGGGATATGTGTGTGCACGTGATAAAACTTTTGATAACTTAGCACTCCCGTCTGAGTCGATGCATGTATGGCTAGTTTAATTGATATCTTTGACAAGAATTCAACTTTTTATGCACTTTTAGCACGGCAAGGCGAGCCTAGACAACACTTGGGCGACCTTTACATTCACGACTCGAACCCATGTCCTCTAATCACAGAAGGATAATTCTTACAGCTGCAAACTCCCCTTACATTTCAAGACAAGTATGCTGTCATAAATATTAACAAGACATCCTATATTTTCCTCTTCTTTTGAGTCCGAAATATTGGCCTTTTCACAGAGTTCTCCTAGTATTTAGTTTAGAAATTAAACTTATCATGCTAAATTTTCTTGCCCAGTTTATCAGACTTCATTTCCTAGATCCTCTTATTCATACAACATTAAAACATGGGATGTGATGGTTCCTGTTTCCTGGTTCCTGGTTCCTGGTTCCGACATTACCTCAACAGATCGACAACTGGAAGCAACACAGTCAAGAACCAATTTTTTTCCCTTTGATTTACTCTAGGATTAGTGGCTCGAAAATGATACTGTCAGTCCGAATTGAAGTTGTAAAAATGAAAGCCCAAAACAGAAAATGGCGTAAATTTGATCTTAAATACTTTTATATAAGAACTAACCTCGGTGCCATCAGAATTAACTCGAGCTAATACAGGTATCTCATACTGGTAAGCCTTCTCCCACTCTGGATTACTGGTAATATCCCTTATCTTCAAACCGCCCAAATTAATAAAACAAGAACCAAACAGATTGTTAACGGGCAATCAATTTCGAACATTCACAAAAGTCTGTGTCTTTGGTGGATAAATCGAAAAGGAAGTGGTAAAACCCAGAAGGAAAATACCTGTAATTCAACATCATGAAGGGAATTGGAAAGGGGCCCAGAAAGAGTGAAAGCAGCATGTAGCTTTTCTTTGAGGCCATCGCACAAACAGCAACCGGGCTTTGAGTAAAGAACGAGTTTTCTTGCATTTAGGGAGGAAGATGAACAGTGCAAAGAAGAAAAAGAGAAGGTGCCGAGCCTCAACTTTGGCGTCAGCCGCAAGGCTGCTATTGAGGCTGTAGAGAAAGACATATGGCAATGGCAGCGCTCTTACAAGATAGACGCGATATACTTTTCCTCCCCAACGTTCAGTACTAAATCCCCCAGGACTGAGGGAGATGTATAATTTACCTTACCTAAACTATATTTTATGTTCCATAAAAATAAATATTTCCTTTTAAAATAATCCATATTTTTGTTATAAAAATAAGAGATTGATTATTTCTAAATAATTTAAAATAAACCATATTTTTGTTATAAAAATAATAGATTGATGATTTCTATTCATACTGATTGATTTTTTTTTATATTACGATTTTTTTTATTCAATGACTCATCTTCTAGTAATGGTAATGGTAGTTCGTCTTTTCGAATAGTCTTTTCTTTTCTTTTTTTTTTTTTTTAGGTTTTTTCCCAAGATAAGAGGAAAAGTGACATAAGGCTACTAAGGCTCCAAGACACCATGAGGTCTTAGTTATCGTGTGTTCTATGTTTTTTCGGATTCTCGGAGTTCAATCAGTCCGCCTAGGCGAGGTAGGGTTACGCCTAAACGAAATAGGGTTGTGTTAGAGTTTTGGTTGTTTCGTTGTAGTGGTTTGCGTTCTCGAGTCTAGATGATTGGGCAAGCCGCCTCGGCAGCAGCCTCTCCCATCTCGGCGGCAACTTTGATGTCCAACGGGATGATCTGACATCGTCGTTTCTATTTTCACGGATCATAGATCATAGTGCTATGTTTGATTCGGTTCTAGAAGCAGGTTCGAATCCAGAGTCGTCTGTTAAAGGTAAAAATCAAGTCTTTAAGTTTTTTTTTTTTTTTTTTGTTGTGAAACTTACTTTATTGTACATAGTATACATGTTAGAACTTGTTTCTGGTTTGTATAGTTTCGTGGAAGCGAGGGTTAGTTGTTGTATGTTCGTAGTTCAATTCATCTTTAAGGTAATGATGTCTTCTATTTATGTTGAGTTATTGTTTTCATTCATTTTCCGGAAAATATGCATGAAATTGGTAGTTTAGGATTATGTGTTTGCATTATATCGAATGTAGAAGAAACATAAACTGAACCTGAAACTTTTCTAGGCATGACTTAACAGCCTTGACCCCCCGCCTCGGCGAGCTGGCCTGAGCCAGGATCAACCTCTGATTCTGTTTATGTGACTATTATGTGCTACGCGTTGTATTTTAAAGTATGCTAGGTTTTCCGGAAATTTGGGTAAATCATTTTTATATACTTTAGCACGAATAGTGGAGATGTGTTTGGTGGTATTGTGTTACTATGGTCTTTTTATGATCACATAGGTTAGATATGGTTAGTGAGTGTGGGAGGTTTGATGACAATTGTTGGTGTAGGCATTATGAGTGGGTGTAAAGAGGAGATAACTAGCAAAATTATCAAACTTGAAATCTTTGATATTGAATGTCTGTCCGACTATATATTACTCTCATAGTTGTAGCACCTCTCGCACTTCGGTGCAGTAATAAGTTAAATTAGTCATAAATCATCTGCTCAACTCTTGAGACCGCCCCCTCGCTTGGTCTAAAAGAGCTAAGTCGAGTTGACAAAATATTTATGTCTCACACTTATATGATGGTGATGTGATGATGCGCTTACCTTACTTTCATTGTGGGATATCACATACTTGTGCCTCACTCCTTAACCTTGGTTAACAAACGAATACGAGCTTCGTTCGCGAACGTTCAATTATGTTCGCGAACGTGCTTATATAAGTACATCAATTTATAGTAACTCTGACTCAAAAAAAAGGATAATTTATTCATTAATTTAATAGAAATTATAGATTGATTTCATATAATATTTAGATATTTTTATAATACTTTTATTGTGTGATGTATGCAATATTAATCTATAACTTGTTAATTTTTGTATTTGTATTTTATGTTTTATCTCTTAACGAGCCGAACTAGACCCGAATTCGAGCCAAAATCGAGCCGGAAGACAACAATATGTTTAACGAGCCGAGCTCGAAAACGAACTCGAACATTCCATCGTTTAAAATAAGACCAGCACGAACATGATTTTTTGTTCATTTAACAAACGAATGAGCTCAAACAAGCTCGTGAGCTAAACGAGCTCGAGTTCGAATCATCAATACTCGGCTCGGTTCGGCTTGGCTCGGCTCGACTCTTTAACGGCACTAACTTTTCCCAACAAAGTTTGTCCAGGTGAAATACAACTGCGGGGTTTGAGTGGATTGCAGGAAGAAGTAATTACATAATTTTTATTTATTTAAAATAAAAACGTTAAATAAAGAATTCTCAATTGGGCATCTCAGCATCGATAATGGAGAATGTATGACACCACTTAGATCAATTTAGGTTTTTTTTTTTTTTTTTTTTTTTTTTTTGGGTGATGCAATCTTGTTAGTAACCCATTGCAATTCAAAGAGAAATGTATTTGTGGATAGAATTTCTCCTCCTTTTACAGTCATTTTTATTAAAAAAGAAATCCATTATCACGCAAACTAATTCAATTTAATAGCCTGTTTTCACGGTGAGTTTCCACTCATCGTCGCCTCCATTTCTCACAAAAATGATATAATGTTTACTTTTAAAAATTCACATAAAGTTTACATCCAGCATTATTATTTCCTTTATTTAGTTTTTAAGGACACCCAAAATCATCTAATCTTGTTTTCAAAAAAAAAAAATAAAAAAAAAAAATCATCTAATCTTTATTTTTTAACTAAAATATGACAACAAAAAAATAGTATTGAACGTAGATATTATACAGAGTTTTGGAAATATTTCTCATTTTCCACATAGGGAGCTAGGCTTAATCACCAAGCACTTTGGCACTAAAATAGCTAGAACATAATTCAGTCGCCAATGAGACTGATTCCACTTCATAAAGAATTAAAAAGAAGAAGAAAAAAAAAAAGCATGAAAAGAAAGCATTTTCTCTTTATATGATTCATAGAAAATCAATCAAACCTTGTATGACGCAATTAGTGTTTAAAAATATAGGTACACGCAAATTGCTGGCCTGTTAATAACTTTCATATGTCTTTCCGTCTACAAAAAATAACAACTTTTAAGATTCTACTTGCTTAGCTTATTAGTTGATCCAATTGGTTATTTATGTAGTTATGCTCATCTTCTATATTGGTCATCTATATCTCTTTCTTATTTATTGATATGAGATGTGATGTTATTCTTTGGGAATCGAATCCGCTCAGTGGTACAAGACTATTGCATTTCTTGATTTAGTTGGAGATATAAGTCAAACCCATGAAAATGGGGGTTTGAAACATGTGTTGAAACAGTCAACTTTAACGTGAATTTCGGAGACGCTCCGGGGAGATTAACAGAGATCTTATTACATCTAAAAATACTATTCACGGAGTAGATAATGTTTGGTTTTGGAATCACTCGATTCGGATATCGAATGAATAAGAAATTAATGTCTAAAATTGGTTGAAAATGTGTAGGAGATAGGAGTTGAAGGGATGACCTCAACTCAATCTCCCACATAAATAACTTGAGGCTTGTGAGCTCAAGTAATAAGAGTTTGTGTGGTTGTTATAGATGTCCCAAGGGGCAAAGTACTTTTGTGTAGGAAGGAGAACTTAGATTTTTCCACATGCACGCGTGCGCGCCGCCGGTGTCTGGCAGGCTCGGCTCGTTCTCGAGCTAGGTTCGGTTTGGTTGTTACTATTAATTTTCTGAATAACATTTATTTATGAAATTAACCATAAATTAATTTCGTCATCCGAACAATCAGATTGCGGGATTTAATTCCCAACATGGCGTGGGGAATAAAGGGGCAGCCAAGCTTCTTCCCTTGAGGGAAAGCAGTAACTACTCGTCTCGGTTTAATCTTTAGTCCTTTATTTTCTACATCATAATTTTATTGTTCGTTGTTCGAGTTAGATCTGTACGATAAGATATGTTTTGTTAGATGTGCTAGATAATATGAATTATTCTATTCGCATGATTTATTTTCTAGTTTAATATTCCGTAATTTAATCCGTTAATTACGGATCTGTTCCGTAAATCACTCCACACACGATACACTTTCCCAACAGATTTGAATCAGAATTCGATTATCATCTCACCCCGAATAAAAAATCTCCTTCCTTTTTTAAAAAGTAATAATTTAATTGTTCCTTAAAACTTGCAATAGCCTGTTGCAAACATGTCAATTGAGACATGATGTGTATGAATAATATCGCCACCTATGAGTCCCGGAAACAACCTATCTAGACCACCTAGTCGGATTAGGGCCGTGGCCGTAGTGTTCGCGACTCTAAGTAAGTCAGGGCCGCCTCAGTTAGGTCCCCGCCTAGAGCCCTCGAACCTTTAGGATCATCAGAGGCTTGGGGGCCGACCGCGACCCTAACAACAGATCCATAAGAGATCGCACAAGGCTTAAAGGGAAGCAGCGAAAGGCAAGGGCAAGGCAAGACGAGGAGGAAAGCGACCTTCTATATCGCGATCTACGCGACCCTATAAGGCGTCGCCAAGATAATTATCCCACTCATCTAAATATTTAGTTTACTTAACTACTAAGGTATCTTGTGTCTATCTGTCTTACTTAGCCCCTAAGCTTCCCCCCTTCTATAAAAGGAGGGTCTGTGTAACCAAAGAAAGATATATTCTAATAGCAAAAAGAGAACCATACTCTGCTTGAAATCTTCTCTCAAACAGTTCATATTATCCACCGCAGCACCGCCGGGCACCTCCGGCCTTATACACCATTAAGCACATACAAATACGCCAGATATCCAATCGGCTACCATCGCTGAGCCTCCGTGATAATAATACACATTATCAAGACATTACCCTGATTAACATCATTCACGAAGCTCTAAAGAAAGGATAATTGGGGTCATTTGAGTTATGACTGTACCTTTATTATTCGTTTATTTCTTTCTTTAAAACATGCCACGGTCAAGTGACATGACTATGACCCAAAAGTCATACACATAGCATACCCAAGGCCTTAATCGGGTCATGGTTAGCAAATAGGCCTACCCAGGCTTAGCCCATTGCAGTTAGGCCCCTTGTTTAAAGGATTCGGTTAGGGTTTTACCGTCCTCATGCTGGTCATCCTCAGAGCTCACTTTGCCAGCTGGTATCAGCTCAGGCTTAGCAATTATCATCTCAGCTCGGTACAGGCTACTCCTCCAGCTCCAGATAGCCAGCATGACATAGGGTGTATATGGCCCCACATTACCGACCTGATGACAGGGTCACTCAAGTCACACACGAGCAAAACAGATGGTCCCCAAGCCCGAAAGGCGGTTATGAGTCATTAAAGAGCAACATCCCACAATTGCTCTTCATTAACTGCCACGATCCCATGATTGATTCCATCCGTTTATATTAGCCTAATTGAGTCATGACTGCTCCAGGATAGCATCATAATGGTTGTCCCGGATTTTATCAATACAAAACAACAAGTAATAAACCGGTTAACCTCAAGTGCAAGGATCGTAGTATGGAGGCTAATGCCGGTTTATTACTTGTTGTTTTGTATTGATAAAATCCGGGACAAGTTTTTGGCGCCGTTGCCGGGGAGATGAGATTTTTCATGTATTTGTTTCATTACGTTATTCTTGTTCTCTTTCATGTTTCGAGATGCTATATGTTAATCGAATTTAGATAACGGAAGTTAATAAATTCGTTAGATTGCCATGATAGAGATTAACAATTATTATTCCAACAAACGGAAGTTGAGGGATAAGGTTGTTAGATTAGGATTTAATCCGTATCTTTGCTTCGTATACATGTTAGTTAAGACCGGAAGGTAAACTAATGAATGGCGTGATAAATCGGAAGAGGAAACGCTTCTTTAGATAAGATAATAATCCAAGATAACTTGTGAATGAATGTGTGTTGATCTTATTTCTTTCGGTGGGGTGATGGTTGTTGGGAAGAGGTTGATCATGGTTCGCTTATGGTTGTTCAAGAGATAGATTTACCGCCTCCGTAGATGTAGTTTTATTTATGTTTTTATCGCTTTTATCCTTCCTGGCTTTGGATTAACAATCCTCCATTCAGCTTTACTTTTCCGCTTTAGTTTAGGTTTAGGTTAATAAAGAAGAATTAATAAGTTAGATTCGATGCCCAATTCCCTCGAGGATCGATACCCGTATTTATCCAACTTTACTAGCAACTACCCGGTATTCGGCCGGTTGGGAGGTAGTTTTGCATGGTAGTATAGGTTTCATAAATTTTCTTTTGTTTTAATGATGCAAAATCTCTCCAACAAAAGTGGCGCCCGTTGCCGGAAACCACTAGCCCCTCCTGCCAAAGATAAGGCAGAGAGGAAGTCGAGCACCCATCATCCCTTGGCTACAGCAGTACTCAGTGGTGATCCCCGAGAGGTGTAAGTTGAAAGACATCGTGGTGATCCCGATAGGTGAAAGAATTGAGATTCCTCGAGTGGTCGATCCCTTGAGGAATGAAGAATCAATTAAGAATCCTCGGTGGTGATCCCCTCGAGGAGTCATGAATCAAATGATCGTCAGTGGTGATCCCCGACTAATAAAAAGAATGATAAGACGGTGAGGTGGAAAGATGTGGAAGACAAAGCGAAGTAGTTCGTCCCTCGAAGAAAGTATTTTCCGAGGATGATTTGAAAAAGCTTCCATTTCCACCGAGAAAGAGCAACATCCCATTGCATGAAGATAAGTATAAATGCGGAAAGGTGCTTAATCACTGAAAAATACTCAGCACCTTCCACTCTCGAGTTTTGGTTGAAATGCCTAAGTATACTAAATTCATCAAGGATGTTGTTTCTTCAAGAAGAAGTTAGCGTAAATGGATCGTGCAATTGGTGAGGATTGTTCAATGATCAATTATCCGGACTTACCAATCAAAAGAGGTGACCCCGGAAAATTCGTGCTCACATTGCAGATGGGAGGCTTAGTCTTTCCAAATTCTTTATGTGACTTGGGTGCATCCATCAGCCTGATGCCATTGTCTGTGTGTGAGCTTATAATCGATTAATTGAGTAAATGGTGTTTCTAATAGGTTAAATTGCAAAACGTAACGAATTATGTGCTTAAATGATGATTTTATGTTATTTTGGAAATACGTTACGCTTTGGTATGTTTTCCTATTGTTGTAGATACTCATTGATGATGGAAGAGAGGATTTTAGAGAGCCAAATTCGTGCTTGGAAAGGATCAATCAAAGTTATGGAAGATTGAAAGATATAAGGAAAGAAATCAATCAAGATAAATGTCGGAAAATCAGGATTCCGGGTAGTGACGACTTTGCAACGCAGTTATTGATATGATAACAACCGATTTGACCCTGGACCTCAAGATAAGAGTTGTAGGGCTTGAAGAGAGGATTCTACAGGATTTTGAATCACTCCATTCCGACTTACGAGGCCCGAGATATGAGCGTTACAAGTTTGGATGCTGTTGTTTTGGGAATGGCGACTTGGCTGCGTTTTCCTTCATTTTCTCTAGTTTTATGCACTTAAACTCTAGATTAGATTAGATAATTTCATGTACTTTTATTCATCAATTCGAGTTGCCAAGAAGATGCTAAGAGGCTAATCCCTCTTTGAACAAGCGTTGTGAAGCCTTCCTTCAACAATTCAGTTTTGATTCGTGATTAATCTGTGAGTATCTATTTCAAGTTCGTTTCTTTTATCATGTTTTGTATGTCTTATTGCATGTTTAATCGAAAGATGCTTGCTTTGATGATTGTTTATATGATGAGATTCATGTCAACCCTAGATCACCATGATAAAAGAATAGATCTTCGATCTAACTAAAAACGAAAGTTATTAGATTGAATCTCTAGATTAGAAATCGAAAGATTTCACGCCTAGGTTAGAAAGACGTAATCTTTAACATCGAAAGATAAAAGATTAGAAAATCTAACTCGCCTACGAGAGTAGGAGTTTATGCCTTTGATTAGGTGAATCACGACTTGAGTAGAGATCACGAATTAATCCGAATGAGAATTGAATGTTGATAGGATAGGTGGATCAATTGCTTGTTCGTCCGCTATAATTTGATTTTAATCTGTGAACTTGAATTGTTTAGCTTTAGTTTACTTTTAATCGCACTTTTAGTTTATTTTTATCGCTTTCAATCTTTCCTAGCATTGATTAATCTCTCTCGCCTAGTTATTTTATGCATATTTGTTAGGTTAGTTGTTCGTTAGGTTAGTTTCGTGACAATAGTTTAGTTGAAAACAAAAGCTAGGATTCACATTCGTTTAGTTCTCAGTAAGATCGACCGGCATTAGCCTCCATACTACGATCCTTATACTTGAGGTTAACCGGTTTATAAATATTATTACTTGTTTATTCGCATTAGATAAATCCGGGACAAGTTTTTGATTTTATCAATACAAAACAACAAGTAATAAACCGGTTAACCTCAAGTGCAAGGATCGTAGTATGGAGGCTAATGCCGGGTCGATCTTACGGGGAACTAGACTGTTGTTAATCCTAGCTTTTGTTTAAACTAACCTATGTCACGGCTAAACTAAACGAAGAACTAAACTACCAAATATGCGTAAAATTAACTGACAGAGGATTACTCCAATGCTAGGCAATATACGGGTAACGAACTTATTAACTAAACTAAACTAAGTGCAAAAAGGTAAACTAAACTATGCAACTCAAGTTTTAAGGGATTTAAATCAAGTATAACGAACGAACAAGCAATTGATCCACCTATCCTATCAACATTCAATTCCAATTCGGATTATTTCGTGATCTCTACTCAAGTCGTGATTCACCTAATCGAAGGCATAAACTCCTACTCTCGTAGAACAAGTTCGCTTCTAATCTTTTATCTTTCGATGTTAAAGATTACGCCTTTCTAACCTAGGCGTGAAATCTTTCAATTTCTAATCTAAAAATCAATCTAATAACTCTCGCTTTAGTTAGATCGAAGATCTATTCTTTATCATGGTGATCTAGGGTTGACATGACTCTCATCACATAACCAATCATCAAAGCGAGCATCTTTCGATTAAACATGCAATAAAACATACAAAACATGATAAAAGAAACGAACTTGAAATAGATACTCACAGATTAATCACGAATCAAAATCGAATGGTTGAAGGAAGGCTTCACAACGCTTGTTCAAAGAGGGTTTAGCCTCTTAGCATCTTCTTGACAACTCGAATTGATGAATAAAAGTACATGAAATTATCTAATCTAATCTAGAAGTTTAAGTGCATAAAACTAGAGAAAATCGAAGGAAAACGCAGCTAAGCTGCCTTGTGGTTTAGGGTTCAAAATTGTATCTGTGGTTTGAAAAAACGCCGCTTATATAGTAGTTTTGAGGCGGTTTGGCTAAGTCGGCAAAACGGACGCCCGTCGCCTTCAATGGACGCCGTCCAGATTTCTTGGGCGCTAGGTGAACGCTCGCTCGTAACGCGTTTGAACTCTCTCGAATGTAAAATACGATTCTCGGACGCCGCCACTTTACGCACGCCCGCCCACTACTCAGCTCCAGTATTTTGCTCATAACTTCACTTCTAGGGCTCCGAATGAGGTGATTCAACATGCGTTGGAAAGCTATTTCAATCCTCTACAACTTTCATCAAGACAACTTTCCCTGAAAGTGCCTACAAGTGTGGACAAAATCCCCATGAAGTGCCTGGTTCCGGTTTCTTCAATGATTCTTCACTTAAACATCTTTCAACTCTTCCATCTTCATGTGATCATCGCTTAAGCTCCTTACTCATCATGAAAACGATTCCGACAACATGATAGAAACATGCAAAACGTAACATCATACGAATAAACATAAAACACCGATAAAATCACGTAAATATCTCGATTTTGCATTTAAACACATTTAAAACTCGTTTGCTCAATAAATCTAATAAGCACTTACTTTTCTATGCAATTTATCAGATTGTGGGAGAAATCGTTACGAAATATAACGGTATAAATCACATAAAATCACCCTTAACAATGGTCCCTCAATCATATGCCACTAAATCAGGGATTCATAATCAACTCTTCATTATGGTTGCCTCTAAAAAGGATCTTAATCCTCATGATTGAGACAACGTTATTGACTTGATATCATATATATACACCGGGTACATAGGCAGTTAAAATTGACACAACAAAAAATCATCAAAAACACCATCGTTTTCATAATTGGATTACTCCATAAAAGGATCCAAAACTCCCAAATTATACCCGGATGATTTTCAACGTCACCATCTAGCAACTCGGAATATCAAATTTTGTGTCGTTTTTTCACATACCTTAAAATGGTGACACAATTAACATTGGTATAAAATTGAGGGGGTCTTTACTTGCATCACCACGACTCTATCGGTGTACAATACTACATATGCACCACAATAGAATCGATCATGTGAAAGCCGAATGTATGACCAACACTCGACCATCCCAGTGTCGTCGAACCAGGATCGACACTGCGGGAAATCGCATGTAGTTTTGGGGGTTATTATCCGTTGTCCCCCACCTACCGGTGCACCACAACATTTTCGCAAAATCGACACTGCGGCAAGTCGCATGTATGGCCATATATTCGATTTTCACGAGGTCGATTATGTGAAAATGATGTGGTGGACAACAGGTAATAAAACAACCCCCCACCAACAAAAAAAAAAAAAAAAACCTTATATCTGAATCCATCGTCATCCTTAACCTTTCTTGATGTCTTCAATGTACGACAAAATGTTAGATTATATACCAGACTTTTCTAAGGGTCTCTAGTCCATGCAAGAAACCTTAACTTTTAGGGTACAATTTAAAGGTTTCTAATTTGTGGTTTGAATACGGACACCTAACAAAACGATAATAGAAAATGTGGTATGATTTGCTGTGAGATATTCATGACGCCATTTTAATTTGGATCCCATTATAATGGGGGCATGAAATAAGCATCGAGATACCGGAGGAGCTACTGTTAGATTTTGTTGCTTTGTGGTGGAATATTTGTTTTGTCGGAGGTCTCATCGTAGCTAGGGTGGTGTCCACTATACACAGTGTCCGGTGAATATACACTATACACATCTTATCAACACATTTAAAAATATACACTTTAATGGGTGGATAAAAAGTGTTCAGTGTATATTCACTGCACACTATGTATAGTGGATATATTATTTTCCTCGTAGCAATTGGTTAGGACTTTTCTTATTATTACATGAATATAATTTGTGGGTTTTTTAAAGACCATTATAGAACTTAAATATTACATTCGTTTCAAAATATAAGTCATTCTAACAGTTTTCACACATATTAAAGAAGTGATTGAATGTTATAAATTTGAAGATTAATGTCTAAGATACGCATTGATTATCATTAATGCAATACTTGTTAAATAATGAAAAGTAGTTGTATTAATAATAAATTAGGGATAATATAAAGAAAATGATAATAAATGTTGCATTGATAATATATAATGATTTATATTGCGGGACAAATCTAAAAGTAGGATGACTTACATTTTTTTGCTTAAAACCTCCGGTATCCAGAACACACTGGTCCGACTAATTCAGAGTTCGGTCCGGGTCGTGTCTGTAGAGTCTGACTTATATTTTAGGATGGAGGTAGTAGGTGTTAAGAACACACAAAAAATATCATCTTAAAAAATGATAGAATTTAAATAACTTTCCTATATTACATTTTTATCACATTTTTCAATTTAAGAAAAAAAGATCAACCGTAAAAAAAAAAAATCAAAGTCTTTTGGCGGCAATTTAACCGTCACTTCCACCTCCTCCTCTCCTACCGGCAACTCAACCTCTTGCTCCTACACCATGTCGATGGTACGAGTTGATGATTATCTTATTTCAAACTCGTTGTATGAGAGAGATGATGACCTATGTCATGTCGGTGGGTTAAGGAGTGGCTTGCACTTTATAAAGTCTACACCGCTGAGGCCAATGTCTGTTCAAATCCTAATGTCAAGCCGAGCCCATTAGGCTGTTTCTATTTAGAAGGCCTAAGTTGAATCTTTGAGTGTCACTAGTATGAGGTCGAGTCATACTCACATCAAAATCCTTCTGGATTTGAGCTGGGATGTAAAATCGTAAGCTCAGACTGTTTGACGATGACATTGCATGAGAAGAGAGGCTATAGCTCAACCGTTTTTGACATTCGTGATGTATGACAACTTGCATTTGAAATTTGAAGGGCTGATTAACCCGAGAGATCATGTTTGATTTCAAATCCCGTTGATCGAGTAATCCACAAACCAATAAGGACTTTTCGTCTACACCATCCGGCTGGTTATAAAAGCAAAATCAAATTGCTGATTTAGTTCTTTGCAACTTTCCGAGTTCTAACGAGTATCGAAGAAAGATCTATGCTTTCTCTTCAAAGTTCTTAAAGACCTTCCTTTGATCCAACCATCAAGTAAGCCCCAGTTTCCATTTTCTGTATAATTCTTTTAAATCTTTGTTGGAACCACGATATCGATTTGAGATTCTTCCGTGAGTACCGTTTCCAACAAAGCACCGAGTAGGGACATTTCCGAAGGTTGTTGTTTTGTTGCCCATGAATCTTCTTCCATGGCGCCAGTTGTAGAATAAACCTCATAGGGTTTGCAAACTATCGCTACATCTGAATCACACGAAGGCGAACCTCTTTGGTTAAAAGTATTCCATGAGCACCGTTTCCAACGAAGCATTGAATAGGGACGTTTCCGAAGGTTCTTGTTTTGTTGCCCATGAATCTTCTTCCATGGCTACGCCTGTTGTAGAATAAACCTCGTAGGGTTCGCAAACTGTCGCTACATCTGACCCACAAGAAGACGAACATCCTTTGGTTAAAAGTATTCCTTATGTTCTTTATTGGGAACAAATGAACTGATTTTGTATCCGTGATGAGATCGATCAAGAATTGTTTTTTCCAATCCTAAAGATATGGCTGATATTCCTCCATAAGGATATTTCACTATTTATGAATCTCAATTTGAGCTTGGTGACCTTCGATTCCCTATCATGTCCGGTCTACCCATTAGGCATGCCAGGGGCCCTTCACCAATCCGGTTTTGAAACTGGTCATGACTACACTGCAGGTCAGACCTCTAGTCAACTCATAGACCTTGTTGAAGCGCTCATAGTAGCTGCAAGTTGACTCAGTTTCCCCCTGCCTGATTTTGAACAGATCGGTCTGAACTCGAGAAATGAACTTGGCATGAAGATCGTTCCAAGATTTAATCGACCCGCCCGGTAGGTTCCTGACCCAAGAGGATGGTCTATCTTGCATCTCTGAAAGTGATACACAAGGCAGATTAGTTTCGGTTTACTAAGGAGACCCTGGTGGTCAGCCAGTCGTATGGGCAGGTTGCTCCCGAGTAAGTTTGAAACGAAAGGTAGTGGAGCCCTTCGGAGACTCTTTCAGAACTTGTTCATTTATAACGGTGGTTCCCCAGGCTTTCTTATCTTCATTCCCGTCCTTATATTTTTGTAGGTCATCCACTTGCTTCTGCAGTATCGCGAATTGATCCTCGAGCGGATGCGGCGTGTAGTGTTGGTAACTACCTGCCGTCCTAGACCTTTCGGATTGGACCCCTTGATCTTCACGGAGATCACCTAGCCTTCATTTTATGTTTCAACGGGATGAATTGACCTCGACATTTTTCTCCCGTTGGGGATCCTCGTCTCCTTCGCCGGACTTGGGACCTAGACGATCCTGGACCGGCCTCTTTCCATGAGGTCGACCCGTCGATGATTTAGCGCCTTTTCCCTTTCAAAATGATGGGAAGATGACACTAGTGGATATACAAAAACCAGAATTTGAATCCGATCCATAATTGAATTGTCAGATCTGATTCACAGCACCGATCGAGACACTCGATCATGCACGGCGGAAGCTACGAATTAAATTCGCATGCGATTTTACCATGAATTAATTCACATGATTAATTAATATAACTACAAAAAGGTTTATGATTTACCCAACCGGAGAGAAGCCGTGATATTCCGAATTGTATCTCCAAGCGACGATTGGTGGACGTCGATCCGCGTAGTACTCCTCAAATATGCTTAAGAAAAACCGTATTTTTTCTTCCCCCAATGACTAAGGCAAGAAAACAAAATTTCTCTCTTTTATTCTAAAAACCGGCGTCGTATTTTTCATAAAAAATGGCATTTGATTCAACTATTTTGTGTTGGAGAAATTCTCTTTATATAGGATAATATCCAATAGTTTGAGATTTATCGTATACACACAAATTTATCTTTTCCTTTAAAGAAAAAAAATATTTATCCAATAAGAAAATAAATTTCATATTTATCCAATAAGAAAACTAATTTCTTATTTATAACTATTTAACACATAAATAATTATGTTATCCACAATATAATTAATTAGGAGAAAATTTCTTTTCACAAAATCAAATAAAAGTGGCGCCATTTTTAATGCCATTTGGGATAATATAAAATGTCTTTTTTATATTACATATTATTTACCAAATAAATAATATTTACATATTCATTAAATAGACCAACTATTTAATTTATTTTTGAGGTTCCACAAAACGAGAAAACACTCGCGTGTTAGGAGCCAACTCGGGGACCATGGACCTATAACCAGTAGCTACAATAAATTGAATAAAATATTCATCGAACATAATATTTCTACTCAACTTATTAATTCCGGAATTACGCCTCTATCGATCATTGATATAACTTATTCTCAGAAAGTCGAGTCAATAAGCGTCCATTGATATAATCATTATATACAGATTAACCCTCCATAGACTATCCGTAATAAAGCGGGATTATTTCCGTAAACCTTTTTCATTACATCTTTCCATATTTACCATCAACCCACTAATGATCAATTAGTACATAACCAATATGAACTCGGCCGATCGATCAGTTTCTAGGATCAACAAATAAGGAGATTGTCTTTCTACTTCCAGCATGAAGGAATGATCTCCATATCTGTGAGACACACACTCCTCACTCATTTCAGAATAGTGCCAACGTGAAAGTGATTTAGACCGCGCCTCTTAGCAATCCTTAACGAACACATCAAACCCTATCTTGAAACAAGTAGGTGTCTGCAATCACTTCAAGATTAAGGTTAATCCATATATGATCATCTTCTGATTTAATAAGATTTCACAATCACGGAATTATATGAGAAATGGAGATTAAATCGGTCTAGTCCTATATGACTACATTATATATAAATGCCCCACTTAGATAAACAATATCGACTGTTCGGATAAGACGGTCACACCATAAAGTGTTCCGGGCGCATTAAATGGTGATTTAATCAATAGACCCCATACTTTGATTAAGTTCACCACGGACTAACAATTTAAGTGTATCACCACAAACTTAATCCTCGCGTGTGACACACACTAAGTTATATGGCTACATATAATACAACTTAGGGTTTTCAGTAGTGTATTACTTATGAGCACGAAGCAAATAATAAGATGAGACTAAATCTGTCATTTATTAATTATAAAAACAAATACATAAATTGTCTTTCGGATGGTACTTCCAACAATCTCCCACTTGGCCGTATAGACAAGCAACAATTATCTCTCGGGCACTACATCAAACAATCTCCCACTTGCCCGTAAAGACAAGAAACAATTGTTTTTAGAGCACCACACCCTTATTCTTTCTATCCACAAAATTCTCCCACTTGCTCTAAAGAAGATGAGACATATCTCCCAATTTCATACCCGCCAAGCGCTTATCAGTGACATTAGATGCCACACGACTTGGTAAACTGACCAGCTAGGTTGTCGGCTCGAGGCGATCTTTAAGGACCCAAACGTCGCCTCTCTGTACGGTATGTCTGATCAGATGGTACTCTCTCTCAAGATGCTTTTGACCTCTTGTGACTACGAAGATCATTTGCATGAGCTACCTCTCAACTGTTTTCACAGTAAAATGGTATCGGCTCATTGAGACCTGAAATCACTTCCAGATCCAACAAAGAACTTCTCAAGCCACACTGCCTCTTTAGCTGCTCCGAAAGCTGCTATGTATTCGACTTACATAGTCGAATTGGTAGTGTTGGATTGCTCCAGACTATAGCTCCATCACTATGAGTAAACACTGAGCCTGAGATCGATTAACGATCATCCTTAATTTGTCTTAAAGTCAGAATCAGTGTAATCAATACTCAGGTTTGCACCCGAATATACAAGTATATAATTCCTCATTCTCTAAAGATACTTGAGGATGCACTATACTGCTATCCATTGCTCGAATCCTAGATTTGACTTTAATTGACTTTTAGTAACTTGGATTTCTCTATCCAAAAGAGAATCTATCCCATTTTCTCTTTATCCAAAGACTAAGAGAATTATTCCGTGAGGGATTGGGTAGGAAACCTCTCGTTGAATATTGCATACGAAAACACATTATATCGTCTTAACCAATAAGATGGATGGGATACACCCAACAACTTGTCCTCATGAATTCGACCGAATCGATTTCTAAGAATATAGTCCACTTCTCTAATTCAGAGAAGCTTTGGCTCGTAAGTTTCTGACTTCAGATAACACACCCATGTTGTTCACAACTGTTTCAGTGTTTCCTTTCATTGACACTAACGTCTACTACTTTACCAATATTTATGTCCTAGTCTACAAAAGACTCATCAATATTATGGTCAAGCCCACATATTTCAAACATGTGGCTTTTAATGACCTAAAGGTTTTCTTTAATCCACCAATGGATATAAGCGTAGGCAGTCATTCTGCCATTGGATTTAAGCTAAAACCCTTTTGTTCCGAATGAAATCAGACTCCGTTGTTTGGCAAGAAAATATTCAGGGCATCACCTCTATTGAACTTTTGGCTTTCCAAGAAGTCAAGTAAGGTTGAGTGGTGAGAAAGTTTCAGGGCATCACCCCTTTTAAATATCTACTTCTCAGGGAATTACCTAGACCACTTGGCTTTGCTTAGAAAGATAAACTTTCTCATTCATTCGACTCCTTTTCACGTAGATCCAATTTCTTCCACTGGGCCTGAGACACTCAGGTGGTTCTACAAGAGTGTGAACAGAATTGGATTACCAAAGCTACATTTATAGGTTTATGGCTTTAAACAAACCTCTATTTATCAGAATCCTATACAGTCCTTCCAGAGGACCATAGGTTATCAATCACCCCCAGCAGGCTGTAAAGTCTACATAATCACAGCGGGTCAATGGTTAAACCATACTCCTACTGCTTTAGGGCGAACTGACATTCTGATCTTGTTCGGTAGTATTTATTAGTGTAACCCCCAACAATCAATGTTGGATGTGGTCTGATTTAATCAGATAGTAACTCCTTGAGTAACTTTACTTCAAGGTCCAAGGTTGTTATTTTAACATTCTTTCAGAAAAGCTGCGACAGTTCAACCGTCATTATCCGATCTTAGGAATCTTATAATTAACCTTTACTCATTGCATTAAGATATTTCACAAACAATAACCATCTGAACGTGTATGCAAAATCTCTAGTACTACTTTCAAGCACTAGTGCTAAATGCCTCTATTTGCGGAAGTGGAGTAAATGTACTTCACTCTTTATCCATAAATTCATAAGCATCTTCTAGGTAGACTTCTCGGTATTACATAATAATGTAAACCGTTATTTTGCAACTAATATCTTAATTGAGTTAAGCAGTGTAATGTAGGATATCAACAACTATACAAGACAATACATGGTTTATCCTTTTAGTGAAATCGTTTCACTCGGAGGTAGGCCGAGCATCAGTGCAAAAACTGTGCTATAGCCTATATCTGAGCATGGAATACTTTCTTCTCTGGTAATATCAGAGATTCCTCCAAATATTCAGATAAACTAATCGGCGTTTCGAGTAGTCGTCAGACAAAATGTCTACCACTCAAAAGTTCCGACTAGCTTGTATCATTCATAAGACCTCGAAGGTCAATATGAACAAGCCATGATATTTCTTTAGCTCTATTACCCTTTCCCAATTGAAATATTACTTAGTCATTTTTCCTTTGAGATGGAGTTCTTAGACTGGGAGATAGGAATCACACTTAGCCGGTCTTCAGATCTTAGCTTTCGGATATATGCTCTAATTAATGGATGCTAAAGAACTATTTATCTTAATATGGAAATCATTTGTCTTAATAGCTTATGATGTGTTACATATACTTTTTCAGCATTACTTAGTGGTTCTGACTTTATCAGACAAAAGTCCGAGTTCAGAATCGTATACAAATGTCACATTCACTTTCTTTAAGGCAACTATATTATCGATGTGAAAGTGAATCAATTTGTTTCAACGAATCTGAAAACAGAAATTAAACTTTTGCGATATTCAAGGATTAAAATCCGAAATTTGTTTCCTTATATCCCTTGCACTATCTTAGCTGAAATAACTGCCCACTGTCTACTCTTCATCATGAATGCCCAGCTACCTTGTTCTTACAAAAGAACTTTTGATTCTGAGTCAAATTACTCGGTTAAGAAAGTCTCTAAGGATTCGTAGGTTAGTAACCCGAAATCACTTTCCTTATCCTATGCTTTCGTTTATTAATATTCTTTTATTAATAGTTTAAATGACTTACACTTGCCATTTACCTTCCCATTTTAGATTTATATGACTTACATTTGTAGCGACATTTACCTTCCCATTCTTAGATTTCTATAAAAGGAAATGGCATTGAACTAGCAGATTATCACACATTATTTGTATATTTACCTCTGTACATGTAATTATAGAGTAATGTATAAAATATAGGGGTCAATGCATAAAAATAAAGTCGATTACACATAGATATCGTTTATGTCCAAAAAGATTGATGCCAATTAAATCATTCTCGTCATCTTTGAACTAATTTTAATTTGTCTCCCATTCAACATGAGTGACAGCAGTGACATACTTATCAATGTCACTTAAGTTTGTAGGCTCAAGAGGAAAATCTTTTACCGAAAATTAATTGCATTATCGATTAATGAGTTCAACGTTTTTGTTACTTTTCCACTTTTATGAAGCCGTTATCAGTCAATTTATCGTGTTTAGCAGTTTAGATACCTTGAGATGATATGTAGTTGCAAAAATAAATTATGATAGAATTATAAATCAAATCATACACCATAACAAATAATAAATCTTAGGAATTATAAACGTGATGTCATGCATGCAGTTTATTCTACCATTTCAAGGATTTAACCTCACATCATACTGCCGCCGCAGGATCGGTATCAGCACAACGACGATTAAATTGAGACAATCTCTCTCAACAATTAAACAATTAAGAATCAGACATCTCCGTTTAATAGTTGATTACCTTCCTTTTTCAGCCAAGATATTTCAAAAATATCCTTGTGAGTGTGCCTTACTGTTTCAGATCTCAAAGTACTCCCCGAGTATGCCGCCGTATGGTCGGTCAATGACTCGACGAGTACCCCAAATGCTATCCTTTCGGAGACCAAGCCTTGAATTTTGATAGGGGTGAAGGCCATCCGCAGAGGGCCGTAATCAAAGCGGCTCAAGGCGTCACCCTTCTCTCACGTGTTTGTGCCAATAGTAGAGGCCGTGGGGTTGGTTGTCACCTTCCCCGCTCCCACTCGTTATTTTAAAAATTAGGTAGTCTTATTAGGATTTTCAGAATTTCTTAACAATCCGAAAAACAATAATCATGAACAGTTAATTTAATCCTCCCACTGGTTCATCGGTTCCAAATACCGTCTAATTTAGTGTCACTATATTCATGATTTTCCAATTTTATGGATTTATTAAATTCCTTGTGTAGACACTACACAATTAAAATTCATCAAGAATTTTATAATCCTAATACATTAGGACTTATTAGTTTCCTATAAAATCAAAAAACAATAAATCATAAAATTTAAAGCTCTCACTAGTTTATCGATTTCAAATACCCTCTACCTAGTGACACCTTATTCATAATTTTCCAATTTTCCGTTAGAAATCTTTTGTGTAGACATTACACAACTAAAATTCACAAAAAAAATTTAAAGTCCTAATTTTTGTCATGATAAGAGTTTTAGGATTATAGAATTTTCCAATAAATCGAAAAACAATAAATCAAGAAAAAAACCACAAACTTATCGGTTGCAAATACCGTCTAGTCGGTGTCTAATTTTTCATGATTCTCCAATTTTTGGTTATCAAAATTCTAATTTATGTAAACACTACATAACCAAAACCCGAAGGATTTATAATCCTAAATTAACTTTATCATGTGAATTTTATATCCCGATAAAATTCCATTTCCTTTAATTAATTTAATTTATTATTAATCTAAATTAATTATCATTTTCATACATGTCTAATTAATGCCAAAATTAATTTTCTACATGTATGCATATGTTAGGAGTGGAATTCATGAATATGATGCATGACATGGTTATATCACATAAATAATCACAAGAGAAAATAGATGTGAAAAATAAACCACTGAAATGGACCGTTGGTATCCCCGTATCTAATCTATAAAATAGAAAAAGCCCTAAACCCAAATTAATGGATTTACTAATTTCTAATTAAAAGAATCTGCGGTTGATCCGTATATTAATTTGCTGGCCGAAATCTTCATCAATATCCTTGTAGCGAATCGTTAGCGTCGCTTGTAGCTGAAAAATTGCTTAAAAACACGCTGGGGGGGTCTCTCCTTTCATTTTCGGATCTTGCGCCTACCACCATGATGCCACATCTAGTTGTGATAATGATATTCAATAAATTTAAATACAACAGATCCATCAAATTACTAGAAAATTAAATTATAACAAATAAATTACATAATTTCATATACCCATCAGTAGCGAAATTTTGCATATTTTTCAGAAAGCCTTCAAAATTCAAAATTTCTAGAAAAATTTTCTTAAAAACACGCATCTAGTTGTGATAATGATCTTGAATAAATTTAAATACAATGAGGTCGCGAATTTATTTGAATTCTAATTACTAGAAAATTAAATTATAACAAATAAATTACATAATTTCATATACCCATCAAGATGAAATTTTGCATATTTTTCGAAAGCCTCTTTCTGCTTAAAAACACGCCGGGGGGGTCGAACTCAGGTCTTTCATTTTCAGATCTTGCGCCTCTACCACCATGATGCCACATATAGTTGTGATAATGATCTTCGAATAAATTTAAATACAACAGATCTGCCGAATTTATTTGAATTCTAATTACTAGAAAATTAAATTATAACAAATAAATTACATAATTTCATATACCCAGAAAAATTGGTTTTACAATAGATCTAACGGTAAACAAGTACCAACCCCAATCCATCTCGTCAACCATAAACATTCAACCACGCATATATATAATAAACGTATAAAAGATGCAATTTTTATTCAATTACATTCCTTATTAATTACTTATGCAAACAAGATCGCAAAATCGCTTTAACCTCACTCTGCTACCACATGCTGGATATACAGAAACCCGAATCCGAATCCGATCCATAATTGGATCGTCAGATCTGATTCACAGCACCGATCGAAACACTCGATCATGCACATCGGAAGCTACGAATTAAATTCGAATGCGATTTTACCACGATTTAATTCACATGATTAATTAATATAACTACAAGAAGGGTTAAGATTTATGAAACCGGAGAGAAGCCGTGATCTTCCGAGTTGTATCTCCAAGCGACGACTGGTGGACGTCGATCCTCGTAGTGGAACCTCCTCGAATATTCTTAAGAAAAACCGTAGATTTTCTTCTCCCCATGGCTAAGACAAGAAAACAAAATTTCTCTCTTTTATTCTAAAATTGGCGTCGTATTTTTCATCAAAAATGGCGTTGGATTCAACTATTTTGTGTTGGAGAAACTATCTTTATAAAGAATAATAACCAATAGTTTGAGAGTTTATCTTATACACACAAATTTATCTTTTCCTTTAAGGAAAAATAAAACATTTATCCAATAGAAAAACAAATATCTTATTTATCCAATAAGAAAACTAATTTCTTATTTATAATTATTTAACACATAAATAATTATGTTATCCACATTATAATTAATTAGGAGAAATTTTCTTTTCCCAAAATCAAATAAAAGTTGCGCCATTTTTAATGCCATTTGAGATAATAGAAATGTCTTTTCTATATTACATATTATTTACGAAATAAATAATATTCGTATATTCATTAAATAGACTAACAATTTAATTTATTCTTGAGGTTCCACAAAACGATAAAACACTCGTGTGTTACGAGCCAACCCGGAGACCATGGACCTATAACCAGTAGCTATAATAAATTGAATAAAATATTCATCGAATAGAATATTTCTAATCAACTTATTAATTCCGGAATTACGCCACCACAAATCCGAAACTGAATTCTATCGATCATAGATATAACTTATTCTTAGAAAGTCGAGTCAATAAGCGTCCATTGATATAATCATTACACACGGACGAACCCTCCATAGACTATCCGTAACAAAGTGGGATTATTTCTGTAAACCTTCTTCATTACATCTTATCCTTATTCACCATCAACCTACTTGTGATCAATTAGTTCATATCCAATACGAACTCGGCCGATCAATCGCTAGGATCAACAAATAAGGGGATTGTCTTTCTACTTCCCACAGGAAGGAACGGATTCCATAACTATGAGACACACACTCCTCACTCATTTTAGAATAGTGCCAACGTGAAAGTGATTCAGACCGCGCCTCTTAGCAATCCTTAATGAACACATCAAACTCTATCTTGAAACAAGTAGGTGTTTGAAATCACTTCAGGATTAAGGTTAATCCATATATGATAATCTTGTGATTTAATAAGATTTCTCAATCATGGAATTATATGAGAAATGGAGATTAAATCGGTCCATTCCTATATGACTACATCATATATAAATGCCCCACTTAGATAACCAATATCGGCGGTCCGGATATGACGGTCACACCATAAAGTGTTCTGGGCGCATTAATGGTGATTTAATCAATAGACCCCATACTTTGATTAAGTTCACCACGGACTAACAATTTAAGTGTATCACCACAAACTTAATCCTCGCGTGTGACACACACTAAGTTATATGGATACATATGATACAACTTAGGGTTTTCAGTAGTGTATTACATATGAGCACGAAGCAAATAATAAGATGAGAATAAATCTGTCATTTATTAATTATAAAAACAATTACAGAAATTGTCGGGTGCTACTTCCAACAGACACTACAGTAAGGGCGGCTGGCACGACATGTTTTGTGAATGTGGGTGATCCCGGACGAGGAACAATTTTACTGATCGGGAGAAGCAGTTCTACGAAGCAGATCATGTCCTGATTGGTCTGATGGATCCTTTTGGCTTAGGCGGCATGAGCGCGTAATGCCCTTACATAATTATTATCGTAAGCCTTGATCTCTTCATGGGGAGGTACCTGATTTGAATGGACCAGATTAGAAGTTCCAGCCGTATTCTTTCCGTGGTTGGTACCCGTAATTGCTGCCGGATGATCCAGAGATTATTTGGTCCTTGCTCTATTATCGAGAAAGGATCTCGCATCATACTGATGGTCTATTTGACCTTACGGGTTAGGAGTGTAATGACCTTCGGGGTCACGTGTTGATGTACCATGACTTAATGTCATACCGTCAGTAACTTGGGATGTACCTTTACCAGCCTTTTGGAAACTGGGGGTAGGCCATCATGCAACGCAGCTAATGCAGATCTTGTTGTTGACATGTTGATGTTGATAGAAACTTGTCACTCTTGGATGAGATTGACTACAGTGTGTCAGTATCCGTTGATGATCCAAAAGTGTACATATAATCTTTGAGGGAGATTTGAGACCGAAAAAGAGATTCTTCGTTCTGGGAATCCTTGATGGAGATCTTGGTGATCTGGGGACTCTATGAACTATATTGTGATTCCGGTGGATTTTCGAGAGAAAACTCAAAAGGGGTGGCTTTATGTAGCCGGAGCTAAAGAACAGCTAATAAACTCTCACAGATTTGACCGGAGAAGACGGCTTTAAGAAAATCTTTCCTGGTAACTTAACCAAACTGGTACGGTGGTATTGCTTATAGCTCAAGAAAGAACTATGAATGTTAGCAAGAACAATATGCATGTATGAGAGAGAGAGAGTTTGTCGACAAATTGGTAGAGCTTGGCTTCTTATTTCAATTAATGGTCTTCCATCCTCTCTTAAGAGGGATAATGCCTCTATTTGTAGGGCATACACAGTCGGTTACAAGGCGAATAGAAAATACAATATATACGCTGAAGATCCATGAGTCGAGCTCATTCCATGCGAGTAGACATATACCTCGGTTCGGGCTGATTCTCCACAACCGACTAGAATGCCTTAGTGCACGGGCTTTATATTGTGGGGTGAACTGGTCGGCCCCCATGCTTCATCTCAATTAGTACTTGGTGTATGAAGGCTGCTGATGCCCTTTGCCTAATCGACTATAAATGTCGTGGTGGCATAAGATGAGCTTAACTGTTCTCGGACCTACTCGTCTTACTATAATGCAAGTTGATGGGACCAATGACCCTATTCTTAATGGGATGACCCAACAAGAATCTGTAGGAGCGTTTACGGGTTTGGCGTATCACCGCCGTTTGGTTTATCCTCTAAACTGGACTAACAAACTTATGGCAATGTGGGCACATGCCCGAGATGAGACCCACTTATTACAAAAATGAATGTGGTCGCCTGAAACATGTAGCTGCAAAACACAATGTTGATGTTCACCAGTTGAAGAGTAAGCTTGAGGCTATGATTAAGCAGCATAATTCAACAAGTGGAGGATACGTGCCTCGATCTTGCTGCTGTTGAGAATACAATAGGTCAGCTTCGCACTAAGAAGGATGAGGTCATCCAAAGCATGCACATTGAGATCACCGAGAAGCATGTTAAAGAGCTGGATACCTTATCTGCTCAACATGCTGAGGAGCTAAGGACTTTATCCGCCCGACATGCTAAAGAACCGAGTACATTTGCCTCTAAACATGCCGAAGATGAAGCTGCTATGTTGGCTTACCATAAGGAGGAACTCGATGGTGTTTTGTTTTTCCTTGCCTAGTTTGTATCAGCCAGGACATCATGAATGGATGTCTCACATTTAATGACCGCGAGGTAGAAGATCAACTTAACCACAAGAAACATTGCTAAAATATTCAAAGAAATAACGTTTTAGCTCTATTTTTATTTTTTGCGTGTGCGCGTATATATATATATATATATATATATATATATATATATATATATATATATATATATATATATATGTGTGTGTGTGTGTGTGTGTTGTGATACCCCGAGTCTAATTTGACGTCTAAGTCACTTTCAGATCCCGGTAACATCATAAAGTATATAATCTCAGTAAACATATCTGTTTCTACATAAAAAATATCATGGAAACTTCTAGAATATGCCATGTGGACCCTAGAGGGAAAAATTGATGTAGATTAATTGATAGATTTTCTATAGATAAATCGACAGCTTCAAATCATAAATCTAAGTCTCTTCATATTCTACAACTCCATCTTGTTAATGACACCATAATGATGACCTTTGATCTTTCATTCGACTAAAACAGGTCAAGCATTCATGTAAACCTTCAATTTCAAGCTATTAAAGCCTCCCATTCTAGCCCTCATTTTCCTACTATTCTTTCAATTTCTTTAGGGGAAACTCTACAGCATTTCAGCTTTGTATCATACAAGCTTTTAGCCTTCTAATGCTTGTAAGCTTAGTTTAGTTTAGTTTAATATTCATCGAGTTTCAAGTATGGTTCTCATGAGTTTAAGTTAGGGTTTTGTATGCTTTAAGGTTATGGTGTTAATCCTTGTAAGAGAGAAATGGATTGGTCTTGAGTGGACAATCTAGCCGGAACTTTTCCTTAAATTATCAAGGAAGGACTCAAGTATCATAGCTTTTTGATTACTTTATATGCCATTATGTGATATTTGTGAATACTTGTTATGTGCTTATGTTTTCTGCATTCTAAATTTGTATATAATGTGTATATGCTTTTGATATATATGTTTAATGGTTTTCAAAACATGTTTTCTTAAGTTGCTGGTTTTCTGGCTACCGATCCATCGGCTAGAATTGACTATCAATCCATCAACAACAAGGTTTTTTGAAAAAAACGAGTTCTTATCAATAAATGATATTTTGAGGAGTTTGAATAATCTAGAAATCCTCAAAAACAAAATGTCCTTTTTATATATTGCTAGTAGAACCTTTAGAAAGCATGTTTTATAGTTTTTATTTAATCATGTTATAGTTTTTAAAAAAGGAACTTATGTTTCTAGATATCATGTCTATAGGGTTTCTTCTTGTTTATGAACATGATACCTGCTAACTATGGATCTATGATACTTGTTAGAATGATAAGGAAATAGAAAACCTTGTAATGAATAATTTGGGGATCATAGTAAACATGTTTAGGGTGTTGTGCTAAATTATAAATACTTGCTATGTGGTATAGAAAAGAATGTTCTTAAGCAGACCTTATATGATTATGTGATTATGTTCTTTGGGATATAAATTGTGTTCCTAGGTTTGATCATATATGGAAATGGTATAAAGAAGAAACATGTATGTTAAACCAATTAGAAACCTTAATATGTTGGAAATGACATGTTAAATGAATTAACAACATGTAACCTGCAAGCTGATATATTATTTTTATGCCACAAGAATAGAAGCCATGTTTTAGGATTACACAATGCACATATTCTCATGTAATTTTATACAAATAAGAAATATGTAATCTGCTGTTAGAAAGCATGTTTTAAGTGAACTAATGTGGTTATGATCTATACCTGTTTTGGATCTATAAAGGATGTTCTAGGATTATGTGGTGTCCTAATGGTTATGATTTATGATTATTGGAAATGAATTAAAAGCATGATTAAGTCATGAAGTTATTAAAATAAATAAATATGCTCTTCATGTTGAGCTCCACTAAACATGAATTACATACTCTCTATGTTGGGCTCTACTAAACATATACATGCTTTTCATGTTGGGCTCTACTGAACATGAACAACATCTCTTTATGTTGGACCATTTGGTAATTGATGCGACTTTTCTAGGTGTACAATCTCACCGGTAATGTACCGGGTCAATTGTAGTCTAGTCTAGAGGTCAATGTCGTATCCCACAGAGATTTGTGAGGTCAAACACTAAAAATCTATTTTATCTTGATCCAAGTTGCAATAATACAATGAAGTTAATGGTTCTAAAAGTCTACTATTACAAATGTGGTAAATAATAAAAGACCTAACCAAGATAATGCGTAGATTAAACAACCTCTATTAGTATCATGAGAATGATTTCCTTCCATCCTACCACGGTGTTCAAATGTGTGAACCGGTGCATTCTTAAGCAAGTAGTTACCCCTCATACGAGTGGAATAAAACTACTATATGTCCCCTCATTGGTCTAAGTGTCCTAGACCTAATGATTCAACATGGTATGAACTTGAATGCAATGACTATGTCAATACTCTCCGGATAAGAAATTGAGCTCCACTTAAGGTCAACTTTACCTTCCGGTTTTCCTACCCTTTTTCCCACACCTAACATCTCCTTTCAGTCTCCATTAAGTGTGTGTGTGCAAGCATTGGCTAATTACTCTAATACAAACAACTCATGCAATGCAAGTAGGGAAAGATTCACAATAACTGAAACTAAGAAACATAAACAACCATTCCCAATCAACACAAGAGATTAAACTATCTCTACAACATTATATTGGCTAGTGTAGAACTAGCCACTCATGCCTATGAACACCAACATGTCAAATCTAGTATTCATATTCATAAGAACAATTAATCAAAGTAAAGGCTAAGAATTTACCAATCACAAGCTATGAACTCGAAAATGGAAACTTTCATTCAACTTCAAAAGACTTCAATGGAGTTTGATACACAAAAGAGATAATTTTGATCCAACCAAAGTGATATTGAAATCAAACTAAGAATTCTAAATGTTTACAATTGGAATCAAAAGCTAAATTTATGGTTAATTTAGGCTAAGAGAGCCCTTGAAGGTTGGGGTGCCTTCAAGATGAGTGAGAGTGGAGAAGATGAAGTGTATTGATGATATGGTAGGTAATGGAGATAAATTAGATCCTTAATTGCTGAATATGCAACATTGGCGTGCACCAATGTTATGGTGTGCGCCATATTGCTCTGTGTGTGTAATTGTCCTGGGCCAAACTAATTGGCTTGCGCCAAGCTCTGACTTGGTAGTTGGCTGACTGACACCATGCATTGATTGCTCATCAAAAGCCATGAATTAGCTCTCAATCAATTCTCAAGCTTCAACACATCCAAATCTAAGCTCCAAGCCTTGTGTCTGTGCTGCAAAACAAACAAGAAGATACCGCGCGTAAATCCGATACGTAAGGCAGAAGGAAGAGTACTCTTTGGTCATGAGTGTCCTCTCTGCAGTCCTACTCGAACACTATGTCAGTTATACACTGCTGCACATGACGACTAAAAATCCTAGGTGACAAGCAAAAAAGTGTTTTTTTTTATAATATTTACTATGTACACGAAATGGTCCAATTCATCACAATAATTGATCAAGCTGACACTAAAACATCGATAAATGCTGGACAATTGAGGATAAATTATCAAGAAATACATCATCTGGTTGACTCACATTATTAATCCGACTCTCATGTTAACCACAGGTTTAGGATTACTTAATCGAGAAAAGGAACACACAGTGTGATATATGGCTCCAGAGCTCAAGATCCATTGTGTATGTTTTACCAAACTATTGTCATCTGATCCTTAAGCAAGTGAGAAATGAGTATTTAGTGCATGGAGTTGGTTCATTGTATGGAAGGATGAATTAGAATTAAGAAGATTCCGGAGTCTTTCAAAATGTTGTGAAGTGGGACCTTGAAACCCTGATGTAACAATTTCTTGATCTTCCCCACCAATAGGCTGAATAGGATCTGCATGATCCACCATGTTAGCTCGCGATCTTTGACTTGAAGCCATGTGGATAACCAAGTCTTTTGTAGCAATTATCTTCACCGTGCCTATTGAATCCACAAAAAGTACACCGGGGTTTCTTTGAATTTCTATTATTGAAACTATTAGTGTTTTAACTTCTCGACTGATCCACTCCATTGAACTGACTGGTTGTGACCCCAAATAGGTCAACATTGTCATTATTAGTGAAATGATCAAGTTAAGTTACATGGTGTTGATGGTGGAGTATTTATAGATGATACTCCTAAAAAGTTAGTTATAAACGGTTACAATATGTTATAAGTGTAAATGTCTATTAAAAGTACAACAATATGATTTAATAGCTGAAAGTACATCACGAACAACATCTCGTCTGAATTTGGTGGTTGTTAGGTTTGTTTAAACCATAGTTATTAAACGGACCGGACCGGCGATCGGACCGGTAAAACGTGACCGGACACGGAACCTCCGGGTGTCAGGCCGATCATTCAACGTGGTTAAATCCTATTGGCCCTGCCACAGCCAATAACCCATTTACATAAAAGTTATCATATTTTTATTAATCGTAAATAAAAATTACATTTACATAATAATACATTATTACAACTTTACAACTATTGTTTACATAAAAAATTACATTATTACAACAAAAAAATATAAATAAATGGGCATGGACCCGATTAATAATAATAAAAATTACTTCCTCAATTCGGATTTTTGGTAGTAACTAGTAAGTAGTAAGTGCTAAGTATATCGGGGTAGAATTGGGTTTTGGCATTTGGGTAGTAAATATGTGGAGGTAATAGGTATGATGATTGAGTTTTTGGTACTAACTAGTATGTAAGTATGTTGGAGACTTATGGGGTAGTATATTTGAGTTTTGGCTCTTTTGGGTAAACTACTAACTAGTAAGTATGTAACTATGTTGGAGTGGAGGTGGAGGTATGAATGTAATAACGATTCTTCTACCTGAACTAAATGCGACTCGGACGCAACAATAGAAGCGAGGAATAACAAGTATATCCCTAGCTATTGCGGTTAAAATGGGCCAGTGGGTCTCTTTACTACGCCAAATAGTGTAAAATATTAAAGTTATCTTCGCCAATTATATCATCGTTGTTTAAATAATTATCAATTACGGATCTTGCGTTCGATGTTATGGAAGTTGATTTACTTTTACTTTTACCTAATATACTTCCTAAGGCACCAAATCTTCGCTTTAGTGGATCGACCACTAGTACTTAGCGTCGGGGTTTCTCAAAGATAATATATATCATATAATTTAACTAAAATATTATAACACTCCGTTACTACATATTTGTCAACGCTCAAAATCTGTTATTTCTAAAAATGAATAATATGCAATTAATAAATCATAAATTTTCTCTTAAGTCCGGGATCAAGCATAAGCGGCAATACCATATATGTGAGGAAAAGTTTTTAAATATGCTAGCCATTTAGTCTTTATAGATTGAATGATCGCATTTAATTCATTTGTTAACCAAGTACAACCACTTACACAGCAGACATTATTTGACAACATTCTACTATAATCGAATGTACATTTGGTTCATAAATCAATGAAAAACTTTTGTTGCTTTATGAAATTTTTCAAAAAAGCGATTGCAACATTTTTCAAAGTTGTTGCCAAAGTTCCGAGTAATACGAGTAGATTACCCTTGTTTATCATTTCTTCATTAAAACATGTACTAATTGCATCTTTATATTTTAAAACCTCTATAAGCATGTTGTAGGTGGAATTCCACCGAGTTTTACAATCTAATGAAAATTTACGGGCCTTAAACCGCTTTTGAGAACAATAATTTTTAAATCTTCGCTAACATTGCCACTCGTATCTAAACGATTTTAAAATAGTTCTTATTGGTTCTAAAACTTCAGATATGTTTGACAAACCATCTTGGACGCACAAATTTAAAATGTGTGCACAACAACGAACATGTAAAAGTGAACCTTCAAGTAACAATGGTAAATGTTCTTTCATGTATGGTATTATTATTTGTGTTTATGGATGCATTATCAAATGAAATTGACAAAATTTTATTATATAATTTAAAATCTATTAACGTTTGTTTAATTCTATTAAATATATTAATAGCACTGTGAGACTCACAAATAGATCAAAAGCAATAATTCTTTTTTTGTAAGTTATATGAGGATCACACCAATGTGCAGAATACAAATATAATCCTCATATTGGGAGATTTCCAACAATCACTTGTTAAGGAAACACGCCCTTATAGTTGGAAAACATTTCTATTAATTCGCTCTCATTTTTTCATATTGTTTTTCATTGTTGTTTTAATTACTTTCCGCCATCTTGTATTATCCGCTTCTCATTAGCAATGTATTGTATACCATGCTCTTTTTTGAGATGCCGAGTTGCGTTCCGTTGCCTTGACCCCGAATCCACGACAATTCTTTCGTGACTCCTCTCTTCCTGCACACTAAACAAATAGTTTTAGTTCTTTTAATATTAGGGTCATACCTTCCCTTTGTGGTAGATCATGAATTTCAAAATATTTCCAAATTAATGATTTATTCTTTTTATCGCTATTTCCTCCAGGGTACTTCAAGCACTACCACTCTACCACCACTACCACTACCATACCGGCACCGCCACCTAACAAATTAAATATGGTTTAAACGAATTTAAAATAAACAAAATAAATTTTAAATAATTGATAGATACATACCAAATTGAAATTGTGGCGTCGAACCGTAACTTACCTAAAAAATAAAAATAAAAAATATTTGTCCCTCCATTTTGTAATAGTAAAGATCAAAAAGACTACAAAATAGTATGCCTTAATTTCCCTCATTGAGAATTAGTCTTTGAGAGAGAGGTGTGAGGAGAGAATGAATGATATAGAGGGGTATTTATAGGTGTAGAATGAAAGTGTGTGGGGGTGGGGAAATTCAAAATAAAAAAAAAGAGGGAGGGGTCTTGGAAAAATTCACTATTCCTCATCAATATTTTTTACTATATCCTTATTTCTTCTTTTTCGGTTTTTATTGGATTAATTGTTGATTTTACCTAAAATTTATAATTTTCAGCCTTTCACTATTCCTCATCAATTTTTTTTACTATATCCTTATTATGAATTTGGTATTAGCTAGAAAATTAAGGACTAGTATGGTTATATTATTTTACAATATGCAAAGTTTACAAACTAGATCTCTTATTTGGAACATTTGTGGGTTTTCACTAGTATTGTAGTGTTTATTTATGATTTACACATTTCATTTGTATCTTGTTTGTGATTTGGTTGTTGGAGTATTTTGGAAATGATTTTGGAAGTCATATAATATTTTTCTCTAATGTCTTGAATATACTAAAGTATATGTACTGACCCACCGGTTGAACCAATGACCCACCGGTTGAACCGGTGACCCGGTGCCTTTTCCGATTGAATGTTCGGTCCGGTTCTGATAACTATGTTTCAGCTATGAATATGTTAATCTGACTGTTTTAGCTTTGAAAATTTAGCTGACTGTTTTGATGATAGCTATCATGCTTGCTTACAACACTCCTTTTATCATTACCATATATGTTAACATACACTGAAGCCTCTAAGCACCGTGTTTGGCGTGATGTGATGCATGATGAAATTAATGCTCTGATCTACAATGATACTTGGGACCTTGTCATTACTCTCATAATATGAATGTTATAGGCAATAAATAGGCTTTTCATGTTTATTGTAATGCATATGGCTCTATTGGACAATATGTGGATTTGTTGGTTGCAAAGGGATTTCATCAAGAAGAGGGAATTGACTTTCACAAGACGTTCAGGCATGTGGTCAAGCATATCACTATCCATTTCATGCTTACTCTCTCTAACTCTCCTCAATGGCCTATCTATCAAGTAGACATTCAGAATTCATTTTTACACCGTTATCTTATAGACATTGTTTTTAATGCAACAACCCGCAGACTTTATTCATCGGACTTTCCATACCATGTCTGCCGTCATAAGCGCAGTCTTTATGGCTTACGCCAAGCGTCTTGTGCATGGTTTTCTCATCTCGCTAAGGTCCTTCTTGCTTATGGATTACATGCCTCCAAAGATGACACTTCTCTCTACATTTACTCTCATTGTGTTGATCATGTTTATCTACTTATTTATGTTGATTACATTGTTATTACTGAGATCGTCTGATGCTCTGATTCAGCATGTACTTGATGGGGTTGAAGTTCTTTCAGTTCCCGATGCACTTTATCTCACTCATCAAAAATATATTCTTCGGCTTTTGGATAAGACTGGCATGACGGTTGCCAAGCCTTGCACCACACCCATGAATGCCAATGGTCGTCTTTAGCGGCATGGCAGTCCATATTTTCAGATCCGACTCTGAATCGCACCTTTGTTTGAGGGCTCCAATATCTTAATTAACTTCACTCACCCCGATATTGCGTTCGCAATCCACAGAGTTAGAGAATTTACACATTCCTCCACTGAGGCTCATTGTATGGATGTCAAACGTACTATGCGGTATCTAAACATACCATATATGACGGTCTCTACCATACCCTGCGCATCTTCTTTCCTTGCATGCTTTCACTGATGCAGACTGTGCCACTGACTCTGATGATCTACTCTCCGTTGGTTCTTACAGTATTTTTCTTAGGCATAATTGATTAGCTGGCATTCCAAGAAACAACATACGGACTCTAAGAGTAGCACTGAAGCTGAGTATAAGTCTTTATCCCATACGGCTGCCGTGGTACAATGGATTTGTGCTCTTCTCAAGGAAATGTGTATTCCTCTTTCCACTTCTCCTGTTCTTTGGTGTGGTAAATATTGGTGCCACATATCTAGCTGCCAACCCTGTTTTTCATGCTCGGACTAAGCACATTAACATTGACTTTCACCATGTTCATGAACTTGTGCCATTTAAGCGGATACAAAATTTCGTTTCTCTATTCAAAGGATCAGTTAGTGGATGTTCTCACCAAACCACTTGGCAAATCCTCGATTCCACACCTTGAGGACCAATATTCATTTCATTCCCATCAGATTGTGGGACATATTGAGAATACTCTAGAAGGCATAGAAGTATATATCTACGTAATATTTAACATTTATTGTGTTTAATATATTTACTTTGTTCGCTAAGTTACCGTACACTATAAGTACGTACTTCTACGGTTTATTGAATCAATGAAATCAATTTCCATTACACTGCTATTATGTGCATTACTATTATATGCGTGTAAATATATATATATATATATATATATATATATAATAGTTATGCAGGAATACATGAATATGTAGGTCATCTCGATCGTGCTTTACCTACAACAGATTATATGAGAATAAGTATTACAAGAGAAACGTAACCGAATCAATCAAAGGCAGATATATATTGGACTAGTGTGCAGATAAGGGAGCAAAGCCTTTCATACAGGCGTATGGGACAAGTAATTTAACGCTTATGCAAAGAAAATTAAGTTTCATGTAGTCATTTCACATACCCTTTGACATATGTTTAAGATGACTTTAAAAGTGACGTGACATCATAATAAAGTGCAGAAAGCAACATTTGAAGGGGTAAATATCCATTCATCATGTTGTATGTATAAGATTAAAGTAGAATATACATATACATCAATCATAAAGTATACTGATAGGAGATTTAACCAACTGACCTTAAGATACAATGAAAAAAATAAATTATTTTTGTTAGATTTTAATCACTAATTTACCCATTACAGTATTTCAGAATGAATAGTATAAATAAGAGAGCATGAAGAACACACAAAAGAATAAGATCACATTGAACACATGCTAACCACCACAACACCCCCAAAGGAAAATAATAATAATAATAATACAATAAGGACATCACCCTTAGAATCTGATTGATAACTTTAGCAATAAACTGTTAGCAATGTCCCAAAACTTAGATGAAGGGCAAGTTTAAAGGTCCCTATTCGTTGACTATGGATTAGCAAACCAGGTTTTTCATAAACATTTGAATCTTGAACATCGTGATCCCTAATGGTGCATACGAATCTAGCACATTGTAACGCTACTTTCCTGAATATTGAGTCTTTATAAATAAATATATAAATATATATATATACACGCAAGTCTCTATGTTGTCGTTATCAGAATACGAAGCGGAAACAATAAAGACGGACTCATGAATGTCAAACGACAACACTAGATCGCAACAGTACCGATCCAAGTCTCAAAAGAGAATACATCCCCAAAGACCAAACAACGAAAAATAAATGTTGTTTACAACCAACTCGAAAATCCCAAATAAAACTTAAAGGAATACTTAAAGATAAGATAACAAGCCTAAAGAACTCTCAAACGTGTACAATTCCCCAACAAAATAAAACGTTCATAGTAATAATAAAAACATAATCTTCATTCAATATCCCAAGATCACACATCAACTTCATCATAGTCTTCATCATGTACCTGCCAATCTTTCCAGGGAGGGAACATACACAATAGTAGGGTAAGTATAATTGTACTTAGTAAGGGATAAAAGAATCGGTACAAGCAGAAACAATGTACACATATTGATCTACAAACACTACAAAGTATGTTGTAAAGTGCTTACTCCCCTCTACTAGTCCAACTAGACAAACATCAACCAATTAAGGGTTTGTTACACTGTAATCTAAGGACACTACGCATGGTGAAAACTGCACCACAACACATTCAGCACCTTATATGGCACAGACTTCTCTTCGTGGGCATGCCCTTGCTGTGAAAATAAAATATGCCTCACCAAATATCATAGTGTTTTAGCTTTTAGACTCAACAATATGTTTATTATGAGTTTAACTAACCGTTTAGGTTTATTCAGTATAAGACTTCCTATGGACATCTAGTCCTAGACTGTTATAGTATAGAGGCTGAAGGGAATGCTGAGTACAGTCAGCCGATGTACTCTGCTGATAATATGAATACACCAGCAGCCTGCTGACAGTATGGAAACCCAGCAGCCTGCTGATCAACTTAGTATGATGTAATATAGAAAATGGTTATTGTGTTATAGGTTGTTATAACCGTTTGTAACTTACTTCTGACTGATTCATGAGGTGTATGAAGCTATAAATACCCCATGATCAGCTGCATTATAACTTAACCTGTAACTTTTACTTGATCAATAATAATTCCGCATTTTACTTTCATTTTATAATTCTATAAACTTCATCATGGTATCGGAGCAGAAATTTGAGAATTTCTGAATGCTTTCATGCATTTTCTCTCCAATCTTTGAAGAATCTTGAGAGTGTTCTTCATCTTTTCTGAGTTTCTTGAGAGTAAACTGTCATCAATTTCATGTTTTTTTATCAGTTCTTGATCATTTTTTTCACTTTCATTATTGATTTGAGATCAATTCTAGAGTTCTTGATAGCAAGTAAGGGTAAACCCACAATTGGTCCCACATGATGTGTTTTGCATCTCTGGTTTTAAGTATAACCTTTTATCCTTACCCTCTTTTATTAATCATACAGAAGGTGCAGCTGTTTTTTCTGCTAACAAGTGTGTTTTGCAGGACAAGAACAAGAAAATGATTGGTTTGGCTGAGTTACACAAAGGACTTATGTCATGGATCAGCCAATAAGACTTTTTGTTACCAATGCTGTAGAAAATCACACCTTATCTGACATATTAGATGATGCACTTTTATGGCACTACAGACTTGGCCACTTGCCAGATAAAAGACTGCAAGTCATTAGTTCACAGTCTGCTGATGTCAAATATTGTAATCATGATCTATGTTATGTCTGTCCTATGGCTAAACTGAAGAAAAATCCTTTTTCCTTTAAGTACTACTACTGTAAATGATGTTTTTCATCTTGTTCATATGGACATTTGGGGCCCTTTGAGACAGCATACTGTCAATGGACAACAATACTTTCTTACTGTTGTAGATGATTTTTCTAGATTTACTTGGATTTTTCTTATGAGGCACAAATCTGAAACTTCTGACCTTGTTAATGTTGGAATAGTGTCCTAAACCCAATCGGGTTGGACCGGATCCGACCGGTCGGATCATTTCTACTATTTCTTTATGTTTATACATATATTAAATGGCTTTTCATACTATGTTCTTTTTAAAGAACCAATTATGAATTGTTATATGATAAGGTCCTTAGTATTAAATCGTGATGATAGGCGATATAGGTTGATGAGATCCCTAATCACTTTAATAAGTTTGATACTTAAATGTCTCTAGGCGATGTACTAATTGATAGTATAAATGACTAGCACGTATTATCTTCTGTCTTAGAGCGAGGATAGATCTCATCTATCGAAGTGTAGAGACAGCTTGTTGGGCGTATTTTGTTAAATCGACCCACTTCTAAGTTCTACTATGTGGCGGTTGTGTAATTATCCTTAAGACCGGAGTCTTCATGGCATCACGGTGTGGATTGTCACTATTGAGGTTTCCCAGCCACGGGCGATCATGCGGTAGTGATTGGGTATGATATTGAAGCATCACGAGTATACATGATTGGTCGTCTGGGAATCGCGTATCTCATGATTGGGATCGAATATCCGAAATGGCCTTCTTATAAGGAATGTCTTACTCTCGTGAATCTTTGCAAAGTGGGAGTAAACGAGTTACTTCGAGAGCATGATATCCAGATTATAAGATACGGTCGTTAATGTTTGACACTCGCGTCGACCGTATGGATATTATTACAAATGATAGATTGTAAGTTACACGGTAATCGCTTTTCACATGAAAGGTAGTGAGTCATTGCATTTGACTCTTTCGATGATTGGGGGTCACGGTGTGTTGCTGTGAGCGCTATCCCGTGATCGTTAGGTATGAAGGGCATTTTAGTAAATTGCACTTTGTGTCTACGGCCAACATATTCGAAGCCTATCGGGTCACACATATGAACATCGAGTCGGATTAAAATGCGGTTATAGTTGATAACCAAATAAGGAAAGTTTATCTCTAGACTATAAAGGTTATAGTGGTAAATTAATATGGTGGTATTTATTTATTATGAATAAATAAAATACAAGATATTAATTATATATAAATTAGATTAATTAAAGAATATTCCGAAGCCAATTTATTGGCATATAGGCGCCACATTTAAGTGTATGGGATACACTTGGATTGTGCACTTTAATTAATAAGATTACCATAATATTAATATAAGATATTAATTGATTTTGGAAAAATAGATTTATGGTAATAAGATAATTATAATCAATATAAGATATTGGCAAAATAAATTATAATTAAAGAGATAAATCAATCTAGTTGATTTTCCTTATTTTATTGGAAAAATGTTTTCTTCTCCACACTATACGGGGCCCCCAACCACTATATATAGGAGGTGGGTGTCAAGCTCTTTTATACATCACAATTGCAAGATCTCATAGTTCTTGTGTAAAATAGAGAGCATCCTATAGAGAGTTGGAGAGGGGGAAAGGCCGGTCTAGCAACCGGAGTTTTCCAATAGCAATCCATGATGGGATTCCGGGCGGTTGTTCGTGTGGACTAGCGGTGAGGCCGAACACTGGGCGGCTCTATGCGAACTACTCTCCTTAGACGGTCAAAGCGTCGATCTTTTAGATCAACCAAGGTAACCACCGCTCTACTAACTCGTTTGTTTATTGCTTAAACGAAGTCGATCCTGGTTAAGAGGAAATAAAATTTTAAATTCATTGCGTTCGCGTGATTTCCTAACAGATTAAATCTTTTGTTAAAGTTCTTTCTACTCAGTTTCATAATTTTATTAAAGTAATTAGATCTAACAATGGTGTTGAATTTCAACTTACTAACTTTTATGCTCAGCAAGGTATCATACATCAGACATCCTATGTAAGTACACCTAAGTAAAATGGTATTGTTGAAAGGAAACATCAACATTTACTGAATGTTGCAAGAGGTTTGAGGTTCTAGAGTAATCTACCCATTGAATACTGGGGTTTCTGTCTTTTACATGTTATAAAGTTGATTAATGCTACACCTACACCACTACTGAAGGAAAGCACTCCACGTGAAGTCATTTATGGCACTAAACCAGACTATTATGTGTTTAAAGTTTTTGGTTGTTTAGTCTTGTCTTGCACACTTCAGTAGTATAGGACAAAATTTGACTCAAGGTGTAGGACTTGTGTCTATCTTGGGAATTCAAATACATCAAAGGGTGCTATTCTCTTAGACATTACCAACAAAGATATCTTTGTTGTTAGAAATACTCAATTTCATGAGACTTATTTTCCTCTATTTTCATATGTATTGGGAAAGGCTAGATATCATGCTGACATGCCCGTTCCTTTACCAGTAATGGACACTTTTCATGGTCTGCTGAATGAATCAGCAAACCAATCAGATATAGGGTCAGTTGCAGCTGAGGCATCTAATAAAGAGCATGCACCAGTCAACCGGGCACATGAACCTACACAACTAAGAAGATCCACTAGAACAAGAAAATCATCATTCTTTTATCAAGGTGGTGTTCATACTGTTCCGCAGACTCCACATCTACTGAGTGCAGTCATGAGTCTGGATAACCTATCAACAGACTATACTAGATTCATCAATGCTATTGATGCTGTTAAAGTGCCTAAGACTTATAATCAAGCTATCAAGCATGATGAATGGAAGAAAGCAATGCAACAAGAGATTGAAGCTCTACAAAAGACTCATACATGGGAAATAGTTTATCTGCCCCCAGGCAAGAAGCCCATTGGGTGAAAATGGGTGTACAAAATCAAACACAACCCTGATGGTTCAGTAGACCCAAGACTAGTAGCAAAAGGCTACACTCAAACATATGGAATTGATTATCAAGAAACCTTTTCCCCTGTTGTCAAGATCACTACAGTTAGAACCTTACTTGCAGCAGCAACAACCAATAATTGGCATCTACATCAAATGGATGTCAACACTGCCTTTCTACATGGAGATTTACATGAAGAAGTATATATGCAGTTACCCCCCAAGTTGCACAGCAACTTAACCAAACCAAGTTTGCAAACTTACCAAGTCATTGTATGGCCTCAAACAAGCCAGCAGACAATAGAATTGCAAGTTGACTGTATCCTTGGAGGATCAAGGATTCATTCAATCCAAAAATGACCACAGTTTATTCAAAAAAGGGTCAGGACAGTCCTTTATTGCCTTATTGGTATATGTGGATGACATCATAGCTGCTGGCCCTAGTGAAGAGTTGATTCAACAAGTAAAGGATGCTCTACATCAGCAGTTCACCATCAAAGATCTTGGAAAATTGAGATATTTCCTAGGCATTGAGGCTGCTAGATGTCCAAAAGGTATATCCATTTCACAAAGTAAATACACACTTAACCTCCTAGAAGAATATGAATTTTTGGGAGCCAAACCTGCTAAGACACCTGTGGAGTCTAAGAAGACTTTACAACATGATGATTCACCACATTTAGAAGACAACACTGCATACAGATCACTTGTGGGTAAATTGATTTGCCTCACTTGTACCAGACTAGATATTGCTTTTGCAGTTCAACAGCTAAGTCAATTTCTGGACACTCTTATTGAAAATCATATGAAGGAATCTTACAGACTGCTGAGGTATTTGAAGACTAACCATGGTCAATCCTATTCCCAGTAGACAACAACCTTGTACTCAAAGGTTTTACAGACAGTGATTGGGTTGGTTGTCCTGAAACAAGAAGATCGGTATCAGGTTATATAATGTTTCTAGGGGATGCTCCAATCTCTTAGAAGGCCAAGGAAAAACAACAATAGATAGAAGCTCATCTCAGTGCGAGTACGTGGCTATGCCAAATGCAGTTTGTGAAATCCAGTGGACTAATTTATATATTATAAGATTTGCAGGTTCCAGTTCAGTTGCTTGCTGTGTTATTTTGTGACAATGCCAGTGCAATGCACATTGCTTATAATCCAGTCTTTCATGAAAGAACAAAATATATTGAAATTGACTGCCATGTTGTGAGAGACAAAGTCAAATCAGGACTTGACAAACATCTTCTAGTCAACACAAAAGAACAAGTAGCTGAACATTCTCACCAAGGCCTTGGATGCACCTATTTACTCATATCTACCGGACAAATTGAAAATATTAAAGATCTTCCAGAATTCAAGTAGCTGAAGAGAAATCTGAGTGCAAGTTGTTCATGTACCACTCTTAGCTTGAGGGGGTGTTATAGAGTAGTCAGCCGATGTACTCTGCTGATAATGTGAAGACACCAACAGCCTGCTGACAGTATGGAAACCCAGCAGCCTACTGATCAACTTAGTATGATGTAATCTAGAAAGCGGTTATTCTATTATAAGTTGTTATAACCATTTGTAACTTACTTCTGACTGATTCATGAGGTGTATGAAGCTATAAATACCCCATGATCAGCTGCATTGTAACTTAACTTGTAACTTTTACTTGATCAACAATAATTTCGCATTTTACTTTCAGTTTATAATTCTATAAACTTCATCATAGACCAAACTATATTAATTACCTAGCACATAGCAAAGGAATCTAGGTTGGCCTATTTGATAATATGGCCCAATAAAAAGTCTTCGGAGTGCCACATGTATGACGTCCGGGTCATACTCATGCCAGGCAGGGTATATTAATAACTAGATAATAAGCTTGAGGGTAATGATGTATTTTGTCATTTTGTGAAGATTATGGTGTACCCGTGTGTGTGTGTGTGTGTGTGTGTGTGTGTGTGTGATTTTAGATTTGTTGAGGTGTCGAAACTATATCTAGAAAGATAAATCGTGTGTATGTCGGAATCATTCAATCAATTTACTAGACATTAGGTTTCTTCATCTTGTTTTCTTAAGATTCATTCATGGAGCTAGATAAGCTTTGCTAACTTGGTATTAGAGCCATGGTCTCCTTGGTTGCTCATTCGATCTTCAGCGGCTATCAGAGCCATGACTTCCATTGTCAGCTCATCTGTGGATCCACTTTCAGCAACAAACGTAAGATAAATAGTAGGGGAGAAGTTGGATCATCAGCTCTCGATATCTTAAGCTCAGGTCTAAGTAATGGTAGATTTGGAGTTTCTAGAATAAGAGTATATGGTCTAACTGTCGGCTCTTTCATCTTTCCCAACATGCAAATAGTGAGAATACCAGCCAGCATTCCCATTTCTGACAAGGTATGAATCCAATCGGATCTGCTTTTTTTCAGAGTGTTTTTCCTTCTACATTGCCTTAACCACCCATTCTGGTTCTTCTTATTTCTTGTAGTCCTTTTTACGTATCACCTAAAACAAATTCATAATTTCAAATTAGATAGAAAGAACTATTTGCTTTAGAAATACACATTTCTTTCCATCATCAGAGGACATGAGTTGGAGGATCATGTTCTGGGTGAAAATCCTTATACAATGGAAGGATCTTCATTTCAGTTATCTCTCTCACCCTTCCAACATTCTCAAACTCCTAAATAATGGTGCATAACTAATCAATTTCTTATGGGGTGAATGTTGAGTGCCATGATAGATGAAGTTCTGTTTAAAGTGGTAAGCTACACCACAGTTAAAGAGATTTGGGTCACCTTGGAAACTCTCTTCAATTTTCAATTTGAAGAATGAATCGTTGAATACAAGAATGCCCTGACTAGAACTTTCAAGGGTTCTAAGTCCATGGTAGAGTATCTTACACAAATGAAGTCATATGCAAACAACTAAGTATCAATTGGGTATCAAATTTCAAAATTTGAGCTCAATCGGACTACATTGGGAGGATAGACAAAAATTATGAGTCCGTGATAGTTAATATCACAACAAGAGTTGTATCATTTACCTGGTAGGAAGTGCAATTCCAGTCAATGACATATGAGATTCTACTTGCAAGATTTAATCACTCTGTTGATTCTTTTGTTGTGCCATCAACTCACTAGCCAATACACCTTGGAACCTTGGTCCCAAACCATTTTCACCATCTGGAAAGACTGGCTTCAAACCTCCCACACCAGCAGGACAAAGTTCAAGATAAAGGGGTGGTAGAGGTCGTGGTAGAGGTGGAAAGGTATTCACTGTTAACAGAATGGTATGACAGTTGTGAGGCAAGAGAGGTCATGTGGTGATTGCATGTTAGCACATATTTGATCAAGATTTCAATCAATTCTGATGGAAGCACTCCTATATAGAGTTCAACATTTCCGACAACTCTTCAAACTGCCATTGATCCTTCTTTGTACATGGAAAGTGGAGCCACTGACCACATCAATGGTGATCTAAAAAACATTCACTTCAATTTTGATTATACTAGTTGAGAAACCTTAGCTGCTGGAAATGCCGAACCAATTCATATTCTTCACACTGGCACCTTTATTATTCTTACTAAATATCAAACACATCTTCACATAAAAGATCTATGCATGTTCCTAGAATTACCAAAAAATCTTGTTTGTGTCTCTAGGTTTACTAATGATTATCCTATCATTATTGAATTTGATTTTTTTGTTACATTAAGGAATACACCACATGACAATTGCTCCAAGCAAGACTTTTTAAGGAGGGTTTGTATTAAATCAGAAACTTGAATGTGAATACTTCTCACACCAAGTCCATATGTTTTACCAATCCAAGCATGAGTTAGAATCTATTATTTTCCCTAAGTTAGAGTTTAATATGACAAGTTTAGTTATAGTAGTACTTATGTTTCTTCTGTTAATTTGAACAAAGATGTTGATGTTTGGCATAAGAGACTTGGTCATCCATCCAAACAATTGTTAAGTCAAGTCCTGAGTATTTGTAACTTGTCTTTGAATCAAAACATGAATTTATATGAAGCATCTCAATTTGGTAAATCTTATTCTCTATCTTACCTTAATTCTAGTTTTCATGCTAAATCTTTGTTGGATATTGTTTACACTAACTTGTGGGGACTAGCACTTGTGAAATCTACTATTGGCTATTCTTATAGTGTCCACTTTGTTGATGATTACTCTAGATACACTTGAATATTTCCATGAAAAACTATATTTGAAGCCTTAAATGCCTTTATTCAGTTCAAGAAACTAGTTAAAAAACACTCAAGCACTACCATAAGTGTGTCCAGTCTGGCTGGGCTGGTGAGTATAGGTCCCTAGAACCAATGTTAAAAAGTCATGGAATTGTATTGAGACATCTTTGTCCCAATGCTCATGGATAGCATGGTAGAGCTGAGAGGAAACAGAGGCGCATGGTTGAAGTAGGTTAACACTTCTTGCTCAGGCCTCTTTGCCTGTAAAATTTTGGTTGGATAGTTTCCAAGAGTCTGTTTCTCTAATTAATGATCTTCCAACACATATCTTAGGTCACAAATCACATTTTGAAACTTTATTTCATACAAACTCTTACTACACTAAATACAAAGTATTTGGTTGTGCTTCATACCATAATCTTAAACCTTACAACAACACCAAATTCAGTCTTCACAGCTCCAGGAGTGTTTATTTAGACTAAGTCCTCAGCATAAATGATACAAGTGTTTAAATCAAACAAGAAAAATTTGCATAGCTAAAGATGTTACGTTTGATGAAACCATGTTTTCCTTTAAATATTGTTTTCTTCAGAGATCTTCCAAAACCACAACCATAGACCCTCAGCTGACCGCCTTACTTCAAATTCCTCTTTCCTCATCAACATCTCTTCCTACCTTACAAGAAGCTTCTCCACATTAGTTCCTTGATCCCGGTACCGCATCTCTTGCTTCACCAACACACAGAACTATGCCATAATGATTTCACAATTATTTCCACAATTAGTGGTTCCATTATTTCAGATTCGTTTATCTAAACAAAATACCGATTTACACACAAAGATACACCAATCACCATACAAGTAATCCGGAAGCGACTCCAGTAGTTTTGACTGGCTCGCCTAGATGGGAGCATGCCTCGCCAAGGTTAGCCTCCTGAAACTTTCGGCGGCGTGTTTTTCAATCTAATAGTATTACCACACAGTCACAACAAGTTTTCACACAAAAATTTAACATATATGACATGTTACGAGAGCATAATCACAGATTTCCACAATCAGCGTAGATGTACATCAGTTAAAGATCAAGATCCCAATTAACAACAATAACACGTAATTCAGGAAATCAGATTGCATGCTAAAAAGAAAAGGAAACCCTGGTACAATCGACAAAATATTCCTAACATTATTGATGTTATCCATTTATTCGTGAGAACCGTTGCTAAACCGAACTGGATCCCAAAGCTCACAAAAAGCTCTCATTTCCTCCGGGATCACTCCTGTAAACACATAAAAACCACAACCGAACTGAGAACTGCCACAAAAGACGTAGCTCAATAAAGCGCCGGTTTGTGTGCTTCACGTTGCTCGCCTATTTGGGAGGGATCTTGCCTTAGCCGGCCACCCGACAGATGTTGGAATCTGTTTTGCGAGAAAATTACTTTTAGGTTGCATATATATGAGCCTATTTATAAGTTTTTCTAAGACATAGGTCGGCGGAAAACTTATTTCTAACCCTAAAAGAGAGAAAAGATAGACTACTTCTAAAATTTTATTTTAAAAATCAGGATTGTCACATAATTCAATAACCCATCGATGTGGGATTTTTCATCTCACCAAATAACATGAGTTACTAGTACCGTTTTTTTAAAAACATTTACTAGTACCGTTAATATATTTCTTTACGGTGATGATAGAAATACTCCATCAAATCTACACCATTTTTATATCCAACATAATCTTGTGATTGTGATTTTTTCAAGTATTTTTGTATTTATTTATTTTTTATCTTTTTAACAACTAAAAAACATATGATGAGATGATGTAGAATTGAGGGATAACTCTATCGCTCCTCTTTTCTTTAATGTCATTTTCCGTCCCTCCTAAAAATAAAAAATAAAAAGTAATAATCATATACTAATTTCACCCTACTCTTTTAGTAAGGGCTTTCATCAACAAAATTTCTTAAAAAATGGAATGTGAAAACACAGTTTGGAGAAAGTAGCAATAACATGAACATTTATTATCTTTGTACATTTATAATTGTTTCACCCGTTATATTTTGATATGTATTTTCCTCACTTCATAGTCTAGGTTTCGATGTTGAAGCCTTTTTACTTATACGTGTTTGCGCTTATATTGTTTTACATCTAATTAACACTTTCATTAAGGATCTTAACATGTTTTACCATTTACGGTCTCAAGATTTGACATTTTTCACTTCACAATAGCTATTGGTCACTTACTTAATAAAGTAAAACAAACTTTGTGTGGATCATAATTAAAGAATCCTTAGTACTATATTGCTAATTAGATACGTTAAATTTTTTATATGTCTAATTATAATTGTTTCCTGACGTGGGTTGTTAATATCCTCATCTTTTTCTTTTTTTTTTTTTCAAATTTTATGTATTTATTTTTACAGTGGCAGATAATAGAGATTCAGTGGAAATTGAGTAAGCACTTTTATAAGATGGAGATGTACGTGTGCCACTAGCTTTTGCTCTCTCTTTTTTTTTTTTTCTTTTTTTTTTTTTTTGGCTGAGCCCTCTATATATATATATAAGGGACACTTCTTCATTTTATATCAATATTCTAGCATTAATATATATTTTTCCACATCTTATAGAAATCCAAGAATTAGAAAAGAAAAAAAAAAGATGGAGGAAAAAAATAGTAAAATGAGTTTATTGTTCAATAAAATGAAGCCATATATAGCTATGATTACACTACAATTTGGTTATGCAGGAATGTACATAATTACTATGGTTTCTTTTAAGCATGGGATGAGCCATTGGGTTTTAGTAGTGTATCGTCATGTTGTTGCCACTCTTGTTATGGCTCCCTTTGCTTTTTTTATTGAAAGGTTTGTCATTAATTCATCAAACTTTAATTACTATTTTTTATTCAAACTTTATGTTAAAAATATTAATGGTTGGTGTTAATTAAGTTTGTATTATATTATTAATAAAATGTTTCACTTGGATGAATGCAGGAAAATTCGGCCTAAAATGACAATCTCAGTCTTCCTGAAAATCTTGGTTCTTGCATTCTTAGAGTACGTAATGTTCCTTTAAAATCTTTTTAGTTTGCTTGCTACTGAATTTTTCTTGTTATACACGAGTTGCCACACAAGTCACGCCCCTAGGTATTCACTACTTACCCAGATGTGTCGGTTACGGGTATATATATCTTTTTCCTTATTGTCTTTTGAGTTTTTTTCTGTGAGCATGACTTTAACTCCATAACGTATTGTACTCTTGAACATTGGCTCGAGGCAATTTTCTCAAAACCATTCTTACCCCGAAAAACTAAGGCCACCTTACCTTATAGATGGATAGACCAAAAAGTAATTATTAGGTTTTATATGATATATTTGTCCTACATGACTTTTTGTACTTTTATTTCCAATGAGTTTCACATTAAAGTTGTTCTAATAGTAATAATTTAACATGATTTATTGGCAAATTTTATGGTGGTCATGGATCAAGTATGACTTGGTGATCCAGGACTAATAGAAATTCAGAAAAACACATAGGGTCCAACTGTGTAAAATATAAATATCATGTATTTACAAATTTATCCCTCTTTTAAGAATTTATTAGAGATGCACAAATATGACATGGTGGTCCTGAACCACCATAAAACTATTGTGATTTATTAGTTTCATAAAAAAAAGATAGTAGATGATTACATGATGGAATTAATCCAATTAATCATATAACTTGAGAGACATATTTACGACAGCTTTTCAAATCTGTTTTTTTTTTTTTTTTTGTTTTTGCGTCACGGAATATATATGATATTGCGTCTCAGGTAGAATCCATTTTGTATTGCTTTTTCCTATTTTGCAATTCACACGCAACTAAAAAGTTTCAGTGTTAGTTATAAAAAAATGCTATACTAATACGGAATACTACTATATATATTAAATAAATTGGGATTCTTTTTTTCCAATTACAGATATATTTGTTATTCATTATCAAAAAAAAAGATATATTTGTTATTCATCTATGTAACATTTAAGTAGTTTTATGTTACAACAATTATAGAAATTAAATTTGTATTAAATTAATTATATCATGTAATTAAACATCTTTCATGGGGTAATTAAGAACACGTAGTATGGCCATCAAATACCCTTTGATACAACTTCTTGCAACATTGTACCATAGAATCAATAGTGATACACCTATGGAACTTTTTATAAATGAAAAAACATATAAAATAATCTGAATAATCTTTACAATATCATCAATGTTTTCTACTTTGAGCTTTACATAAATAAAAAATACATTTTATCTGTTTTTTTCGTACAAAGAACCCTAATTATGATAGTGATTTGATAACCTTAAGATTTCACTTTGCAGACCAGTATTGGATCAGAACCTATATTTCTTGGGGATGCAGTACACATCTGCCACGTATGCATCGGCTACGGTCAATGTTCTTCCTGCTGTTACTTTTATATTGGCTGTTATTTTCAGGTAAAGTATTCTTTCTGTTATATATATATTATTACTCTATTACATTACGAAATAAAGTTTATAAATAATTCAATAAAAAAGACTTGAATAATGTTATTGAATTCTTTTAAATGAAGTAATAAAAGTGTTATAAACTTTATATATGTGACAACTTTTTTGAATGTTGACCACAACTTTTTTATATTTGATAATGTAAATCTTTTTTAGTACATAATAAAAAGAGACACAAGGTTGTAGAAATTGGGTGCACAACACATTAATACAAAATGATTAAGGTTAGTGGAAGTTGCATTAAAAAAGTTTATGGGACAACTTAAAATGATGTCATGAAGAATTATTGGCTAATCATTATTACTTTTGGAGAAAATATGAAAACATAAATACTGTACTACCTCTGTCTTAAAATATAAGTCATTTTATCCTTTTTTTTATTTGTCTCAAAATATAAGTCATTCTACGTTACCAATGAAGCATTTATTACTTATTTCTATATATTAACTCTAATTTATTAACAATTCAATTACTTTTAAATATTTTATAATCATTTCATTAATTATAGTCAAAGGATATTTAAGTCATTTCACCTTAAAATTTATGTCATTTAACCATTTTCTTAATTTACATAAAAACATTCAATATGATTTGTATTTTGGGACGGAGGTATTTATTTAAGGAGGGTCGAATGTTCCATTTATCAAGCACTTCTGGATTAAAATACATTAGATACATATCCAATGACATCACACTTAATAATATATTTTTTTCCAGCATTTGAGACAAACTTAGTCTCATCTCATTCCCTTAAAAGCAAAAAAAAGTAATAAAATATTATTTAATGGTAAAAGTATATTTACCTTCTTTTCATGTTATAAAAACACAAACATTAAAAAAATCAGAAAATAAAATCCATACAATACCCTCTTTTTTTTTTCACTTTTTTTACTTGCTCCTTCTTATTTTAAGACTCACATTTCACATTTCATTTCACATGGCATAAGAAAAATATAGTTAATGGTTTAAAAATCACATTAAATGAGTTATATATGTTTATTTTATTTGGTAATTTCATTCTGATGTAAAAGATTGCATTGTAAACAACAAGCCTATGTGTAACGTTAATACTAACAAATTCATCATCATAAGTGCAGGTTGGAGAGAGTTAACATAAAAAAGGTACACAGTATTGCGAAAATCACCGGAACATTAATTACAGTATCTGGAGCAATGGTAATGACATTATACAAAGGCCCTATTGTCAATATCTTGGGTACAAATGGTGAAACCCATCATCAAGCCGCTCATTCGAACGTTGAACAACATATGGCCACGGGCACGATCATGCTTCTCTCTTGCATCGTCGGTTGGGCCGGTTTCTTTATTTTACAAGTTAGTACTAGCTTGCTAGCTACTTCGTTTTCGTTCTTATATATAGTGCTAGTAACTGTAACGTCCCTCAGTGGCGGAACCAGGAAAAAATTTCGGGGTGGTCTTGGTATATAAACTGCAAAGCTAAAAAAAATCCGGAAAAAAATAAAAAATGTTAGTAGTGAGATTTGAACTTACAACCTGTAATTATGGAGGCTTTAAAGGGTTTGTTTTTAAACCACTAGGATATAAGTCTTTTGTTCAAAAAAAATAAATAACATACTAATATTAACACTACTACTACAATAATAAAAATTTGGGGGGGGCTTGGGACCATATGTGGGGGGGCTTGTGACCATTTGGGGGGGGCTTGAGACCACCCCGGGCATAGGGTGGGTCCGCCCCTGACGTCCCTAGACCCCGGGTCTGATAGCGTTAAATGAGCCATAAATGATCCGGTCAACTTTTTAGACCGTTGTCCTCTCGTTTGGTCTAAAAAAACTAATCGAGTTGACAATACATTTATGTCTCACACTTATATATATGGGGGTTGTCAGGCTATTAATTTACTTAACAGACGTGGGACTTTACGGTAACCGTATTAATCTCTTTTTGTTTCAGGCAAAGACACTAGAGGAGTACCCTGCGGCGTTATCTTTAACAACATTTATATGTCTGACGGGCGTGTTGGAAACCGGTGTAGCGGCACTGATAATGGAACGCGACATGAAAGCTTGGGCGATTGGGTTTGACACCAGACTGCTTGCCGCGGTGTATGCTGTGAGTATATTCTTTATCATGCACTGTGTGTATATATATATATATATATGATCACTTCAAGATATATATTTCATTGATTTTTTTGATGTATGTGGATGATGAATTCAGGGAATAGTTTGTTCGGGAATCGCTTACTATATGCAAGGAGTAGTAAACAAGATCCGAGGCCCGGTTTTTGTTACGGCGTTCAGCCCTTTAAGCATGGTGATTACTGCTATTCTTGGTGCCATTATATTGTCAGAGAAAGTTCATCTCGGAAGGTATATATATATATATATAACTGTTTTGTCTTTTTATACAAATAACATGCAATATATTATCTGATTATGTGGTTTAATAACTAATTAATTGTCGTTTTGGTGTGGATTTATTAATGTAGTTTGATAGGGGCAGCTGTTATTGTAATTGGCCTCTATTCTGTGATATGGGGTAAGAGCAAGGATTTGCCAATGTCAAATACACCGCGCGATACAAAAAGTTATGATTTGCCAATGGTCGAGGCGAATAGAACCGACAACAAAAACGAAGAAAAAAAGGGCGGAGAGAATTTCGAGATTTTGGGGAGAAAGGTTTCACAGCAACAACAACAACAACAACCGTGAAAATTTCATTAAATATTGGCGAGTTTGCCTAATATGTATGTGTATGTGTATGTGTGTGTGAAAGGATGTAAGTTCATGTACGCGTACTTTATTGAACTTAAGTTCAATGTAACGGTTTTAAGAATTTTAATCTTTTTAGTGATGTTTTAATCCAATCTATATATTGAGCCTTTGTTTGCAGTGTAAGTGTGTTGCCTAGTTATCTGCTCTTTCCTAATGAGTTTATTAGACTAAAAACGCGCGCGTAATATCCGTTAAAACGCGGCTTGTTACAATAATTTATGCAAAAAAAACCAAAAGAAGTCGATCAGCCAAACTTCCCATATATTAGAACGAAGAATTTCAACTGCATCACCTTAACAGATCGACGCCTATAAAATAAACGTGCTTAAATCATCCAATTGTAGGAGATAGATCAAGTCTAGAATTGTGATCCAACCCCGAGCGAGGGTGCCACCGCAACAACACGAAACCACCACCGTAAAGGAACTACTGTATCACAATTGACAGTCGTCTCGATTTTCGTTCCGCTTCATCAAAGATTTGATCATATCGAATTCAAACTCAAGTTTCTGAGTGGAGCTGAGAAGTGTTGAAGCCCAAGAGTGAAAGGTACTGATTTGCCAAAGAGGCATTTCGTCGAACACCTTAGTACACAAGGCTGTTATGTTAGTTAGCATTGTAAACTCACTTCTTAGATGATCAATTACATTTTCTCTCACACAGTTAGAGTGTAATCAAGCTAGGAAGCTTCATTGAGGTTTCTCGTCTTTCTAGAATTCAAATTTGTTTTTAGTGTTCTTCATCGAGTTCTTGGTTTTCTATACTATTCTTCTATTCAAATCTTGTTCCGCAACTGTTTTTCTTCATTTTTAACATGTTATCAGAGATAAACTCCTTTGAAATCACTCTGAGATTCTTGTGACTTGTATCATCGGTTGAATTCTCAATTCCGGCCAGTTTTCTAAGAACTCGTTCTTGCAGTTAATTCCTTTGAGAAATCAAATCTTGTTATGTCATTCGTCTTTAATTCTTATTTCTTGGTGCTTCGTTTATCGAAGAAATGGCAGAAGGCAATGTTACATGGAATCTTCCTCTAGTTGCTGCCTCAATTTCTAGTCACAATGACAATCCTGGTATTGTTCTTGTCTATCCATTGCTTAAAAGGGCTGAAAATTTCAATCACCGGAAGAGAGAAACTACTAAAGCTTTTTTCCTCGAGAGGCAAGTTGGGTTTTGTTGATGGCACCTCTCAAATGCCTGTTGCAGAGGACAGAAACTTTGCTAATTGGATTCAACAGAATGATTTGTTAACTTCTTGATTATTGAACTCTATGGTACCATCTGTTTTTTTAGAGTGTTTTATATTTTGATACTGCTAGGGAAATTTGGTTAGACTTGCAAGATAGATTTGGTAGAGGTGATGCTTATAGGCTATCAAACCTTGAGGAAGAATTTGAGAAAGTTATGCAATGTTCCCTTTCGATTACAGATTACTTTACTAGGGATGAAAACCTTGTGGGATCAGTACTTAATATTGAGGCCTATCTCTCTTTGTACTTGCCCAGCTCTACAAATCATGAGAGAATAGTATGCCAATGCCTATACCATTAGGTTCCTAAAGGGTCTGAATGGTAACTTTAGCAATGTCAAGTCACACGTCCTAATAATACAACCTCTCCCTGATGTCAAAGCAGCCTTTGTTATGGGTTTAAATCATGAGCAACAACTTTCTTATTCCAACTTAAATACAGATTATGTGGCATTAGCTACCAAGACTGAAACGGAGTTCCAGAATGATGAATCAAACTCTGTGACTCAGATGTGGTATTCTAGTCAAGGCAGGGGACAAGGCAGAGGTTCTGGTGCTGGCAATTCAAAGAGGTCTCATTGCACTTATTGTGGTTGAGATAGTCTACAGTGGATAAGTGCTATAAAAAGTTTGGTTCCTCCAAATTTCAAAGGGTATGGTAGAGGAGGTCTTATGGCATACAATGTAGTGTGTGGTCAAGAACTTGAAAATAAAGGTCTTCATATTGATTCATTTATGCATGACCAAAGTCAGGTCCATTCAGACAGTGCCACCATAACTAAGAGTCAGTATGATCATTTTCTTTCTCTCATACATAATTTACAACCTCCTCAGTGCAATTTAGTGGTCATGGAAGCTGGCACAGATCATCCAAGGCAATGTATCAAAGGAAGTTGTACTCACTGGATTGTTGATTTAGGAGCAACTGACCATATAGCTTTTTCCTAGATAACATGTTTGATATTCATAGAGTAAATGGTATACATGTGAAATTGCCAAATGGTAGCTCAACGTATGTCACCCACATAAGAAAAAAGTTTAGATTAATGTCGATCTGATTTCATACAATGTTTATTTGTATACCTTCTTTCACTTATAATCTATTGTCAGTCAGGAAACTGGTTGATGATAGTGGTCTAATTGTGGTTTGTTGGTGCTAATAGTTGTGATGCGCAAACTATGAAGAAGATTGGTTTAGCTAGGCTCCAAAATGGACTTTACATCTTGAATGATGCAGTGCAGAAGAAGTGTTTACAATCTACTAGTTTATATCCTACTTCTGGTTTTTCTGATTCTCGATTATGTCATTTTAGACTAGGACATCCCTCTGTTGAAAGAATAAAAACTTTACACAATCTAGATAGGAAAATAGGAATTCCTTGTCATCAGGGGCGGCGGCACTCACACCAAAATGGATCACCTGACCCACAATTTAAAATTAAAAAAAAATCAGTGTATTTTTTACACAATTTAAAATTTGTATGTACTAATATCTACTGACTGACCCACTAAAATTTTAAAATATAGACTCTTGACCCATAATTATACATATATATTTTATATAATACATTAGAAACTTGTAATACGATGTGTCGTTATCGATCCCTGACCCGTGTCACACAATTCCTGCAGCCGCCCCTGCTTGTCATGATGGTAGTGTTTGTCCCTTATCCAAACAAAAGAGATTGAAATATCCTGTTAGTGTTTTTGCTATACTTTAAGTTGTTCTCGCATTATTCATGTTGATATTTGGGGACCAAACAAAGTTCAAATTGTTAATGGAGAATCTTATTTTTCTTGTCTATTGTGGATGACTATAGTAGGTATACATGGTTGTTTTTTATGAGAACTAAGGGTGAAGCTACACAACTGTTAATAAGCTTTTGTATTTTTGTTCAGAATCAATATGATAGATGTGTTAAAACCATTAGACCAGATCCTGGTAATGAGTTTAATATGAGGGATTTTTACATAACTAATGGCATTGTTCATAAAAAAATCTTTTGTAAGAACACCACAATAACTTGAGAGAAAACATAAGCATATATTAAACATAGCTGAGTTTTCTATGAGTGATTTTTTACATAACTAATGGCATTGTTCATACAAAATATTTTGTAAGAACACCTCAACAAATTGAGAAAAAACATAAGCATATATTAAACATAACTAGGGCTTTGAGAATTCAATGAAATGTTCCTGGATTATGGGGGTTATTGTGTACATCATGTTGTTTATCTCATCAATTTGACCCCTACACCTTTATTGAAGAATGACACCTTATCATATATTGCATCATAAAGAACCAAATTATGATAATCTAAAAGTATTTGGTTGTTTATCCCTTGCTGCTACTAAATCATAGGGAAGTTTAACAACGAAAGCAACAAATGTGTTTTCTTAGGCTATGGGCAATATATCAAAGGATATAATCTCTTAGACATTACTAACATGGACATATTTATTTCCAAAGATGTTACATTTCATGAGCATTCTTTTCCCTTCTCTGATAATTCGGTTTTACATACTCAAGGGCCTTTATGTGTTCCACTTCCTGCTAATAAGGATTATGTCCACATTGTTGGCACAAACACTAATCCCTTAATACATGATCAACCAAAATTTGACCTTAAGGGTTCATATACTGAACCTAGTGTAAATCCACCTCATAGAAGATCTATTCGAAATTGATCTACACCATTTGAATGATTACATGTGTACTCATACCAAGAAAAAAAACACTAATATTACGACTTGATACTAATGATATGACTTACACTGACGTTTCTTTCAAATATCAGGGGTTTATTGGCAATACCAACAAAGAAAAAGAACTAAAGAACTTCAAGGAAGATGCTTAGGATTCTAACTGGCAGGAAACTATGAATCAAGAACTTGCAGCCTTACAGAAAACAAACACTTGGACCCTAGTGCCTCCTCCCAAACACAGAAAACCTATTGGTTGTAAATGGGTGTACATAATAAAGAAGAAATCAGATGGGAGTATTTAGAGGAATAAAGCTATGTTAATAGCCAAAGGCTACACACAAACTGAAGGAATAGATTTCATTGAAACTTTTTCTCTAGTAGCCAAGCAAACCACGATCAGATTGTTCATGTCATTGGTTGCTCTCAAAGGATGGCATCTATATCAGCTAGATGTAAACAATGCTTTTTTACATGGGGACTTAGATGGGGAGATTTACATGCAACCTCTGTTGAAGTTGTGAAACTAAGAAAACATGATCGGGGTCAATCAGGTTATAATATACTTGACCACTATAAACCAATACTAGCAAGAGGACTAGGCCCATCGTAGTATAGCTATAGTGAATCAAGGTCGATCCCACAGGGAACCAATTGTGGATCATCTTATATACAAACAGTTAATTAAACATGTCAAGGACATAGAGGCGGTCTCATGACCAACATAAGACAAGAAAAGTAAAGACACGACTCGACACAACGTAATTAACCTCCCCAATTATAGTCTTTATCGCTTGGACCTAGATAATTTATATAATAAACCGAACTTATTAATCACAATCCGCTTTGTATCTATCTTAGATTGGCTACGGGAGTCATCCTCTTTAACTTGACTTAACACCGGTAGTCACTAGATCAACTGTGATATTGTTACGTGACTTCGCTTTTGGTGCCTCCATCTCATATAACTCACACGCTTACGACTCTAAGGATGCCGATATTAACCGTACACCTCGTCCCGGCAACATTCCTATGGTTAGGCGTACGATTTCCTAAACGATCGCATCGGTCTACATCCCTATTAACAATTACCTGACGGTATCATGTTAATCTACGATTTACGATAACTAGGTGAGCTCAATTCCCAAATACAAAACCTACCTAGATCTCGCCGAAAGTCCTGTAAGATCATTCATGAGCCAACCTAGAGCCCTATATTGGTATTTCCTAATCATACGCTAATTAAAACAGACGAGCAACATAGCCGTAGCCATACCTACTGAGATAATAAATTCAATTAAGTTAACCTAACCATAAAGACATGGCTATCTAACGGATGAACAGGGGGCTCGGTCGACCGAATAGTGGGCTCGGTCGACCGAATGGTCTTTTTCCCCCAGATTACATCCCTGAACGTATCTCTCAGCGTTTCATTATACAAGAGCAGATTAAACAAAGAATTAAGTAAAGCTTTCATATAAACTAACTTAGATACACGTTAATTAAACAATACAGATTCATGAATAAATACTAAGTCTATGACGTAGGTTATGGGATCCTCATAGACAAGGCTTCGCCACATCCATAACGACATAACCTAGATCTACATCATCTAGCTATGCATGATTAACTAACTCAAACAATAAAGCATAATTAGGAGGGATTAATTACTTAAAAGAAAGAAACAGAAAATAAAGGCTTACATATTGCAGAATACTTTAAATTGTCGGAAACACCCTCAATAAACTACATTGAATCAAGATATGAATAGAGTGATTTTATTGAATGATATTCTAAGGTATATGTTGGTGTGTATTACAATTCTCGTAGCTGCTTGCTTATATAGAGGTTTTTGCCGACTTAGGGTGGTTCTAGAAGATAAGCACGATATAAGCCGGAAACCGACCCAAACCTAAGGCTCGGTCAACCGAAGAGCTGCACTCGGGTCGACCAAGCTATAGGCTCGGTCGACCGAACCTAAGTTTGCATGTTTAACACGTTTTCTTCGTCTAGCTTGTTCCCCACTGCACGCTTGCATGTTGATCCGATTAATCTTCCACTTAATGCTCCGATTTCCTTCCTTCCTTATCTTGATATAATTGATTGAATGACATTAATCTTCTCGATTTGTAATGATCTGTAAAATCAACATTAATCGCACAGTAAATCGGATAAAAACGAGTAAATACCAATTTACATAATATAAATCACATAACATTAAATATTAAATATAAACGTGTGATTTAATATAAAATGCGTATTATTAATCTCGATTTAAGGTCAATGTTGATGACTTTTACGGGTATAATTTGACCGTCATCAACTACCCCCACTTAGACTTTGATCGTCCCGAACAAAGCATCAATAAGTCATTCCCAAGACAACATTTTCTATGGTCAAATCATACTTACACAAGAAACTCAAGTCAACTCATACTAGTCATGCTCATAAGATATCCATTATTCACTACCGACTATGAATCAAGTGATGTGTGCATGTGCATTTAGTTTTATATATTCGTGGCAAGATCAGAGTTTATGCTAACTTCGCAATCTCAACCTACCAACCTCAGCATTCATACTTCTCAAGCCTTTAAATTTTTGAAGCACTAGAGCAATAAGCAGGAGCGTATCTATAGGGTTTTTGGACTTGGAGACCGAGTACTACTCAAAGCCTCTTAAAAAGTTGAATATTCTTTTCATATCTTCATATTTTTCAAATACTATCAATCTCAAGGAAGAAAACTTTTAGAGTATCCCCTATCTTAGATCATGTATAGCATCGAATATTACCACAAGCGCAGGGCTACTTTGGTAATGTTACTACAAGCCCAAATGTCAACATTTTGCTTAAACACAGTACGTCTCAAGCTTATTACTCGCTTTAATGGCTAAAAGATAAGAATACATCAGCCAATAAGTATCGACACTAAGTCTACATAACCAATCATCTATGCAATGTACACATAATTTCTTCAGTTATTATGATTTGCGCGGTATACTCGATTCACAGATTGAGCAATTGAATAATAAATAACTACTCGCAAAAAGGGGCATGAATATCCTTAAATTTACTTAACATAAGTATAAAATGATCACGTACTCATGAAACTTGGTTCCTTTCCTATCAATTCTTAGCTAGGAACTCACAATTCTAAGGATACGAGATAAATAATATGGTATGTATTCAAATTTTCAATTTTTCTACCGTTTCATTCAATTTTCAATTATAACAACATAGCTAAGTCTCCTACCCCCCACTTAAACATGGCATTGTCCTCAATGACAAAAATAAATGAGAATTTAAGAAAAAGACTTAGCTCTGGAAACGGCTCTTAAGTAAAGGAACAATATCGGAGTAAATGTCAAGACGCGTTGTGGAGAAGCAAGTGAAAACCTCAGATATAAGCGGACAAACTCCACGAAACCGTTAATAACACCATGTCTATGGAAGTTATAAAATAATGTAAGCGATGATGAGTATAAATACCTAAAAACAGTTTAAGCCACTTTATTTTATACAACCAATGACAAGGGAAACCAAAAAGAAAAATACTAAATAGAAAGAAAAATAAACAAGCAACTAAAGATGATGGTCTTTATCTACAACCTCCACCGCCTAAATATTCTTAAAACCGGGTGGAGAAGACAAAGATCAAAAAGCATTACCCGACGTGGGAAAACACAAGGGTGCCAAAAACTTGATCGGAAAGGTATTCAATCCAGGAAAAGAGAAACTTGGTAAGGTATAACAGATTGAATGCGACCTATTGGCTAAAGATAAAATCAAATACTTAGCGCAGAAACTTCTCGCTTGCATTGGATATCAACAACTGAGGGAGATGTAGCTACTCCTCTAAGTTACTAATAATCCAATGTATCACGTAAAAGTCATAACCGTCATCAACAAGGTCGGATCGGTGTGATAGTTCAGAACAAAACTTATCATCTAGAAATGCCGGAATAGACGGAAAAAATGTGAAATTTAAAACTTCCGGTAGAAAGATAAGTCGGATGTGATCGAACCAAAAACTCTTTGAAGTCTAGCTAGGGTCAGAGCTACACTTCCCCCAACTACGATCATGAAAATCAAAATGATAAAAAAAAATAAGCATTAAAGCTTAGCAACATTTCAAATTCCGCAACACAAAGGTATTTTGTAAACAAAATGGAGGTTGAGAGTATGATGGGTTTAGAAAAAGATAGACATAAGGATGGGAAGAAAAGATAAAGGGTGGGTTGAAAATGGTTAAGGCAGTTGGTTGGGGTGGGAGAGTGAAACGGATGGGAAGGTAAAAAAGTGTAAAAGGAAAGATAAGGATAGTTGCAGAATGAATTGCGCACCACTTTGAATTTTCACTTGGATCACCATTCTAAAAGATGTTGGAAGTTGACCAAAATTGTTCTTGTTCACACCAATCATTCTCTGTTACATTTTCAGTAATCTCAAGCTCTCTTAATGCTTCCATCTTAAGGTTGATTGCTAAATTTCCTTTTCTTTAGCAATTTCTCGACTCTCTCTACGAACTCTAATTCACGTGGCCTATATTGAGTAAAAAAGTTTTGCACATCCTTAGCCCAATGGCCATCGAACACGGCAAAATAAAAACCTCAACATATTTCACGTTACTCTTATTTGACTCAAAGAAAACAAAACCTAAAATCCTAAAAAGAAATCCTAAGGGTTTTAAAGAAGTAGTTCCGAGTTTAAAGTCCATGACTTCGACTTTCCAAAAAGTATCCTTGTCGGTTATCATTCTTGGATCGCCAGACTATGACCCTCTGAGCACTATTAGAGGTGTCTTGTCGCTTTTGCGGATTAATACCCTTCCCTTGGTTGTGAGACCTAGGAAACAACATTTATCCATACCATTTATCCAAAGCTCTTACCTCGGCTCTCGTTTTAGGAATTAGTGAATTCAAAGAAACTCGGCTAAAAATTATGGTTTTGGCCTTGACAATAAGAAACAATGAATCTAAGTACTCCGAATAAGGTCGGTTATGTAGGCAAGCCTCGCCGTCTTATTCGTTGGAACATATGTGACGATTCAGGCCAATCCGTCAAGATTAAGCCCGTTTAGCCTGAAGGCTTATCGGCTATGCTAAGTCTTGTTGAATCTAACAGAACGCACATCACACGTGGAGGGGAGTCGATTGAGCCGAGGCTCGGTTAAACTCGCCCAGCCATGGTTAGACCATTTCCGAACCCATGTACTAAGAGTCTCCGATTTCTAAATTGTCACCCAAAGCGTAATCTCGTTTCTCGCTTTAAGGTGGGTTCACCGAGAAGCCATCACCATAAAACTCAACGAAAAGCGTAAGATTGTGTTCTCTCAAAACTCAACGTCTTCTTTAGATTTTGAATGCTTAAACTACACAATTTGTTGCTCCCATGGCGGTAGAAGCAATCTCATGCATAGGACAAAGAGATTTTAACAGAACTACGAGGAACTCTTTATTCACTGCTTCCTTTCAACGACTACATGTTTCCTTAAACCCTCTAGATGAGATAGATTTGGGGCAAAACCTTCGACACTAAAAAAATTAATCTTACAAACCAACTCCGGGCTAAGATTCATACTAAGGTTCATGTATAGGCTAACTTATGCTCAAAAAACCAAAAGGTAGTAAAACATAAGCAAAAAAAGGTAGTACCTTGCCTTCAACATTGTACCACGAAGAATTTAAGCCTTTAAAAAAAAAAATTCGGAGCCATCTTTGTGCTTTAAAGGTATTGCTTCCATCGCTTTTCCCATCTTAGATTCGTAGCTCCACATGTTTGCTGGGTTATTTTCTCAGCGCCCGTGAAAAATTACTGACTCAGATTATTGCTTCCCTGGTTTCTGCAAACAAAACAGACCGTAGACTGATTTTAACATGGTTTCCCATGTCGCTATCGACCTACGGATTAAACATACGAGGATAAATGACACGCAGAATTCCACTTCGAAAAACACAAATCGAAACCGTGTAACAGAACAAAACAAAATAAAATTCTTGGTCGACCGAATGAGGTCTCTCGGTCGACCGAATAAATTTTTTTTTTTATATTTTTTTATATATATATTTTTTATTTAAGAATCTGGAATTTTCAGACAGAGCAGACAACCAGAGGGACTCAAAACGTAAAAACTGACTCTAAAACAGAAAACTTGACATGAATAAAAAATTATTTATATATAAAATTGACCGTTGGTTCCCCGGCAACGGCGCCAAAAACTTGATCGGGGTCAATCAGGTTATAATATACTTGACCACCATAAACCAATACTAGCAAGAGGACTAGGCCCATCGTAGTATAGCTATAGTGAATCAAGGTCGATCCCACAGGGAACCAATTGTGGATCATCTTATATACAAACAATTAATTAAACATGTCAAGGACATAGAGGCGATCTCATGCGACCAACATAAGACAAGAAAAGTAAAGACACGACTCGACACAACGCGTAATTAACCTCCCCAATTATAGTCTTTATCGTTTGGACCTAGATAATTTATATAATAAATCGAACTTATTAATCTGTCAATCCGTTTGTATCTATCTTAGATTGGCTACGGGAGTCATTCTCTTTAACTTGACTTAGCACCGGTAGGTCATGTTAGTAATACCATCTGCAACGGAAGCAATTTATGGATCTAGATCTATATAATATGCGTAATAAAACAACTAGATCTATTCTACAAGGGGGATGTAGATCATACCTCTTGAATCTCTAAATTCAAGTTGAAGAACCGCAAAGGATGAATGTGAAGATGTGAAGAGCACCACAGCTCTTCCGATCGTGTGATCCAAGCAATTCCCGGTGGAAGGAATTCTCGACTCGAACCCTTCCGATATGCTACCGGAAAAATCTCCAAGATTTCTCCCAAATCTCCCTTGGCGAATTCTTTTCTTCTCTCTACTATAGGGAGAAGTCGAAATTTATGTGTATATTAAGGCTTGGGAGAACTCTCTTTATATATAGCGAGTAAAACTTAGCCTCCAAGGATTTTTATTTATCAAACAAAATAAATCCTTTAATAAAAGATAATTCCATAATATTCTAGAACAAATCTAGAATAATATTTATCTTTATTATTTACCATAAATATTTATCCAATAAATATTTTATTCACATCTTATTAATCACAAGAAAACTAATTTCTTGTTCCAAAAATAAGAGGCGCCACTTTTAATTCATGACCTAGTCATAATTAATTTTTGGGCTATAACACAATTGGGCCAAGTTTTATGAAAAATGTCTTTTTCCACATATTTAATTATTTAGCCCAACTAATTTAATAGTCCACTAAACAATTAATTCACATATCGTTTTAATAAAGTCCAACAAGAACTAAATTAATATTATTAGGATTCGACGTCCGAGAATAGCTATGCTATATTAGGAGGCACGTCGGGGACCATGGACTAATAATCACGTGGCTCCGATAAATCAAATAGATAATTATAGAATAATTATATTCGATAAATCAATCACGGGAATATGCCACCATAATCCCGTGATTGCACTCCTCCGATTATAAGATTATATTTATCTCCTCACGAGAATAATAATAAGCGTCCATTGATATAATCATTACATATAGATTAATCCTCCATAGATCGCTTCATTCTAAATCGGGAAGTTACCGTTAACCCTTTTAGAACCTCTTATCCTTATTTACCATTAACCCCTAGTGATCAATTAATTCATACAACTCACTTTGGTAGCTAATCGATGTAATATGAACTCGCATGCGATCGATCGGTTTCTAGGATTAACAAATAAGAGGCTCGTCTATCTACTTCCATAAATGGAAGGAATGGATTCCGTATCTGTGATAACACGTACTACTCACTCAATCCAAGACAATGCCAAGATGGGGTAATTCGGACCACGGACTCGATGTAATCCTTAACCGTCAAGTCAAACTTCATACCGATTCAAGCGGTTGATTTGTGATCACCTCGAGATTAAGATATATCCATAAATATGATCATCCATTGATTCGATGAGACTTCGATTACGGAATTATATCGTGAACTCTAATCAAATCGGTCCAAATTTCTATATGATATATCTATCATATATAAATGCCCCATTAGGTTCTCTTAATCGAAAGTCCGGATAAGACAATCACACCTATTGTGTTCAGGCGCATTAATAGCACGTTAAAGGAGAGACCTGATACTCTCGATTAACTTCACTACGGGCTAATTGTATTTTAAGTACATCTTCACTAACTCAATCCTCCTGTGTATATACCATACACTGAGTTAAGTGATTACATAAACGATATACTTAGGGTTTCTGTAGTGTAGATACTATTGTCACATCGGTGATTATGAGAATAATAAATATGAATAATAACATCATTTCATTTATTAAATAAAACAATTACAAAATTGTCTTTCGGGCATCACACCTAACAATCTCCCACTTGCACGAAAGCATGTGATTAATTGTTTTAGAGCACACCCTATTATTTAAAATACAAACAAACTATCACTCCCACTTGCTCTAAAGCAAATGAGACATGTCTCTAATACCTATAGTCTCCAAGTGTCGACTAAAAGCTTCAATCGATAAATGTCTTGGTGAATGGATCACGGGATTATCGGCGGAGGCGATTTTCTTGACGGAAATGTCCCTCTATCGACAAAATCGTTGATCACCCAAGATTTTCTCTCTATATGCTTCGACTTCTTCAGTGCTTTCGAGGTTCTCTAGAGTTGGCAATGGCCCCATTGTTATCACAATAGAGAGTAATAGGATCTTCGACATTCGGGACAACGCCTAATCCACGATGAACTTTCTTAACCAAATCGCTTTTAGTCGCCTCCGAGGCCTCTATGAACTCGGCTTCCATTGTTGAATCGGCAGTCTTTGGATTGCTTTTGGCTTCTCCATTCTCTTGCACCGCCACCAAGCGTAAACACACCAAACGGTAGATTTAGAATCATCTCTGTCATGATCAAAATCGAATCGGTGTACCCCGCTAGCTCCAAACTCCCACTCGAATAGGCGAGCATATAATTTCTCGGTTCTCTTCAAATATTTGATGAGATTCTTTATCTTCTTTGTCGATCACGGTTGCCTGGATTTGACCAAAACGGCTGACTAATCCAACGCCAGTAATAAATGTCGTCTCGTACACCTCATAGCATACATAAGACTACCAACAAACCGAGGCATATGGCACTCTTCCCATAGCTTTCAACCTCTTGGGGTTTGAGGCCCCGAGACTTAGATAGGTAAACGCCGTGACGGGTTGGTAGAAAACCCTTCTTTGCGTTCTCCATACTGAAGCGTGCCAGCACCTTATCTATATAAGTTGCTTGGGACAGAGCTAACATCCTGTTCTTACGATCCCTTATAATTTGGATCCCTAGAACATAACTCGCTTCTCCCAAATCTTTCATTTGGAATTGCGTGGTCAACCAACTTTTCACGTCGGACATCATCCCTTTATCGTTGCCAATTAGGAGTATGTCATCAACATACAACACTAGAAATACAACACTATCTTTGATAACCTTCTTGTACACACAAGATTCAAAGAAAGTGTTGTTCAAATCATAAGACTTGATCGTGTGATCGAATCTATGATACCAGAACGAGATGCTTGCTTCAACCCATAAATGGATCTCGAGCAACTTGCACACCATGTGCTCGACCTTCTTCAATGAATCCTCTCGTTGTTTGCATATAGATTTCCTCGTCAAGAAAGCCGTTTAAACGCTGTCTTGACATCCATTTGCCGATTTCATAATCCGGACATGCAACAATCGAAAGGAGGATGCGGATGGTTTTCATCATGGCCACAGTGAGAAGGTTTCCTCGTAGTCTATACCCTCTCTCTCGTGTGTGTAACCTTTGGCTACCACCGTGCTTTGAAGGTTTCAACCTTCCCATCTACTCCTCTCTTTCGCTTGTAGAGCCATTTACATCCAATGGGCCTTTCACCCCGAGGAAGTTCTACAAGTTTCCAGGATCGAGTTAGAGTACATAGACTCCATCTCCTGATTCATTGCGTCAATCCATTTATCCTTATCGTGATCCAAAGAAGGCCTTCTTATAGGTCGGAGGATCATCTTCCACCCCATCGAGGCGACTACGTTTGCCTCTAAATCCATGCCGTGCCGAGCCGGTGGCGAACCACTCTCGCGATGCGTCTGGGTGGAAACAGGAATGTTGGAATTGATTTGTTGTATTATTAGTTGTTTTACGGGAACATCGGCCAGCCACAATAGGCCTGATGTCATCGGAGAGTAATTCCTCTAGTACAATTGTACTTGAGGTCTGTGGTCTTTCATATAACTTTCCTCCAAAACGTAGCATTAGTCGAGACTAGCACTTTGTTATCTTCCGGATCGTAAAATAGACCACCACGTGTACCTTTTGGATAGCCTACAAACAAACATACTTTTGTGCGTGATTGTAGCTTGGTAGTCTTGTCCATCAAAGACATGTGCGGGACAACCCCATATCGCGATCTCGACGCGATGCTTTCGCGCGTCGTCCCGACCACATCTCAATGGGTGTCTTTTAAACGAGACTTTGACGGTCTTGCATTCAAAATGTGGACCGCTGCTTTCTAAAGCATAACCCCAAAAGGATATAGGTAGTGAGCGTAGCTCATCATTGATCTAACCATGTTAATCAATGTCCTGTTTCTCTCTCAAGAACTCCGTTTTCTTGAGGTGTCATAAGCGCCGGCGTTGGAAACAAATTCCTTTTTCACCAAGTAGTCAATGAACTCGATGATCTAAATACTCACCTCCACGATCCGAGCGGAGGCATTTCAATGACTTGCCTAGTTGCCTTTCGGCTTCTGCTTGGAACTCCTTGAACTTTCCACTCGGACTTTCTATGCAGCAGATAAACATAACCGAATCGTGAGTAATCATCAATGAAAGTCACAAAGTACTCGTATCCGCCTCTAGCTTGTACGTTCATCGGACCACAAAGGTCTGAATGCACTAAGTCTAGAGTTCCTGTGGCTCTATTACCCTTTGATGAGAAGGGACGCTTAGTCATTTTTCCCTCCAGGCAACACTCATGAGGCAGCGGTGTGTCAACAGATGACTCACCTAAGGCATTAACCTTTTCAAGTCTTTTGAGTCTTTCCAAGGAAATATGGCCAAGCCTTTGATGCCACAAGTATGTTTTATCTTCTTTTACTTGAGAAACTTTCTGCCTTTTTGCAGATCTTTGATGAGCAGTTTTAAACATTTCAGTATTAAGTAGAGGAGCTTTATGTGGTCTTACAAAATATAAACCATTTTCATTTATAGTTGAACACAATTCAAAGCCATTCTTTGAAATAACAAATTCACCATTCGAACTTGAAACAGAAACGATTGTTCAACTAAGGCGAATAAGAAATCAAATTTCTCTCAAATTGGGAATAAAATAAACATTGTCTAAATGTAAAATTCTATTATTAAAATGCAAGTCCACAGCTCCCCTTTGCTTTAGCTTGAAATGGCGCCCGGTGCTCTACTCGCATCACTTGAGAACCCTCTTCCAAATCTAAATGCGAACTAAGAATGCGCAATGAAGAACATACATGGTTAGTAGCTCCAAAGATCAAGTATCCAAGTGGACACATCTTTAGCTACATTAAAAGATTCTAAGAATAGTAATTCCAAATTACCTTTCTTATCTTTCCCAAATGGCGACCTTGACTTTGCCATCTTTCACATCACGAAGATATTCGGGACAATGGCGTCGCCAATGTCCTACCTCCTTCTGATAAAAGCATTTGCCCTTGGGCTTGGACTCAAATCAACTTTCTTGGCACCTTTTTCTTTCATTGGCTTGAGCACGGGTGCAACACTACCCTTCTTCTTCGGTTTGGCCTTAGGCTTGTTTGATGACCTGGCTTCGCCATATTGGCTTCACTTTCTTATCCCCTACTTGGACCTTATCTTTCGATAGCAGGCCCTCGTAGATAGTCGATTCATTCAAAGATCTCGTGTCATGGTCAACTCATATTTGCCCATCGAGATCTTGAGTTTTGAACGGGATAAACTCGAGTCAACGATTCCAGAATCATTGATACTTGAGTTGCTTCATCGAACTTTGATCCATGAATACCGGCGTCATTGAAGTAACTGATCATATTCAGAACATGACCATTCACTGCTTGACCTTTCTTCAATTTCGTGTTGACGGCCAACCTGATGGCATCGTGTCTTGCTTGGTTGCTAGGTGATCCAAACATCGTAGTAAGTTTCCGCATGATTTCTCCTGCAGATTCAAACTCTTCAATCTGGGTCCTAATAACCTCCGACACTGCCGCCAGGATGATCCCACGAGCCCGGTTATCTGCTTCGATCCAGCGATTACGCTGTTCGATCTCAGCTTTACCAGGTTTTTGGATCGCCAGCGTAGGGCATTCAGAAGTAAGTACATGTTGCACATTCTCATACATGAGTACCACGTTTAAGTTACTCTTCCATTTCTTAAAGTTGTTTCCCGTTAATTTTTCTGATACAAGAAAGGTAAATTTGAGCGAGACATTTTGTTGAAAATAAAATGACATGTATTAATTCAAGTTTAACACTACTATATTAAATTTTAGGAATTGTAAACTAAAATTAAGTCTACTCTACCATTCCAAGGTTTTAACCTCGCATCTCAATATGCCGCCGAAGGGTAGGTCAAAGAGATGACGGTTAAATCGAGACAATCTCATCAATGAATAACTTGTGAGAATCAAACATCCCACGAGAATCGAACATCCCTTTATTCATTGACTACCTTCCTTTTTTAGCCTAGATATTTCCAAAAATATCCTTTATGAGTGTGACCTACTACATCGGATCTCTTAGGTACGCCCCGAGTGTGCCGTCGTAGGATAGGTCAGTGACCCGACGAGTACCCGTAAATCCTATCCTTTCGGAGACCAAGCCATGAATGTTGATAGGGGTGAACACCATCCGTAGGGGCGAAATCAAAGCGCCGCGAGTCACCCACCCTTCTCACTTACTTGTATCTATAGTAGAGGCCGTGGGGTTGGCTGTCGCCTCCCGCTCCCACTCAATAATTTGGAAGTGGTTGTGGGTTAACTAACCACGCCTTTTGATGTTATCATAAAGCTCATCAAATCAAGGATTCCGAATGGTGTCGGTGACGTAGGCAAGCCTACCCGTCCTATTCGTTGGAACATATGTGATGATCGGACGAAATCGGGTCAAGACGACCTCATTGAGATAAGAAGGAATCACCCTCCGCTTCTCCGGTGTAGCTTAGTCTTGCCGGACCCCGTGCATACATCACACTAGAGGGGTTAAGTCGGTCGAGCCTAGCTCGATTGACCACCCAACCTATAAGCGAACCGCTTTTATCCAAGATTTTTGTTCTTTTACCATCATTCAATCTCGTAGACACTACGAATTGAAAACGTGATCTCGTTTGGGCTTTAAGGCGGTTCACCGAGAACACACACGAAAAGCCTAACGATTTCATAACCCGTCCTCGGATCATTAATTAGTTACTAAATTCATTAATTACCACGTATTAATTAAATTTCAACTAATTACACGAGTTTGTATACATGCCTATTTTAATTACCAAAATTAAAATTCTACATGTATGCATGGAGTGGATTTATGATATGATGCATGTCATGGCAATTCCGATTTTATATCTATTTTATGATCGAACACATAAAAATAAATTGCGGAAATTTAAACACCGAGATGGATTGTTGGTACCCAGTAACTAATCTATCCTAGGAAAAATAAATTACAATCTTCTTGTCTTGAGTCTTGATCTTGAATCTTGAACTCGAACCGCGAACACTGAACCACGAACACCCGAGAGGAGATAAGGTCTTTTAATTAAATAAATCCAATTTATTTTAATTAATCATATATTTTATTTTATTATATTACATGCGGCTGTTTTTAATTTTATTTTCCAAAAAAAATAATTTTTTTTTTCTTTTCTCATCATTCGGTTGTTGAATGATCTAAATAAATAATAAAGAAAAATTAGGTCACAACAAAAAAATTGGGTGCAGCCGCAAAATTAAAGAAAACCCTAGCCGCATATATTTATTAAACAGGACTTTTAGTGACGCTTTTCAGCGTCGCAGAAATTCCTGTAGCAGATTTTTAATAAAATTCATCCGTTTCTCCTCGTTCATACCTTGGGTTTCGACTTGATCTTCAATTTTCAGCAAGATCTTCATCTTTTCCAGTCCGATAATCAAAATTACAATAAAAGATGCTACTTTTACATAAATTTGAAAAAAAGAAGACATAAAAAAATATACAATTCCTACATGCTCAATTGTTACTAAACAAAGGAGCTACAATAGATCTAACGAGTAAAACAATGACTCAACCCCAATCCATCTCTTCAACCAAGACATTCATAACATAAAAAAAAAAAAGATTAACATCGTCGGCCCTATTAAAAAAAATTGGGACAAAAATCTACATGTTTTACCACTCACCAGATCTAATATTTTATACGTATAAATATAGATCACCATGGCGATCGATACCATCATTAGTAATACCATCCATACGAGCGATTTATGGATCTAGATCTATATAATATGCGTAATAAAACAACTAGATCTATTCTACAAGGGGATGTAGATCATACCTCTTGAATCTCTAAATTCAAGTTGAAGAACCGCAAAGGATGAATGTGAAGATGTGAAGAGCACCACAGTCTTCCGATCGTGTGATCCAAGCAATTCCCGGTGGAAGGAATTCTCGACTCGAACCCTTCCGATATGCTACCGAAAAATCTCCAAGATTTCTCCCAAATCTCCCTTGGCCGAATTCTTTTCTTCTCTACTACTATAGGGAGAAGTCGAAATTTATGTGTATATTAAGGCTTGGCAGGAGAACTTTCTTTATATAGGAGAGTAAAACTTAGCCTCCAAGGATTTTTATTTATCAAACAAAATAAATCCTTTAATAAAAGATAATTCCATAATATTCTAGAACAAATCTAGAATAATATTTATCTTTATTATTTACCATAAATATTTATCCAATAAATATTTTATGCACATGTCTTATTAATCACAAGAAAACTAATTTCTTGTTCCAAAAATAAGAGGGGCGCCACTTTTAATTCATGACCTAGTCATAATTAATTTTGAGCTATAACACAATTGGTAAGTTTATGAAAAAACGTCTTTTCCACATATTTAATTATTTAGCCCAACTAATTTAATAGTCCACTAAACAATTAATTCACATATCGTTTTAATAAAGTCCAACAAGAACTAAATTAATATTATTAGGATTCGACGTTCGAGAATAGCTATGCTATATTAGGAGGCACGTCGGGGACCATGGACTAATAATCGTTGACTCCGATAAATCAAATAGATAATTATAGAATAATTATATTCGATAAATCAATCACAGAATATGCCACCATAATCCCGTGATGCACTCCTCCGATTATAAGATTATATTTATCTCCTCACGAGAATAATAATAAGCGTCAATTGATATAATCATTACATATGGATTAATCCTCCATAGATCGCTCATTCTAAATCGGGAAGTTACCGTTAACCCTTTTAGAACCTCTTATCCTTATTTACCATTAACCCCTAGTGATCAATTAATTCATACAACTCACCGGGTAGCTAATCGATTGTAATATGAACTCGCATTTATCGATCGGTTTCTAGGATTAACAAATAAGAGGCTCGTTTATCTACTTCCATAAATGGAAGGAATGGATTCCGTATCTGTGATAACACGGACTACTCACTCAATCCAAAGACAATGCCAAGATGGGGTAATTCGGACCACGACTCGGTGTAATCCTTAACCGTCAAGTCAAACTTCATGCCGATTCAAGCGGTTGATTGTGATCACCTCGAGATTAAGATATATCCATAAATTAGATTGATTTATCTCTTTAATTATAATTAATTTTGTCAATATCTTATATTGAATATAATTATCTTATTATCATAAATCTATTTTCCAAAATCAATTAATATCTTATATTAATATTATGGTAATCTTATTAATTAAAGGGGGAGTGGTAATAAAGGACAAAAAAAAAGTTGAAAAATTGGATTAAGGATAGTGGAAAAAAAATCATGTGTTAAAGGACAATTCCACTGTTTGTTACTCAAAATACACTGTTGGTTGCATTGTCTTTACAGTGGAATCCACTATTCCACTGTTTGGTTTGTCCTTTTCACCCAATAAAAAATTCCACTGTCCTTTTTACACATTTCCACTCTTATTTTGTCATTTTTAACAATAAAGCCTTAATTAAAATACGCAATCCAAGTGTATCTTAGACCCTAGGAAGTGGCGCCCCAAATGCCAATAAATTGGCTTCTGGAATATTCTTTAATTAATATAATTTGTATATAATTAATATATTTTATTTTATTTATTCATAATAAATAAATATCACCATATTAATTTACCACTATAACCTTTATAGTCTAGAAATAAACTTTCCTTATTTGGTTATCAACTATAACCATATTTTAATCCAACCCGATGTTCATATGTGTGTGACCCTATAGGCTTCCGAATATGTTGGTCATAGACACAAAGTGCAATTTACTAAAATGCCCTTCATACCTAATGATCACGGGATAGCTTCTAGCAACACACCGTGACCCCCAATCATCGGAAAAGTCAAAAGCAATGACTACTACCTTTCATGTGAAGCAGTTACCGTGTAACTTACAATCCTATCGCTGTAATAATATCCATACGAACGTATCTCGAGTGTCAATACATTAACGATCGTATCTTATAATCTGGATACCTAGCTCTCTCGGGATAACACAATTACTCCCACTTTGCAAAGATTCTCGAGAGCTAGACATTCCTTATAAGAAGGCCATTTCGGATATTCGATCCCAATCATAGGATACGCGATTCCCGGACGACCAATCATGTATACTCCGCATGCTTCAATATCATACCCAATCATTACCGCATGATCTCCCCGTGGCTAGGGGAAATCTCAATAGTGTCAAAGCATGACAATCTACACCGTGATGCCATGAAGACTCCGGTCTAAAGGATAATTACACAACCACCACATAGTGTGACACTTAATGTAAGTGGGTCAGTCTAACGTATGCATTCTCTAATACACGTCCACGTACAGTCCAAGTGTCTCTACATTTTGATAGACGAGATCTATCCCTACCTTCTATAAGATAGAAGATATCCAATACGTGCTAGCCTAATTAATTATACTATCAATGTCCCATTTGACAATACATAGGACTAGAGACATTAAAGTACCAAACTTTTTATAGTGATTAGAGATCTCATCAACCATAATCACTATCATGGTTTCTCTATCACAGTTTGATACTATGGACGTTACTATATATGTACAACAAATAACATGAAGATAAACAATATTTAATAGCATAAATGCTTTTATTAATCATTATAAAGTTATTACATGAACTAAATAGACTGTAAATGGCCCGACCCGGTCGGATCCGGTCCAACCCGAATGGGTTTAGGACACATTTCCAACACATGTCATGAGTATACCTAGCCTTGCCTAACACTTGTTGGAACTGAGGAAATTAAGTCTCAAAAAATTGAGTGCTTCTAGCAACAAAGATATCTTTGTTTGTGATATCCAAGAGTATTGCACCTTTGATGTGTTTGAATTCCCAAGATAGACACATGTCCTACATCTGGAATCAAACTATGTCTTGTACAGCTGAAGCAATGGATAATTGAGTGGGTTCCAGTGGATAAATGAGTGTTGGAGCAAGCAGGACGTGCAAGCTGATTCACTCACCACTCTCAGCTTGAAGAGGGTGTTACAGTATATGGATAAAGTAGCGTTGGATGCAGGAGCATGTGCACTCACCCAGAATCCAAGACAGTCAAGTGAGATGATTTAGACATGCTGATAAGCTACCTTGAAGAGATCAGCTGAGTAGACAAACTTCAACAGAACACACTTCAGCTGAAGTACATGAAGCTAAACTTAGACATTTTCTATTATAACCGTGTGTAACTTCTTGTAACTGATTTGTTAGGAGTATCAACCATATTGTAACTTAACTTGTTCATTATCTTTGATCAATAGAAATTCCAAATTATATTTTGTTTAGTGTTTTTAATTTCATCAATTTCAGCAGTTACCGATTTATTTTTATAGAGGAAATTATGTTTTGCCCTTTTGTATACTACTATACCATCATTGTTAATTTATGCCTCCTTACGTGTAATATACTCTTTTGTGCAGCATGCGGCGGATGAGCAAAAATTGGAAAATCAGGTTGTGTCAGACCTTTGACTTGCAAATCAGGTTGTGCCTTTTCTGACATTGAAAATCAGGTAAACGTAAGGTTTTCTACGTTTAAACGTAAGGAACCCTACGTTTAAACGTAGATAAATCTGAATAATTTCAACCCCTAATTTATTGAAATAACCTCGTTTAAACGTGGGTTCCTTACGTTTAACGTAGAGAACCTACGTTTAAACGTAGGTTATTTCAATAAAATAGGGAAGTAGCAATAAATGTATATTTCTCTACGTTTGAACGTAGGTTAGAACGCATTTATCTACGTTTAAACGTAGGTTTTCTACGTTTACAAAGAAATTATCTACGTTTGGAAGTGGTAGATGGCAATTAATGTTGTTGTAATGTACTTGTTCAATATACACCACATTACGAGCTGTTTTTCTCATTCTTTCAGAGTATTGCATGTTAATATACATTATCTAACCACTTCTTCATCTTTCAAGTCCATTTCTTCATCTTTCAAGTCCATTTCCTCATCATTCAAGTGCTCAAATGGGTAAGTTTTTGCTATTTAATTTGTCTTAATTCAATTGCTCAATGTGATTATGTTAATTATGCTAGTAATGAAATGTACTTAAACTAATTGTGTATTTTTAGTAGGTTGTTTATGTAATGTTTTTACATTTAAGTAGTGTGTTTAAGTATTTTCTTAATTAGTGTTATTGTTTAGGGTTTAATTAATAGGGTTTAGTGTAAGTAATGATATGTATTCAACCGAAATGTGTGTTTTAAGTAGTAATTATGTTATTTATATTGTAGTAATGATATGTATTTATCGAAATGTGTGTTTTAAGTAGTGATTATGTTATTTATATCGTAGTAATGATATGTATTTAACCGAAATGTGTGTTTTAAGTATGTTGTTTATGTAATGTTTACACATATAAGTAGTGTGTTTAAGTCTTTGGTATTATTCGATTGTAGTATACTTTGGTATTATTGATTTGGTATTGTAGTTTTGAGAAGTTGGGAAATTTGTTGTTGGTAGTAATGTAATTGTCCGTATTGATGGTTTGATCTTGCATAAGGTCTTTGTTCTACCCAAAATGGTAGATCAAAATTGGCTCTGCTTTGAGACCATTGTTATTGAAAATATTGATCACATTTAAACTTAGAGTGAAAGAGTTTTAAGTGTTAATAGTCTTTGTTTCCTTGTTGGGGTTTAATTAGTAGGGTTTTCGTGTAAGTATATTTTGTTTTCTATTTGTGATAAAGTTGCTTAGGTAGGGTTTTGAATTATTATATTGAATGTCTATAATGACTTGAATTGTTTTATAAAAAAAAAATAGATAATCGCAACTCTATGATTGTTGTCTCGTTCAACGGAGAATTTACGTACGATCCTCTCTATAACCGGTGGAATCATGTAAATGGATTGATGTTCTCATTATTTGTCCGAAAGAACATAAGATTGAATCGTTGTTGGATAAATTGCATGTGAGGCTTGGTATTGACCGTCTGTTTCAAAGCTTGGCGTAAAAGCTTTGTTTACTTATGCTAGTGTGGGGAATATACCACCTGATGATATCTTAGACGACGAGACACTAAATGATTACATCGAAGCGGCCTCGGCGATAAAAAAATGTGATTTTTTGCGTGAATGCTACACCGGTGAATGCAAACAATGAACCGATATTTGAGGATGATGGCATTGATTTAAATCAAGATTGCAATGCCCGGATGATAATAATAATTCGGATTATAGTCTTGGTAATTTCCCTTCTCCGGTACAAGAACTTGCTATGATCCAAATTTTAATCCATTCGAGCAACAAGATGGATGTAGTGGGTTTAAAAACCATGTTCCTACACAAAGGCTTGGTGAAGCTTCGACCAACAGCAGCGATGAACGGTCGGACTCAAGTCATAATCTTTCAAATCAACCTTCAAGTAGTCGTGCTCAACCTATCCAATGACCATATAATTTGTTTGGTGGATCGATCACTAGTTTTTTGGCTTCTCCGTTTGCACCTCATATTCAAACCGATCAAGCGGGCGGGGATGAGAACAATAATCGTGGTGCCAATGCTAGGGCTGAGTGTACGAGAAGATTATTCATGGAGGATTCCCACATTTGAAGATGATGATTTACCGCGGTGTCTATCTATCGATGCGTTACATATGAATGACGTGAACGAATTGTTCATTGGGAAGCATTATGATTCTAAAGAAGATTTTAATTTGAAAATAAAATCGTATCACGCGTTGCCAATAATTTTCGATTGAGATTGGGTAGGTCGGACACACGTTGCTTGTATTACACATGTCTAAACGATACATGCAAATGGCATGTAAGGGTGAAAAAGGTGAAGACAAATACAACACATACATTTGAGATCACAACATTGAATGATGTGCATACTTGTGCCTCTTAGAATGCGGATAATGACAATCGACAAGCAACACCTATTGTTATTGCGAGTCTGCTAAGTCGAAAAATGGAAGAACTCGGCAATGAGTATAAACCCGCATATATTATGGAAGACATGCTCACAACTTATAGTGTACAGTTGACTTATGACCAAGCATACCGAGCTCACGAGATGATGAGAATGCTGGTTAGAGGTTCACCGACGGAGTGTTACAATGCGATACCCTCGTACTTGTGGATGGTGCGTGAGGCCAATGAAGGGACCTATGTTGACTTTCAGCTTGATAATCTGGGAAGGTTCGGTAGTTGTTTCATGGCTTTGGGAGCAAGTCGTCGTGGTTTCAAGTATTGTCGACCTATTTTGTGTGTGGACGCCACTCATCTAAAACCCCGTTTCTCAGGTCAACTATTTGTTGTTGTTGCTGTAGATGCCGGTGACCACCTATTCCCTGTAGCCGTCGGTATTGCTGAAAAAGAATGCAACGATTCATAAGGGTATTTCATGAGACAATTGAGGGTGGCCATTGAAGGTATCCATGCTAAAAATTTGAGCTTTATATCTGACAGACACAAGGCTATTAGAAATGCGGTTGGTCATGTATTTCCCAATGCATATCACGGTGTTTGCTATCATCATTTAAAGGGCAATCTAACAAAAAAATGGAAGGATTATGGTTTTTGTGAAGACACATTCTATCAAACAGCCTATGCATTCTCGGAGGCCGAATTTCTCCGAAAGTACGCCTTAATCAAGGCACAATGTCTTGGTGCATATCTAAAACTAGAAGAAATAGGTGTTGAACGGTGGGCGCGTGCCAAATTTCCTGGGAAAAGATACGCCTTAATGACAAGCAATTACGCTGAAAGTTTCAACTGTGCGATTAGAGGAGCTCGTCGTTGGCCTGTTCCTAGCCTTTTGGAATTCATTAGAGCTACACTGCAGAGATGGTATAATGATAGATGACAGAAGGCGCTTGATTGTGCGACTGTGTTAGCACCGGAGATCGATGAAATAGTGGCTTCGAATATTACTGCTAGAAGGAAGTTCAGGGTTAATCCTATTAACCCCAATGAGTTTGAGGTTCATGGAAATAACTTGCTTCATGGGACGGTAAATCTACGAGAGAGGAAGTGTTATTGTGGTTATTTTGAGAAAATGGAAATACCATGTATGCATGCTATAACAGCCGCAGCAACACGCAGAATTAGTCCACCCGAACTCTGTTCACGGTATTATAGAGCTGAATGTTTCAAGGAGATTTACATGGGTAGCATATATCCAGTTCTAACAGGAGGATTGGGATGTTCGGAGGCGGTAAGAAACATGAAAGTCGGAGTGCCTAATATGAGATATCGCGCTAATGTCGGTGGAGCTCCAAGAAGAGGTAGAATTAATACCACTAGAATCCCTCCTGAATGGGAACGTCCAGGCCATCAGAATGTATGTACTAACTGCAAACATCCAGGACATAACAGAGCTAGTTGCACGCAATACCGGTAGGAAGTCATTGATTTTTGTTATGGTGGTATTAGAATGGATCGTTATTGTGTAACGTATTAATAGAATGTAGTATTTTATTAATGGATTGTAGTAATGATTGTATTCGGCTATTGAGATAACAATAAGATGACAATAAGATGACAATAAGATAACAATAAGATGACACTTAAATAAACTAAGGGTGATCAATAAATAGGATAGGATGACGCCTAAATAAAAGATCTTCAATATTTAGTAATCACCACATTAAACACGATGTGATTTTCTATAGGTTGATCAATGACTTCAAAGCTGCATTCATCTCCCGCATTTAGGTCATTGTCCGTAATGAAATCATACTACCCGCTTAAACGAACTTTTTCATTTACCATATAGACAATTCTAGCAGGCCATGATTCCCCTATGGCAATTCGCAGTTCCACGGTCTTGTTTCGCAACATGTCGTTTGTTCTCGCAAATGCCTTTGGAATACTCTACAAATCACAAACAAATTTAAATACTGTTTCAAAATGGGGAAAATAATATCAAACAAGAAAATAACTAAAAATATATTAACTGCCTAGGGAGTGGACGTGCAATAAGTGCAGGGCGATTGATCACACGTGGCGGCTCGTTAATCTCGGCATCCAGAATGCCCCTACCTAGCATCAACTGCCTATCAACTTCCCTTGCAGTCAGATACCCTATCACACGACTCTGCGAATAATGTATATTTCATTACAATTAAGAATAACAAAATGTTTACCAAATCCGGATATAATTAAAAGACAATAACAATGTTTATTAAGCTTATTACCTTATTTGCCTTCGCCGCTAATCCTTTCCACTGCGGAGGGGTAGTTTTGCAACTCCATCTCATCATCCGAGGAGCTGCATCAGGAGCTATGAGGGTGGCCGCAATAATGGTCGGAACAAAGAATGTCGGGAGGGTCTCGTAAGCCCAAAACTGTAACGCATGTATAAACCCCTGTACGGTCACCCTGCCCTCTGAACTTTCCTTGTATGTGTTCATCAAATGACATATCTTTCTAAAAGTCTAGTCTCACAAATAAGTGCCCCATGGATAGTCGTTTATGCTTTCTACATTCTCCACCAAATAAAAAGCAGAACGGGGTACCCTACTGGTCTCATCGTGACCCATCATTATCCCGTTAATTAGGTAGACTAAACCTACACGTTGGAGAACTTCAGGATGCTCCTGCTCATCCAATAACCACTTCTTAATATCCGGTATGGTTATCGGTTTATTGTTAGGAAAATGGATGTGGCCGTATGTCCCTCTTCAAAACACCTTGAATAAGGTTGGGGATCTTCTGGAGATCACCAAACGGTAAACCGTGATCATCTTTGAACTCCCTCCTACCGAACTTTGTAAGTCGTACCACCGAATCTAAACTCGCAACTCATGAGGCATATTCGGATATATGGCAATGAAACATACATATTGGCGATTTTGGAGAAAATCGCGGCCAAAGCTCGTACATTTGAATAAATTCTTTAAAAACCCGATTTCAACGTGTCTTCAAATCCGATCCTTCTCATGTGGATCTCGAGAAGTTGCTTGAGCTTGGTCTTTTCCCCTCTAAAGTTCCAAGTCAAATTTTCTCTTACCTTGTATACATCCAAGTCAAAACATTAACATATACATTGTAAATAGGATATGTATTTATACATCATATATATATATATATATATATATATATGTGTGTGTGTGTGTGTGTGTGTGTGTGTGTGTATATAAGTATATATATATACACATATATATATATGTATATATATGTATTTATTTACTCCAATATATATATATGTATATATATATGTATGTATATATATATATATATATATATATATATACTATATGTATATGTGTGTGTGTGTATATATAAGTATATATATATACATATATATATATATGTATATATATATACTTATATATGTATTTATTTACTCCAATATGTATATGTGTAGATATATATCTATGTATGTGTGTGTATATATATGTATATATATATATATAATATATATATATATATCTATATATATATATATATATATATATATATATATATATATATATATATATATGTATATATATGTATATGTGTATATATATATATGTGTGTGTGTGTATATATATATATATATATATATAAATACATATATGTGTATATATATGTATATGGATAAATAAATACATATGTAAGTATATATCTAAATATGTATATATATATATATATATACACACACATACATAGATATATATATCTACATATATATACACATATATAGACACATATATAGACACATATGTATACATATATATACACATATATATATATATATATATACACACACGAAATGTCTTATCATCTCTTTTTGTTTTTGAACATCGTTGTTTTGTGTTGTGTTACATTTGTTTGTAACGTTAGGGGTAAGAGAAGAAGATAATATATGGTTTTACCACGCCATAGAATACTTGATGATGACGAGGAGAACAAAGGCCGTCACGGAGCCAGTGAATGACCTTATATTTTCAATCTAAATGGTGCCTCACTTCCGGTGAGGATTACCAGTTGCTAGGGACAGAAAAGATGCTCTGTTGAGCGAGACTCTAATGAAATTTTCTACGAGCTATCTACCAGAGCCCCAATATAAAGCCTGGAGCTTAGACATGACACGGGATCGGAAGGAATCGAAAACACCCTAGGGAAAGCATGCAATTCTAAGAACCTCATCAGCCGATCGTACCATGGAATTCAATCCGAGATATTGATTTTTGGATTTTCAAACAACGATGGTTTGTCGTTTGGTTCAATTTTTAATTAACATACATGTTAGCCATAATTTCAAGGGCATTTTTATTGTTCCCCATGTTAGCCATACTTTCAAGGGCATAATTAGGTCATTAGCAATACTACTATCGTGCTACCTTAGAATGAAAGCAAACATAAATCACAATCAAATAACATATACATTATCAATCCCAATGTAACACCATACACATTCTTCCATTTCCCATTTTTCTATCAAATTCAATATCATAAATTACACTACATTATCAAATCAAAAATTATAACACTATCATACATATTCTCACATATTAATAATTTTACATTAATTTACTTCTAAAACCTATCATACATATCATTACTGATTCATTTTAATAGAATTAGCCCCATTAATTCGAATCAAATAACAATATGAAAAACATATACATTAAATTCAATATAAAGTAGAAATCTGCGGCTTTCTACGTCCAACGTAGTGTTTACTACGTCAAAACGTAGACAAATTACGTTCGCACGTAGAAAATTCATATCTCTACGTCCCAAACGTAAAAACCTTACGTTCGCAGGCGTAGAGACTGCATTCTCTCTACGCCCAAACGTATAATACTTCTTTCATACGTCCAAACGTATGAACCTTCATACAAAAACCCTTCTTAAACCCGTAAAACGACAAATCATACAATCAAAATCAATATAATGATTATCAGGACCACCACAAACCACTCTACAATAAATATTCGGAAATAATGAAGCACATACTAAAGTGAAATTAATATGATATACTATAAATTAAAGAATATTAGGAAAATACATACCCTTTCGCTTTCAACCGCCATCAGACTTGAGAGATTGTGAAATTGGACTATCGTAATTTCTTGCAAAAATCGCCAAAAATCGCCAATCGCCACTCAATACTCGAAATTTGAAATAGGATAGAAATAAAGAAGATAAAAGGAAAGGACAAGTATGTGAACCGTTAAACGTAATGAACTCTACGTTTAAGCGTAGGGTTTCTGCGTCAAACGTAGTTCATTACGTTTAGACGTAAATTAAAGTCAGCAAATTTCTCCTTTGGATTTATCCACGCTTTAAACGTAGCTTAAACGTAAAAATCCCACGCTTAAGCGTGAAAGATCTTTTCGCACCGGTTATGTTATTTACATTTCTAACGCTTAAACGTAGATATCCCTGCGTTTAAACGTAATAATCTCTACGCTTATCATATTTTTCACGCCGTAAAAAACACAACTCGATTTTTCGTGTCAGTGCGCCTGACCGACCTAATTTTCCAATTTCCGGCGGATGAGCTGATCCTGAAATGGCTGAATCCTTTTCGTTTCCTTTTCTTACATATGAATTAAACTCTTCTTAATTAGTAATTACACAATGTTTGCTGCTTACCCACGCAAATCGTGTTGAATTTTTCGCTTAATACAGGGGAAGAAGATCAAAATCATCGTATATTTGGATCCAGGAAGTAGAGGTGCGTCTGCGAGGCTAGTTCATTTCAGAAATGGACGAGAATGGGTTGTGCGATTGGACCACTGTCCGATCCATGTTAGCCATTCTTCAATGGTGGGGTTTCAATGTTACTGTGATTATCATGAACAAGTGGATCTTTCAGGTAATAGCTCCTAAAAATGTAGCTGATTACTTGCGTTTTATTGTTTTGGGGCTCACGATTTTGGTTTCATTTTCATATCCCAATTTGAGCTGTTTCAGTGGGTGACATGAGTTGCCATTGGTGTTGAGACAAATTTTGCTTTTGATCATATCATTATGATCTGATCATCACCATCATTGTTATTGTAATTGTTATTATTGTTGTTTTCACTGTTGTTTCATCTATTGATTCCGGTGGTGAATAATGAGTATATTGAGTATTTGGTGGTGTCTCTTTTTGTCCATACTCTGAACCCAGGTAATGATAGGCTCTGTATTGACTTGCAAAAAATGGAGAAAATGGTCTGATAATGGCCTTGTGTTTCGGGACAGGAGTAAAATAAACAATGGGTACACTTCTCACATTTTGAAGAACAATGTGATTAAGTATAAGGTAGTATTGTTCTTGGAAATGTTTCAGTACCTCCCAAATGAAGGTTAGAGTGACTGTTGATTGTTAGTTAATATGTCTTTGGCTTCTAATATTGCTCTTTTAGTTTTGGTGGTAGTTAGTGGTTGAGCTAATCTGTGCGATTTGTTAGCCTAATTTCCTATAATAGATGAAGCTGTTAAATAGTTGCTTAATATTACGAAGATCATACATCCATGGATGTTTGTTTGTCAAATTGTGACCATTAAATATGAAGGCCGGTGTCGTTTAAGTGTACTATAATGAAAGTAAATGACTTTAACTACCTTCAACGGTCACAGTCTATGGAAATGTTTATCATAGGATTTGGGGAGTTGGGATGTTAAACCAATTGGGTGAAATTCCGAGTAACTGAAGCAGATGCCCGTTACACTTGGGAAATGGAGAATGCCATGATCATAAAATAGCTATTTCAACTCTATGGATTCTGAGATTGGTTAGGTTCACCTGTTCATCTCCTGCACAGAAAAGGAGATTTGGGATGTCGTTGCTGCTACCGACTCCTTCGAAGAGCTGGCTACAGACATTCCATTCTTACCAAGAGTTTGCCAAAAATTGTGTTTGAATCTTTTACATGCAAGTTGAGTTAATACAATATCCAAAACCTAACTTGAGGGATGTGTAGAATATGTAATGTTTCGGGATTGTAACGAAGGTTCCAGATTATCTAGGCAGTTGTAAGTAGATTAGAACAAAATTTTGTTCAAACAGTTTGTTAATCATATAATCTGAATTTAGAGGGACTGAGTATCAGAAATAGTTGTACCTCAGCTCTATAAACTGTCCAAACTGAGTACGGAATTAATCAATTTTATCTTCACATCTGCGTTTATAAGATTCTGTCCAATCATTACATTTGTGGACTTTTGTCCTTTCCTCTGATTCCATTGTTTCTAAATAACTGAGTTCACGATTTCTACTCATTAATTCGGCCTGTGCTGAATACATTCTCTTTTTTTGTGGATCAGAAACTGGACTTCAAATTTCCTTTGACAGTATCGTGTGTACACTTCATATGCTCGACTCTCGGTGCATACCTGGTGATCAAGGTTCTCAAACTTAAACCACTTATTCTTGTGGAACCCACAGATCGATGGAGAAGAATCTTTCCAATGTCTTTTGTGTTTTGCATAAACATAGTGCTGGGAAATGTCAGTTTGCGATACATTCCAGTGTCCTTCATGCAAACCATTAAATCCTTCACCCCTGCAACCACTGGTGAGAATCTGCTTAATAGAATGAACTTAGAATTTAAAACTTAACCATTTCTCTCGAAAGCCTCTAGCTGGTTTAAGTATGAATGACTGGTTTCTACTCATGCTGAGTGTGTTTACAATGTCAAAATTTGAATAGAGTGTCTTGAAATGCACTACACCCGACTTACTGTGGTACCATACATATCACGGTACCATCTGAAAAGCGACTTTTGAAAAGTCGGGTATGATAATCGACATTTTAGATGATTCTTATATTGCCTATATTCGACTTTTATGAAGTAAAATGTGCATACCCGAGTTTTTGAAAGTTGAATATCAGCGTGGTGCGTGATAGGTGTGGTGTCATAGTAAATTAGTTGCGGTGCATGTAAAGGGTCCCATTTGAGTAACTTGCTTGATTCCTGTTTTGGATTGTCAGTTGTTTTGCAGTGGCTAGTTTGGAGAAAAAGCTTTGACTGGAGAATATGGGCTTCTTTGATTCCCATTGTTGGCGGAATCCTTCTTACTTCTGTCACAGAACTGAGCTTCAATGCATTTGGATTTTGTGCTGCCCTGTTTGGCTGCCTTGCCACTTCTACAAAAACTATACTTGCAGAATCTCTTCTGCATGGCTACAAATTCGACAGGTATCTCGTTTTTCCTCAAGGTAAACGTTTATAATATAATAGCAAAGATTAGTAGGTATCGTTAGTGTTGCAATTGATATCATAAAGCTACAGACAGAGAAGGGAGAGTCTTTAAATTATTTAGGCACCATAGATTTGTTGAAGGCAGGACAATGGTTTTATTGTCCTTGAAAATAATTAGGATGTCAAAACTCCATAATCGCCCCTGTGAAACATCTTTCAGATTGTCTGATTAAGTCCCTCTTTCTCAAATGACGCTATGTTACTCAATATAGGAACATTCTACTTCTTCAACCTCATTGCCTTAAATAACGAGAAAAGTATTTGTCATTACCAGATACAACAGTGACAGTTGGGATTTCTTATTGATATTACCAAAAGGCTAGTTGTGTTGTCAAATAATAAATCAGCGCTTAGGACTAGATTTTTTTTTGACAACTTCTAGTTCTAGCAGATACCGAATTATATTACAACCTCTGCATTTATCCCTTTCAATAAAGCTGTGCTAATGATATCTGTTCTTTTGATGCAAAAACATGAGTATTTTGGGAATGATTACCTACTAAGTAGTATTTGTGTATTTATACGGTGTTCATTGTTATATCATGAATGTGCTCATGTGTATATATAGGGGATGTAACTCTACACACCAAGAGCCTCTTTCACCCGTTCTCATGTTTTCTGTTCTTATTTCCTTGCCTGATCATTGATTTTTGTGTGTCATGCAGGTACATGAAAAAGATCCATTCTTTATTTCACTTGTGAAATTTATTTATATATTTCTGCAAGCATATGTCTTAATTGACCATACAAGAGCACTTGAATTAACGTCTCTTAACAGATTCCTTATTTTACAAACACAAACACCATTCTTTCTTCATTTTACATAATCTTTATTTAAATTAAATACATGAGAATCTCTACAGCGCATAATTTTATTAAAGACCGTATTTTGTGCATTATAAGTTGATCATAACTTAGAGATTCTGTATTTTACAAATCCAAGAAAAGATTCTGATGCAGATGGTTTTTGATGAATCTGAATGATTTTGAAAAGATAGATAGATATATATACTAATCCTTTTCTTGAGCTTATACAGATGCTGATTAGTTCTACTTGTTATGCTATTTCCAGTATAAACACAGTGTACTATATGGCACCGTATGCAACTATGATTTTGGCTGTACCAGCGCTACTATTTGAAGGTCCAGGGGTTTTGGAGTGGTTCTACACATATCCCTCACTTGTATCGTCGTCTCTTATCATTATTATTGGATCTGGAATGTTGGCTTTCTTCCTCAACTTCTCTATTTTTTACGTTATTCACTCGACTACTGCTGTTACTTTCAATGTTGCTGGGAATATGAAGGTGCGATTATCTCTGTCAAGTACTGCTTGAATTGTTAACTTTCTTTTCGCAGTTATATGTGACTTTAGGTATAGAATCAATGATCAAATGGGTTTTGAGGGTTACAGGTTGCAGATTAAGAATGTTCAGATTAATCTTTCTTTTCATGGGCAGGTTGCAGTTGCTATAACATGTTCATGGCTTATCTTTAAAAACCCGATATCAGTTGCGAATGGCGTCGGATGTGCAGTGACACTGGTTGGGTGTACTTTCTATGGGTACGTTCGACACAAGCTTTCGCAGAAGCAGCCTCAGCAGCAGCAGCAGCAGTCACCAGGAACCCCTCGAACACCGAGAACTCCTAGAAGTAAAGCCGAGTTGCTTCCCCTTGTGAATGAAGACAAGGACAAGGTTTAATTAATGTTGATTCTTGTGTTTTGGCTGAAACATAATATGGGAATATATAGGCATTTTTATTTTTCCTGTAAAAAAGAAAATGAATACTCCATAGCTAGCTAGGCTCTATTTTACTGGTGTACACTTTGTTTCACTATAATAGACATTGACCTCTTCTAACCTCTTGTTTGGAAAATGGTAGCTTTTGGTATGACCTTTTTTGGTCACACTAATGACACACCTATTATCTGAACTCTAAATAATAATACAATAGATATGTGGGTTTCATGAACTTATTCACAAGTTATTGTCTTGCCTTGATCTGTGAACATTTTCAAGTCATAATCTATCAAACATTCTCATTAATTTTGTCAGAGATGTAATGATATTACGTCTTTGTATGGTCCACAAAGGGAGGATATTGAATTACTTGCGTACCATACAATACAACACTAACCGACCTGCTATTGTATGACCCGCGCGCGGGTGGACACTTCTAATTGGCCCTAACATCTACATGAAATTCAATAACCCCTAGACATATGGCATGAGTCTTTGGATGTTGAGGACCCTCGAAATTTTTTAACCAAGAACCAACCGATATGGGTAATGCAAACTACTCCAAACCAATTCTACATGCTAAAATTAAAAAGATACATAAATAGTTCATATTATGTAAAATAAATTGCATGATTGTCTTCCTATATATGCTCATGGACCGTGTACTGTGTGAATCTGGAAATTCGCATGTAAGGGTAGGGTTTTTTTATTTTTAATTTGATTTCCATTTCCATTTTCCTTTTCTTTTTTTTTATATTTTATTTTCCTTTTAAATAAAGGGAAACTGACCTTGAGGCTGTAAGAGCCTATAAAAAGACTCCAAACCTTAGTTTTTTTCCTAAGTTTTGAGTTTCCAGGTTTTCTGAGTTTCGAGCCGATGGTCTTCGCGAGGTAAGACCCTGCCTAAGTGAGCTAGGGTTAATTCCAGAGTTTGGTTGTTCTGCCGTCGTTTGTTTTGTGTCTATGTTTCTGGAATTTTGTAGGCTCGCATAGGTGGGAGTCCCGCCCGCCTCAGCGGCAGTGGCGGACCCATAATGTTTTTTCAACGGGGTCCGTAAATATTTAACACACTAAATAATTTTTTTCACGGGGTCCGAATATTTTTCTATAGGTAAAATGTAGAGTATTTTTATTTTTAGCGGGGTCCGTGGACCCCCTTTACTATAACCTAGATCCTCCCCTGCTCAGCGGGACCCACAAAGTCCGGCAGGATGATTTGATCACATTGTTTGTGTTTAGCGGATCATATTGCTATTCGTTTCTAGAAGCAGTTTTGAACCCAAAATCGTCTTTTAAAGGTAAAAGTCTAGTCTATTTCGTTAATTTCTTAGTTTTGATCTTAATTTATTGTAGTATTCATGTTATGACATGTTTCTTGCTCATAGATTTTCATGGAAGTGAAAGTTAGTTTTTGTTTGTTTGTAGTTCGGTTCGTTTATAAGGTAAGGAGGTATTCTATCAAAAAGAAAATATTTTTTACTAAACTTGTTGCTTTTACTGCCGTTTTCTGGAAAATATGCATGAAGTTGTTAGTTTAGGAGTATGTGTTTGCATTATGCCGGATTCCGAAGAAGCAAAAAGTGATCCTGTAACTATTCTAGGCTAGCCTGGGTGAGCCACAGGGGCGCCTCTTGGGAGGGGGGGGGGAAGGGGGCCATGGCCCACAGCCCCCAAATCCATTAATTCAAGGGACCCGTGAATATTTGAACCAATAGCATATATATATATTCCACACAGTTGTCCATGTACGAGTAGAAGATTCGGCAGCTACCGCGGCCCCTGCTTCTTCAGTTGAACTCCGGGTTGAGGGGTTACTCGGAATGCTGTCAAGATATCAGTATCCTTGGTTTCGTATTCAGGAGTATAATAAGTCAATTTGTACTCTTTAACACCAGCTTTGAATCCAACACTTGACTACGCGAGTTTGAGTAGTACTTTTGATACCGACACCCTTCTTGTAACTCGTTTTTATGTATTTTAGTACGGGTAATGGTCATATGTTGGTAGTATGGTAGGGTGGATATGAACTTGAACATGAACTTGTTTGCTTTACATGCTCCCATGTGCCCCCTAGATAGTCTTTGTGAGGTGTAATTATTGCCCGTAACGTGTTACACAAGTACTAAGATCGACCTACGAATAGTATTGGATGTATGACTAGTTGTAATTACACATGTGCAGATTAATGTATTACATGAATATTGTGATCTTACTTGTCACGTGGAATGTTGACTAGGTATATTACCCAAGTTGCACCATGGCCTCCATGGTGGGTTATTAACATGGCGTTGTTCGTTGTATATCTAGTACTATATGCTCAAAGTTGAAATATGAACATGACAAGAAACATGCATATGCTATGAAATTAAGCAAGAACATGAACATGCTAAGTAAATAGTTAAAGAAAATGAACAAGTACGTGCAAGATGTACCAATCTAGCTAATGGGGCATATTTTCTATGCCTTGTTCAGGTTCTGCTTTTGAAGTAACTTTGTGTATGCTTCAAGTCTATGCTATAAACTGTTTTGTAAATTGGGTGAAGTCATGTTTCCCGGCAGTTGACCAACACGAATCACTTTTTGATCTTGTACTACTTACTAATTTTATGCTTGGGCTTACTACTTTATATGGAATAGAAAGTATGCAAGTTCAGGAAGGTTGACCAACACGAATCTCCTACTCCTTACTAATTTTATGCATGGGCTTACTCCTTTATATGGAATAGAAAGTATGCAAGTTCAGGAAGGTTTTGATAACGAGCTTGAAGAGCAAGCTTATAAATGAAGTCATGGAGTTTTTTATGTTTTAGTAGTTGTACCCCTGATCAAGGCATGTGTGCCAAGTAGTTATAGTAGCTTTCTCTTTTTAGACACGTTGGTTGTATGAGATTATAGTAATTGTTTAAGTTATTTATGACTTTAGATTTTATGTCAGTGATAGTCTTGTTGATGGTGTTTTGTGGAAAGCCCGGAGGGTACGTTTAATGAAACTCATATTGATTAGTGTACATCATTTTAGTGATATAAATATATTGTGTCAATTATAGTGACATGCTTGTCATGAATATATCGTTTCTAATTTCACAAAGTACCCTTACATCCTTTCAAATGAGGTTTGTATTAATTTAAAATGTTCTCTAATAACCTGAAAAGAAAACCAAATGTCAAATACAAAATTTCAAAGAGGTAGACTGCATGACGAACTTTTATTCATATATAACATTGAAGTAGTAGGATGAAATTTTATAGTAGGATGGTTTTATCCTACAATGGTTTAAAACATTGTTATACCAAATGACATGCATTATAACTATAAATTTCTATTTGTATTCACGATGCACATCCCTACTATGTGAATGAGAATATAAATATGCATGTGATAATAATATTGTATGACACTTGGTATAACAATATTGTTACAACAATAGTTACAACCGTCGTCGTAAGATAAAATTTTCTCAGATAGTAGATAATCTAATTGTTTCGGCCCGAATAGAAAACACACTCAAGAAAATGTTATTATCATTACGGTTTGTCAACCACCGTACACTTAATTAAGACTGTTGATTATCCGGTGAAACTCATTAATTGTTACGAGTCTCACTTAGTAATCAATGGTCAATAAATATGTAGTTGTACATTGTTGTGACTTAATACAATAATGATAGGAACATTTTCAATACGCACGAAGTGCTACTCGCAAAAACGTAGTCTAAAATTGCAGATGCAGTCATGGACGTAGCAATAATCATATCCGTAATCGCAGAAAAAGCTCTGCCCACATGGAGAATCCTCACCACGAAAGTCAAAGTTTCCAATAGATTTTCTCGAATACTGAATTGCCAAAATTTTAGCTCCATCTGCATCTCCTGCTACTGCAAAAAAGCAGGAATTAATCAATAAACCGTCACATATATGCTACACACAAAGAAAGTACATTCTTTGGTGTAACAGTCAATATCCCTCGCCCACAACCCGGACCAACAGAGTGCTGAGAAGGGTAATCACGGTGATGCAAAAGTCAATATCTCTCGCCCACACCCTGGTCCAACGGATGTGAGGAGGTTAATCATAGTGGCACGACGACCCCTTAGGTGGTAGGACAAGAATCCAATGCCCACAAGGAGTCACCGTTATTCAGAGCTAACTCCCACATTGTGGCTGTCGGGATTCGATCTTGCGTTCCTCGATTCAATCTACTACCCGGAAACTAATTGAGCTATTCGCGCAGGCAGGAAAAAATATTTAACAATATTAAAAAAACAAGTAATACTGAAAACTGGTAACTCTATCTGTGGAGTTTAATTTCTTGATGTGTGGGATGCATGATGCAGACGACACTGAAGTATGATGATTTACACTGTGTGGTCAGCGGCGGACCCGACTAAAACAATTATGTTTTATCTATAAAAATAAATAACGTACCCTGTTGAAAAACAATTACACTAAAATTATTTTTTGGTACCTCACCGAAAACATTTTCTGGGTCTGTCCCTGTGCGTGGTGTGGTATGGATTGGGTTCACCTCATGCAACTCCACAATGGGAGTGACGATGCTGGATCTCGTCTATGAATAAATTCGGGGCATGTTTTACCTAGTGACAATTTGGACAAGATCTAAAAGCCTTAAAAAAAATATAAAGACGGGGAGTGGTTGTGTGATTTTTAGACTGAGTCTGAGATTATGAATCCCAAGTTGCCTACGTATGCTATGATCATTCAGGAATCAAGTCTCTACGTAGTTCTTGGGATCGTTTATATAGAGATGATTTTCCCTAGGCAGGCCTGTGCCTTGTCCATTGTGGACTCTATTTCATATCCCTCAAGGATTGGATTTGATGGTGTCTATCATGTGATTATAGGAGATAATCACGGTATTTTGAATATAGGATCAGAGCCTTTATGGCTAAGTGTTCTTTCCATGTTTATCTGATATGATACACACGTGTGCTATTTGATGGGGGCAGCTCTGGCCGACCTGCATCACCCCTGAGGCCGTTGTGGCCGGAACTGGCTGAGCTCCGTTGCGATCTAGCCGACCTGCGGCGGTCTGAGGAGCTGGCCAGACCGATCTCCGACCTGGGGTTTATATTTGCCCTTAGGCATGAAGTGAGCCTCCTGGCCCTTAAAGTTTATATTTATTTGTCCTCATTTATTGTTTGGTCAATGAGAGGATGACATGTGGCGAGGGCTAATTTTACCCTCATCATAAGCCCCCAGATCTGGCTGAACTACTCGTTGTGAGGTCAGATCTGTTAGAGGTGTTGTTCGGCCAGTGTCATCTAGACTTGTAGAATTTTACAATGGCCTTATCTGCCAGGTGGCAAAGTTACCGTTATGACGTTGTCATAACTACCCCGAGAACCGAGGCATTTTTTCCCACTTCGTTTGAAGTGGGACGGTTTCTGAGAACATGTTCGGGTTTTATAACCCCTGTTGTACCAAGTGTCCATCAGTTGTCTCTCCACCAAAAATCCAGAGTTCAATTGCCGATTTCTCTCTTCTTCTTCAAACTTACAAGTTCGCCGATCTGGAGAAGGCGGCCCCCGATTGTCGGCAGAGACTTAAGGACGTGACTAAGTCCAAAGATCAAGAGATCGGAGCTCTCAAAGAGCGGCTTCAGGCCTCGGAGACCGAACTGGCGGCGTCGGGATCCAAGTACAATGCAAGTCTTAAGGAGGCTGTGGATAAGCATTTGGAGGAAAAACGAAGCTAAAGAATACCATCAGGAGACTCACTGTTCCCGGCCAAAGTGATCAGGCAATCCGGGGTTACAAGGTCTCGGTGGAGCTTTCACGGGCCATGAGGACCCTGCTCGCGCCCCCAGTTAACCATAGCTACTCCTTAGGAGTTGACGATGCCAAGGCACCATTTCTTGACCTTGCGGTTGACAGTCTGGCCAACAAGGCTTTGTACAAGGATGGCATGGGTGCAGTCTATGAAGCTCGTTTGAAGGAGTTCTAAGGAGGGATAGTCATTGTGTCTAAGTATGCCTCCCATCGCGCTGCTGCTCCTCGCCGAGTGCCTTCTGTGGCTGCTCCATCTGCTTCTACCGAGCCCTCATGTGAACACTACTGCGGAGAATCTTACTCCTTCCACAGAGCCCGGGCGGAACTCAGCCCCTAATTATTCTTAGGTTTTTGAACTTGTATTTCATTTTTGCAATTTTTGCTTTTGAAGAACCTCAAAAATTGTAATCTGTACGATTATAAAAGCACTTTGATCCGTAGTGGGGTATCTTGCCCCCGTATGCCATGCATTAACTTACAGTTTTTTGGATGGCGTACTTTGTGTATGTAATTTTTTTATTTTGAGTCTGACCTGCAGAGCTCTAAAAGTTGATTTCTGTCATACGGACTGAATGGGTTTGGCTTTTGCAAACTTGTTGAGTCCGACCTGCGGAGCTCAACTTTTTGATGTCTGTCCTGCAGACTTGAAGAGATTGTCTTGCAAACTTCTTGAGTCCGACCCGTGGAGCTCAACTCTATTAGTCCGACTTACGGAGCTCAACCCCTTGAGTCCGACCTGTGGACTTGAAGAGTCCGACCTACGGAGCTCTAGTTGGTGTTGTCCTACAGACTTAGCGAGTCTGTCCTGCGAACTTGGCGAGCCCGATCTACGGAGCTTAATTCGATGAGTTTGACCTGCAAACTTTGTTGAGTCCGACCTGCGGAGCTCAAGTTTTCGAGTCTGTCCTACAGACTTAAGCAAACTTTTCGAGTCCGACCTGCGGAGCTCTAGTTTTCGAGTCTGTCCTGCAGACGTAAGCAAACTTTTCGAGTCCGTCCTACGGAGCTCAAGTTTTGGAGTCTGTCTTGCAGACTTTGGAAAAAGTTTCAAAATTGTAACTTGTATAATGTTTTTATAATGTATGTACTATTTTATTAAGTTCCTTTGCCTTATCTTTATTTTCAGCTCTTACCTGAAGTACTTTGATCCGCAAGTGAGGTGTCTTGGCCTTGAGTATGCCATGCATTAACTTATAGTTTTTTGGATGGCATACTTAGTGGTGTGTATAGTTTTTTTGCCTCTGAAATATACCTGCAGGGCTTTACAATTCGATGTCTGTCCTGCAGACTTTTGAAGTTTGGCTGTTGTAAATTTGCTGAGTCTAACTTGCAGAGCTCAGTTCAATGTTTGTCCTGCGGCCTGAATTAATTGAGTTTGTCCTGCAGATTTAATTTTTAGTCCATCCCCGCAGACTTAATTTTTTTGTTCTGCTCAGACTTGGTTTTAGTCGACTGCGGACATAATTTTTTGAGTCCATCTGCCGGACTTAATTTTATTGAGTCTGTCATGCAGACTTAATTTTTTGCTGAGTCCGAACTGCAGAGCTCGGTTTGTCGATCCCGGCCGACTTATAATTTTTTTTGAGTCCGACTGCGAGAGCTCGGCTTTCGATTCTGTGACTTATAATTTTTTTTCAGGTAACACCCACTGGGGTCGGGAGTAGGGTATTACATGCTGAGTCTGACCTGCAGAGCTCAGTTGCCAGTCCTGCTGACTTATAATGTTTTGTTGAGTCCGACCTGCAGAGCTTAGTTGTCAGTCCTGCTGACTTATAATCTTTTAATGAGTTCGACCTGCAGAGCTCAGTTGTCATTCCTGCTGACTTATAATTTTTTACTGAGTCCGACCTGTAGACCTCAGTTTGTTCGTCCTGCGAACTTTATTAGTATGTCTTTTGCGTTAGCAAACTTTATTGAGTCCGACCTGTGGATCCCAGTTTGTTCGTCCTGCGAACTTTATTAGTTTGTCCTTTGCAAACTTTATTGAGTCTGACCTGCGGATCTTAGTTTGTTCGTCCTGTGAACTTTATTAGTTTGTTCTTTGCAAACTTTATTGAGTCCGACCTACGGATCCCAGTTTGTTCGTCCTGCGAACTTTATTAGTTTGTCCTTTGCAAATTTTATTGAGTCCGACCTGCGGATCTCAATTGGTTAGTCAGTCCTGCGGACTTGAGGCTTTTGTCTTAAAGACTTTACATATTATACACATTGTAGAAAGCAATATGACATTTAGATGATATTAAAAAGAAAATTCTTATGTTTGGAACTTGTCCCCGTTTTGTGAGCGGTATCTTGTGATGAATGATCCACTGGACCCTTCTCATGTATCTTGTGGAGGATCCATTTCTATGGCCGCCAATTGTTGCACCAAATTTTGTGAGCCGGATCTAGGGTAATTTCCCCTTACTGTTGGTGTCGTGTATCATGATCTGTTGCTACCACACCACCTTCATCTTTGTCACCACCGGCGCTAATGATTTCACCTTGGGTGGTTTGGGTCTTCTTTTTTGACATGGTGATCTTGAACAATTACCAGTAATGAGGCCCTCATTCTAGCACCAATTGACGATGCTGGATCTCATCAATGAATAAATCCGGGGCCTATTTTCCCTAGTGACAATTTGGACAAGATCTAAAAGCTTAAAAGAAATATGAAGACGGGGAGTGGTTTGTGTGATTTTTAGATTGAGCCTGAGATTATGAATCCCAAGTTGCCTACGTATCATGTGATCATTCAGGAATCAAGTCTGTTTGTAGATGGGATCGTTTATATAGAGGGGCTTTGCCCTAGGCATGCTTGTGCCTTGTCCATTGTGGACTCTATTTCGTATCCCTCAAGGATTGGATTTGATTGTGTCTATCTCGTGATTTTAGGAGATAATCAGTTAATCACGGTGTTTTGAACATAGGATCAGAGCCTTTATGGCTAAGGAGTCTTTCTATGTTTATCTGTTATGATACACATGTGTGCTATTTGCCGGGGTTAGCTCTGGCCGACCTGCATCGCCCCTGAGGCCGTTGTGCCCCAAACTGAACTGGACGAGCTCCGTTGCGATCTATCCGACCTGCGGCAATCTGAGGAGCTGGCTAGACCGATCTCCCTCCTGGGGTTTGGATATGCCCTTAGGCATGAAGTAGACCTCCTGGCCCTTAAAGTTTATATTTCTTTGTCCTCATTTATTGTTTGGTCAATGAGAGGATTGTTGGATAAAATGAATGAAATTAATTAATTTAATTTGAAATAATGAATAAATTGAACGGACATGAAGCATATGGTTTTTTTCTGTTCGGTGAAAGTTTGCAACCTCAAACGGGGTGCATCAGTTCGGCTGCGGGGTTGCATCAATTCGGGGATACAACCCAAACTTGAAGTGGTACTTCTTCTCCATATAAACAAGCCCCCACATATTGAAATAATAAAGAATTTTCAAAGATTGAACTTCTGAAAATAGTTGTACACTTTCAAAGTCCTAAATCTCTGCGAAATTCATTCAATCATATGTTTTACACTTTGCTTAAATTTTATAGTCAAGAAGAGATTTACAGAACATGATCGGTTCGCCGTTTTCTTCTCATTGAAGTGCAACAATCCGAAGAAGGTATGACTGTTGTATCTTGAGAGACGATTGCCATTACCCTGTGCATATAAGTGGGGGAAAAACGTCTTAAGGATAGAGTGCTGCACTCACCTCAGTCAATAATTTTTCTGTCATATTTTATGTTTTCGTTTTTGCTTGAATTTTGTGTTAAACAACATGTTAAATTGATAATTTCCCCAACAAGGATGACATGTGGTGAGGGCTAATTTTACCCTCATCAGGGAGTTACCACTAGGGGTGGCATCGGGTCGGGACCTACCCGTACCTCCTACCCGAAACATGTCCTGACAAGATTCGAGATTCAATTTTTCTTCCCGATCCCGTACCCGATAAGCGTCGGGTCCCGAAAATGGGATACCCGAATGTAAGGGATCCCGTCAGGTCGGGAATGAATGTCCCGAACATATGATGTTAAAAATATTCATGTTAATATTAAAAAAAATGACAACAATTACTTGATCAAAACAATAGTTCAAAATGTGGGGGGCGGAGAAATGAGTTAATGGCGACAAAGTCGACGGTCGGTGGAGGCGGGTGGCTTTTGTGAGGAAGAACATTCTGGTATATTAGAGAGCAGAAGAGAGGTGCAGAGAAAGTGAGAAACGACATAAGCAGAGAGTGTAGTATGTTTTGAGTATTTAGGGTTGTGGGTATTGATATCGGGATGAAAAATGTTTTATATATATATATATATATATATATATATATATATATATATATATATATATATATATATGTATTCGGGTCGGGATCGGAAACACCCGATTGGATTGAAACTTATACGTGATCCCATTCCCGTTTTTTTCGGTCCGGAAAAAATCTTGAAATTTCGTGATTGGAAAATTTTCGGGATCGGGATTTTTCTGGACGGGATCGGGTTGGAATTCGGGACGGGTCGGGATTATCAGGAAATTTGCCATCCCTAGTTACCACAATAGAACTTGGGACTGTCTTTTCATACTAAACATGTTTTACGCATTCCAAGGGAGAGTGGGCTTCGTTTTGACATTTAACACGCATATCATTCTGACCCTAAATGAGTCAAAAATTGTATATTATTCAGACTATGTTACAGATCCAGAGCATTATGTTTTCCAGACCAACTTTTGGTCTGAATAAAGAGACATTGTTGTGTATGCTTGGGAAACAATACGGACCAGTTTACAGGCCGAAAAATTACATTTTCCGCTCCTGTTTCAAGTCAGAATAAAGCCACGGTGGTATGAAAATTTTGAAAACGTATCGGACCATTTTAGACGCCGAACATGTAATGTTTTCCTGACCACGTTTGGTTCAGAATAAACTAAGTTATTCTGACCACATTTGAGTAGGTAACCCTATTTCAAATCAGACTATTACCACGTCGCTCTAAAAATTTCGAAAACGTATCAGACCATTTTAGAGGCCAAACACGTAATGTTTTCCTGACAACGTTCGTGTCAGAATAAACTAAATTGTTCTGACCATATTGGGTAGGTATAATGTTCCACATTCTGACCGAACTCCGGTCAGAATGTAGGCTCGTAATTGATAAAATATTAAGGACAAAATTGAAAAGTAATTGTTGTGCAATAAGACAAAAGCCGTGTGAAAAGTCATTTCCTAGAACTTCTCGTTTCTGTGTGTGTGTGTTTATATATAATGAATGAATTTAAATTGAGATTCTTACATGCAGCAATGAAGACTAGCAGAACAAAGGAAGCGAGCTTAGCCATATTCTGGATTTTCACTTAACACCTTGCCACTTGGTTGCAATATGCTCAAAGAAGATTACTACTACTATTGTTGATGCTTCTTTTTCACAATTGTTAGTAATTGCATGTTATATATAGATATAGATGCATTAATCTCTCTCTCTCACGCACTCCTTTTTTTTTTTTTTTTTTTTTTTTTTTTGGCCGTACGTCCAAGAAGCAGGGGCGGACTCACTTTTTTTGGGTGGGATGCATGGGCATTTCAAATTTCCTAAGAAAGCTTCTTAATATACCTTCTTATAATTACAAATCTGTGTATGTATATTATTTCAGACAATTTCTAATGTAATTATTAACTTAGTTTAACTGGTTAGAACCTTTGTTATTTTTCTTAAGGTCATTGGTTCCAAACTTTGCTATTGACTCTTTTCTTCACCTTTTTTTTTTTTTTTTTTTAATTTGGCCCCTACTCAAAAAGAATTCTGGGTCCGCCACTACCAAGAAGTATAAGATGACAGAGAATACGTAACAACATAGGCACAACTATTGTGTTACAACAGATAGCACATTCAAATTCTATATTGAATGTCGTCCGAAAGCAGTTTTTAGGGGATCTTTAAAGATACCGCTCTAAATCTACGGTTATTATTAAAAGCATCTCAGTACAGGCCTAATTTAAAATCTTTATGTGTTGGCCTACATATATTTATTGGGTGTCCCAAATTTTAAAGTAATACATAGCCAATAGAGTATTTAATTGTGTGATCGTTTCACTTCTCAAGTAAAAAACCATTAATATATACGTATGCATGTATATTTGTCATTAAATAACTATTTATTCCTTCAAATTTAACAATTACTGGTGTTTTATATGTTAAAAAATTACTATATCCGTCACAAAATTTAAATCCATTTGGAATTTTTACACAGATTAAGAAAATTATTAAATTGGTTATTTGTCATTAATTTTGATAGAAAAATCGGAAGAAAATAAGGATGCAAGTGTAATTAGCATTAATTGATTGTCCTTTCTATGTAATTAGTATGTACTATGTATAAGACAGGAATGTAAAACGACATTGTAATTAGCATTAATTGATTGTCCTTTCTATGTAATTACTATGTAGTATATATAAGACATGAATGTAAAACGACATTGTAATTAGCATTAATTGATTGTCCTTTCTATGTAATTAGTATCTATACTATATAATAAAGATGAACAGTTTTAACCCAATTACCCTGATTACCCGCTCCGAACCCGGAAAATGATCCGGCTCATTGTTTTTTTAAATAAAGACTTTCCAGTTATAAAAAGATTCTCCCAAATTAATAGTTGGTATGTTGTAAAATCCACAATCCCTTAAAAACGGACGCGTAATTAGTGGCGTATAATAATGGAAAAACCAAAACAAAACAGAATAAACAAAAACAAAACAAAACAAATATAATAATGTAAATAAGAAAATAGAATTTAAATCCAACAAATTTATAATAAAAAAAAATCGCCAGCTTTGTAAAAATACAAATATACTACGTAAAAATAAAATACAAGTATAATAATATCTATTCTAGTAAAACAGATATAATAATGGAAATAAGAAAAAAAAAATTAAAATTCAACAAATTAATCCAAAAATTTCGCCAGCTCTGGAAAAATACAAATATACTCTCTAAAAAAATACAAATATAATAACATGTATTCTAATAAAACAAATATAATAATTGAAACAAAAAAATAGAATTTAAAATCCAACAAATTTCACTAGCTTTTGAAAATAAACAAGTCTAAAAAACTATTTATCAAATAAACATTTACCAGCTAAGAAATAAAATCAACTTTTACCCGTGTACCCGTTAAATTTAAATATAAAAATAAAAACATAAAAACCAATAATTGCATTAAACCAGTGTACAACACGTTTATTGTATTTTTTAGGTGTATTAGAGTGTCATGCATTTTTCACTTGTGTAATATTGCATTTATTGTAGATATTTGTCTTGATTACTCTAGAATATTTTGTAGCATTATTATAGGACCCGCAAATATTTTTTTGAATTGATTTAAATAAAGACTTTCCGGTTGTAAAAAGATTTTCCCAAATTAATATTTGATGTGTTGTAAAATCCACAATCCCTTAAAAACGGACGCGTAATTAATGGTGTATAATAATGGAAAAAACAAAACAAAACAAAATCCGAAAAAACAAAACAAAACAAATATAATAATGGAAATAACAAAACATATTTAAAATCCAAAAAATTTATTTAAAAAAAATTCGCCAGCTTTCTGAAAATATAAATATACTTCCTAAAAATAAAATATAAATATAATAATATCTATTCTAACAAAACATATATAATAATGGAAATAAGAAAACAGAATTCAAAATTCAACAAATTTATCCAAAAAATATCGCCAGCTCTGTAAAAATACAAATATACTCCCTAAAAAAATACAAATATAATAATATGCACTCTAACAAAACAAATATAATAATGGGAATAACTAACAGAATTTAAAATACAACAAATTTCGCCAGCTTTTGAATATAAACAAGTCTAACAAATCATCTATCAAATAAAAAATCACCGACTAAGAAATAAAATCAATTTTGACCCGAACGTACCCGTTACATTCAAAAATAAAAATAAAAACATAAAAACCAATAATTGCAAGTAAACCAGTGTACAACACATTTAATATATATTTTTAGGTGTATTAGAGTGTCATGCATTTTTCACGTGTGTAATATTGCATATATCCTAGATATTTGTCTTGATTACTCTAGATTATTTGGTAGCATTATTATAGGAGTTTAGAACACTTTTTATTACATGATTTTAGTAGGCCCTATTTTGTAGTGTTATCTTATTATATATTTTTAAGGAAAAAACTGTCAATTGACCTGGAATTGGCCAATTGACCCGACCCAAACCCGAATAGAGCACGCACGTACAAAATCCCTGTCCCGTTAAAAAGAAAAACCACCCGTAAAATTTGGGGGAATGACACCGATGAGCTTATGAACTTTGTGCTTTGCAATTATAAGTTTTGACCTGTTTTTTACTTTTAAAGAAATTGAAAAAGGGTAAAAACCTTATAAAATCCTGGATGGACTGATATACCTCTCTATTTATCCCCAAATTCCTTAACTCCTTCATCCAATTCTTCCTTAACCTCATTATTCATTTCCACCATCCAATTTAATTACCACCGTGAATCGAGCAAAATAGGCTCAAAGAAAATTCTTGTCATTTCTACCCAAAATCACCCCGCCTTTTTCTACCCAAATTCGACCTAGGATCGGCAAAATTCTTGTCAACAATCGAGGTAAGTGTGCAAACTCACCGGTAGTTGAGGAAGGTGATCGGAAAGTTGAAGAAGCTGACCGAGCAAGTCTGCAAAAGGTATTATTTTGGGGTTTGGTATCTGCATGTGGATTATAATTCAATCGAGTTAATGCATTTACAAAAGTTTGATTTTTTGGGTTGAGTTTAAATTTTGTTATATATATGATTTTGGAGAATAGGAAGATGTGTGATTTGTTATGGTGTTGAATGATGTGGGATCGGTTAAAGCAAATTGTGTAACCAAATTTGTTAGTTTAAACAATGGCGGTGATGAAATTTGTTCAAAATGTGTTATTTGCTTCAATTGTATTCAAATTCCTTTGTTCTTTCATTCAATTGATACTTTTGTTTATTTTTTGTTGGTAATAGAAAATTGGTTGAAAAATGACGTTGGTTTATGCACTTAGCGGACAAGATAGGACTGCAGTATTAGGATCAAGCGCTTACCGTTGTACTAAAACCAATTCGTGTTAGTAAAGGTGCAACTTTATTTCCTTTAACACGCCCCCTCAAGTGTGGGCCTCTAACAAGGCTGTGCCATCAAGGCACACAAAGACAAGACCAAACCAGGTCAACAAACAAATAGGCCCAACACTTGCACAATATAACTGAGGGAGCCAGGGTTTGATCCCATGACCTCCCACTCCGATACCATAAAGATCAAGCGCTTACCGTTGTACTAAAACCAATTGGTGTTAGTAAAGGCGCAACTTTATTTCCTTTAACATGCAGAATGTGAAATCGTAAACCAATGTCAAATTGGTAAAAGCAAATGCAGTTTATCAAAAGCTTGACACCAAGCACAAAACAAAGTTGGAACAGTCTTGTTTTGGACATTTAATCCATTTGAAGGATCTGCCAGCCAACCAGATAGTACATCAGTTGATAATGAGGTTGGCGAACCCTGTAAATCAAGAAGTTTTTTGGTTCAAAGTTAGAGCCAAAAAGATACGATTCAGTGTACAAGAATTTGCGCTTGTTACCGGTTTCTTGGTTGGCAATGATAGCAATGTCGAGAAAGGCGTAGGAAAAGAGTCTAAATTAGTTAAGAAGTATTTAAAACCTTACGCCGGTGTATAGGAAGCATGTGTGGCAAAAGTTTAATAGCACTAAGAATGATGTGTAGACCGTTACAAGTTGGGGTTGATCTTATCTTGACGTCGTTGTGTGGGGCATCGAAGAGAAACGTCATGGTGGATTGGTGGATTTTTCAGTTGGTTGATGATTTGGATGCTTTCAACAAGTATCCATGGGGAAATGACTCTTATGAAAGCACTATCCATGTTTTGAGGAGGGACCTAAGAGATGTTCTCAAAAAGGTCCCGATCGCATATACTTTCTATGGTTTCCCGCATGCTTTGAAGGTATGTAAAAGGGAAATCTGGTGTTTTAATTCATAATATATATATATATATATATATATATATATATATATATATATATATATATATACACACGTATGTTGTTATTTTTTTTGTTATGTTTGGTCAATCACTTGTATGTAAATGCATCGTAGGTTTGGGCACTTGAAGCAATTCCTTCTTTAAGGAAGTTTTCCGAGATTGTTGATGAGAATGCTCTCCCAAGGATGATGAAGTGGGGAAATGCAAAAAGGGTCAACTCTGCATTAGTTGAAGTTGTTCTTGAATCGGGAGAGGTAGTGATGTTTAATTTGTATCTTAAGTTTGGTATGTAAATGCATCCTTCACATTAATCATGATGCAGGTGGATGTAGTTCGAAAGTTGGTTCCATCCGAAGCTGAAAAGGAAAAAGCTTATTTTGTGATGCTCCGGGAAGTTGAAGTTGAAGATGATGAAACTACTTATGACAATGCACCTGAGCAATCAACGGGTAACGTTGATTATGAAAAGCTAAAAGAATTGGTAAAAATTGCTGTGAGTGAAGAGAACAAAAGAATGTGCGAAGAGTTGGTAAAAATTGCTGAAGAGAACAAAAGAATGTGCGCTTTAGTGGATACGCTCCAGCGTAAAGTTAAATTGATGGAGGTTCGTCTTTCTAATGAAGAGTATAATGAAATGGAAGATGAAACTATGGAGGCATCCCGAAACGGCAAAGGTGTAAAGTTAAATTTGTCCTTTATGTTGTTTATATAGGAGAGAAATAGTTTATAACATTATATTTCTTGAAATTATGATTAGGAAATGCCGTAGTTGAAGAGAAGGAAGCCGGGGAAGGTGATAAAAAGGTAGGGGAGTTCCCACTAGAAAATGAAAGCGAAGGTGAAGAGAGAAACGAGGCCACTGAAATTAAGGAGGAAGTTGCTGTTATTGTGAATGAGGTTGGGGATGGTGATAAAGAGGTAGGGGAGGTCCCACCTGAATATGTAAGCGATGGTGATAAAGAGGTAGGGGATGAACTCGATGCTCCGGTTGAGGCCACTCAAATTGAGGAAGAAGGTGCTGCTTTTGTGAATGAGGCTGGGGATGGTGATAAAGAGGTAGGGGAGTTCCCACCTGAAAATGTAAGCGAGGGTGATAAAGAGGTTGGGGATGAACCTGAAGCCCCGGTTGAGGAAACGGTCGAGAAAACCCGAAACGGCGAAGGTATAATGTGAAACTTGTCATTTTGATTTGTTCATTATGTAGTTTGATGAGAGAATTAGTTCATAACATTTAATTTCTTGAAATTATGATTAGGAAATTCCGTGGGTGAAGAGATAAATGAGGACATTGAAATGGAGGAGGAAGTTGCTGAAAAGCTAAACGAGGTTATGGAATGTGATGTAGATGTAAATGGTGGCATAGAGGAAGAGCAAGTTGATATAATGGAGGAAGGTGAGGGAAACCCAAACGGCGAAGGTATAATTAAATCTTTCATTTATGTGTTTTGGTGAGAGAATTAGTTTATTCATAAAATTTTGTTTCTTTAAATTATGATTAGGTAATGCCGTAGGTGAAGAGAGAGCCGAGGTCATCTTAAATGAGGATGATTTGGAAAAAGAGGGTGGGAAAAAAGTTGTTAAAGGTAGATTTACAAAAATAATTAATTGGAGCTTATGTTAGTAGATATATGTATAATCCAAACTAATTACGTCATTTAATGTTTTATATAGTTGTACGTTTCAATTTACCGACGTCGCCGGAAAAAAGAAAAGCAATTAGCAGCCCTTATATTAAACTACCGAAAAAAAAGGAAAGTGAATAAGTATGATGCTTATAATCCGTTCCGAAAAATGGATCCTGTGATGATGAAAAGTCTTGATCAGTTTATAGATTCATGTGAAGACAGGTATGAATGTCATACGGTTAAAGTAAACCCTAATTTGTAAACCCTATTTTGATGATTAATTAGTTTTTCTTCCTTTTTATTTATACAATTATGCAGTGAGTTTGGTTGATTGTGACATCCAAGCAAGTATTTTGAAAGGAATTGTGAGGAAGTAGCTTGCCAAGCAACGTAAGTAGTATATGCTTTAGATTGTAAATTAACAGCAATTTAGATTGAAAAAGTATGTTTTTGTTTAGGAGTATATATATATTTTTTGATATTCAGGTAATTGATAGTTCATTGTGTGAAATTCGACGGCGATGCTTAGTGGACCCGAACATGTTTGACCAAAATGCACGTGTCATGGATACGCTATTTGCAAGTTATGTCAAAGGCTTTCACACACGACACATGAGAAAGAAAAGAAAAGGAGGAATTAATACAGTATGCAAAGGACGATTTGATAGAGTATTTATGAATATTGTGAAAGGGGCAGCTCCTGAATTTAGCAAATCATGGGAAGGTTGCACAAGTTTGTATGTGCCGATGATAGAGAGGGATCATTGGTTTCTTCTGAAAATTGATCTGAGTGGGAGGATAATTTACGTGTATGACAGCCTTTCGGGGCATGTCAGAAAAGTGCTTCTTGCAAGTTGTGTCACGCTTATGCAAGTTGTGATACCGCTTTTACTGAAGAACCATGTAAAAGGCTATGAGAATTATTCTGTGAGAATTATCCAGTTGGGGAACGAATTATTCTGTGAGAAAACTAGCGGTAAAGAGCGTGGATTGTCCATCTCAAGATAATGGGTACGTTTCATAAATTTATGCAATATATATAGGGATTATTAAGGTATTCGTTGTCGTGACTAACTTATCTTGTAATTCTTGTAATTTGGTAGGAGTGATTGTGGCATTTTTTTCGTTCTTAAATTCGTGGAGTTTATGCTTGGAGGAGTGGATCTATCATTGATTCGGAGTGCGCATATGCCGGATTGGCGAAAGAAGTTGGTTGCGGGATTGCTTTCATGGAACTTGCAGACATAGAAATTGCATATGCATTTACATGTCATTGTAAAATTGTGTTAACCATCTATGAGGGTTTTGGTTATGACTTATCATTAAACTATGCCATTTTAATTTTTACAGAAGAATGGGGGTGGTTTGAAGTTTGAAGGAGAACTAAAATGTTTATTGTTGTTTTGAAGAAGGATGTTTTAAAGGAGAACTATGGTTCCTTTATTATTAATATGTATTGTATTGGTAATTGTTATTTTGAAGAAGAATGTTTTGAAGGAGAAATTTGGTTTCATTCTTATTATTATGTATATTGTATTTGTAATTGTTATTTTCTTCCATGTTTGAGAATTAGGGTTTGATTCATTAGTTGGTTAACATTATTTGTTAGAAAATTTGATCCATTGAAATGAAGAAGTTAATTTAGTGATTCTTAAAGAATTATACAAATCAATATAGTTAACGTAAATGTGTAATTGTAATTGTAATTGATTAACATTATAATAATTGATGATTTGTCATTGACCCTTAACATAATGGATTCATTTCTTAATTTTAACTTTACACAGTTTCAAGTTTGTTTTGACACAAGTTTAATTTAACGTTACACAAGTTCAAGATTGTTTCGGTCAATGAGACATGTTTGAGATTGTTGCGGGTAAGAACTGGAATTAAACTATTAAAAAATGATAAAATGGGCCTATAAAATAGTAGTATATCGAAGAGATACAAATCTGAAGGGTGTCATGGTAGTGTACTACGCTGAAGAGATACAATTACGAATGTGAAGGGTCTCATGGTAGTGTAAATCGAAGAGATACATATATCAATTAATCTGAAGGGTCTCATATAGGGTAAATCGAAGAGACGCCACCACCTTTAAAAAAAGATAAAATGGGCCTATAAATAGTAGTATAACCACAGGTGTACAATTCATATTTATTAGAAATAAAAACAGAAAAGCAGAAGAAGAAAATGGATAAGCATACTAAGGAGATCGCAGAATTAAGAAACCAGGTTGAAGAACTGGAAAGAAAATTGGATGCGCGAAGACATGAATGTCATTATGAAATTGATCAACTGAAAATATGGATGACACAGGAGTCGGATTCCATGTATCTTGAAGTGGCGTATATCAATGACAACATCAAAACAATCAAAAAGAAAATCAACGATCTGATACGACTGTGCAATGATGCTTACAAAATTGCAGTGCGATGTGCATCTGCATTCGTGCACTATCGCATGATGCCATGGCCGGGGAACAATAATGTTTCTTTGGCCCCAAGTGGAGTTGGGGTTCGACCACAAAATCTCCCAATAAGAGAGCATGTTATAGAGTTCTCGGATCACGGCATGTGATCAAATCCCATCCCCATCCAAACCCCACTTTATCTACATATTTGTATTTTCTTTAATAATATTATGTTGTAAAAATTTTATGAACTTGAAATTATTTATAATATTATCAGTCTGTTTTGATATTATGTAATAACTTTTTCTTATGAAATCATTTATAATGTTATCTTTTTAAGTGTTTTATAATTGTTTGTTTGAATGATATCATGGACGTAGTTTCTTTTGTTTTTTGAAACGTATGGATGTAGTTTCTTATACATCAATTGTTGCATGCATGCAAATAAATTAGGGTATTAAGGTTTGCAATTAATAAAATAGTAGAATAAGAAAGGAGGGGATTTGGATGAATAAATAAGAAGAACCTTTATATATGTTTCTGCAATTAATAAAAAGTACAATAAAAAGGGGGTCTGCAAATGAAAAGTACAATTAATAAAATAATATTGCTGTACCAATAATGGTACAATTTCACATACATTGCTTAAAGTAACTCGTAAAATGACCCCAGGAATCTTTTTGGATTTTCTAGGTCATTGCTTTTCCAGCCATAGCTTAAATTCCTAAAATGACCATGTGCTACCAAGCCCCTTAAAAAATGCCTATTAAAATAGCTAGTGTGAATCATTTTGAAAAAAAGACCCGTATATAACATTTATCAATCTAAAGAGTGGAGACAAGTCACTTGTAAACCTTAAACAAAGCAACAATACCAAGCCTCTATTGAAGAGAATGGTGAGAATTTTATGGCACAGGACCAAACTAAACTCAAATATACAACTACTGGGGGAGGTGGAGTCTTGTTTGATGGTTGAATATGTGCACAGGGTGAAGGACTGCACAATAGCCATAGACTGGAAGGAGATGATTCAGATGTGGAATGTGAGTCTATCATCAGTAGGACCGAAGGATCCCAAGTTGGAATTCCTGGAAGCAATGATTCATAATAATTTTTCTTCTTTTGAGAACATCCCCTCTCATCACACTGGTATCATTAAGATCCTCATTTGGAATTGCAGAGGTGCTGGCTCCAAAGAATTTAGGAGGCACATAAAAGAGTTTCTTTTGAAACAGAAATCTGATGTGGCAGTCCTTCTTGAAACCATCCAGGTGAAAAAAGCCTTTAAAGTCATTGCTGAGATTGGTTTTACAGGTTCCATACAGTATCCTCCTCCTATTGGAAGATCTGGAGGTAATTGTATCATTTGGAATTCAGATTTGCTCGATATTAACTGTATTGAAGCCCGCCCAAATAGAATTCATGCTGTCATCTCTGAGAATAATCTTTGTAGGATTGATAAGTTCAACTTCAATGTCAGCAATTGTAACTTGATACATTTGGGCTACTGTGGACCTGCCTTTACTTGGAGCAACCATGCAACTACAGACTGGAGACTCTTGTACCATCAGCATGTGGGGCTCATCTCCCTAAAGTCCTTTCTTAGTATTTGATTTTAACACATTTATAATGTTGTTATGACTATTGGATGTTCTAATTAATGTATTCTTGTTGTGAAGGAGCCTCATTGGATTGCTTTGGAACCTCCTGCTGAGGGCTGGATTAAGGTCAACACTTATGCCAGCTGCATGGATATTGATGAGAATGGTAGAGGCATGGTGGCCATTGGTGGGGTCTTCATAGACGGTAATGGAAGATTTTATAGAGGATTCGTGGGATTTATGGGAAGAAACTCCATCCTTCAAGAGGAATTGCTGGCTATCAAAGAAGCTTTGTGGATTGCTAAGGACTATGGTGTCTCCCAGGTTGTTGTGGAATCTGACTCTGTCTCTGCTGTAATGGCTATTAACGGTGGATCTAGGAATGATGACGGCAGACTGCTAGTTGATGATATCCTTGCCTTAAAGAATTCTGGCATAAATGCTAATGTGTGTTATTCAAATAAAAGCAGGATGATGGAATAATAGCCAAAGGTTAGTATCATTAACATTTACATTTTTGGTTGTGCATGTAATTGTACTTCATTTCTTACTTAGGTTCATTTTGGAACTGATTATCAAGTTTAAACCCTATAATCAAGTTAAAACAAAACCATATAACTGGACACAAAGTTAAAGTTGGGTAGAAAATTTTATTTTGATAGATATATGAAGATAAATAAAGATTAATCACGATAGAATAAAATTAAACCATACTCCTTAATTAATATAGCTGGACACAAAGTTAAAGTTGGGTAGAAAATTTGATTTTTTGATAGATATATTAAGATAATTAAAGAATAATGAAGATAGAATAAAATAAAACCATACTCCTTAATTAGTGCTAAGGTTTAACATTAAAATACTCATGATATAATAAGGTAGTTGATTGAGTACGTTGTGATATTATTGAAGGATTAATTATTATAGGAAAGGTTCTCAAAATGAATTTGTTTTGGTTTTTTTAAAATAAAAGGTGGAATTTGATTGAGAAAATGTGAATACAAGGCTTTGATTCGTTTCAACTACCAAAGTCATGAAGGTTTACGAAGCGTTGGAATTGTTTCAACTACAAAGCCAGTTTTTGAAAAGTGAAACGCCGTATCCATTTAATTGCTTGCAATGCTACAATTAACCTAGGGTTAACCTAGGCTATATATATTCTGGGATGATGCTGAGATAAATTCCGTATATCTCTAAATCAGGAAGCACATCAAAGATAAAAAATGGCAATGGAAAAAAACGAATTCATGAAAATGCTGGAGGAAGAAAGGCAAAAGATTCGAATCATATTCAAGCAAGAACTGGAGGAAGAGATGAAGCGGTTAAGGAAGGAATTTATGCACCAACTGGAGGAGCAAAAGCAAGACATGATGGCACAGAGATGGGAACTTCTTCATGAAACCGAGAACATCAACTTGAAGGTGGTTGAGGAGGTTGAATCAAGAGGCGTGAGGTGGCAAATCTGAAAGAGACGATCTGCACCTACAAGAGGAAGATCAATCAAGTTGTCCAGGTTTGCAACGAGACGACGGGGAAAAGGATTGCACATCTGCCACATTATCTGTGATTTCTTAAAAACTTTGTTGTTGTTATGTCTGTTTGTTTATTTTAATTTTACTGTTTGTTTGCAGAAACTTTGGGTTTAATTTTAATTTTTTGTTTGTATAATTTATTTTCATGTCCTGAAACTAATGCTTTTATTTTTATGTTCATGTTTGTATAATATATTTATCTGAAATATTTCTGTTCTTTTGGAAATTGCCATGAGTTTGCTTTTGGTTCTAATGTCCTCCTAGTCCAATTTGGTTTGTTATGCTTTTTCTTTGGGGTTGGTTCTAGTTTTGTATATGTTACACAAGTTAAAGCCTGTATGCACCAACTGGAGGAGCAAAAGCAAGACATGATGGCACAGAGATGGGAACTTCTTCATGAAACCGAGAACATCAACTTGAAGGTGGTTGAGGAGGTTGAATCAAGAGACTGTGAGGTGGCAAATCTGAAAGAGACGATGCAGACCTACAAGAGGAAGATCAATCAAGTTGTCCAGGTTTGCAACGAGACGACGGGGAAAAGGATTTGCACATCTGCCACATTATCTATGATTTCTAAAAAACTTTGTTGTTGTTATGTCTGTTTGTTTAATTTTAATTTTAATTTTCTGGTTTTGTATATGTTACACAAGTTAAAGCTTGTGTCGATTTGAATCGTATGTTGTTATTTTAACAGACTTGGAAATGAGCAGACTTGAATCATATGTAGTTTATAAGAAAATAAAATGATTTGTATTTCTTATGTGAGTTGAATGAAAAAATTAATTAGTGTCTGATATAAAAGAAAGAAAAAAGATTATATTAATTAACGGGGAGAATTAATGTAATTATAGGATTTTCATACTTTATAAATTATAATAATAAAGAATATAAGGAAGAAAAATAACAACAAAAGAGGATTGCATGAAAAAAACTACTCTGCGTGATAAACAAGAAGGAAATAAAAGAGAGAATATACCGTCTCATCGCATGCATAGAAGGCATGAAAAAAAGTAGAAATAGGACAAAACATGACAGAATCAGTGGCAGGGAGCCATTGTTGACCGGGGACCGTCCATTCCCCCTTCATTTCTATTCATTTCATTTTGTTTTTAAGCGAGTACATAGTACTACCGTTTTCTGAGACGAGTAATGATAGAGGGACAACCGATGTGTCACGACAATTGACATTACGGTGATTTTCACACAATAAGTCCGTTTAGAGTATGTCACAATCAGTCCGTTTAGAGTGTCTTACGTGAGTATGTCACACAATAAGTCCGTTTATGGTGTCATACGTGAGATGTCACACAATAAGTCCGTTTAGGGTGTCTTACGTGAGTATGTCACACCATAAGTAGTCCTAATTGAATCAAAAGTCCGGTTATGGTGTCTTACGTTAGTATGTCACACAATAAGTCCGTTTAGGGTGTCTTACGTGAGTATGTCACACAATAAGTCCGTTTATGGTGTCATACGTGAGTATGTCACACAATCATTCCGTTTATGATGTCATACGTGAGATGTCACTCAATAAGTCCGTTTAGGGTGTCTTACGTGAGTATGTCACACCATAAGTAGTCCTAATTGAATCAGAAGTCCGGTTATGGTGTCTTACGTGAGTATGTCACACAATAAGTCCGTTTAGGGTGTCTTACGTGAGTATGTCACACCATAAGTCCGTTTAGGGTGTCTTACGTGAGTATGTCACACAATAAGTCCGTTTATGCTGTCATACATGAGTATGTCACACAATCAGTCCGTTTATGATGTCATACGTGAGATGACACTTAATAAGTCCGTTTAGGGTGTCTTACGTGAGTATGTCACACCATAAGTAGTCCTAATTGAATCAGAAGTCCGGTTATGGTGTCTTACGTGAGTATGTCACACAATAAGTCCGTTTAGGGTGTCTTACGTGAGTATGTCACACTATAAGTCCGTTTAGGGTGTCTTACATGATTATGTCACACAATAAGTCCGTTTATGGTGTCATACGTGAGTATGTCACACAATCAGTCCGTTTATGATGTCATACGTGAGATGACACTCAATAAGTCCGTTTAGGGTGTCTTACGTGAGTATGTCACACCATAAGTAGTCCTAATTGAATCAGAAGTCCGGTTTTGGTGTCTTACGTGAGTATGTCACACAATAAGTCCGTTTAGGGTGTCTACGTGAGTATGTCACACCATAAGTAGTCCTAATTGAATAAGAAGTCCGGTTATGGTGTCTTACGTGAGTATGTCACACAATAAGTCCTTTTATGGTGTCATACGTGAGTATGTCACTCAATAAGTCCGTTTATGATGTCATACGTGAGATGTCACTCAATAAGTCCGTTTAGGGTGTCTTACGTGAGTATGTCACACAATAAGTCCGTTTAGGGTGTCTTACGTGAGTATGTCACACCATAAGTAGTCCTAATTGAATCAGAAGTCCGGTTATGGTGTCTTACGTGTGTATGTCACACAATAAGTCCGTTTTGGGTGTCTTACGTGAGTATGTCACACCATAAGTAGTCCTAATTGAATCAGAAGTCCGGTTATGGTGTCTTACGTGAGTATGTCACACAATAAGTCCGTTTAGGGTGTCTTACGTGAGTATGTCACACCATAAGTAGTCCTAATTGAATCAGAAGTCCGTTTAGGGTGTCTTACGCGAGTATGTCACACAATAAGTCCGTTTATGATGTCTTACGTGAGTATGTCACACAATAAGTCCATTTATGATGTCTTACGTGAGTATGTCACACAATAAGTCTTGTTATGGTGTCTTACGTGAGTATGTCACACCATAAATAGTCCTAATTGAATCAGATGTCTGTTTAGGGTGTCTTACGCGAGTATGTCACACAATAAGTCCGTTTATGGTGTCAAACGTGAGTATGTCACTCAATAAGTCCGTTAAGGGTGTCTTATGTGAGTGTGTCACTCAATAAGTCCGTTTAGGGTTTCTTACGTGAGTATGTCACACAATAAGTCCGTTTAATTTTGTTTTAATTATTATTATTAATTTTTATTTAGTTGTAAGAAGATGTATTAACTATTTTTTTAATAATCAAATGATGTAACTAGAATAAATAAATAAATATAATCAAATGATGTAACTAGAATAAATATTATTTGGATTATTTTGATTTTTTTTTTAATTATGTGATCGGAACCCTACTCTCCCCCTCCATCATCATCAATTCCCGCCCTTAAGCTGCTCCTCTCTCAATTGTTGCAACCAAAATTTTTGCTTTCCCGCTAAGAATCGCCCAAAATTTAGAAATTTTCAAATTCCCCTATTTGATTTTATTCGAATTCTTCACCCACAACTAACCCCTCTAACCAACCCAAGTACACCCCCGCCCCTTTCATTGATGTGTTTCCCTCTTTTGATCTTCCCATCATTCAACCTTCAAAATCTCCATTAAAGAAACCAACTAGAGCTAATTTGGTGAGTTACTCTGCTCTTTTGTTTTAGCTTTTCTTCTAGGGGATTTCCGATGTACCTCTTTTGTTTTTCCAGAATGTTGTTACATTTTTTTGAATTTGAGCTAATTTCTAACATATTTTTGTGTGAATTAACAGAGCATCAATGCCTTAACAGAGCTAATTTTGGTGAGTTACTCTTCTCTTTTGTTTTAGCTTTTCTTCTAAGGGATTTCCGGTGTACCTCTTTTGTTTTTCCAGAATGTTGTTACATTTTTTTGAATTTGAGCTAATTTCTAACATATTTTTGTGTGAATTAACAGAGCATCAAAGCCTTAACAGAGCTAATTTTGGTGACTTACTCTGCTCTTTTGTTTTAGTTTTTCTTCCAGGGGCTTTCCGAGGCAACTCTTTTGTTTTTCCAGAAATTTGGTTACATTTTTGTGAATTTGAGCTAATTTCTAACATATTGGGGTGAATTTACCTAGCATCAATTACTTAACAGAGCTAATTTTGGTGAGTTACTATGCTCTTATGAATTATGTTTTTTTTGAAACAAAGAACCAGTCAAATTCACTCATAGATTGCACTCTTGTGAATCGGGAGTACTTGTTAGGGGCGTTTAGTTATTTATTTGAGATATACACCATTTAATACTCAATTATGCACAATTCTTTTCATAGTGCCTGCAATCTCTGAATCGAACCTGAAGCAAAATATAAAGGGTACTTCTCTGATTTCCAGTTCTTCTAGCAAGGTAAATGAATCTGGGACATTTCATGAGCGTACATTGTTATGCAAATGTGGCGTTCCAGCAAAATTGGTGACTTCTGGAACAGATGCTAACCCAGGGAGACTGTTCTACGGTTGTCCTTATTGGCCGGTATGACTAATTATGGTTATACTTTCCATTTCTTTTGGTTATACTTTCCATTTACTTTCAAGGGATAATGTGTCTGTATAATAATTGGAATTTCTTATTTTGCAGGATGATGAAGTCAAATGTGACTATTTCATATGGCAGGATAAGGTGTCTGCATCTACTGGGCCATATGGCAAAGTGTCTTCATCTACTAGGCCATATGGCAAGGTGTCTTCATCTACTGGGCCACATGAAGATGTTACCTCTGTGAACTTGATTAAGAAAATAGATAAAATTGAATGCACAATCGGTGTCCTTCAAAATGATATTGAAATGATAAAATGCATGCGAGACAATGATGCAAAAAAAATTGAACAAGTTGAGATCAACGTCACTGAGTTATTGAGAGGTCGCAATTCAGATTCCATGGTTCAAATGTTACTCCATGATAGAGAAAGGATTGCTCGCCTGGAGACACTACTTGAGAAGACCAGGGTAGGGAACAATTCATCTCAAAAGAAACTTGTATTATTGACTATTACTTGTCTAACCTTTTATTTCGTATTTCATCTTACAAAATAAAAACTTAAGTTCTTGGTATTCTGTATTTCTCTGTATATTTCTGTACATTTCATTTGTTTTTCTTATCTAATGGTTATTTGAAGGATTTGAATGGTAATCACATTAAACAAAAAGAAGAACAACCAACACATCAATGTTTTCCTGGGGCTACACAAGCTTGAACTTGTTTCCAGGGCCGACACAAGTTTAAACCTGTTTCTAGAGTGAATGTTTTACAACACCCTTAATGGACGTAAAACACCACATGCGTGACACTCGAACAACTTCCCTTCATATTAAACAAATGAGAACAACCAACACATCAATTTGCCATCATTCAAAATTTAACATCATCTACATCTTCCAGATTTAAACATCAACCAATCAACCAAAGAAGAACAACCAACACATAGAATTTGCCATTATTCAAAATACAATAACAAACAAACACATCAACACATCACTTTCCAATATTCAAAATACAACACAAGTTACGTCTTCGAATCTTACACATCAACCAATCATCCTCAATGTTTAAACAGCCACAATATGTAAACATCTCATCCTCTTCATCAACATTAATACTTAAACAGCCACAATATGTATCCCATCGCCTTCCTGTAACATTGTCAAAGAAAAAATGTAACAAGCTTAATGCAATGTACATGATTGAATATAAAAAGAACTCTAAATATTAATACATACAATACCTTATCATGGAAAAGTAGTAGTGTCGCTGGTGAGCATTTCTCCACCAATCAAACTCTTACAAGTGGAAGCGTAATGACCATTGACACCGCATTTTCCACAAGCATACTTCGTCTTTCTGTCCCCGGCTGAGCGTTTCCTCTTTTTTGATGGCCGTCCACTTTGTCTCTTTGGCACCTTCGGTGGCAAAACCACATCGTTAAGCACATCATCGGGATACACACACTCATCTTCATTTTGAAGTGGATACACACATTTGGAATAACCTAGCCTCCAACAATTGACGCTATAATACCAAGTGCAATACTTGGAGGCTTGCTTCCCTGTATACTTCAACACAGCAGCTGCATGCTCGCATGGATACATATCCATCTGTAATTTTTTACATGTACACGTCTTCAAATCCAACTCAACGATGTAAGAAATAACATCATCCTTGTCATGAACATCATACTTATCTGAGGAAAGTGTATTAATTGAAAATCGTTTCACTGACTCGAAGCTTTTGTTCACTTCGATTTCAATTTTGGGAGTAAGAGCATCTTGGCAATTTGTAGATGATCCATTTCTTTTAGCAAACCAATCCTGTAACATCTCCCGGATATGTTCAATTAACCCAACAATTGAAAATTCTCGTGCACGCTTTAGCCTAGCATTCACAGACTCGGCATGGTTTGTGGTCATTATGTTGTAACGAAATCCCTCAAATTTAGCTCTAGCCCACATAGGGAATTCTGCTTCTTTCAAATATTCGCAACTTTCGGACATTTACTACATAAAGTTTCGAAATGCAACTTGAATTCGGCTTCTGTATAGGCCTCTGCAGCTTTCTGAAAGAGCTTTCCAACACCACGTCTGGGATATTTCATCCTCAAATTCTTTTGCATGTGATACATGCAATGCCCATGGTGCGCATTCTTAAACACCGCCTTGAAAGATGTTTTAATACTATCGGCACGATCAGAAAGTATCGCAAGATCATTCGTGTCCCCAATGATGGGTTTTAGCTTATCAAAAAACCATGTCCAAGACTCTATACTTTCAGAAGCAACAACACCCCAAGCAAGTGGAAATATTTGATGATTTGCATCTTGACATGTTTCCACAAGTAAGGTCCCTTTATAACGCTGCTTTTAAATGCGTGCCGTCCACGTAAATGACTTTCCGCATATAGCCAAATAAAATCCTCAATACTTTGACCAAGTGCCATGAAAAAGTATTTGAAAACATTCCCATCACTTTTTCAATATGATATACGATTGTCCGGGTTTCTAGCCTTGACCTATAACAATATTTGGGTAATTCGCCCCAACTTTTGTTTGGATTACCCTTATCAATCCTTCCGCATAACCCTTAGCCTGTGACGCCTTGCAATAAGTTACATCATATCCAAATTCTTGCTGGAAATCATGCATCAAGTCCTTTGGTGCGTTAATACGATTGGCATCTTTAAACCTTCTGGCAAAGTATATGCCAATTAGCTTGTGCGTAGCATGTCTATGGTCTTTTCGAGGAGCAATAGGTGGGCAGCTATGCTTATTTGCATACGTTACCACTACAAATCGCTTAGAAGGTGCTTGAAGTTTGGTGGCTCGCAAACGCCATTTGCATCCGGCGGCTTCACATAAAACTGAATAAACGCTTTTGTTGGAAGTTTGCGTTTTGAATTCAAACTTGTACTTCGTAGCCAACTTCACAAGTTTGAATACCAAAAAACTTTTGCATTTAAACAGATCATTCACACGAAAGTCTTTATGTTCGGGAATGCACACTAAAGTATCACCTACAGTACGGCTACAACGAAAGTCTTCATGTTCAATTCTTTGCACGTTAACCATAGTTGGGGGTGCATTCAAGGGATCAACAATCTCATTTCTCACAACAAAGCCATCAAGATTCTCATTTGACAAATCATCAGCCCCGTTCATGCTAATTCTCTGATATGATTCTTCTAAATAAACATCTTCACCCAAATTCACCAATAAGGAGTCTTCAAGTTGCTCATTAAAGTCCATGTTGTCACCCCCCGTGTTCAAATAAGAATCTTCGACACATGTCTCTATGCTTTCTATTCTTAATCCAACATCTCTTCCATGGCATTCCCAACAACATCCACATCTATCTCTTCATTAATAGTCTTTTCAACACATATCTCTATGCTTTCTATTCTTACATCCAACATCTCTTCAATGGCATTCCCAAAAACATCCACATCTATCTCTTCATTAACATTCTTTTCAACACATGTCTCCATGCTTTCTCTTCTTACATCCAACATCTCTTTCATCCCATTTGCCAAAACATCAACATCTGTCTCTTCATCTATTTCAACACATGTTTCTTGACTTTCCGACACATTTACTACTTCACATGTTTCTTGACTTTCATAAACCTCGGTACACTTTTCCTTTTACTTCAAACATATTAATAAAGCATCTTGTTTTAAATTACAAACATATATAAACCGATTCACAAGCTTATCGCAATCAAGCACCATCGGTCTAGCTTTACTAATGGGGACCATATATTTCATCTCAAACTCATACTTAGTTGTATCGATTTCCAACTCATTTTTCACCATGTCATACAATTCTTCAAATGTAATGTACTTTTTGACACTCAGAATCGTAGAAACTTCTTCAGATTCACACCCTACATACTTCCAAGACAATAGACCATTGACGTCTTTTTCAATCTCCACAGGGTAAAATATAAAAATACAAACTTTATCTTCCATCACGCTTCACCGAGATCCTGTTTTTATTCAATACAATAATTACAAACCAATATACACATAGACAAAATCCATAATTCCGTTCAAATAGCCATTAATAAGTTTAAACTTGTGCCACACTATAATCAATCCACCTTGAAATGCAGATAGAAGTTCACATAGTCATTAACAAGTTTAAACTTGTTTCACACTATAATCAATATTTTAAGATTAATACGATTACCATTCACTGGAAATGCAAATAGATATAACCAAATATATATATATATATATATATATATATATATATATATATATATATATATATATATATATATATATATATATATATATATATATATATATGTAGTCATACCGGTAATAATCTGCATACAAATCATCAATTCAACATTTAACCATTTCAATTCAAATCAAATATCTATTTTCAATCGTGGTCGCCCCATTTTCAATTCAATTCAGAGTTAAACACACGGTTTAAGCTAATCCCGCAGGGTAAGTAAACTAACAAACTCAATTTCCCTAAATTCACATATCGATATGGAAAGCCAAGAAACCCTTTCGATTACCACCCAGCTCGGCTCGGACAATGATTGACGGAGAAGAAGAAAAGAGAGGGCTATTCCGGCGAGGACAATGACTGGACACCGATGGAGAGACACAGCAGAGTTATTCGCTTTGCAAAGAGAGGGGCGGAAGCAGAGTAATTGGCTACTGATATGATTTTGGCGCGTAAATTAGGGTTGGTTAATTTACCCGCCCTAATTTAGGGGGTCGGATTAAGCAAAGTTTAATGAGATGTTTAATTAAGAGTTAATTACATTTTTAGTGTTAAGTAAATCACCCCAAATCAAGAAGGGGAGGGCATTAATGGATTTTCACCCAACTTGGAGAATCCAAGCTTGTTCATGACATGATTTATGTCATAAGCTTATTGTTGCAACAATTTCAGTTGACAAACTTAAATAGCTAAAGACCCCACTACAACCACCCACCATTCCACTCAAAAGAAAAAACCCTCATCCCACGATTCATCTCATCATCCGTCGGAGGTTTGCTTATTTCCAAACCAATTTCTGCGAAAAACCACCCCCTCCACGTAAAAGTTCCTCTATGTGAATTGATTTGTGTTCGATTCAATATGCTCTCTCTGTGAATTGATTTTAGTTTTTAATCATCATTTTCTCTCTACTGAATATTCTGATGGAAACTCAATTGCCACCGGAATATGATTTCGTCGACGGCCCAGAAGCGGCTGAAACATTCAGTGGCTGATTTATTTTCAACTCCATTATCAATTTTAGAGGGAGGTGGAGGTGGCGATAATCGACGGCGACATCGGAGAGACATCAGAATTTCTAAGAAGCAGAAGCTAATCCTCAACGCGGAGGAGCAGCTTGATTCGAAATTCGGGTTCGATCTCTTTACTGAAGGTGATAAACGGCTCGGTTGGCTCCTCACGTTCGCATCTGTAAGTTTGTGCTGAATTTGATTCGAAATTCGGGTTTGATTAATGCTGCTTAAAAGTAAAGTTTAGTTGAGTTATAGTTAGTTTTTTTTGCTGAAATTATACAGTCTTCATGGGAAGATCAAGAAACCCATAAGATGCACAGTTGCGTGGATCTTTACTTTGTTTGTCAGGTAAATGTTTGAGGCGGTAACTGTGAATTCGTCATTTGATAAAGTTGTTATTGATTTTGTTTTTTCATGTGGAATGGAAATGTCAGGATGGTTCGACCGTGTTCGATTCCATATGCTTGCAAAGTTTTTAATTTTTTCCTGCGGTAATTTCAGATTTCTGACAGGTGTGAGCCGAAAACAAAAGGATGGTGAAATTGACATTCATAGCGTGCCTTACTAATGGTCTTCCGCCAACACAGGGTTAGATTATGGCCCACGTCTTCCTCATGCAGATTTCTACAAGAAACAAGGTAATTTTTTGTTCACTAATCTTACATTTTCTATATGCTTCTGCTTTTGCTGTTAAAGATACCGTAAATTGGTTTTCAAAGAAATGGAGGGATGCTTGGTTTTCAAAGAAATGGAGGGATGCTTGATTACATTTTCTTTTTTTTACTTTCTCTGTAATCACTTGCTTAATTAATTACTTGAACAAAGATAAAGATAATCAATTAATGGGGTACTTTGTATATGCAAATATTCATCGAAAGATGCAGTCTTGGAAGGAGGGATACCATTCAATAAGGCAAACAACGGGTTGAACATGTTCGATATATTAGGTAAAAGCCCAGATTTGAATGGATATTCAATCAGGAAATGCGCAACAGATCTGCACTTATAATGAGAGAGGTCCCTCAAGTTTACAAAGGCTTTAATGATGACAATGTTAAGAACCTTCCTGATGTCGGTGGCGGGTTCGGGTCGACCATTAATGCTGTGATTTCTAAGTATCCACATATTCATGGGATCAATTTTGACTTGCCACATGTCAGCAATGCCCCTGCTTATCCTGGTATGAGAACATCTTTCAATAAAACTACAAATATATGATACAAGTATGTATATACTATGGAAATGCAATAATATGTAACACTGTTTGTTTTATATGAGTGGAACATGTTGAAGGAGATATGTTTAAACAAGTACCAAAAGCATATGCTATCATAATCAAGGTTCGTGTTTTCTTTTACCCTTTGCATATTCATAATAAGGACCTTTTATTCGCACACTGATGCAAGATATTCAAGAGGATTCAAGGATCAGGTTTAAGTCCTTATGCCATATGCTTTATCAAGGTTCGTGTTTTCTATCACACACTGATGCAAGATATTCTGAGCCTACTGTTGGGAAGCTTCTTCTGAAATCTAGCGGATTGTTTGTGGATGACTATATGTATTGGATATGTATCATTGCACTCTTCGCATTTTCTTTTCTCTTCAATATTTTCTTCATTGTAGCGCTCACTTACCTGGATCGTAAGTTCTGATTTACAAACATTATACCTGACTGCAAATTTTTACATTCATATTTTGATTAGTCTATGGTATTTGTTTGCAGCTTTTCAGGAATCTAAACCTCTTAGTGTTGAGGAAGATGATAAACAGAAGAAAATTGAGTGTACTACTCCAAGTATGGAACCTTAACTATGTTACAGTAAAAAAAAAATGGATGCCTCCTAATATGGAAATACCTGTTCATTGTTAGAGGTCTGAACTTTGTCATACATTACACTTTTCTTTTAAGTTTTAAGGTGAAAACTATGAATTTACAAATGATTCCAGAAGTACTATTGTTCAAAGCAGAACAAACGTCGAAAACACCATCCAGTTCAGTTTACATGTACCGATCAGACCTCATTTAATCATATTTTGATTATCTTATTAATCATATTTTGTTTGCGATTTTTCTTTTAAATTTTTAATGCTTTGTATTTTGAAAACACCATCCAGTTCAGTTTACATGTACCGATCAGACCTCATTTAATCATATTTTCATTATCTTATTAATCATATTTTGTTAGCGATTTTTCTTTTAAACTTTTAATGCTTTGTTTTTGTTACATTTTGTTTATATAATTGTTAAGGGTTACAACTCAGTTGGAGGCTAGAGAATTTTAATGGTCATACGAAATTTGCAGAGCATCATTATGTCTTATTTCAATGTCTATAGGAAATGGTTCTCAGGTTCGGCTTCTTCTTTTTCTTTTTTATAGATTCTTTTTACATTTTCTCAAAGCTGACTTGGTGATCTGAAATAGTTGTATCAAGATGAACATTTGTGTTCATGGTGACCAGGGTGTTTTTGGCATGTTTCCAATCTGAATCGGTTGCTTTTGTAATTTCTAAGATGGTACGCAGTAATCTCAATACAATATTGATGAGTAATAATTTTAATCTAGCACAACTGCACAAACATCTGAATTTATGCACATTTCCTTTGCAGTCGACTCACCATATATTCTGTCCTGATTAAGATTATGAACTCTGTAAAGCTATAATGGATCCGACGCATTCAACGGAAATGTTGGCACGTCCATTGTTTGCTACCAAGGATTTCTTCTGCTTCCTGGCTGCATATCCCGCCAGAAAAATACAGTTGAGGGACGCCATTCACGACAAAGAAGTAGACACGTACGGTTGCCGTCGGGATTGGGTAGGATCCTAAGGGTCGTCACAGTGCAAGCAAATAACATAATGTGGATTTTCTTGGTTTACTTATCTATCAAGTGGACCATTCATGCTACTCCGATCTCTGCGAGGTAACTAAATAAATGACTACATACATTCCTACTTGCCTATGACGGCGTATTTTTCATTGTACCTCCCCCTTCTGTTTTATACATTCCTATTCAGAATATTTAACAGAGGCTGTAAAACAATAGCATGTTTCAATTGTTTTAAGCCTTCAGTTTTCTTCTAGGATTGACCACAAATTTGATGTGATGTATGCTAAGGGCTTTTTTTTTTCTTTCTCATCGGTACATAGTAATTAATTAAACCAATAGATTAATTTATAAAATCAATAAATTAATTTTATAAACTAGATTAATAGTTTAATAATCAACTACACAATTCAAAAAGACCTGGAAGAATGAATTAAACACAAAAGAATGCCATATGATGTAAGTGTTAACTTCATGGCAGTTAGTGGCAGGGGTATTTTAGTAAAATCACATTTGAGGGGTATTTTGGTGAATTAATCAAACTTAAATGCAACTGGGGCTCATAACTTAACAATCTCCCCCTTTTGATTAATTTTCAAAATACCTCATACGCTCCCCCTTGATTACAGCTCCCCCTACATACGTACTTTTCTCCCCCTTAGTTTGAAAACTAAGCAAAAGGGATCATAACGGTACCATATGTAGGTCACTACGCAACTTTTCGAACAAGGCCTGGGGTAAGGGCTTTGTTAAAATGTCAGCTACCTGATGCGCAGTTGGCACAAACTCAATAGATATCGTTCCATTTTGCACGTGATCACGTATAAAATGATAACGAATGTCTATGTGTTTGTCTCGGGAGTGCAATACAGGATTGTGTGCAAGGTCTATTGCACTTTGATCTCGCCGCAATAAACCGGAACACAATCTACAGACATGCCGAAGTCTGCTAGCTGTTGTTTGATCCAGAGGAGTTGAGCACAACAATTGCTCAAGGCTACGTACTCAGCCTCAGTAGTACTAAGAGCAACACTAGGTTGCTTCTTAGAAAACCAAGAGATGAGACGGTCCCCAAGTAATTGACATGTACCACTAGTACTCTTCCGTTCAATACGACAGCCACCATAGTCGGCATCACTGTAAGCGATAAGTGTAAGTGATAAGTCTCGAAAGTATCAGAGACTCAGTGTGGGTGTGTGCCTGAGATATCGGAAAACTTGCTTTACAGCTTTGTAATGCGGTATCTTAGGGTTAGATTGAAAAAGTGCATATAGTCCTACGGCAAACTGTATGTCGGGTCTCGATGCGGTCAGATATAGCAGAGAACCGATCATAGATCGATATAAGTGAGAGTCAAACGGCTCACCATCTTCATCAAGTGTAAGTTTGACTGACGAGCTCATAGGAGTTGTAGCAGGTTTCAACATGTCAAACTTAAACTTGGTGAACATGTCTCTGATATACTTAGTTTGACTTATGTGTGTGCCGGACTGTGTTTGCTTGATCTGTAAGCCGAGGAAGAAACTTAACTCTCCCATGGCTGACATCTCAAACTGAGAAGACATCAAAGTCTCAAACTCAGTGCATAGAGCGGGGTTGGTGGAACCGAAGATAATGTCATCGACATAGACCTGGGCAACCAGGATGTCAGAGCCAGACTTCTTTATGAATAAGGTGGTATCCACCCTACCCCTAACGAATCCATTAGCTAAAAGCACTGATGACAACTTATCGTACCATGCTCTAGGCGCTTGTTTGAGTCCGTAAAGTGCTTTCTTGAGACGAAAGACATAATCTGTATGGAGTGTATCCTCAAAGCCCGGGGGCTGTCGAACATACACTTCTTTATCGATAAGTCCGTTTAAGAAGGCACTTTTCACGTCCATTTGATGGAGCTTTATTCTTAAGCCAGATGCAAACGCAATTAAAAGTCGAATGGCTTCCAGCCGAGCAACTGGGGCGAAGGTCTCATCGTAATCGATGCCTTCCTGTTGGGTATAACCCTGGGCCACCAGCCGAGCCTTATTCCGAACGACTTTACCGTTTTCATCTAACTTGTTCCTAAAGACCCATCGTGTGCCTACCGAGGTTTTACCCTTAGGCAGGGGAACAAGTTCCCAAACATCTTGCCTTTCAAATTGATGAAGCTCTTCTTGCATAGCTATAACCCACTCATTATCTAAGAGGGCTTCATCAACTTTCTTAGGTTCGATGTTAGAAACAAATGCATGCAAAGATGAGGGATAGAAAGTAGACCTTCCGGTGCTGACACCAGCAGTGGGATCACCAATGATTAAGTCTGGGGTGTGATAACTTTCCCATCTGTGTTGTGGAGCACCACTATTTTCCTCTTGCATGTTTTCTTCGTTGGGAGCATCATTTGCTAAGATGTCATCCACAACGGGTGCTGTTTGTTCAACAGCTACTTCTTGTGCTACTTCCGTTCCAGGAGTTGTTTCATTTTGTGCGGGTGGAAGTAGTTTGAGCTCATCCTCCAAGTCCAACTGCTCTACACTTATTTGCTTATCTTTCATACTAGAGCACATGTTAGTCAAGGAAACAGACTCATGAAATGAAACGTGTATGGACTCGAGAATGCGTCTAGAAACTGGATTGTAGCATCTATAAGCCCGAGAGGTTTCGGAATAACCAACGAATATTCATTCGATGGACTTAGATGCAAACTTATCCAAATTTCCCTTATCATTCAACACGAAACACTTGCATCCAAAAACGTGAAAGTAGTTAACTTTCGGAGGCCGATTTCTTAGGACTTCGTAAGGTGTCTTGTGCAATCTGTGTCTAATAGACACTCGATTAACAACGTAACATGCACAAGCAACAGCCTCAGCCCATAGAAATCGAGGCACCTTGAACTCATTTAGCATGGTTCGAGCAGATTCTTGCAGTGTTCGGTTCTTACGCTCAACGACGCCATTTTGTTGTGGAGTTCGAGGAGCAGAGAATTCGTGACGAATACCAAGGTACTCACAGAATTCTATGAGACTAGTATCCACAAATTCACCACCTCTGTCACTCCTGACAGCTACAACAGATATATCAAAGGTATTCTGTAGTTGCTTCACGAGAGTGGAAAATGCCTGAGCACTATCACTCGTGTGAGTCAAAAACATTGTCCACGTATATCTGGAATAGTCATCAACGACAACGAGCACATAAGACTTTCCACTGAGACTTACTACTCTACTAGGACCAAACAAGTCAATGTGCAACAATTCTAGGATGTGAGTGGAAGACACTTCGTGTTTGGATCTGAATGAAGTTCTAGCTTGCTTACCATGTATACACGGCTCACAAGTGTCAAATTCATCCAGATCTAATGTTGGTATACCTCGTATGAGATTCTGTTTGCCTGACTTCTCAATAGTGGTAATACCAACATGACCTAACGACGTGCCATAGGTTTGTGTCATCATGTTTAGATACGAGGCACATTATCGGGCAATTAGTGAGGTTGTCCAGTTCGATCGTGTAGAGATTATGCTCACGAAGACCAGTTAGGACAACGTTCCCTAATTTATCAGATATCGTGCAAATATCTTCATCAAACACAATTTTAAGGCCTGAGTCACTTAACTGTGATATGCTTAGTAGATTATACTCTAAATGCTTGACTAATAAGACATTATGAATAATAAAACAATTTGGGTTACCAACTGATCCTTTGCCAAGGATCTTGCCTTTTGAGTTGTCTCCGAACGTGACCGACCCTCCATTTGAAATAGCTTTGTAATCTCGGATGATTGCGGAGTTGCCAGTCATATGTCGAGACCATCCACTATCCAAGCACCACTTTGTATTGCTTCTGTATAGTTTAGCTTTAAGACATGCCTGCAATAAAAAGATTTTGTATAGGTTCCCTTAGTTCGTGGGTCCTTGGGGGTTAGAATCAGGCTTGATCGAGTCCTTTCGAACCCATACCTTCTTAACCCTTGGTTTGCTAGCAGATTTCTTTGTTCGGGAGGACTCGGGCTGTTCGCAGTGACGTGGGTTGGGTTGGTATGTGGTCGATTGCATTTGATTTACCTGATCTTGCCAGAATAGCATCTGGGCCAAAAATGGGTCAAACTAGGGAAGTCTGTGTGTATAGGTGTGTGCTTGGTGTATGCGTGGATCGTAGTGTGTAGTTGGGTAAAAACTGGGTGCAGCATAGTTGTTATGAGTGAAGTGGTTCTGTTGAGTAGGGCTCCTTGAACCTCTTCGATCATAAGCGTATGCATGAGTATGAGGGGAAGAGCGCTGTTATGTGTGTGCAGATGTTGATGGAGCGTTCTTAGGTGAGGTGTGTGCCTTTTTCTTTCTATTTCTTCTTTTCTTTTTGATGGGTTGTGCGGTCGTGGTGTGTGCTAAGTCAATTGGCCTAGGCTCCAAGACTTTGGTTGAGGCGGGTGAGTTTTGTGTGTCGGATGAATCTTCCACACAAATGTCCTTACCCTTTGAAGTCTGAGAAGTTGAGGGTTGCGTTTTGAGCTGAGTAATTTCCTCTTCAAGTCTTGAGATGACTTGTTTAAACGCCGCAACCTTTCGCTTCAAAGATTCATTCTCAATTTCGGTCGTTTGGTGCTTAAGCTTCAATTTACTTAGTTCATTGGTTAAGGTGACAAAGTCATCATCTTGTTGTACCTTAAACTTATTTAGTGTTTCATTTTTACCCTTAAGTGTGAGGTTCTCCCTAGTTAATTGTGCATTAAGTGTATGCAGTTCTCCATTAGTTAGGGAAGTGTCGGATACCTCACTGTCACTTGAGTTCGTGGGTTGTGAAAAACCCATAAAGCACAAGTTTGCTTTTTCGGAAGTTTCAGACTTATTGTCATTGTCTGATTCGTCGCTTGCATCCCAAGTAGCCGCCATTGCCTTGCCATTTTTCTTGCCTTTACCTTTTTGAGTATTCTTGCTCTTTTGACCGGATGTAGGTTTGGGCTTTCCTCCTTTCTTATTAGGGCATTCGTTGGCAATGTGACCTTTCTGGTTGCATTCGAAACAAGTCATGTCTTGCTTCCAGCCACTTTTGTTTTGGAACTTAGCATTTCCAGATGATTTTCCTCTTCGTTCATTTTTCAAGAACCTTCTGAACTTACAAACCATCATAGCGGTTTCCTCGTCATCTTCACTTTCATCATCTGCTTGCTCATTTTCAGATTCAGGTTCTTCACGAGCTTTCAGTGCCGGAACAGACATCTCGTGATACTTTTGCTTGGGTGCGTTCAGATGTTGTTCATATACTAAGAGCGTACCGATAAGTTCATCTTTAGTGAGGACCGAGAGATCCTTCGCTTCCTCTATGGCCGTAGCCTTAGGTTCCCATATAGGAGGGAGGGAATGAAGTATCTTATATTTTTGGTCCTCCATAGAGATGTCTTTACCAAGGGCGCTAAGTGCATTGACTACGTCAGTGAATCTATTATCCATGTCAATAATAGATTCACTCGGTTTTGCTTGAAAAGACTCATATGCATGATTAAGTTGACTTATTTTAGACTTCTTAACCTTACTGGTGCCCTCATGACGTTTGATAAGAGCCTCCCAATTTTCTTTGGCAGTCTCGCATGCGGCAACAACTCGGTTCTCGGAGGGACTTAAAGAGTTGATAAGAATGGCGACGGCTTTAGCGTTTAAGGACATTTTTCTACAGTCCTCTTCGTTAAATTCGTCTTCAGTCTTATTAACCTTTAAAGTGACTCCAGCTTCGGTGATGTCTTTTGTGGGAACAAACGGACCTTTGTTTATGATAATCCACAGTTGATAGTCCGTTTGTTGCACATGAGTCATCATCGAGCGTTTCCACTGAATAAATCCGGTACCGTCAAAGTACGGAGGCCTTACCAAGGATAAGCCCTCCCTCGGGTTCATAGAATTATTTAGGGAAGTCATTACAATGCAATACAATGATATGCAACAAGTATGTAATGCAAAAATATGGATGAATTACAATGCAATTTTTTTTTAATTTTTAAAGTATGATGTGAGTGTGTGATGAACAACACTTAAGCACACGGTTGAGAAGATTTACTTAGTAATCAAAAACTGCAAAACAATGTGAGCAAAAGACCAAGGTAAATCAAAGAAATAGAATGGCACTATAAATCACACCAAGAGATATCGTGTTATGATCACTAGGTGACCAAGCTCCGATACCAATTGTTGGATCGATAATGCACAATAAAACACTCTAGAAGGGGGAGTTGAATAGAGTGTTGTCAAATTTTAGCACTTTTTCGAGTTTATAAAAAAATTAATCAAGTTGGAGCAAATTACTAATTAATAAAATTACTAATTGATTAAACCGGAAGCTTATTTAATCAAATTATTCGATTGTATGTAATATCTAAGTGATCAGGATATTAAATGAATTCAAACAAGTGATTAAGTGAATACAAGCCAAGTTTATTTATTTTTATCAAAACAAGACAGTAAGCAGAAAACAGGTAGTCAAGACAAAAACAAAATGCCAAGAATATATTAATGATTAAACTGATATTGGTTTGCAGATAATAGATAAATATTACAGGACTGAACAGGTTTGAAATAACTTAAAAAGTTACAGTTGAGACTGATCTAACTGTGATCAAAGAAAACAAAAAAAAATTGATGAAAAATTAATTCTTAGATCAGTCAAGGGCACTGCTCAGACTGAAAAGTATCAGATGTACTTTAGTGATGATAAACACAAATAACTTTGAAGTTTATCAGCACTTAAATACAGCTTGATTTATAGAGGTTTCATGAGCACACACAAGAAGGGACCGGACTAGATCGATCAATCGGTTTAAAGATCGAATCGAGGGTCGATTAGAGTTGCACCTCCGATCCGATTTGTCAAGGTCAGTATTGGAACTGATCACAAATGATCAGCAGGTCCAAACTGTGGCCAAAATAAAATCTCAAAATAAAAACCTATTACACGGTGTTCAAATAAAAGTTCAGATTTCTCAACAGATTCTGAAAGACCTGATTCAAAGAAATAAGCACAAGAGAGGGGCGAAATTCCAGGATGCGATCACAGTGATATACACACTGAAAATTCCCAGCAGATATGGGGAAAAGATAGACTAGACAGTGCCAAGTGATGCACAGATTCAAACTTGCAAAGAATCAAAATATCAGTCTGCAATGCCTTATTCTCAAGGCTGTGTGCACTCACACAATGAATACAGATCCTGATAATTTAATGCACAGCAAGGCGAACACTGAAGCAAAACTTGCACAGACTTTAACAATATACTTCAGCAATCCAGAATGCAGCCAAGGATGTGAAAAACAAAAAGTTTAACCTTATGCTCAAGGTAGTGAATCTTGGTGTTACCACCAATTCACTGACTTTAGTTTTTCACAGCTTAAATGCAATCTGTTAATGAAGATAGGACAAACACAGCAAGTATGGTGATTTGTTTTGAGTGTTAGATTTACACAGAGTCAGATCACAGTGAAATATAAGTCAATGAGGCCAGAATCCTCTCAGGGCCAGAAAACTTGACTCAAGCTTTCAATTGTGATTCTAGACTCCAATACTCAACAGCACAGATCAAATCACAGACTCAGACTCAATTAAAAGGACTACTCAAGTACCAACTTAATTGAAAATAGGTTGAACAGTTTTTAAAAGCAATAATAAAGGGTCTGAAAAGAATACCTTCCTATGAGGTGCACAAATCCAGACACATACACAAGCTGATCCAAGAATCCTGTGTATAGCTTTTAGCCAATCCACAAGCTATACACACTCCTTTGAGATTCCAGCCAAGTTCACTATACTTCAGGCAAGTATATGAACCTTACACCACTCTATTGACTTCACAAAGAACTTAAAAACTTTTGAAGGTATAATAGTGTAGTTGCTTTTGTTTTAAAAAAACTGATAGTTAAAACTGGGAGATATGAGTCCTATATATAGGATTCAGAAACAAGGTTGAAAAAATTTTAAAAAACAGTCTGCATTTTTTTAAATTAAAAAAAACTTAGACAAAAGTTGACTCGGTTAAGACCAGACCAGGTTGGGTAGGACAAGTTTTGGGCATCACTGGACCGAGGCCCTCAGCATTTTGACTCAAACCGTACCATCATCGGGTGAATACACCCTAGGTTAACTATCTAGCCCACAGAAGGGGTTTAAGCCAATTTACCTGAGCGGTTTGGGTTGAGATTCACCAAACCGGGGCTGGTTGGACCACTGAAGGAGAGAACCACCAGTTTTTTGGACGGCAACACTCAATCCATCAAGAATCCGTATGGTTTTTGGCATCAAGTTCAACCCTTAACAGTTACAGGACCAGCCATCACGTGTGAAACGTGTCTCTGAACCAAATAAGCTGTAAATCGACACCAAAAAGGCAAGTCAAGGCAGAGTAGAGTTCAAATCAGAAAAACATTAGAGGATATTAACGCAATAATGAGAAAGATACGACCTTTAGCAGCTATGAAACCATCCAACACATTTAACACGTGTTTCTGCTTCATATGAACTGCAAATCGACACAGAGAGGCAAGAGATCAGGCAGAAATCAATCAAATCAGTATAATAAGAGCATAATATTAACTTAATAAGGAAAGTTACAACCTTTACGATTTCAAAGACATCACAGCCAAGGTTTCTGCGTTTCTTTGAGCAAATCTTTGAAAATCGATGCAGTAAATGCTTCGAATCATCATGATCTTGAAATAAAGGTGCAAGCTTTCACCTTGAAGCCTTCCTAATCCGAAATTCATCACATGGTTGCTTCGATTTTAAGGAGCCTTCACAAGATACGATTTTGTGTAGCTGTAAAGCTGTATTTCATCATGTGGGTCAGATGAAAAAGGAACGTGAAAAGGTTGAAGCCGTTTGCAGATTTTATGGGATGCGAGTTAATTGAGAATCGAGAAGGTTGAGGAAGAAGGGAGGATTTTCAGGAGAGCATTGGAAGGGTACGGCTCAGAAAGAATTAGGTTTAGGTTGGGGGTTGGATTAATTTTTTGTTTTAAAGAAAAGGCCAGATAGTTTAGAGGGGGTAGGGGCCGGGTTAGATTGGGCCAAAAAAAAAATTAAGTTTTAGCAGACACGCCAAAACGGCCCAGCAGCTTTTTATGTAGAGATCTATTTATGAAATTTGTATAGTAATTAATTAAACCAATAGATTAATTTATAAAATCAATAAATTAATTTTATAAACTAGATTAATAGTTTAATAATCAACTACACAATTCAAAAAGACCTGCAAGAATGAATTAAACACAAAAGAATGCCATATGATGTAAGTGTTAACTTCATGGAAGTTAGTGGCAGGGGTATTTTAGTAAAATCACATTTGAGGGGTATTTTGGTAAATTAATCAAACTTAAATGCAACTGGGGCTCATAACTTAACACAAGTTCTAAGCATATCATCGAGAGTCTGAATTGTTCTCTCTGACTGCCCATCCGTCTGTGGATGAAACGCTGTACTCAAATCAGTCTTCGTCCCAAAAGCTTTCTGTAAACCCTTCCGTGCGGATCGATAAAACTACTATCCTCATCCGGATACAATAGATAAAGGCACACCATGAAGATTCACTATATTGTCGATATACATAGTAGCGAACTTCCTTATAGGCATGTCCACTTTACATGGCAAGAAATGGGCTGATTTTGTAAATCTATCCACGATCACCCAAATCATGTCATGACCGCCCTTAGTCTTAGGCAAACCGGTAATGAAATCCATCGTGATATTCTCCATTTCCATTCCGGTATCTCCAAAGGTTTCAACAAACCTCCTGGCCTTCTGTGTTCTGCGTTCACTCTCTGGCATGTATCACATCTTGCCACAAACTCTGTGATCCCTAACTTCATACTAGGCCACCAATATCTCTCCTTGAGATCTCTATACATCTTAGTGGATCCTAGATGTACCGTAAAAGCAATCTTATGAGCTTCATCCATAACCTTCTCCCTTAGGCCATCCACATCGGGCAAACATAAACGGTCTCCATACCAAAGATGACCACTCTTGTCCAACTGATAACCCACTGTAGGTTTCTCTCGAGCTACTCGCTTCAAATCAATCAACACATGGTCTTTATCTTTCTTAGCCCGAATCTCATCTAGCAACTCTGACCTTGCCATCAATGGCGCCAAATTCTGAGCTTCACCATTCCTTTCAATCACTTGAATCTGCATCCTATCCAACTGATCCACAACTTCTTGCAAGGTAGTGATAGCATTAACCGCTCTCCGGCTAAGTGCATCAGCTACAACATTCGCTTTACCCAAATGGTATTGAATGTCCAAGTCGTAATCTTTCACGAACTCCAACCATCTTCTTTGTCTCATGTTCAGATTCTCCTGAGTAAAGAAGAACTTAAGACTCTTATGATCCGTGAAGATCCTTGCCTTGACACCATACAAGTAGTGTCTCCAAAGCTTCAGAGCAAACACCACCACTGCTAACTCCAAGTCGTGTGTAGGGTAATTCTTCTCATGCACCTTTAACTGCCTAGATGCGTAAGCAATTACCTTTCCTGATTGCATCAAAACAAACCCAAACCTTGACCCAATGCATCTGTATATACATCATAGTTATCAAAGACTTCCGGTAATGCTAACACAGGTGTTGTGGTCAACTTTTCTTTCAATGTTTGGAAAGCTTCCTCACATTCACTGGTCCACTCATACTTGACGTTCTTTTGAATGAGTCTCGTGAGAGGTGTAGCTATCTTAGAGAAATCCTTTACAAACTTCCGGTAGTACCCAGCTAAACCCAAGAAACTTCTTATCTCTGTTACTGACGTCGGTCTAGGCCACTTAGAAATGGCTTCTATCTTCGCTGGATCCACATTAATACCTTCTCCAGAGATTATATGCAAAAGAAAACTAACTTGGTCCAACCAAAACTCACACTTAGAAAACTTGGCATACAGTTTGTTCTCCTTTAAGGTCTGCGGAACTATCCTTAAGTGTTCTTCATGCTCTTTCTCATCCTTAGAGTATACTAAGATATCGTCTATGAAAACTATCACAAACTTATCGAGATAAGGCATGAAAAATCTTTGCATCAAGTCCATGAACTTCGATGGAGCATTAGTGAGTCCAAACGGCATGACCAAAAACTCATAATGTCCATATCTCGTACTGAAGGCTGTCTTAGGTATATCTGACACCTTGATCTTCAACTGATGATAACCGGACCTAAGGTCAATCTTAGAGAACACCTTCTTACTGATGACGTGGTCAATCAGGTTAAAATATACTCGACCACCATAAACCAGTACTAGCAAGAGGACTAGGCCCATCGTAGTATAGCTATAGTGAATCAAGGTCGATCCCACAGGGAACCAATTATGGGTCATTTCATATATAAACAATTAATTAAACATGTCAAGGACATAGAGGCGGTCTACGACCAACATAAAGACAAGAAAGGTAAAGACACGACTTTCGACACAACGTAATTAACCTCCCCAATTATAGTCTTTATCGTTTGGACCTAGATAATTTATATAATAAACTCGACTTATTAATCACAATCCGTTTGTATCTATCTTAGATTGGCTACGAGTCATCCTCTTTAACTTGACTTAGCACCGGTGTAGGTCACTGAATCAACGTGATATTGTTACGTGACTTCGCTTTTTGGTGCCTGCCTCCATCTCATATAACTCACACGCTACGACTACAGGATGCCGATATTAACCGTACACCTCGTCCAGGCAACATTCCTATGGTTAGGCGCACTTCTAAACGATTACTCAAGCTCTCGTCCAACTAGCAATTACCAAGTTATAGTCTCATGCTAATCTCGACGACGTATGTATAATCAGTGCTAGCAATCCCCAAATATAAACCTACCTAGATAACGTTTGAGCGTCCGAAGATCAATTCATGAGCCTACCTAAGAGTTTTATATTGGTATTTCCTTTTTACACATTTTAATTAAACTAAGCGAACGAGTAGCCATAGCCATACCTACCGAGATAATAAATTCTATTAAGTTAACCTAACCATAAAGACGTGGCTATTTAACGGATAAAACAGGGCTCGGTCGACCGAATAGTGGGCTCGCCGACCGGGCGGTCTTTTTTCCCGATTACATCCCTGAACGTATCTCTCAAATGGCGTTTCATCATACACAACGGATTAAGCGATAATTAATTAAAGCATTCATGGCTCGGTCGACCGATATAAACTAACATAGATACACATTAATTAAACAATGCGATTCATGGATAGAAACTAAGTATATGACGTGAGGTTATGGGATCCTCATAGACAAGGCTTCGCCACATCCATAACGGCTATGAATTAACTAACTCAAAGAATAAAGCATAATTGGGAGGGATTAATTACTTAAAAGAAAGAAACAGAAAATAAAGGCTTACATAATGCAATAATTTAAATTCTTTGGAAACCTTCAATCTAATTATGCTACATTGTATCAAAATATCAAAGTATACATTTTCCATTGCTATAGGAGTTTACTGCCGACTTAGGAGGGTTCTAGAAGATAGACTCGATAAAACCCTAAAAGTGACGAAACGAGCCTCGATGCGAGCCGAGTGTGATGGCTCGGTCGGCCGAAAAATTCCTAAAATTTGCCCATTCTACACGCTTTTTCATCTCTCATCTTGCTCCCCACTTCACGCTTGCATGTTGATCCGATTAATCTCTCATTTAATGCTCCGATTTCCTTCCTTCATTATCTTGAGATAATTGATTGAATGACATTAATCCTCTCGATTGTTGTTCGATCTCAAAATCAATAATTAAATCGCGCACAATAAATCGGACTTTTAATAATGAAAACGGGTAAAATATCAAATAATCATTTCAACTCTCGATGCACAAACGCATACTCCCATCTTTCTTCTTCACAAAAACAAGACCGGAGCTCCCCACGGTGATGTACTTGGTCGGATGATGTTTTCTCTAGCATCTCCTTAAGCTGAGTTTTCAACTCTTTCAACTCCGCTGGTGCCATTCTATAAGGTGCTTTAACTCCTGGTGACGCTCCTGAGATCAATTCGATCTCGAACTCTATGGCCCTATCAGTCATGTGTCCTGGCAAATCCTCCGGGAAAACTTCAGGAAAGTCCTTAACTACACGAGTATCTCCTAACTCGGGCCTATGCTTTTCCTTATCTAATGCATAAACAACGAAACCCTGGCAACTCTTCTTCAAATCTCTTAGGGCTTTAACTACTGAGATAATCGGATGACGACCCTTGCTAGGCTTGTAGACGTTACCCTGAAACGTCTTAGCTGATTTTCCTGGGGCCCTAGAGATCACCCTCTTACCCCTAAAATCCAAGTAGACATAATTCTTGGACAATCAATCCATACCCAGGATAACATCAATGTCTGAGAAATCCAACACCGTCAAAGCATGCTGGCACTTGTTGATGACGGTCAAATTATACCCGTAAAAGTCATCAACATTGACCTTAAATCGAGATTGATAATGTATATTTCATATTAAATCACATGTTTATATTTATTATTTAATGTTAAGTGATTATTAATATGATATTTGGTATTTAGCTATTTTTATTATTAAAGACCGATTTATTGTGCGATAATTGCTGATTTTGTAGATCGTGATAAATCGAGAGGATAAATGTCATTCAATCAATGGATCTCAAGATAATAAGGAAGGAAATCGGAGCATTAATCAAGAGATAAATTAGAGAAATCGATCAACACGCGTGCGCAAGGGGAGCAAGATAGACGAGAAAAACGATTAACGTGTGAAAAGTTAGGTTCGGTCGACCGAGCCTATAGCTTCGGTCGACCGAGTGTCACCTTTCGGTTGACCGAGTGTCAGCTTCGGGGCGGTTTCCGGCTTATATCGTGCTTATCTTCTAGAACCACCCTAAGTCGGCAAAAACCTCTATATAAGCAAGCAGCTACGAGAATTGTAATACACACCTTAGACATACATACAATCCCTTCATTCTTTCTTAGCTTTGATACAATGTAGAATAATTTGAGGGTTTCCAGCAATTTAAGGGCTTCAATATGTAAGCCTTTATATTTTCTGTCTTCTTTATTTTCCGTAATTAATCCCCCCCAATTATGATTTATCATTTGAGTTGATTATTCATGGCTATATGATGTAGATCTAGGCTATGACGTTAGGGAGGTGGCGATGCCTTGTCTATGAGGATCACACACCCTACGTCCTCTACTTAGTGTCTATGTATGAATCGGTATTGTTTAATTAATGCGTATCTATGTTAGTTTATATGAATGCTTTACGAATTACTGTTTAATCCGTTGTGTATGATGAAACGCTGAGAGATACGTTCAGGGATGTGATCTGGGGGAAAGGACCATTCGGTCGACCGAGCCCCCTGTTCATCCGTTAGATAGCCATGTCTTTATGGTTAGGTTAACTTAATAGAATTTATCATCTCAGTAGGTATGGCTACGGCTACGTTGCTCGTCTGTTTTAATTAGCGTACGATTAGGAAATACCAATATAGGGCTCCTAGGTTGGCTCATGAATGATCTTCCGGGACTTTCAACGAGATCTAGGTAGGTTTTGTATTTGGGAATTGAGCTCACCTAGTTATACGTAAATCGTAGATTAACATGATACCGTCACGGTAATTGTTAATAGGACATAAACCGATGCGATCGTTTAGGAAATCGCCTAACCATAGGAATGTTGCCTGAGGCGAGGTGTACGATTAATATCGGCATCCTTAGAGTCGTAATAGCGTGTGAGTTATATGAGATGGAGGCACCAAAAGGCGAAGTCACGTAACAATACCACGTTGATTTAGTGACTTACCGGTGCTAAGTCAAGTTAAAGAGGATGACTCCCGTAGCCAATCTAAGATAGATACAAGCGGATTGACAGCTTAATAAGTTCGGTTTATTATATAAATTATCTAGGTCCAAACGATAAAGACTATAATTGGGGAGGTTAATTACGTTGTTTCGAGTCGTGTCTTTACTTTTCTTGTCTTATGTTGGTCGACCCGCCTCTGTCCTTGACGTGTTTAATTAATTGTTTGTATATAAGATGATCCACAATTGGTTCCTGTGGGATCGACCTTGATTCACTATAGCTATACTACGATGGGCCTAGTCCTCTTGCTAGTATTGGTTTATGGTGGTCAAGTTTATTATTACCTGATCGACCCGTCATTGAGTTTTTGGCGCCGTTGCCGGGAACCAACGGTCAATTTTATATATAAATAATTTTTATTCATGTCGAGTTTTACGCTTTTGAGTCGCTTTTACGTTTTGAGTCCTCTGGTTGTATCGCTTCGTCTGAAAATTCCAGATTCAAAAAAAAAAAAAAAATTATTATTATTCGGTCGGTCGACCTCGAAATTTATAACTTTTTTTTTTGTTTTGTTCTTGTTCGCTCGTTTACACGGTTTCGATCTGTGTTTTTCGAGTCCGGAATTTCGCGTGTCTGCTTATCCTCATATGTTTAATCCGTGAGTCCGATAGCGACATGGGAAACCATGTTAAAATCGATCTACGGTCTGCTTTTCTTCTTCGTTTGCGAAACCAGGAAACAATAATCCAAGTCAATAATTTTTCAAGGTAGCGCTAAGAAATAACCCAACAACATGTGGAGCTACGAATCTGCGATGGGAAAAGCGATGGAAGCAATACCTTTAAAGCACCAAGATGGCTCAAAAAAAAATCTAAAGGCTTAAATTCTTCGTGGTACAATGTTGAAGGCAAGGTACTACCCTTTTTTTGCTTATGTTTTACTACCTTTTGGTTTTTTGAGCATAAGTTAGCTTTATACATGAACCTTAGTATGAATCTTAGCCCGGAGTTGGTTCATAAGATTAATTTTATTAGTGTGGAAGGTTACGCCCCAAATCATGTCTCATCTAGAGGGTGTAAGGAAACATGTAGTCGTTGAAAGGAAGCGGTGAATAAAGAGTTCCTCGTAGTTCTGCATAAAAATCTCTTTGTCCTATGCATGAGATTGCTTCTATCATCGGCGTGGAGCAACAAATTGTGTAGTTTAAGCATTCACAATCTAAAGAAGACGTTGAGTTTTGAGAGAACACCATCTTCTCTTTTCGTTGAGTTTTAAGGTGATGGCTTCTCGGTGAACCCACCTTAAACAGAAACGAGATTACGCTTTGGGTGACAATTTAGAAATCGGAGACTCTTAGTACATTGGTTCGGAAATGGTCTAACCATGGCTGGGCGAGTTTAACTGAGCCTCGGCTCAATCGACTCCCCTCCACGTGTGATGTACGTTACAGCAGTTCGACAAGATTTAGCATAGCCGATAAGCCTTCGGGCTAAACGGGGCTTATCTTGACGGATTGGCCTGAACTGTCACATATGTTCCAATGAATAAGACGGCGTAGGCTTGCCTACATAACCGACCTTATTCGGAGTACTTAGATTCATTGTTTCTTATTGTCAAGGCCAAAAAACCGTAATTTTAGCCGAGTTTCTTAGAATTCACTAATTCCTAAAACGAGAGCCGAGGTAAGAGCTTTGTATAAATGGTATGGATAAATGTCGTTTCCTAGGTCTCACAACCAAGGAAGGGTATTAATCCATAAAAGCGACAAGCCACCTCTAATAGTGCTCGAGAGGTCAAAGTCCAGCGATCCAAGAATGATAACGACAAGGATAATCTTTGGAAAGTCGAAATGAGGACTTTCAACTCGTAACTACTTCTTTAAAACCCTTAGGATTTCTTTTTAGGATTTTAGGTTTTGTTTTCTTTGAGTCAAATAAGAGTAACGTGACATATGTTGAGGTTTTTTATTTTGCCGTGTTCCGATGGCCATTGGGCTAAGGATGTGCAAAAATTTTTTACTCAATATAGGCCACGTGAAATAGAGTTCCGTAGGAGAGTCGAGAAATTGCTAAAGAAAAAGAAATTTAGCAATCCACCTTAAGATGGGAGCATTAAGAGAGCTTGAGAATTATTGAAAATGTAACAGAGAATGATTGGTGCGAACAAGAACAATCTTGGTCAAATTCTAAAACTTTTTAGGTGATCCAAGTGAAAATCCAAAGTAGTGTGCAATTCATTCTGCAATTATCCTTATCTTTCCCTTTACACTTTTTCACCTTCAACCTTTTCGATGCTCTCACCAATCTGCCCCAACAGTTCACATTTCTAACCATTCTTTCATCGCCTCTCTTTCCATCCGTTTCACTCTCCCACCCAATCCCATTCCTTTAAACAATTCTCAATCCCAAAAACACAATTTCTTACCCACCCTTTATCTTTTCTTCCCATCCTTATGTGTATTTTTTTCTTCTAAACCCATCATACTCTCAACCTCCATTTTGTTTACATAATACCTATGTGTTGCGGAATTTGAAATATTGCTAAGCTTTAATGATTATCTTTTATCATTTTGATTTTCCTGATCCTAGTTGGGGTAAGTGTAGCTCTGACCCTAGCTAGATTTTAAAGGTTTTTGGTTCGATCAAAGTACAACTTATCTTTCTACCGGAAGTTTTAAATTTCACACTTTTCCGTCTATTCCGGCATTTATAGATGATAAGTTTTGTTCTGAAATATCACACAGATCCGACCTTGTTGATGACGGTTATGACTTTTACGTGATACATTGGGTTATTAGTAATTTCAAGGAGTAGCTGCATCTCCCTAAGTTGTTGATATCCAATGCAAGCGTGAAGTTTCTGCGCTAAGTATTGATTTTATCTTTAGCCAATAGGTCGCATTCAATCTGTTATACCTTACCAAGTTTCTCTTTTATACTGGACTGAATACATAGTGAGCCAGTCACCCCCGTGTTTTCCCACGTCGGGTAATGCTTTTTGATCTTTGTCTTCTCCACCCAGTTTTAAGAATAATTAGGCGGTGGAGGTTGTAGATGAAGACTACCCTCTTTAGTTGCTTGTTTATTTTTCTTTCTAATTAGTATTTTTCTTGTCTTTGGTTGTATAAAATAAAGTGGCTTAAAATGTTTTTCGGTATTCATACCTAATTACTGCCACATTATTCTATAACTTCCATAGACATGGTGTTATTAACGGTTTCGTGGAGTTTGTCTGCTTATACAGGTTTTCACTTGCTTCTCCACAACGTGCTGAAATTTACTCCGATGTTCTGCTTTTACATAAGAGCCGTTTCCAGAGCTAAGTCTTTTTCTTAAATTCTCATTTATTTTTGTCATTGAGGACAATGCCATGTTTAAGTGGGGGGTAGGAGACTTAGCCATGTTATGTCATGTTATATTATAATTGAAAATTGAATGAAACGGCACATGATTGAAAAATTTTAATAAATACCATATTATGTATCTCGTACCCTTAGAATTGTGAGTTCCTAGCTAAGAATTGATAGGAAAGGAACCAAGTTTCATGAGTACGTGATCATTTTATACTTATGTTAAGTAAATTTAAGGATATTCATGCCCGTTTTTGCGAGTAGTTATTTATTATTCAATTACTCAATCTGTGAATCGAGTATACCGCGCAAATCATAATAACTGAAGAAATTATGTGTACATTGCATAGATGATTGGTTATGTAAACTTAGTGTCAATATCTATCTGCTGATGCATTCTTATATTTTAGCCATTAAAGCGGAGTAATAAGCTTGAGACGTACCTGTGTTTGACAATGCGTTAAAACACTGGGCTTGTAGTAACATTACCAAAGTAGCCCCGCGCTTGTGGTAATATTCGATGCTATACATGATCTAAGATAGGGGGATACTCTAAAAAGTTTTCTTCCTTGAGATTAATAGTATTTGAAAAATATGAAGATATGAAAAAATATTCAACTCTTTAAGAGGCTTTGAGTAGTACTCGGTCTCCAAGTCCAAAATCCCTATAGATACGCTCTTGCTTATTGCTCTAGTGCTCTAACCATTGCGAGGCATAAGAAGTATGAATGCTGAGGTTGGTAGGTTGAGATTGCGAAGTTAGCATAAACTCTAATCTTGCCACGAATATATAAAACTAAATGCACATGCACACATCACTTCGATTCATAGTCAGTAGTGAATAATGGATATCTTATGAGCATGACTAGTATGAGTTGACTTGAGTTTCTTGTGTAAGTATGATTTGACCATAGAAAATGTTGTCTTGGGAATGACTTATTGATGCTTTGTTCGGGACGATCAAAGTCTAAGTGGGTAGTTGATGACGGTCAAATTATACCCGTAAAAGTCATCAACATTGACCTTAAATCGAGATTGATAATGTATATTTCATATTAAATCACATGTTTATATTTATTATTTAATGTTAAGTGATTATTAATATGATATTTGGTATTTAGCTATTTTTATTATTAAAGACCGATTTATTGTGCGATAATTGCTTTGATTTTGTAGATCGTGATAAATCGAGAGGATAAATGTCATTCAATCAATGGATCTCAAGATAATAAGGAAGGAAATCGGAGCATTAATCAAGAGATAAATTAGAGAAATCGAGATCAACACGCGTGCGTAGTGGGGAGCAAGATAGACGAGAAAAAGCGATTAACGTGTGAAAAGTTAGGTTCGGTCGACCGAGCCTATAGCTTCGATCGACCGAGTGTCACCTTTCGGTTGACCGAGTGTCGACTTCGGGCGGTTTCCGGCTTATATCGTGCTTATCTTCTAGAACCACCTTAAGTCGGCAAAACCTCTATATAAACAAGCAAACTACGAGAATTGTAATACACACCTTAGACATACATACAATCCTTCATTCTTTCTTAGCTTTGATACAATGTAGAATAATTTGAGGGTTTCCGACAATTTAAGGGCTTCAATATGTAAGCCTTTATATTTTCTGTCTTCTTTATTTTCCGTAATTAATCCCCCCCAATTATGATTTATCATTTGAGTTGATTATTCATGGCTAGATGATGTAGATCTAGGCTATGACGTTAGGGAGGTGGCGATGCCTTGTCTATGAGGATCACACACCCTACGTCCTCTACTTAGTGTCTATGTATGAATCGGTATTGTTTAATTAATGCGTATCTATGTTAGTTTATATGAATGCTTTACGAATTACTGTTTAATCCGTTGTGTATGATGAAACGCTGAGAGATACGTTCAGGGATGTGATCTGGGGGAAAGGACCATTCGGTCGACCGAGTGTCTGTATTCGGTCGACCGAGCCCTGTTTTATCCGTTAGATAGCCATGTCTTTATGGTTAGGTTAACTTAATAGAATTTATCATCTCATTAGGTATGGCTACGGCTCGTTGCTCGTCTGCTTTTAATTAGCGTCACGATTAGGAAATACCAATATAGGGCTCTAGGTTGGCTCATGAATGATCTTCCGGGACTTTCAAATGAGATCTAGGTAGGTTTTGTATTTGGAAATTGAGCTCACCTAGTTATATCGAATCGTAGATTAACATGATACCGTCAAGGGTAATTGTTAATAGGACATAGATCGATGTGATCGTTTAGGAAGTGCGCCTAACCATAGGAATGTTGCCTGAGACGAGGTGTACGATTAATATCGGCATCCTTAGAGTCGTATAGCGTGTGAGTTATATGAGATGGAGGCACCAAAAGCGCGAAGTCACGTAACAATACCACAGTGATTTAGTGACTTACCGTGCTAAGTCAAGTTAAAGAGGATGACTCCCGTAGCCAATCTAAGATAGATACAAACGGATTGACAGTTAATAAGTTCAGTTTATTATATAAATTATCTAGGTCCAAACGATAAAGACTATAATTGGGGAGGTTAATTACGTTGTTTCGAGTCGTGTCTTTACTTTTCTTGTCTTATGTTGGTCGTAGACCGCCTCTATGTCCTTGACGTGTTTAATTAATTGTTTGTATATAAGATGATCCACAATTGGTTCCCTGTGGGATCGACCTTGATTCACTATAGCTATACTACGATGGGCCTAGTCCTCTTGCTAGTATTGGTTTATGGTGGTCGAGTTTATTATTACCTGATCGACCCCGATCACTTGTAAGTCCCAACTCTAATATCAACTTGGGGTGTGACTTGAGCACATCTAGTAACTCTACCCAAAGGTGTGGTTATACTCAAAGGTCTCTCCAAATCCTTAAGAGGTAGGTTCAACTTCTTAGCTATCTTAGAGGAAACAAAAGTCCCTGAAGCTGCAGTATCAAACAGAGCTGAAACTACTAGATTATCTATGATTACGGTACCTAACAAGTGAATCAATTTAAGAACAAATATATAATATCATATGCATGCTATATCATATTAAATATCTATAATAAACACAAACACTGAAACGTACCTGTCACCACAAGGTCATCTAACTCTTCCGGTTCTGCATCCGCTGCAAAGACACGAACTGGTCTGCTACCCATGGCACGATTACCCTACTGGTTACCTCATCCTCCTGCCTGATTACCTTGAGAGAGCTTCTTAGGACACGCACTCGAGTAATGTCCCACTTCCCCACAGTGGAAACAACTCAAGCTACCTGCCATGCACTCTCTTGTATGTGTCTTGTTACACTTAGCACAAACCGATGGCGTTCCACTTGTTCAACTCTTCATGGCCGGATTTCCTATCCTCTTAACATTCTGTTGCGGTGCTCCTCTATTACTTCCTTGATAATTTGAGAAAGACCTCTTATCTCCAACTACAACCGTCGGTTTACTAGCAAATCTTTCCGCAATCAAGGCTCTATCCATGACGCTTGCCATGCTGGTACGTCTATCTCCTAGCATGCCCTTTGCCACTTTATGTGACAATCCTTCCATGAACTTGTCAATCTTTTTCTCATCACTTCTCATGATTTCAGGGTAGAATCTGCCTAACTAATGAAATTTAGAGTATCTTGAGTCAACAGTAGTGTATCTTCCTTGTTTCAAACTCAGAAATTCATTAGCCTTTGCATTATGTGCTGTTCTAGGAAAGTATTCCTTGTAGAATAGGTCCTTAAACACTGCCCAATCCGTGATCCTCGGATTAACTTGCTCATAAGCTTCCATCATGTATCAAAGGCCAAACCCTCAAACGCCCGTCCAAAATACCCAAATGCTCGGTTGAGCTGCCACGATCGCAAACGCCCGTTTGCCCTTATGCAAACGCTCGTTTGCCTGGGTTTTTCCCAGAAATCTGCAACCTTCTAAACACGATTTCCAACCCAAATCCAACCCAAACTCCAACTAAAACAGAACATAAACGACGAAAGTAAACATACAAATGGCTCTATAACTTTACAACACCTTAACCATACGATAAGAACACCATGTTACCTTAATTTGCGAGCTACTACGATCCACGCTACCAAGGCCTTGAAAAGGTTAAACCTTTAACTTCAAACCTATAAGCGATCAATCCAAAGATGATCATTACGATGTTTATACTCAGAAAACGCAGCTTAACAACGATGATGAACAAACCCTAATATCAAGAACGATGAAGGAAAAACTTACGTTGACGGATTTAGGGATTGTTGATATCAAAAGCTTCCCCGTCTCGCGGTGATCCTTTCTCTCTTGAGATGTCTGCGTTTTTTATCAACGGATTAGCCTAGAGATTCGAAAGCTTCTTCTCTCTTTTCTTTCACAACTTGCCCCCCCCTATTTTTTTTTTACGTAAAACAACAACTAGATTAATTTAGGATTGGTTTTCCTTTTATAATCCTAAATAATTAATTAAATTCTTAAATACAATAAATCCTTATTATTCCCCTTTTTTTTCCTTTTCCTTAAATCCTTTAATTAAACAACGTAATATTCTGATTTTTGTTAAAAGACCGAATTGCCCTTTTTCAAAAATCGGGATATTACACTGAAACATAATACAGGAATATATAGGCATTTTTTTCTGTAAAGAAAATGAATACTCCATAGCTAGCTAGGCTCTATTTACTGGTGTACACTTGTTTCACTGTAATAGACAGTGACCTCTTCTAACCTCTTGTTTGGAAAATGGTAGCTTTTGGTATGACCTTTTTTTGGTCACACTAATGACACACCTATTGTCTGAACTCAAAGTAATAATACCATAGATATGTGGGTTTCATGAACTTATTCACAAGTTATTGTCTTACCTTCATCTGTGAACCTTTTCAAGTCATAATCTACGAGAACATATTCTCATTAATTTTGTCATTTGCATATTAACTACTCCCGTCTCCGAATGCAAGTCGTTTTGTAACGACCTGTTTCATAGGCAAGGATAAACTGGTATAGTAGTGATATCATACACAAAGCAATACTAATGCATGAATAGACTTTCAGTACTCACATCACCATACTTGAATCAATTTACTTACATTGCTTACCATACTATATGACGATGATGGATCTCGTTTACGAATAAATCCGGGCCGACTACCTTTGTGACAACGACCTTAAACCCTATGAACCCTAGCAATTATTCTGAGGGGTGTGTTTTTACGAGTATTTTAGACTGAGCTCGTGAGTTATTTCTCTCGAGTTGCCTACGTATCCAATAGCTTAATTGGAATCAAGTCTTTCGTAGTTCCTTAGGGTTGTTTATATAGGAGATGTCTCATCCCTCTTTCTTGTCCTGCAAGGAATCACATTTATTATTATTAATATTTCCCTAAGGACATACACGCATAAATCCTATGATTTAGGGATTATTATGGACATAAATGCCAGGACCACAGTCTTTAGAACTTTGGATTTTTTCCTTATTTATATTCAGTTATCTCACACGTGGAATAACAGCTGGGGTTGCTCTAAGCGTCCTGCGCTGAGCCCCCAAGGCCACTATGGCCTAACTGGGCAGCTCCTCTTCACCAGGATTTGGCCGACCTGCGGTGGCTGGAGGAGGAGTTTCTGCCATCTCCCACCTGTGGTAAGGGACTTGCCCTTAAGTATATCTTTTGGGGCTCCTGGCCTTTACTACCCTTCATTTAGAGGTTAGTCATTTATTACACGTCCTAAAAGGATGACACGTCGCGTAGTTCGGGTCGGCTATCATCATAACCCCCCCAGATCTGATCTTGCTTTTAGTTGGTCAGATCTGCACTATTTGGCGGTTCGACCGGACTTATCCGATCTCACGTTTGAATTCACTAACTGCCAGGTGGCAGTCTATTAAATAGATCATCATTACTTTTGCAGTAAACGAGGCGCCTTTCACTCTTTTCCATAACTGACATCGTTTATACGTCTGGGGGGTTATAACCCTGTCTTTTCACATCAGACTCGCCCACTTCTTCACTTCTACTATTAAAACGAAGATTAGGGGCCTTTCTTCAAGATTTCTCTGCATTCTTGAAGTAAGCACATTTTTTTCTCTCTGAGTTCATTCTTTTTCTATGCTTCTTCATTTCTTATTTTTCCCATTTAATGAGGGATAGAACTGCATCTAGTAATTCAATCGAAAGGGAATTCGAATCCCAATCTGAGTCAGAGGTAGAAATTCATCAATTTAGAGCTCAAATAGATACCCCTGCCTTTAATCTTATTTCTAATCGTGGTGAAACTTTGCAGTTCACTGCGGATCCACAGCCTGCCAATCCATCTAGGCCTCTTTTGGATTTACTTCATTGAATCAAAGTATTAGGGCACATATGACTGCTAGGTCAGCCGTAGGTTGTTTTGGGGTTAGATCCAAACTTACACAGGATGATATCTTGCAGACTTGCAACCAGTATAACATCGATATGGAACAATACTCTCTCTGTCTGCCTGGGAGTGTAAACATGTATGCTCATCAGCCCCCTGAGGGGTATTGTACTGTGTACAAGGAGCAATTCACCTATGACCTTATGGTCCCATTCTGTCCGGCCTTCTTGGCCGTTCTGAGACACTACCATCTGGGATCTGCCCAGATAGCCCCTAATAGGGTTAGGGCGATCATCGGCTTCGCCATCTTCTGTAGGTGTATGGATAGTGTGTTCTCTGTAAACTTGTTTAGGACCTTTTATCAACATAAAAAGGTTAGGAAGCACAGCGGGTGATATTATTTCCCACGCCGTAAAGACCACCGAAGGGGTATTCCTATACTTTCTAAGGGGAAAAGTTCTATCCATGAGTGGAAAACTCATTTATTTTTTATCCGTCGTGACAGGCATCCGGAGCTGAGGATGGCTGGAACTATTATCAACTTCCAGCTGACATGTGCCCCATTGGTGTTATTGAGCATTTGTTGGACGACATTGCCAGATCGGGCGTCCATCTGGACTTCAAAGAATGGCCTCTCAAACTAATCGAGGCAGCTCGTCTGGCCGACTCTGGGCCTGAGCCTTATCTGAGGTTCACTCAAGAGGAGTATGACAATTGTAGGAATTCATTCTTTCTTTTATTTCTCTAACTCTTCTCTGTGTATTGTTTATTGCTTTTGTGATTTTCTCTGTTCGTATATAACGATGTTCTTCTTTATCTTTTTAGTGGCTGACTTTGCAGCTATTTTTTACGAAGCTTTTGTAGAGGAGGTTGTGCATGAGCACAACGAGCAGGTTGTGAACCCATAGGCTCCTATAACTGGTGGTGTGTTGGAGCCTAGTCTGGTCAATCCGGAAACCAACCTGGAGGATCCTCAAACTGAGGAAGGTCTTCAACAGGATGAACTGGCTGCTCCTACACATCGTACAGATCAGCATGAAGATGGCCTGATCATCTTGGATGGTTTTGAGTATGCTGTGGTAGGGAGACAACTTCAAGTGGCTCCCGAACTGGGCGGAAGAGGACTAGGTCTGGTCGGGGTGACCTGGATGTCTCTGAGGGGAATTCTACTTCCCAAGCTGATTTTTTGTCAGAACTGCCAGACAAAGATATGGCCGCTATGGTATATTTTTCTTGCCTTTATATCTGTGGTTTCTTTTAGCCACTATCTTTACCGTGATAACTTTGTATATCTTCTATCAGATTGTTAAGGCTAGGAAGGAAGTCTTGAACAGGCTTGACAGCATCTCTTCTCAAAAGAGTTCTCTGGAAAAACGGATCGCTAACCTCTCAGCCAGCCGCCAAAAACACAGGGACGAGTCTCTATCCAAGGATTCACAGATCACTGGTCTGAATAAGATCGTTCTCGCCCAGCAGGCCGAACTACAAGAACTAAAAACTGCCAGTGCTGAGTGGAAGGAGGCCCTGGCCAAACTCTGAACTGAACGTGAAGGTCTTGAGGCTGCGATGCCTGCGCGGATCGCCCAAGCTATTCATGACTATAAGAGCTCCACTCATTTTACTGGAGCCCTGAAGGTTTTACTTTCTCCAATCTTGGGTCATGGGTACATTCTGGGTGTGGACAAAGCCAAGGCCTAGTGTCCTGAGCTGGACATTGAGACTCTTCCCCATGGGGGACTTTGCAAACCTGGCGGCAACATAGTCGATGAGGCTCGACTTAAAGAGTTTCAGGCTGGCGAAGATCTGGCGGCTAAGTACTCCCACAGACATACTGCTCAGCAAGCCAGTGCATCTTCAGCTCAGCCTTCTGGTGTGCCCTCAGATCAGCCTTCTCCATGAGATCTTGCTATTGACTCTTAGGCTTAGGTACTCATTTTTAGTTTTTTGAAAAACTTGTAATAATTCCAAACTTTTAAATGTCTTTTGTTCTTGACAATATATGCCTTTTAAGCACTTGTTCTATTATTTTTTTTGGCTTTTGTCTTTAGTCTTTGCTTTTATTTAAAGTATAACTTAGGGCCCTTTACCCCCCCCTGAAGTACATCATTTACAAGCTATGCTTTTTGAATGATGTACTTCAGTATAAGCTCTGATGTATAAGCTCTGATCGTCTGTCCTGCAGACTTAGAAAGTTTTTCAACTTTCTGAGTTTATAATGCATTTCAGTTCTAAGTATGCATCAGTTTTTATCATCTACTTTGCAGTTAATAGTGGTTTGTACCCAATTCTGAGTCTGCCTTGCAGCTCAGTTCGTATGGTTTGTCCTACAGACTTGTTGAGTTTGCCTTGGCAAACTTTTTTTGAATCCGACCTATGGCTCAGTTCGTATGGTCTGTCCTGCAGACTTATTGAGTTTGTCCTTTGCAAACTTTTTCTGAGTCCGACCTGCGGCTCAGTTCGTATGGTCTGTCCTGCAGACTTATTGAGTTTGTTTTTGCAAACTTTTACGAGTCCGACTGCATGCTCTCGATTCGTAGAATACATCTGCAGACTAATTGAGTTTGTCCTTTGCAAACTTTTATCAACCGTATAAAATGAATAATGCACATGTGCAAAATAATAATTTATTATAATAGCTGATGTTTGAATACATCTTATTGAGACATAAAATTTAAACATAAATAAGTCTTAAATAAAGTCTGGAACCTGTCCTTGACATAAAATTTCCTCAGATTGACTGCATTCCAGCTGTGTGGTATGGTCCTGCCAGTTGCATTAGCCAGCTGATATGCTCCTTTTCTATGCACCAGGACCACTTTTTATGGGCCTTCCCAGTTCGGGTCAAGTTTTCCCTGGGGTCCTTGTCTGCTGACCTCATTCTTTCTAAGCACCAGATCTCCCTCCTTAAAGTATGAGTGTTTAACCCGGGAGTTATAGTATTGAGATATGCATTGTTTATACTTAGCCATCCTAATGAAGGTCACATTTCGAGCTTCCTCCAAGTTTTCTTTCAAATGCATTAGCTCAGTCACTTGCTGTTCTTTAGAGTAGAGCGCTGCTAGTGGAGATGGTAGGCAGATCTCGGCCGAAATTACTGCCTCGCACCCATATGCTAAGCTGAACGGAGTTTCTCCCGTGGCCAAGTTGGGTGTTGTTCTGTACGCCCATACGATATTGGGCAGATGCTCGGTCTAGTTTTCTTCTTCTTCTTTTAGTCGCTTCTTCAGCCCAGTTTTGATCTATCTATTGGTCTGTTCGACCTGACCATTAGCTTGAGGATGACCAACAGACATAAAGTGTTGAGTTATGTGCAGTTCGGCACACCATTCCTTGACAATTTTGTCTTCGACTTGGGTCCCATTGTCTGAAATTAAAGTCTTTGGGATTCCGTACCTGCACACTAAGTTCTTCCATAGAAATTTTTGTATCTGCTTTCCGGTTATGGTAGTCAGTGGTTCGGCTTCAACCCACTTGGTGAAATAGTCCACTGCTACTATAAAAAATCGGACATTGCCGGGAGCTCGTGGAAGTGGTCCCACCAGATCTACCCCCCACTGATCGAAGGGCCACGGGGAAACCACAGGGATCATATCTTGAGACGGCTGATGCGAGAGATTATCATACACCTGGCACGATTTACACTTTGCCACCAACTCTTTGGCATCTTCTAGCATTGTTGGCCAATAGTAGCCGAACATTCTTCACTTTCTTGCTAATGTGCGTGCTCCGGGATGATTTCCGTAGATTCTCAAATGTATCTCACTGAGAAGGTAATTTCCTTCTTCATTTGTTGCACACCTAAGCCATGGTGCGATGTACGACCTGTGATAGAGGACGTTATCGAATAGGGAGTACCTTGTTGATAGGAGTTTCATCTTTCTAGCCTGAACTTTGTCTTGAGTCAAGATGTTGTCTCTAAGATAGGACACAATGAGGTCCATCCAAGTACTGGCTTGCCTGATCGGCTGCACAAGCTGTTGATCGTAACTTTTTTCTTTGAGGAGTTCCACCAGCGCTTTTCTATTTGACACAAAGTTTGATGCTAACTTTGATAAGGTGTCTGCTCTTCTATTCTCTGTTCGGGGTATCCGGTCGACCTAGACCTGTTGAAAATTTTCATGGGCTCCTCTTTAGCCTCATATTCCCTAGTTATGTGGTTTAAAACGAGTTGTGAGTCGTTGTAAACTTGTAGACTATTCGCTGCAAGCTTGCTTGCTAATTTGAGCCCTGTAATTAGGGCTTCATATTCTGCCTCTTTGTTGGTGGCTTGAAACCCAAACCATAAGGCATGAGGGAACTCTTCCCCTTTCGGACTGATGAGCAGGAGACCTGCCCCTGCCCCGTCTTTGCTTGCCACACCATCAACATATAACTTCCATTTGCTCTCATCATGTTTAGGCTGATCGTCTTTTAGGCAAACAACTATCCTTTCCGGAAGGAAGTTTGCTAAGGCTTGTGCTTTGATGGCAGTTCGGGGACGAAAATCGATGTCGTACTCTGCCAATTCCACGACCCACTTTGCCAACCTTCCTAAGGTTTCTGGTTGACCTAAGATTTGCCGTAAAGGCTGATCAATGATTATTATAATTGGATACGCCTCGAAGTAAGGTCTTAACTTCCTAGAGGCGTGCACCAATGCCAATGCCAATTTCTTTGCTTTTGAATATCTGACCTCTGGTCCATGGAGTGCTTTGCTTACAAATAAAACTGGTATCTGTTGTCCGTCTTATTCCTTGACCAGTACAACGCTCAATGCTACCGCATATACTGCCAAGTAGACATACAAAGATTCTCCTTTCTGGTGAGAAGTTAACGTAGGCAGTTCGGCCAAATACAACTTCAGTTCTTCGAAGGCCTTCTGACTTTCTTCGTCCTATTGGAAAGGACTTGCTTTTCTCAAAATTTTAAAGGTAGGGCACGATGTGCCGATCTGGATAGAAACATGTTCAAAGCTGCTATATGTCCTGTTAGCCGTTGTACCTCTTTGATATTCTTCGGCGGCGACATGGTCTTCAACGCATCGATCTTATCTGGATTTGCCCTAATTCCGTCTTTGGATATCATGTATCCTAGGAATTTTCCCGATCTAACCCCAAACGTGCATTTTTTGGGGTTAAGTTTCATTTGAGTTTTCCTCAAGACCTCAAATACCTCTCTAATGTCCATTAAATATTGATCAAGAGACCTAATCTTGATTAGGAGGTCATCCATGTACACCTCATTGCACCGCCCGATTTGTTCGGTGAAAATTGTGTTTACAGCCCTTTGATAATTTGCTACGGCATTCTTCAAGCCAAAGGGCATGGTGACGTAGCAGTACGTCCCAAACTCTGTTATAAAGGAAGTTTTATCCGCATCTTGAGGATCCATTGCGATCTGATGTATCCTTTGTATGCATCTAGGAATGCAAACACTTCATAACACACTGTTGAGTCCACTAGACGATCAATCTTGGGTAAGTCATAGCAATCTTTTGGACATGCTTTGTTGAGATTAGTGAAGTCAACTCACATTCTCCAACTCCTATCCGGCTTATTGACTAATACTGTGCTCGCAAACCATTCTGGATATACAACTTCTTTGATAACGTTGGCCTACAACAATTTAATCACACCCTGATTAATTGCTGAAATGCGCTCCGAGGCGAAGTGCCTTTTCTTTGATGAATAGGCTTCATGTTCAGGCCTATGCTTAACCTGTGAACTGCAAGATCCGGAGATACACTGGCATGTCTTCTGCTTTCCATGCGAACACGTCCCTGAATTCTTTTAAAAGATTTATCAATGATTCCTTATGTGAGGCTGGAATCCATGTCCCCACACTAACTGTTGAGTCCCCATATTCGTCCCATAGATGAACAGCCTCTGTCTAATCTTCAGATGACCAGTTCTCTTCGTCCTCGGGAAGCAATTCTTCAATGCTCACTTGCTGAACCATCATTTTCCCATTTACTGTTGCTGTGTAACAGCTCCTGGCTATTTCCACATCACATTTGATTTCTCTAGAACCTTCCCTCGTGAGGAATTTCATGCTAATATGAGCTGGTGAGATCACAGCTCGAAGATCGTTAAGCGTTGGTCTTCCCATGATTACATTGTATGCTGAGGGTGTCTTCCCCACTACATAATTCACCATCAGGATCCTGCCCTTGGTTCCTTCTCAGAAAGTAGTAGGGAGTTTGATCATACCCAGTGGATGAACTGGAGGTCCGGCAAAGCCGAACAGAGGAGCTGATACAGGGGTAAGCTCCGCATCTTTTAATCCCATCGCTCTGAACACGTTGTAATACAGAACATTCACGGCACTGCCGGTGTCTACACATATTCATCTTGTCAGATTCTTGCTGATTACCGCCTCTATTACCAACTCTTCGTTATTGGTTACCACAGGGAGGGAGTCTTTGGGACCATAAGTCACTTCACTCATTAGCCTCTGTCTTTTAGTGTATTGAAGGGGAGCAGTAGACCTGCTACTGCTCATGTCTTCAGTTCTGCTCGAGTTGTTCGGCCTCCCTGAGATCGTATTGATCATATTCAATGGGCGGTTGTCCATCTGACCATCAAGATCTGGGGAGTGGTCTTTTCTTCTTTAAAACTCATCCATGTTATTTCTGTCATTTTTCTTCCGACACTTGAACTCACGCCGTCCACGCGGTTCGGCCTGATGAGACCGATCTACGACCTCATCAAGCTTTCCTTCTATTACTGCTACATCGATGTCTCTGATCAAATCCCGAAATTGCTTTGAATCATGACAAACATCCTTGTGGTACTTACAGAATTTGTTAGGGTCTCTCTTTTCTCTGGGCCCGCTCATTGGAGGTGGGACCTTAGCTATGCCCTTTCTTTCCATGATTGTGAGGACCTGCTCGTGAGATCAGTTTAAAGGGATGAAGTCTCTGTCCTGCAGAACTTCTTTCTTGCCCCGCCGATCTAAGACTTGTGCAGTTACTCAATCCCAAACTGACTTTCTCTTTTTGTCTGACTTGTCTTCAGACTTGCTTTTCTTTCCTTCGCCTCTTTCAATTTCCCTTTTGACCCTATTTGCCTCTTCTCCCTGACAATGTTTATAGGCAACATCTAAACATTCTTCCATCGTCTGAGGAACTTTACTGTTCAACTTGACGTGCAGCCGTCCCTCTCGTAGGCCAGCCACGAAAGAGGCGACCAACAGTCGATCATCAGCATCCATCACCTGTGTGGATTCTTCGTTAAAACGCTTTATAAAGTGCAGAATGGACTCATCGTGATTTTGTTTCAAAGTTAGAAGATGAGTCTGATTTCTCTGGAAAGGATGAGCCGCGGTGAAGGCATGGACGAACTTCCTAGTTAAAGTTCTGAAGTCGGAGATCGACCTAGGAGGAATTTTGTTGAACCATTCTCTGATTCTTCCTGTTAGCAATGCGAGGGGAAGACTTTGCACTTCATCTCATCCGAGGTGTTTTACAGGTTCATATGTGAAATATATTGATGCATATGATCGTAAGGATCCTTAGATCCATCATAAGATTCAATCTTAGGAATTTTGAACCCTGCTGGTCGGGGGTAGTTGTCGATGTACAACGTAAAAGGTGACGCGCATAGCAGTTCATCTGATCATCTTCCGATCGTCATCCAGTTCGGCCTTAGCCGTGTCGTTATGTTGACGTACATTTCCATGCTCGGTGTGAGCACTAGATTCCATGATCTCTGGTTTCTTGTGAGCCTCTTGCTGGAGATTTGTTTCTGAAACTTCTGGGGGATCCCTTCCTTTGAGGGTTTCATCAAATATGGCCTTAAGGGTAATATTGTCCATGTTTTTCAAGGCCTCAACCAACGCCTGGTTGGCTGGATCTTGCAGGGTCGGATTAGGCTAATGAGTTTGATCTTGAAACATTTGCCTTTTTCTGAGCGGCCGTAGCTTGGCTTTCTTCTTGGGTGGTTGCAGCTATTCAACCCTGTTGAGCCGGATCCGCAGGATCTGCAGTTTTATTGCTAGCGTTTTTAGCCATTGTTAACGTTGAGCACGAGGATTCTAGGATTTTTGGATCGCTTTATCAGAAAGAGGCCCTCCTTCTAGCTACAATTGCAATGCTGGATCTCGTCTATAAATAAATCCGGGCCGATTACCTTTGTGACAACGACCTTAAACCCTATGAACCCTAGCAATTATTCCGAGGGATGTGTTTTTAGGTGTATTTTAGACTGAGCTCGTGAGTTATTTCTCTCGAGTTGCCTACGTATCCAATAGCTTAATTGAAATCAAGTCTTTCATAGTTCCTTAGGGTTGTTTATATAAGAGATATCTCATCCCTCTTCCTTGTCCTACAAGGAATCACATTTATTATTATTAATATTTCCTTAAGGATATACACGCATAAATCCCTATGATTTAGGGATTATTATAGACACATCTAAATGCCAGGACCACAGTCTTTATGACTTAGGATTCTTTCCTTATTTATATTCAGTTATCCCACACGTGGAATAACAAATGGGGTGCTCTAGAGTGTCTGTGGCCCAGCCCCCAGCCCCAAGCCACCACTATGGCCGAATCCAGGCGACTCCTCTTCACTGTGCCTTGGCCGACTGCGCAATGGTGGAGGAGGAGTTTCTACCGATCTCCCACTTAGGGTAAGGGACCTGCCCTTAAGTATATCTTTTGGGGATCCTAGCCCTTACTACCCGTAATTTAGAGGTTAGTCATTTATTACACCACTACAAGAAAAATGAGCAATAATTACCAAAATTTAGTGTGGGGACGAAAATCCGGTCATTAACAACGAATATTATGTTTTTTTGTGGTGGTTTAAAATTTGTCTAGCTAATGCTTAAAAGCATTAGTTACGAATCCTTAATCCAATCACTATTGCATAAAAAAATATCCTCACCCTTAAATAATAACAGTTCGCCTCTTATAAAAAAAATCCCCTAAAGGAGAAAATAACATTTCAGAACCCCCTCCACATAAACATCCTCCCACCGTTCCAAACTAGTCAGCGACAAACTGTGGAGAGATGCCGCCAAGACAATCGACGGTGAACTCAGCCACCAGTCAAACCTGGCTTATGAGGGTGAATGGAAGGTCGCCGGTGCGCCACCTGTCAACCCTGCGGGGTCTTTTGGGAGAAAGATGACTATGGATGACCTAATTGCGAAGCAAATGCGTGTTAGTCGTCAGGAGAATCCTCATTGTGACCTTGTGTCGTTTGATCCTGATGCCGCAATTGCGTTTCAGCATTATGTGAATGAAACCTTAGCTTTTGCTGTGAAGCGTGGGGGTTTTATGTATGGAACATTATCTCCTGAAGGGAAAGTTGAGGATAATTTTATCTACGAGCCGTTGTAGCAAGGGACGGACGAAAGTTTGATTCTTTTACGCAATCCTGAAGAAGAAAAATTAATGGAGGCTATAGCAATGGGTTTAGGGTTGAGGAAGGTGATTTAAAGGAATGGGTCACAGAAGTGTTGAAGCTTGAGTTGAATGAGAATGGTTGTGCTGATATGAATTTTTAGGTCTTTCATATGTGTGATATATGTATTAGGCTGTTTAATGTATTAGGCTGTTTAAGGAAGGGTGGTTTGAGACAGAGATACCAGATGGGGCTGATCCAAAGCTATCTAAGATGAAGAATGAAGTAGTTTTTGGAGTGAAGGATACTAATAAGGTTGATAAAATGATTTGTTCTTGGTTTGTTGTGAAGATATTTGATCATCAGGTATGCATTGTAATAGCATTCTATGATGTTCTTAAACCAATTAAAGAAATCTCTGTCTTTGTTTGATGTTCTGTAACTTATATGTCTGCTTGATAGTGATAAGTAGTTAGATCTCTATTGTCTGTTATAAGGATGTTGTTTTGCCTATTTAGATTGGTTTTTGGAGCATGGTATGGGTAATTTAGTGGGATGTTCCATAATAATGGGATGTTTCATTTGAGGGAATGATGAAACAAAGGAATTTGAAACATGTGTATTTGCTTTTGTTTCTGGTAGCTTCAGGCAAAATTTTATGTGTTCGATTGTGTTTTTTCCTTAACGACCTCTATTTGTATCATTACTTCATTTGCAGCTTTCGTATTTTACTTGGAGCCCTTTAAAGTGTTTAAAGTTTAATTTTGCTTCTAGTTAAATGAGTTGTGCCGGTAATTTATGTTGGATCACTCAAATTTTCATTAGTTTCATCTTATGATGTGTGTCTATGTTTTCTATATGATATGAATATGTCTCAAACTTCCTACTTTCTTGTGGCCATCTAGTATGAGAAACTCTAACTTAGAATGAGTTGCAAATTTAAATATTATGTATGAAAAAAGAGGCAAAGGCTAATGTTTTCGGTGTGGTTGGTACTGGGATGTGGGAGGATATGGTTCTATATTGAGCATAACTGTAATGGTTGGATCCATTGAAATTGTAGTTTTGCTATAAAAATGATGACTTCCTCAAGTATGCTGTCATTAGGCTTCAAGTCTTCAAGTTCTTTAAAGACAATCTGCTTGGTTTTATTACACTTGTATTTGGCTTGATACAATTGTACTCTCCTCTTTCTGCTATGCATAGGCCTAATGTGTTGGAAGAGACTTATAATCGAACAATGATTACTGCCTCATGCCTCTCCCCCCTCCCCCTCCACCCCACCTACATGCTGTAGTTACTTATCACCTCCTTTGTGACTTGATATATTTTTTGGGACATTGTGCACCTCTTTTGCAAAACTTAACCTTTGTTGTATGATGCATATATAGTGTATATATACATATATAAGCTTTTTCTTAAATGAGCTTCCATTATGTATACAGGGTCCTCTCTCATCGGCATTCCCAATCGAGAACCGAAACGTTCTAGTAACCATGAGAGGCTTGAGAACTCATCTTGATAGAACGAAGAATCTCCCATTCTTGAAGTGCATGCATTTCTGACTTCCATCTGCTGCATTTCGTGGCCTGGATTTTAGATCCCAGTGATGTACCAGGACTGGCAGAGTGTGTGCAGACACAACTATTCCAAAAGGTTACCAGCTTCTAATCGAATCCATGTCCAGTTTGTAAGTAATCTTCATATACTGGGATGGTTTGTATGTTTGAAGAATGGATAGATGTTTCTTTGTCTTTGTCATAGTTGTGGTTAACAATAGGATTAGCTTTTAAAAGTTATACTTCACTCTTGGCAAAAAAATATGCTAGCTAAATCGATTGGAGGATAGATCTTTCCATCCTATAAAATTCGTTTGTAAAATTTCTAATAGACCTTTCCATAAAATCAAATACATTAATAAGTGTTCTGAAATAGGTTCCTTCTTTCTCTGCTAAAACATTTACAGAGCATTTACCTTTTCTTGAATGCTTTTAGAAAGCCTATGTCTTGTTTGTGTATGCTTTCATAATGTTTGATATCAGTCTATTTTTTCATTACAATGTATGATCCTAGTTTTATTATGAAACTAAAATGTAGAAGGGTGTAAGATGTTCACATACATGTACGAAATAGCAATCTGCTGCTAACATTGAAATTTGGTAATAGTTTCACAAACACTTTAGATGTTGTTTTGTCACTGATTGAAATCATATCAACGGAAGTTTCCAAATTCTACACGTTGAAAGGTAAACATTGATCATCACTCATCGATTCTTCGTCAAATCCATTTATGTTGCTTATTCTCTTGGAAGAATATGACCTCTTTACTCTTTTTACTTATGTGAATATTGGTTTCCATTATTTTACTTGTGTCAGTCGTGTGATAAACTTATTTAGGATATTTTAATAAGTATTTTTAAATGCTTCAGTTTTCCTGTTTGTTTTGTACTAAGTTTCATGATTTTAAAAGTTCAACTATTGTACATATGCTTTCTGTTATATTCTTGTAGCCCGTCTAACATTAAGGTATGCAGGTTGATAGGTGATGGCAATATGAACAAAAAAAGATAGTTGTTGCTGGCAAAATTATTTTCCCCGATTCTTTTGAAGATTTTTCTCTATTTCTCTTGTGGACTACTGTTTTTACAAAATAGCATGTCATTTATACCAAAATTTTCGGTCTCGCTTGAATTTTCTATTACATTTTTTCTGAGAATATGACACAATGAGGTAAACATCTTTAAGCATATTGCATGAGCCCTCTTGATTCTTGACACTAGGCATGCTTTATGCTCTACTGTATCCGTACTTGGAGGAAAAAGGTTTGAAATCTCATTTATGTATGAAAATATTATTTGTATTTACTATCTGTTCATATGCATCCAATTTCGTTACTTTTATCCTTATGTTATTTCTTGTAAACAAATTAATGAGTACTATTATGCTAATGCTGATATCCAAGTTGCTCTGTCAGAGGGATTCTATTATGGTTTTCTATTTACAATCATTTCTTTATCAATTTTGCGATGGTGATGGTAAGATAACATATTAATGAAGTGTATTTTATTATGCTATATACAGTCATATATCGGTGTTACAAACCAAAGGTTGTTTCCAACAGTCTTTTGGATTCAAATCCTCTGATATGAGTGGTGACAATTTTCGCCTATCAGGTACAAAAATGCTTGGCCTTTTATTTTTTATTTTTTGGATTCAACAACAGTTCTAGAGATAGTTTAAAATTCAATTCATGGAACTATATTGGATTTTGGGCTTCAGTTATGTTCTTATTGTTAGATTTGTTGAAATATTCGGATGTCGTGTTGGTGCCTTCGATTTTTGTTTTACCCAGAAATATGTCTAGAGTTTTGCCTGCTTTTGGACACCTGAGGCTGTCTTCTTCATATTTTTTGTGATGGTGTAAGGACTCTTTGATTCCCACTGCATCTGTTAGGACCCTTAGCTTTCATTGCGCTTTAGAATAATCCCTTCGATAATGCTTTGATTGGAATAGCTAGCCCGCTGCTCTATTGGTGTTTGAAGTGATTATATATAGGAAAGGCTTTGAAGGATTCTTTTTGGGTTGTTTGTAATATTTGTGGTGTTTTTATGCCAGGGTTCTGTTCTGTTTGTAATTACGTTTGGTTCATGATACTTGTAGGTCCTGAAAAAAAAGCAAGGAAGGATGGAAGAATTCGAACGTTGTGTTTTGGAGAAACAATTGAGTGATCCAGACGAAATATTTTTCTTCTTCATGAAGAAGTTGATAGGCCCATTTTGTTATTCTATATCCATGTATTTGGAAATATTGTATATTTAGAGTATGTAAACTGATCGATATACAGTTGTATATATAAATATTGTTTGCATTTTTGTTAACTATGTCGAAAGAATTTACTGTTTTTTAAGGGAGTGTAATTAGTGTTCAAAGGAGGAATATTTGTAGTGTTACATTATATTTTTAGCAATGATAATATATTTGATAGACATGACTTTTTCTTCAGTGTAATGACATACTGCCAAGATATCTTGTCGTTATAGTGATATTTAACAACGGAAATTATCATCATTAATAATCTCTATTAATGAGGGTCTAGTTCTGTCATTAATCATGTAACAATCTAATGACGGGACACTATACCATCACTATTTATCTTTAGCTAGGAGGGCAATAATGACGGGCCATGACGGGAAATTTCCCGTCACTAAATACCTTTAATGATGGGGAATAAGTATTTAGTGACGGGATTTCCCCTCATTAAAAATCATTTTTCTAGTAGTGCACGTCCTAAAAGGATGACACGTGGCGTAGTTTGGGTCGTCTATCATCACCATATCATGTACAAGTGAAGTAAATGAATTAATTGTCATCAGAGATGCAATGGTATTACGCCTTTGCATGGTCCACAAAGGGAGGACATTGAATTACTTGCGTACCATACAATACAACACTAACCGACCTGCTATTGTATGACCCGCGGGTGGACACTTCTAATTGGCCCTAAAAACATCTGCATGAAATTCAATAACCCTAGACATATGGCATGAGTCTCTGGATGTTGAGGACCCTCGAAAATTTAAAGTATAAAATAGAAATACCAATTTATAACCAAGAACCATCTGATATGCGTAATGCAATTAAACCTACACTACTCCAAACCAATTCTACATGCTAAAATTAATAAGATACATAAATAATTCATATTATTATGTAAAATAAATTGCATGACGACTTCTATATGCTCATGGACCGTGTACCGTGCGAATCTGGAAAATTGCAGGTAAGGGTAGGGTTATCTCTATATCTTATGTAAAGAGACCCAAAAGCTTCCAAAATGACCCACGTCTCCTATTTCTTCAATTGTTGGTGTTCTCTTGCGGACACATGGCAAGCTGTCAGCTTGATACGTGTCAGCTGAGTTTATTTTTAAAAAAATTTGCAGTTCAGCCTTTATCGCAATATCCATTATCTGCATAATTTCCTTTCTGTTATTTCTATTAAAGTAAACAAGTACTTCCTTTCCCTCCTCTTTTTTTCTATTTTCAAGAATACGTATTCTTTTGACCTTTTTGTAATTATGATTTTGTTTTGGGTGTCTTTAGTGGTATCAAACTAAATGTTTTGTTTTTGACACCACATTACAATCGATTCTAGAGCTGGAGACTGATGGCAATTAATTGTTTTCGATGTGGTGCCACGCAGAAAACACCATGGTGCCACCAAAGACGCTTTTTTGTTTTCCTTTTAATTTCATGGTGTTTCATGGTGCATGTGCGGGAATAATTCTTGTAAGTAGTGGTGCTTGTCCTCTATCCCGATATCAGATGGCGATGGCACGGATGAGTGCCAAAAGCTATGATGCACCGATACGTCAATTTTGGGGTTGTATCCTTGTCCGACACGTAGAGGATACGGATACGCCACCGATACGCCGGATACGGCTCCAGATACGTATCGGGGCTGAATCGGAATTTCTGAAAAGTTGGACACGGCTGGGATACGTATCCGTTTCGCGGATACGTATCCGTTTCGCGGATACGTATCCGTTTTTTACGTATCCGCTTTCGCGATTGATACGTTTTTTTCAAAAAATTGATTAAATGATTTTTTTTATTAGCTGAAGGGTAAATAGTTGCTGTCTCAAAACCAAAAAACCCTAGAAGTCTTCCTCCCATTCTCCACAGCAGCCGCATCTCTTCTGTTGTTCAATTCGTAAGTCATATTTTTTTTTTTGTATTTTTTTTTTTTTGTTTTGTTTTGTTTGCTGACTTGTAGTGAACAAAAGAAATAATTTTGGTCATTATATTTTTAATATTTACATTTCGGTCCTTATATTTTTAATATTTACATTTTGACCCCCGTATCCGTATCCTGTATTTTTTGAAAATTCCGTATCCGCGTGTCCCGTGTCCGCGTATCCGTATCCGTGCAACTTAGGCCAAAAGCCATAAAAACTTTCTGTTCATCACAGAAAGATTTTTGATTTTAGATATTTCAATGTGAATCTGAATATTAATTGGCCGAAACAGAATGCTTTATGCTTCATGATTTTTATGTTGCATTAATGGCTACTGATAATGCTCGAGTATCGCTTCTCTTCCCCTCTTTTGAGACTAAATTTTCTCCACTTCTGACTTTGGGGTTGTTCAAACTGTATCTGTATGCATGAGGTGCCCAGTTCTTCGGCAATCGCAGGTTAGTTTAATTAGCTTATAATTTACCTTTTTATTTAACCCTTGAATACAAGTAGCCATTGCACCAAATGCTTGTGTTGATGCCTGCGGTACCTCAACTACGTATATTATATGTATGACTGCTACAGTTCAAATATGTTTCTTGCACTGACTTTGAGGTTTAATGCCAGATTCATTTTACACAGTGTGAGAAATATGTTTTTTGCATTACTTCACATTAATGGATATGATAATGTATATTGCTATCGTGAAATGGTGCTTGGAGCATTTACAATCACATTTTGTGAATTGTAATAAACTTAATAAGCCAAGGACAATTTAGGGAGAAAGTTGATCATTACAAAATTGTGGACGATGTTTGTGGGACATGCCAAATGAATGTACGACTATAGCTCTAGGATATAGGTGTGCTTGTGTGTGTTTATCGCTGAACTAAGCTTAATTTTGACTTGTCTTCTTTACAGGCAAATGATGCACAACTCAGTTCAATGGTTGTGGAACAGGTACACTACTATCTCTTAGAAAATTGCACTTTTACTGCCACATTAGTTTATAGTTGAAGTGCTAATTTTTTTTTTTTTGTCTCTAAAAAATTTATATTATTAGTATCTAGATTGAAATAATATTTACTTATAGTAATATTTGCTTGTTGATTGTTCACTCTCAATGGACACAGGTGGCCGGAACAAGCACACGCTGGTCTGGAGTCGCTTGCCTCGTCCTAAAAGACGATAAATCAACTCCGGGACAACTTTGTCTCCATTGAAAAGTACACATCTGAACAAATGACATTATCACAAATACTATTACAATCTCAATCTCTAGAAATTGCTGATTTGGTTGTTATTATAACAACCATGAATAAAAGACCCAATTTTTTATACCCTACAACCAAAGCTATCCTTGAAGAAATTGTTGATTCGGTTGAGTCGAATGGTGAGACATGTACACAGCCTCCGCAATCCAAAAGAACCTTAGTGTTTGGTTCTATACCAACAACAGTCCCAACAACTACCCCGGAGAAGGCGACTGGATCAGTTGATGTTCCAAATAAGGTTCGTGAAGTTGAAAGCCCAATCAAAAAAATGTAGATGTATGTTCATGTATAAAAAATGCAGTAATGGTTGTTTTGTATGCTTTTTAAAAGCCAAATTTTGATGTAGTGGGGAAAATATAGTTGGTATATTACCACCATTATTTTTTTTATCATGGATTAAGTTTAATGGTGTAGTAATATACATAACTATCAGTGCTTGCAATGATTATATTCCACTATATTTTGTAACTTATGGTAGTTGAACATTAACAATGATAGATGATATCTTTGTCACCCTATGCATCTTTTGAAGCGTATGGTTTCATATTAATAAATTTCATGACTGTATCATTTCTATGAATGTAAAAATATACTCCACATTTAAATTTACGCTTTTAACAGACACGCCGTAAGCATTGCAATTAGTTATGTAAAATAAATTGCATGACGACTTCCTATATGCTCATGGACCGTGTACCGTGTGAATCTGGAAAATTGCAGGTAAGGGTAGGTTTTTCTTTATTTTTTTTTTTTAAAAAAAAATTGATTTTCTTTTTCCTTTTCTTTTTATGTTTTATTTTCCTTTTAAATAAAGGGAAAACTGATCTTGAGGCTGTAAGAGCCCATAAATAGACTCTAAATCTCAGTTTTTTCCTAAGTTTGGAGTTTCCAGGTTTTCTGAGTTTCGAGCCAATGGTCTAAGCGAGGTAAGACACTGCCTAAGCGAGCTAGGGTTATTCCCAGAGTTTGGTTGTTCCGCTGTCGTTTGTTTTGTGTCTCTGTTTCCGGAATTTTGTAGGCTCGCCTAGTTGGGAGTCCCTCCCGCCTCAGCGGGACCCACAAAGTCCGACATGATGATTTGATCGCATTGTTTCTGTTTAACGGATCCTAGTGCTGTTCGTTTCTAGAAGTAGTTTTGAACCCAAAATCGTCTTTTGAAGGTTAAAGTCTAGTCTATTTTGTTAATTTCTTAGTTTTGATCTTAGTTTATCGTAGTATTCATGTTATGACATGTTTCTTGTTCATTGATTTTTGAGGAAGAGAAAGTTAATTTTTGTTTGTTCGTAGTTCAGTTCGTTTATAAGGTAAGGAGGTATTCTATCAAAAAAAAAATTTTCACTAAACTTGTTGCTTATACTGCCGTTTTCTAGAAAATATGCATGAAGTTGGAAGTTTAGAAGTATGTATTTGCATTATTCCGGATTCTGAAGAGCAAAAAGTGATCCTGTAACTATTCCAGGCTAGTCTGGGCGAGCCAGAGGAGCCCCTTGGGGGGGGGGGGCAAGGGTGCCATGGCCCACAACCAAGGGCGGAGCCAAGATTTTAATTTGGGGTGTGCTAATAAACTATATCGAGTTCGTCGAGTGGACTGGATTAAGAATATTTTATTGCTCAAACTGGACTATATAGATTTTAAGGAGAATTAGGGATAACGACATCATTTAGAATATTTTTGCGTAACAGGACAACTACATATTTTTTATAGGGAGAATGACAACTTTTATATTTTTTATAGCTTGAATGACAAAAAAATTAAATAAATAAAAAAGAAATTTAATTCGCGTGCTGAATGCTTGGATTCCTGGGAACATTTTTTTTTTTTTTTTCCTCCTCTATTTTCAACGCTTATATCTTTTGATATAGAGATCCAAATGCGATAAAAATTTCACTGAATTTTTATTTTTTGATGCTCTTCGTTTTAAGACTTGGCTCGATATAATTACATCGTTTTCGTGTGATTCACTGTCGAAATTCACTCAGTAATATCTCTAGGGAATCCCAAAAATCAGTGATTTTCGAAAAGTAGTGAATTTCGACAGCGGATTTTCTGAAATCACGTCGGAATATGTTGAAGTTCTAGATTGAGAGATATGAGTGTTTAAAAAAGATAGATGAGAGAGAAAGTGTGTTGATTTTTTTATTTTATTTTTTTAAAAGAAATGCACCAGAAATTTAAAATAAAATAGTTTTGTCCTTTATGCAAAAGTTTCAAAAACTGCCCTTCTCCTTAATTGATGAAACGTTTGTGTCATTCTCCCTCATTCCCCCTAGATTTTATACTGTAATATTTTTTTCCGGTCAGGCTTATCCCCCTTGAAGCTAGCCTTCTCTACCAACACGCAGCATCTCCTTCTCCGGGCTACACTGCATCCGATTCCTTTTTAGTGAAGGATTCGAAGACTGGTCGATGCCTCCACCAGGGCCAAGCTAAAGATGGTGTCTACACTTGGTCCCCTAGTCCATTGCTTGCTTTTTCAGCCAATAAGACGACCACCTCGACTTGGCATCGTTGCTGTGGTCATCCTGCCTTTCCGATTATTCAATTTTTAGTTAAAAATAATTTGGACTTATCGTCTGTTGTTTCTTCCCCTTGTGATGCTTGTTTAAGTAATAAAAGCCATAGGCTTCCTTTTACCGAATCTACCTTACAATATTCCCGCCCCTTGGATATTGTTTTTTCGGATGTTTGGACTGCTCCCATTTATTCTGTTGATGGTTATAAGTACTACGTCATTTTTGTTGATCACTTTACGCTCTTTATTTGGCTTTACCCTCTCGTTCATAAATCTGATGTGTCTGCTATTTTTCTTAAATTTAAACCTTACGTCGAAAAACTCCTTAATGCACCTATTAAAACACTTTATTCTGACAATGGCACTGAATACATTGCTTTACGTCCTTTTTTGTCCTCGCATGGAATTGCCCATCACACTTCCCCGCCTCACACTCCCCAACATAATGGTATTTCTGAACGACGTCACTTGCATATCGTTGAAACGGCCCTCACCCTCCTCACCCATGCTTCCATGCCTATCACCTACTGGTCCTATGCAGTTAGCACCGCCGTATACTTAATCAACCGTATGCCTACCAAAACCCTGGCCATGAGTTCTCCCTATGAAAAACTCTACTCCAACCCCCTCCCCCAACTATGATAAACTTCGTGTGTTTGGTTGTCTTTGTTATCCTATGTTATCTATTTCCATAAACTAGATTCCTCTTCCATACCATGTGTTTTTCTTGGGTACTCACCCAAAGCGCTACTGTGCGATCTTCCTTTTCTTATGTTCGGTTCTTTACCATCTCCCTAATCCCGATCTTCCTTCTCTTACCACTTTAATCTCGCCTAACATGTATTCGGATCTTCCCACCCCTCCTCCCTCACTCTCTCCGCCCTCCCCAGCTCCGTCCGCCTCTTCCCAGCCCTCTCCTAGCCTCGTCCATCCTTTGATTCTGCATCCTCCTCCTCCGATGCCTCACCACAATCGTCCCCTTCCCCACCACCACCTTCTCATCCTATGGTTACTCGAGCTCGCAACCACATCTTTAAACCTTGCCAGCTTCTCAACCTTACTTCCCAATTGGATTCTCACCTCTCGATCTCGAGCCTCCATCGTTAAATGTACCGCTGCAAAGTTCTCATTGGAGCCTTGCGATGTCTGAGGAATTTGATGCGCTCGTCCGCAATGGCACTTGGTCACTGGTTCCCCCTGCACATGATCTTAATGTCGTTGGTTGTAAGTGGGTTTTTCGAATTAAGCGCCACCCTGATGGCTCCATCGATCGCTATAAAGCTCGTTTAGTGGCAAAAGGTTTCACTCAACGGCCTGGTATTGATTATTTTGAGACATTTAGCCCTGTGGTAAAACCAACTATCCGCCTAGTTCTCAGTATTGCGGTCTCTTTAGGTTGCTCACTCCGCCAGCTTGATGTCAACAACGCCTTCTTGCAGGGTTCTCTCTCCGAGGATGTTTATATGACTCAGCCTCCGGGCTATGAGGACACTGATCGCCCCGCCTACGTCTGCAAGCTTCATAAACCCATTTATGGGCTTAAGCAGGCACCCCGGGCTTGGTATCATGAACTCTGGTCTTTTGTACTCTCTATTGGTTTTGCAAATTCTACTGCAGACTCTTCTCTTTTTATTGCTCGCACTTCATCCAGTATTACTATTTTGCTTGTCTACGTTGATGATATTATTATTACTGGCAACTCTCCCTCTCAGGTACAGCAGGTTATTGATTCTCTTGCTCAGCGGTTTTCTATCAAGGATCTTAGGCCCTTATCATATTTCTTGGGTGTTGAGGTCACGCCTAATGCTCATGGTCTGTTGCTTACTCAAACGAAATATATTCATGAGCTTCTCTCTCGGGTCAACATGCAAGACTCCAAACCGGTCTCCACCCCGCTTCCTCCTGATGCCTTTACATCAAGTGACTTGGCTTCTCCCCCGCACTCCGATGTTACTCAGTATTGTCAGGTTCCGGGTGCTTTGCAATATCTTCTCTTACTCGGCCTGATATTGCTTATGCGGTCAACAAACTTTCTCAGTATATGCACTCTCCTTCAGATTATCACTGGTCCCTTGTTAAATGTATTCTTCGTTATTTGGTTGGTACATTACATGAAGGCTTGCAGTTATTCTCTGCCTCCCCGCTTGCGCTTCATGCCTTTTCTGATGCAGATTGGGGCGGAAATCAAGATGCCGGTTACTCATCCACCTCTGCTTATTTGGTTTTCCTCGGCAAAAATCTTCTTTCCTGGAGTTCAAAAAAGCAGACGTCTGTTGCACATTCCTCTACTAAAGCTGAATATCGTTCGGTTGCTGATATTGCCGCTGAGATTGCTTGGCTCACTTATCTTCTCTCTGATCATGGCTTCTCTATTGATAATGCTCCGGTAATTTTCTGCGACAATGTTGGTGCCACTTATTTATGTGCTAATCCTGTTTTCCACTCTCGTATGAAGCATGTTGCAATCGATTATCACTTTATTCGTGATCATGTTCAGCGTGGCCTAGTTCGTGTATCGCATGTCTCTAGTGCGGATCAACTCGCCGATGCCCTCACCAAACCACTTTCTCGGCTTCCGTTTACGCACTTCAAGTCCAAGCTGGGTCTTCGGCTCCCTCGTCCCGCTTGAGGGCGCGTATTAGGATTATATATGTACATTTTGTATTATTTGTATTTATATATAGTTCCGGAATATTCTACCCGTGTATATATATATTGTTGTATTGTAAACCCAATTCAATCAATGAAATATAATTTCCAATTCATCTGTCATATCAATTTAAAATAGTGGATATTAGTTATAAGGACATCGTTAGAGAATTAATGATCATTTAGGACACTCCGAAATCTTATTTAGTTATAAGGATATTCTAATTTTAAGAATGAAACTTATTTAGTTATAAGGACATTCTAATTTCAAGTGGATAAAGAAGAAGAAGGAAAAAAAAAAGGAAGGAGGAAGGAAAAAAAAAAGAGGAAGCGCTGGATGGAGCTGATGTTGTTTGTTTGTTTGTTTTTTTTTTAAATTTAAATTCACCATATTTCTAAAGGTTATATATTTTGATCTAAAAATCGGATCGTCAAAATTCTAAAGGATACGGTTTGATGTCTGATGCAGTGACATTGATGTCTGATGCAGTGACATTGATGACTTATGCAGTGACATTGATGTCTGATACAAGGACATTGATGACTTATGCAGTGACATTGATGTTTGATGCATGGACATTGATGTCTGATGCAGGGACATTGATGACTGATGTAGGGACATTGATGTCCGATGCAGTGACATTGATGAATGATGCAGGGACATTAAGCTAAACAAGATCGTCAAATGATTCAAGATCATGTTAAAGAATTGAGGGATTCCACAATGAATCCAATTATCATGAGGGCACAAACAACGTGTGGCCATTACAAGAGTCATAGTGAAGAGTCTTTGTAGTTTCACCAAACTTGTACTTCTATCCATATTAAAAGCTCCACATTTGGAGAAATGCAAAACAAGAGCAGAGCTAACTGATGCAGCTGTTAGGTTTTATGCAGTGACATTTACGACTTATGCAGTGACATTGACAACTTATGTAGTGACATTGATGTATGATGCAGGGACATTGATGACTTATGCAGTGACATTAATGTTTGAAGCAATGACATTGATGACTGTATTTACAATTAGATAACTGATGCAATGATATTGATGCCATCCCATATACAAATTGATACACACATTTGATAACTTTGTAAAGTAACTTTATTTCTTTGTTATCTTTAAATATTTGATTGATGCTGGTTTATTTGATTAGTGTTGGTTTAAATTTTCGATAACTTTGTAAAATAACTGTATTTCTTTTCTTTCTTTTTTGGTTTTTTGTTTTTTTTTGTTTAAATGCATATTTTTACAACCAAAGGTATGCATAAATTGTTACAATAACACGTCACTGCATAAATCGTTACAATAACACGTCACTGCATAATTCGATACAATAAGACATCACTGCATAGATCGCTACAATAAGAAGTCACTGCATAAATCGCTACAATGAGACGTCATTACATAAATCGCTATACTGAGATGTCACTGATCAAGGTTGTCAATGGATCGCGGCGGTCAATACATCATGGTAGCCAATGAATCGCGGTGGTAAATGCATCGGGGTGGTTAATGGATCCCGGTGGCTAATGCATCCGGGTAGGTGGTCAATGCATGACTGTGATCAATACGTCACGTCGATTTTTATGAAGAAAAAAATTGATTTTATGAAATTTATTCGGAAAATATCAAATTTGATTTAGAATAAAGAAGACGAAAAAATATGAATTTTAGTGAAAAAATTATGATGATCCGAGTTTTAGATCAAAATATATGACATTTAGAAATTTGGTGAATTATAAAATAAAATATAAAAAATAAAAAAAAAAAAACTTAACCAAGTTCACTCAGCAGTTTTTTTTTGTTTTTTTTCCTTTGAGCGCTTATTTTTTTCCTTTTTCCTCTTTATCCACTTGAAATTAGAATTTCCTTATAACTAAATAAGTTTCATTCTTAAAATTAAAATGTCATTATAACTAAATAAGATTTCGGAGTGTCCTATTACCCCTAATAAATTGAAAATCAGTCTTTTAAATAATTAGCCCTTTAAATTTTTTTTTTTTTTTTTTTTTTGATCAAGGACTAAAGTGTAGAAAACCCTTGTACTCAAAGTAGGCAACTGAGTTACAGAGCAAAGAACTAAAGACATTAAAAATTCTGGACCAAATCCAGAATAAATTTGTTATAATAAAAGCGAGAAAACCAAATACATAATTGTAACATCCCGACTTTTCGAAAAATGGCAAAAACGTCTTTTAACATAAGGTTCAAATTTATAATATGGACAATCAAACCTATTTCTCGATTCAAAATAAAGAATTTAAGTTTTATTTAAAATATAAAGGGAAGTTAATGGGAGTTAATAATTAATATCAATCTCTTGGAGGTTATTTTCAAGATTAAAATCTCCCGTACTCATAATTCTTCCTTTCTAAAAATCTGGAAAAAAAAAAAAAAATGCTCTACGTTCCTTCTTCCTCTTTTCTTTGGAAAATGAGATAAACTTCAAAAATTCATATCTTCCAATCCGTAGTTCCGTTTTGCAGCCACAAATAGTCAAAACGATCGTCTCAGAGTGTAGATTATTCTAAAAATATCTTACATGAGATAATCCAGGTTTGGTTAACTCGTTTTCTGCTGCAAATCGTAAAAGATCGTGATGTTTTGTGTTTTAGGGTTTGGGCATAACTTTTGATCCGTGAATCCGTTTAGAAATCCGAAAGTACCGCTGGAATCGTGAGAAGACGAAGATTGTTTTGATACCAGATTTGGGTCTGATTCTCAGGTATGTTGGAGTCGAATTTCTGCTGTGAATTCATGAAAAGGATCATGAATTCATGTTCTAGGGTTTTGTTTCGTAGTTCTTTGCTTAGAAGCTTTGATCATCAATTAATTCATGTTAATTGTGATTTTTTAGATCTTGTTTGAGGCATGTTTAAGTGCTGCAGAGATTAGTTTTGGTTTGTGGCTTCAATCAAGTAAGAGGCTCTTCCTAATGTTTAATTAAAATTTTATGATGTTAAGGTTGAGCTTTTGTGTTGATTTTTTGATTGTAAATCATGTTAATTGTTGTTGTTGTAGTACAAGATGTTATGGTATGTTTAAATGATGTTTTCATGCTGTTTTGATGTGTATTTTTGGTGATAAACATGTTAGAAAGGTTGTAGAATCGAGAGAAGTGTTGAAAATCAGGTTTAGGGCCTGTACAGTTAGAATGCACACTCATTCCCTTGAATGCGCATGCATTGATCTTGCTTTTGGGAATTATGATGTTTAAGCTATGTGTTGAGTTTCAAGTGTTGTTTCTTGAGCTACAAAAAGAAACATTAATAAACATTCATGAACATGACAAAGCCATGAATAAGCTTCTGATGCGCTTGGTTCTGCACCGGATGTATTCTTAAAGGGAATTGAAATTCGGGACCGTCGGAAGAGTAAGAGTGGCATTGTGCTTTGATGAATTAGTATTCATCGATGTGTGTGTAATTTCTAGCTTGAGTCTAAGAGCCTAAGAACAGGGAGTAGGGAGCTTTTTGTCCTGAATGAACCTAGGTGGATAGCTAATCACTTAATAAACGTATTTGACTAGATAAAATGTTAAACATCATGAGAGCTTGGATAGGCGCAGTACAATATCGGCAATGTGATGTTTGGCCAGATAAAGTGGCGATGATCACTGCCAGATTCTAGACCCGCCAGATAAAGTAGTGATCATTCCGCCGGACAAACTCACGAACGAGATATGCATTCACCGGTCAGCTCTCTAGGGTTGGCCAGATAAAGTGGAATGATTATCTCGGGACCGCAAGAGATTTATCTCTATAGGGTTGTGTCTTCTGTCTTAGTGCATATCTCACTAAGTGTAGTGCCCTCGCAAACATGCTGTAACAAAGATAAGTTAAGTTAGAAACGTTTAGTCACGACATGTTGATGAGCATGAAGTGAACTCCAGAATTGAGTCGGTCTCATAAAGATAACTTAATAACAATTAATGAACCTTTCGTTGTAAGACTTGATTATACATTAGCTTCTTCCTCTTGCTAAGTACTTTGTACTTACCTCAATTGCATACGTTGTTTTGTGTGCTTTTGGGGTGAGAAGACGAACAGGTTGTCCTTGAGCTCGTTGAGGAGTTCAATGATGTTTTGATGACGTTGGTGCTGATGATGCTTTCTTTTACTTTCTTTTAAAGGTTGTACTATAGTATGTTGTAGATTCTTAAATAACATGTTGTACTTTTATTCAAAATTTGTAAGACAAGTGTTGTATCTTAATTTTGTAACATCGTACGTTGTAAGCTTTATCTCGTTGTTGTAAGCTTTTCCTTTCTACCCCTTGTCGGTTTGTATTATATTCTAGTAGCATTTATGATTTTACCCGAGCCTTTTGGGCTTCCGTTGCTTTAATTATGATTCGACGACGTAGAGGCTGACATATAATATTGGATTTATTTAATGTTATACGCGCCGAACGTTCTCTTCCGGATAAGGGCTCGGTATCCGGGAGCGGGGCGTTACTGGTTGGTATCGAGCTGGCGCCTTGCTTTTCTAGGCTTCCATCTCTCCATTCCTTAAGATAAGGCTTCTTTAGACCACTTAGTAACCATTCTGACTTCCTTGATCTTTCAGAATGGTAGGAGTGAAGTCAGGAGCTGGCATCGCCATTAGGGCCTTAATCAAAATGCGGACAACAATCTGAGTACTCATTCTCTCTGGCTCAAACTGATAGCTACGAAGAAGGCAAAGGTTTGCATCCAAATTGTACGTCTTGGACGCAACCTGTTCATTGACGAAGTTCTCAAGCTCAGTCAGAATTTCATAGTTGTAGGGATTGACAGCGACGAGCTGCTCGACAGTGTGTACCGTCGCCGACGGCTGCTGCTTTTGGCCGTTGATGATTTCCCTACCCATTTTCGACTGAATTTTGCTTCAACTTTGGGGAAAATTCAGGTCCATTTAAAATATTCTCTTAAAAGAAAAGAAAACCAAATCTGAAATACAAAATTTCAAAGAGGTAGACTGCATGACGAACTTTTATTCCGGTATAACACGCAAGTTAACATTAAAGCAACATGGAAACACATAAGCTTACATATATAGTAGGATGAGAAATTGTATCCTACAATATTGGTTTAAAACATTGTAATACCAAATGGCATGTATTATAATCATAAATTTCTATTTGTTTTCACGATGCACATCCTTACTAGCTATGTGAATGAGTAATGATACGGGCAAAACGGTTGTGACACAACGGTGATCTGAGCCGTTGATTATAATGTGTCTAGGTTGATCATTATGTAAATCTAACATGATCAACGATGCATATCACCGTTGTGTCACTCGATGTGTCATAACCGTTGTACCCATATCATTACTCAATATAAATATGCATGTGATAATAATATTATATGACACTTGGTATAGCAATATTGTTACAACCGTCAGTAAGATAAAATTTTCTCAGATATATAGTTGATAATCTAATTGTTTCGGCCCGAATAGAAACACACTCAAGAAAACGTTATTATCATTACGGTTTGTCACTCAGCGTACACTTTAAGACAATTGATTATCCGGTGAAACTCATTAATTGTTTGATACGAGTCTCAATCACTTAGTAATCAATGGTCATTTTCGATACGCATGAAGTGCTACTCGCAATAACGTAGTCTATAATTGCAGGTGCAGTCATAGACGTAGCAATAATCATATCCGTAATCGCAGAAATAGCTCTGCCCACATGGAGAATCCTCACCATGAAGGTTAAAGTTTCCAATAGATTTGCTCGAATACTGAATTGCCAAAATTTTAGTTCCATCTGCTGCTACTGCAAACCGAAAAAAGAGCAGGAATTAATCAATAAACTGTCACATACACACTACACACACAAAAAAAAAGTACAATCTTTGGTGTAACAGTCGATATCCCTTGCCCCCGTACCCCGGCCCAACAGAGTGGTGAGGATGGTAATCAGTAATTACGGTGTCGTAAAACTCAATATCCCTCGCCCACACCCTGGTCCAACAGAGTGGTGACGAGGTTATAAAATCATGGTGATCACACAACAGCCCCTTAATTATAGATGGGAGGACCAGAACCCAATGCCCACAAGGAGTCACCGTTATTCAGAACTAACTCCCACACTGCGGCTATCGGGATTCGATCTTGCATTCTTGATTTAATCTACCATCCGGAAACTAATTGAGCTATCCGCGCAGCCAGGAAAAAAAATACTTAACAATTTATAAAAACAAGTAATACTGAAAATTATTTTTTGGTATCTTCCCGAAACAATTTTCTGGATCCGTCGCTACATGTGGTGTGGTATGGATTGGGTCATTTCATGCAACTCCACAAGGGAGTTACTACAATATATATATATATATATATATATATATATATATATATATATATATATATATATATATATATATAACGAATGAATGAATTTAAATTGAGATTCTTACATGCAGCAATGAAGACTAGCAGAACACAGGAAGCCAGCTTAGCCATTTTCAGGATTTTTACTTTACACCTTGCCAATTGGTTGCAATATGCTCAAAGAATATTACAATTGTTGCTTCCTTTTTTACAAGTGTTAGTAATTGCATGTTATATAGATGCATTAATCTCTCTCTCTAGGCTTTTTTCTTTTTGTTTTTTTTTTTTTTGCCGTACGTAGATTTATCGGGTGTCACCCATTATGATACAATTGTTGTATATTCATCATTACTCAGTGATAAAAAAAACTTTCATAAAACTATTGAATGTCGTCCGAAAGCAATTTTTAAAGGAGTTTTAAGGATACCAGATTAAATCTACGGTTCTTATTAAAAGCATCCCAATACATGTATGTTTAAAATCTTGATGTGTTGGTCTACGTAGATTTATCGGGTGTCCCAAATTTTAAAGTAATACATAGCCATTAGTGTACGTAATTGTGTGGTTGTTTGACTTCTCAATTAAAAACCATTGATATATACGTATGCATGTATATTTGTCATTAAATAACTTTTTCTTCCCTCGAATTTATCGATTACCGGTGTTTTATATGTTAAAGAATTACTATCTCCGTCATAAAATTTAAATCCATTTGAAATTTTTACACAGTTTAAGAAAATTATTAAATTGATTATTTGTCGATAATTTTTTTAATAGGTATTTCTCATTAATTTTGATAGAAAAAAACCTAAAATGAAGTTTGACTGTTATTAATGCAAAATAATAAAAGATGTTGAGTATAACTTTTTTCTTAAATAGACTTATATTATGAGCTAGAGACAAAATAAAATAAATAAATAAATAAACTAGTAAATGAAGTTACATTTCAGGACAGAGGTGGTACAAATCAACAAAAAAACTAGCGTATTAATTAATTGAAAAAAAAGAAGTTACCTTCGAAAGTTACATTTGTTTGTCATTTGCATTTTGTTCAGCTGAGTGTATGCAATCTAGTTTCCTAGCTAATCTTATAGTCAACCTGATCTTATGAGTCTTAGAGTCGGTTTTGTTCTCAGCTTGTTTCACTTTGTTTTTTTTCCCTCGCTTTAGGTATTTATTTGTCTGCTCACATGTTATGTTTTGAGCATGGAAATGTTTCCTGGACTTGTTATGTTGTATCGGTTAAAGTATTGAATATCATATTAAGTGTCTAGAATGATACTCAATTTAAAATATGTCTTCATCCGTCAAGCTAATTAAAGTTTAAGTCCAACTTACTTTTTGAGTCAACTCGATCGATGTATGTGATCTCTGCTCAATCTCCTTTTTAGCTATGCCTGTTGTTGAAATCTGATGGATTGTCTATCTAGGTTTAGGTGAACGGAGTGTATATTTAACCAGCTTACTGTCTTAGTCTATGTGCGTCATGATGATCAGTCAAGTGCATCATCAAGTACTGAGTCTATGTTTTGGTCCGATATAAATCAGGGTTGTTTACATATTTGTCCTGGTTTTATCTTCTAAACTTGCCCGACTTTCTAGTGTCCGGTTAGTCTATGTACTATTTTGCTTATATGAGAAACTAAGTATTACAACCTGCTGTATGAGTTTTTATGCATATGTTCATGTCCTATTTTGTCTAGCAATCAGCCTGCCCATATGATCATCTTGTCTCCTATGTTTGCTATGTAATTAGTGCTAAGTAAATTATGTTAAGTAGAATTTTAGTTTTGGGAAACAATTATAATGTGCTCTAATCTATCTATTTGCTTCAACCACTTTGCAGAAATGTATTGATGCATACTATAACTATCATATACAAGGGCAGAATAATAACAACGCATAAGAGGTCACATTTACAATTTTGAGTTGCTGATTACATATCCTATGTTTTGCAATCGATGCAGCCATCATGATGCACTTTCCTTAAACACGAGATGTAGATGGTAGGCTGCAATTTTAATCTTTTCACTTTTGTTTTAGGGATTATTAAAAAGTTTGTTATTCCAGCTTGTAAATTATTAGTATTATTTAACAATGTATTTTTTTTTCTTTTGATGGTGTGTTTGATAATGCTTTATAGTGATGGGATATGTCATCATTCAGTCATGATTTAGCTTGGGTAGATTTACATACAATGAGGGTATATATTATCATTAGATAAATTTGAAGAGGGCAATCTGGTCACTAAAAGTCATGTCTTTCTGGTCATTCAAGACTTTTAATGACGGGAAATGTACTATCGACGCCCTCCTTATTGCTTCTCTATAAAGGCATATAGTGAGAGTAAAAGTTCCCGTCACTATTGAACTTTCTCATTTAGTGACGGGTATTTTACTTTCTCTCTGAAAACATTTCTTTAATGAGAGTAAGATACCCGTCACTAAATGAGAATTCATATTGACGGATATTTTTACTCTCACTGAACGCCTTTATATAGAGAAGCGATAAGGAGGGGTGATGAGAGTAAATTTCCCATCACGAAAAGTCTTTTGTGACGGAAACCGACTTTTAATGACCGTATTTCCCTCACTAAATATCGATTTTCTTGTAGTGTATGTTTTGCAGATTACATCGCTTTGTTCGATTCGCTTCCAAAAACAATTTTGAACCATGAATCGTCTTTTGAAGGTAAAAGTCAGGTCTTTTTCGTTGATTTCTTAGTTTATCGTAGTACTCATGTTAGAATTTGTGCACTAAACTCAATTGGGTTGGACCAGATCGGATCATTTCTACTACGCTTTTATAATTATACATATAACAAATGACAGTCCGGTTATTATATTTGTTCGTTTAATGAACCAATTGTGATATTGTATACATGATTACGTCCTTAATATCAAATCGTGATCATCAAAATCATAATAGTGACTATAATTGATGAGATCTTGAATCACTTTAAATTGTTCGATACTTAAATATCTCTAATCATATGTATTACCAAATGGGGCATAAAAGGTACGGTTAGACTAGCACGATTTTGATGTCTTCTATTTTATAAAGGTAGTGATAGATCTCACATATCGAAATGCAGATGCACTTGGACTGTACGTGGATGTGTATTAGAGAATACGTACGTTAGGTTGACCCACTTACCTTATTTAGTGTCGCGCTATACATGTGTAATTATCCTCAGACCGGGGTCTTAATAACATTACAGTGTGGATTGTCATGCTTTGACACTATTTATGTTTCCTCTAATCACAGGACGATCGTGCGGTAGTGATTGAGTATGGCATTGAAGCATGCGTAGGAGTTATGTCACAACAGAATATATATATATATATATATATATATATATATATATATATATATAGGGGCGGCGCCACCTTGAAGCAAAAGGGTCACTTGACCCACAATTTAAAAATAAAGAATAAAAATTCAATGTATTTTTACACAATTTAAAATTTTTATGTCTTAAATATCTACTTATCGACTTCTAAAATTTTAAAATATAGACTCTTGACCCATAATTATACATATATATATATTATATAATACATTAGAAACTTGTAATACGATGTGTCGTTATCGATCCCTGATCCGTGTCACACAATTCCTGCCGCCGCCCTTGGATATATATAATGAAATCCTCAACAGAACTTGAAAATTGATGTGCAGTTTTCAAAAATCACGGTACATGTGACAAAAACAAACTGCTGCTTTCTCTATTAATATTACACGTACGTACTAGGGCAAAACAAGAGTAAATACAGAATCACTATTTTTGTAAGAATGCTACACAATTTACATATACTATGGAGATCCAACGGTTATCTTTCAGGGTACATGGATCTTGTATGTAATGCGCGCGGTTTCTTTCTAAAAGGAGACGCCGCGAGTTGAGTTTTTATATATGTCTCTTAGCTCAGAAGGGATAGACAAGGAGGGAGAATGAGAGTTAGATAGAAATAACGAAGGGTAAAACCGATCCCTTACATCAAGTATCTTTAATGTAAGGTATCGGGCACGAAGGAAAACAAACGCAAGATATGCAGCGCCAGGCCTTGCAAGGTCAAGAACAGGTCTTACAAGGTCAAGAATCGGCCTTGCAAGGTCAAGAACAGGCCTTACAAGGTCAAGAATTAGAGAGAGGACGAGAAAGAAGGCAACATTAGAATAACATAAGAGAGAGAAAACAAAAGAGAAGAAGAAGAAGAGGAAGAGGCAGTGGGGATTGAGAAAGCTCAGGTAGGATAGCACCGAGTTAAGTTGAGAAAACCGCAATCAAGCTACTCGAACAGTAGGCCAATGCCGAATCCCATGTCGTCGAACTTTCATCTACCGGATCGAGACCCGTAGTTGTTGTTGCTTTTAAGCTCGTCATGTCGTCGCTAAAACCGGGCACGTACAAACTAAGTATGGGGAATGAAGAGAAATGATAAGGAAATGAATGAATGGAAAGAAAAGGGTATAGAGAAATATATATATATACGTGTAGGGAAAGACTTGGTATGCAAGGTAGAAGCCGGCAGATTGCACTATGAGCTTTGAAAATGACGATCTTATTAGGCCAGATGGAATGTCTACACAGTCCTTTTTTTTTTATTTTGGCCGCCCAAAGACTGTAATGCCTGCACAGGCCTGTCTGTCTGTTTGCCTGCTGGAGCTGACTGTTGTTGTCTCAGCGTGTCATTTATTGATACAATTAATTGGTCGAGTTAATATAAAAAAATTATATAAAAAAGGCCAGTTATATTTTAATTGTGACATAACACTATAAATTTGTAACATGTGGAGTTTATACAAAGAATCCTCTAATAAAAAGGTAATGTTTTTGTATATTATATACATTCATGACGATACAAGGAATTAACATATATGATATACCAAGGGCTATAGTGATACAAGTTTCGAATGTCTTTTCGTACTGAAAATTATTTTCAATTTCACCCCTCAAATTATCAAATATATATATATATATATATATATATATATATATATATATATATATATATATATATATATATATATATATGGTTGCTTATTCGGATCCAATTTTGGGTTAGAAGTTTTTCTATCCTAATTTTAGTCATAATGTATAAAATGTGTTTTCTTTTAGTCATAATGTATGAAATTGTTTTCTGACAAGTATTGAGTCTTAAAAACATCAACATCTAACTCAAATTAATTAAGAGTAGTCAATCATTTTATGACTTTATATTAAGTCAGGTATTCAGTTTAAAAACATTTAACTCAAATTAAGTAAGAACAGACAACTATTTTTTGACTCATATTAGTCGTAATCAGTTATGCAGGTTGTGAATAGATGTTCCCTAAAAGTTGTAAGTCTGAATGAGTAAATAAAAATTATATTGGAGACTCTTTATCGATGAGTTATCACATGCCCCAAACGCATTACCATATGTGTTACAGGGGTGAATGTAAATGTTAATCGCGTGTAATAATTCTTTCGTAATCACTGACTTTGCTATTATGTCTAAGAACTGAAAGAAGTCCCTCATTTACGGTGTTTGAACTCCTACACTCCAGCTTTCTTTATAAAGGGAACCTTCATAGTGGAATTTCCCCTTCTGAATCCTCTACCACAATGGGGTGTAATATATATATATATATATATATATATATATATATATATATATATATATATATATATATATATACGTTCTTTAAATTGTGTAAAACCAGAAAGATCACAAGAAGCGAAGATGTACAAAAACTACATAGAATTTGTATGTCAAATATATATGTTCATATATAGATTACATGATTATTGTCATCAATAATTAACAAACCAAACTGAAACATGGTTCTTGACCTCTATAATATCCGAAAAATAAATAGAGAAAAAACAAAACTAATACAGAATGATTTTAAATACACAAACATCTCAAAATTCGGTTGAATACAGTTCCACGAGATCGTTAGCAAACGCCTGCCTAATGGCTTCTCTCTTGAGCTTCAAAGCCGCAGTGACAAACCCGGATTCTGGTGTCCACGGCTCAGACAAAAGTTTAATCTTTGCCGGTATCTCGAACTTCTCAAGACGTGCAGCCTTACCAACCTGAAAGAAAAAACAAAAAAACAAGAATTGAACGAACGAAATAAATTTCCAATAGTGGATCATTCATTGGATACGAGTCTCACTCGTTGATTAAAGGTTTACGAGTGTGTAGAAGCACAGTATTGTGGTGGTATCGTTACTTGTGGGGTAAGAAAACTTTAAAAGTGTCCTTATAAAGTCCCACATATGTAAAGTAATGTCCTGCTCGCCCCCATATAAGTGTGAAACATAAAGGTCTTGTCAACTCGGGTTAACCCTTTTAGACCAACGAGGACGACGGTCTAAGCAGTTGACCGGGTCATTTATAACTCATTTAGCGCTACTAGGCTCGAGGTCTGGAGGCGTTACGGTCCCCTAGTTCATAATGCAATGCCTAAATAACTGAGCATTGTCAACTTCTAGGGTTGAAGAGATGAGAGTACCTTTACTAATGATCCTTGTACTTCGGACAAAGTTTCTTGTTTCTGACACAAGTCTGAGAAGTCGAGATATTTTATTTCTTGTTTGGATGCCCACTCCTCAATGGCGGCTTGGGCAGCCACGACTAATGCAACACAGTAACTACGGAAGGGATCCGCGTGAACCATAAGGTTGTCGACGTACGGGCTGACTAGTAATGCGGCTTCAACCTATAAAAGAGAAGGTCAAGCTAAGTAACCTGCACAGTCAAGCTCCAACAGAAATTCATAGAGATACAAAGGCGTTTTTTTATCCCTTTTGTTTTATGAATTTTGCACTTTTACTCTCAATGTTCCACTTTTCTTCTTTTACCCCCTTCATCTAGGTACGTTTTTACCTTTTCAGCCCAACATGTCCAACAAGAATAAAAAAAAAAATACTTGGTATGTGGCAAAATCGACAAAGAAAAGGTATTTAAAAAAAAAATTTAAAAAAAAAAAAAAAAAAAAAGAGCCATGGATGAGAGGTAAAAAGTGCAAAATTTGTGTAACAAAAGGGATCAGAAGTGTTTTTATCCCGAAACTCATATGCGTCTCCTACCTTTCCGAGAGAAACATACTCTCCATGTTGAAGTTTCACGATATCTTTTTTACGATCAATGATCTCAAGACAACCATCCGCGTGGAACTGCCCGATGTCACCCGTGAAAAACCACTTCATGCCTCTCTCGTCAACCTTTATCACGAGATAAGATAATAGTTGGTGAAATTTCCCAAAGAAAAGAGTACAAGAAGCAAATAGTAAATAGTTACCTTATAAACTTCTTTTGTTTTCTCTTCGTTTTTGAAATATCCAACGGTAACATTTGGACCACCAATAACAATTTCACCCCGAGGCATTGGAGAATCGCTTGTCAAATATCCTCCCTCGGGCCAATCAATCAACTAAATAACAACAATGTCAAGTGTTACAGATTGCTTTTTACTTTGTTCAAGCCCATCAGACGCATTCAAATAAATCGAAGAAATGCACAAGGAAAATCAGATGAATAATTTACTAAAATATCACCACCAAAAGGAAAATCAGATGAATAAGGACAATGTACCACATACAATTACCTTTTTACCCCCAAATTCTCGTAAAAGAAGCATGTAAACATGCTTAAAACTACATACATTTGTGCATTTCAGACGTCAATACACACACTTAAAAGAGAACATACAGTAAATAACCTAGAGAGAAAAAAAAAAAATTAACACACAAGATAGTACACGTTGAATTGGACATTAAGGTGGCTATTGGATATTTACCTCATGTACATACACATGCACAGAAAATAAAATAAAATAAAACACACACAAGAAATATAGCCTATTTTTTATGCTAATACGAAACAAATAATTCCATATTATTTTCTACCTTAATATATGAACATGGGAGTGGAGCTCCGACACGGCCAACAGATGTATCATCGGCCTCACTAAATGTTCCACCAGCGCAGGTCTCGGTAAGACCATATCCTTGACCTATTGGAGCACTAAAAACATAAACAAAGCAATAAGGATATTATGAATATGTACAACAATATTAAAAGAAAAACAAAAGGAATATGCAGACCACAAATACAAGTGAAAGACGACATATCACATCACGACTTAAATTTAAAATAAATAAATAAATAAATAATATAAAATAAAAGGTTGAAGCAGGATACTGAAATGTTAACACCAAAAAAAAAAAAAAAAAAAAAAAAAAAAAAAGGATATCAAAATTTAAAACGGCAAAACAAACAATTATGACATAATTCCACCATGGAAGACACATGTGAAGCCCAAAGGTAGATGTCATCCTTGTATACTGATCAGCCGAGTTCAGAAAAACAAACTTACCCGAGACATATGTTGATGAACCTTTGAGTGTCAGCTGATAGAGGAGCACCTCCAGATAGTACAAAGCGCACACGACTACCCAAAATTGCTTTTATCTTCCTAAACACCAGAAAGTTCCAAAGGTACCTCTCCAAACCCCATGCACCAAACCAACTACCATTCACAGAAGATAGTCGTCGGGAATATGCCAAGTTGAATAATCGCTTGGCTATTCCACCCGTACCATCCACCTAAGTCATATGACAATTGGAAACTATGTTATCAAAATCGAAAGAAACAAATTTCGAGTATCACAATTTTTTATTGTTCTTAACAAAGGTTTCTCACACCTTCTTGCGTACACCATCTCGAACACGATCAAGGATTGCAGGGACGGCTGCCAATAGCGTTGGTCTCAGCACAGATGCATCCCCTTTTGTCCCCTTCTTAATCTTACTTGAAGAATCAGTCAGAGTCAAAGGAGTGCCGTATCCTATGGAGCACCCGACAGCTACCATGATATTCTATAGCCAAAAAACATACGATGAATAAGAACTAAATGTCTACTTAAGGCAGCTCCTACAGAGCAAGGCACCATTTTTATATCATGGAGTTAGATATGGTCCTATGGAGGCTTGCCGTGCCATGGATTCATACGACGATAATAATATTATTCAGGCTAAATGTGCTTTTCACATAATCTTACATTATTGCAATGCGCCGTGATAATTCAAAACATATTAATATACTAGCATTTCAATACTAGAGTGGGTATAACTTTTCAATTTAAGCTGCACACATGTGAAAATATTGTTTCAGATAAACCCCAACGCAAGCTGACCAACGAATAAACATTATAAGAAGGTGAGTTCTATTAACACCCCCGTTTTTACTTCCGGCACCCATTTTTTGATTATTTTTTCGGATGAAAAAAACGTCAGTCACACTGGTGTTCCTTGTTGAACACCAACGTCAGTGACACAAGGAACACCAGTGGAAAGTCGTGGACTGACGTTTCTAAGTTTTAACACTTTTTATATGGGGAACGTCAGTCACACTGGTGTTCCTTGTCACTGACGTTGGTGTTCAACAAGGACACTGACGTTGAGTGTGACTGACGTTCCCTTTATAAAAATCACCGGGTTCCGAAGTAATTTTTTGTGGTGCCGGGAGTAATAGGGGTGCCAGTAGTAAATTGGGGGGTGCCAATAGAACTCCCCTATAAGAATTGTAACTACTTTAATTTAAAGAATTATAACTACCTCTAATAAATAATGCTAATACCATAAAGAGCAAGGGGATCACAGTGAAAATAAAGACCCACACACATACACACAGAGAGGAAAATAAAAATAAAAATTATTGGAAAATAGATGAAAGCAAAGAACATAAAATCAATAAAAAGGCCAAAGAACGAAACAATCAGAATCTTGAACATCAGGAGGTACAACCAAATCCAAACAACCTTGGCCAAAAAAAAAAACACTTGGATGTGTGTTCTCAGCTTGATGACTAAAAACCAATCATCAGCTTCAGTGGTGGGATGAGAAACAAAATGGAGTGTACTTGGAAAAACAAAACACGGAAAAAAAAATCCAAGAGTTGAAGGTCAAAGTTGATTAGATCTTGCAACTTCTCAAGAGTTTGTTCCAAATAAGTAGGCAATTACAAGAATAGACATATCAACAGTTAGTTCCTACAACGACACAATACAGATTGCCTCGACTTAAAGTTCGAAGCTAAAGCTCCATTAATTGTTAATCACTAGCATGACCTTAAAACAGCTACGAAGCCAATCCAAACAAAACACAGCATTGTGAAATTCTGCAAAATAGCATACCTCAGCAGCTAATTCAAGAATATGGGCGAGGGGTAGATACGCCAAGTAAGTATCCGTGCTCCCAAGGCCAGGAACAATCGTCATAACCGCAGAACCAGTAGCCAAAATATTTTTGTGAGTCATCATCACACCCTTCAAGAAATAACTAGAGTATGTGATGCTAAACCAATACAAGAGAGCTTAAAAAAATGCAGTAAATATAGTAGGTTGATTTAAAGAATACTGGTAATATAAGAAACAGAATGTGGTGAAACACTAACTAGAAAAGAATAGGTAAGGATTGCAGTGTGCTACAGCCCACTGAGGACCTAAAATCTGAATTCATTGGTCTTAAAAGGAGAAAGAATGACAGACCACTTGCTAAAACCAAAACAGGAAACCAATATTTACAAATTCCAAGGAGTCAATGGTACTGAGTGAAGACTGGCTGTAAAGAGAAAATGATTCCTCCACGTAAAAGCAAAGCCATCTGCTAGAACTAAGGAAGAATACACCTTATCAAGACTTCAGCATATTGTTGATATATTACCAGTAACTCAACAAAAAAATATTCACGGAAAGACAGGCTATCCAGCAGACAAAACACACAAAACAAAATTTAGAACGGACCTTAGGCAAACCGGTACTTCCACTTGTGTACATTATAACTGCAATATCAGCTGGAAGAGGTAAATCCGGTTCAGCTGGATGCTCTTGGCCAAGCCTTTTCACGTCAGAAAAGGATAGAACCTTCCAGCCAAAATTCTCAGAACTGACTGCTCCATTTGATGGAAGCTCTTCGTCCATGCATATGATTCTTTTACTGTATCAAGCTGGCCACTCATATTAACAAGCTTCTTCATTTCCTTCACACCATATATAACAGTTGTAACCTCTGTCTGACAAACACAATGGCTTTGGGTCAAGAGGATACTTTGAGTCATCAAGAAAATCGTACAACTGGTTATATCCAAAGATTACTCTTCACAAGCAGGTTAAAACAGATTGCAAGTTTGCAACCAAAACAGAGTCATAGCATTTTTAAATAAATCAGTTACCATTATACTTCATTAGAAAATTTGTTATCACAAGAATATGTTACGATATTTGAACTTCTGCAAAATAGGCGATCTCGAATGTGATATACACCCTCAAATAAACTTGGAAGACATCAAGACTTAATGGAATGCGTCAAGCAGAAAAGGAGAGCTCAATATTCCAAATCTGTTTAACAATTGAAGCCAATTTAGAGAAGATGCTGGGGGAATTTATCAAGCGTTTCAATCTTTCAGCACTGTGGTCGAGTTTAGAGGACATGAGTAAATTAGAAAGGACGGAGTACTGTCCCTGCCATGCCCACCTTATATAGAACTTTTATTCCTCTATTCATCTATGTGTTCCATTTACAACAGTCAAGAAGGATGTGGCTAATGGGCATCAACAAAAAGTGGTTTCACTAACAAAACCCAAAATGTTTGATGACACTCGAGAAAAGAAGTGTCAATGTACTTAAATCAACTAGCACCAAATTGCGCAGGGAGCAGAGGATTTTGGTTAGACAGAGTGCCTGGATGGGCGGTATAATGATTCAGGTGGAGTGATTATTGACGATGTGGAGACTTAGCAATTTGTAAAGGGGCTTACTTTCAACGTCAGATTTTCTAAATTTTTCTCCTTTGTACAACATATGTATTGTCAAAAGTCCTTGCTTGATTCACTGGTACATGGCAGTCTCTTTGATGATAAAACATGTACTCCATAAGGACCATAAAATCATTCAAAATTTCGTATGCATGAGATTCAGGTTTGCGATTGGAAATTAGGATCTGGGTTACTTTGGCTCTTTCCATACACTCTAATTTTCAGGAGCATATATTGGTGATTTGTAGAAGGTAGGATTTCCTGTCTAAACAAGTGGCTTCAAATGTGATAGTAATAATAAATGGTACATGGTGTTCTGAAAAACCCAATTAGCATGACAGTATGGTAATGCAGTCCATTCAAGTAGAATTTGGTATGGACTACACATTCAGTGGCTCTTTGGTTTTCAGTAGATAGAAACTTATAGGAAGCCATTCCCGAAAAAAAATGAAGTGCTAGAAAGCCAACAATTTCAGATATATTCAGACACAACGTAACCATATTAGTGAGATCAGATACAAAAAGCAAGAAAAGTACTAACATAATACTCTCAGTTAAACATCTTGCTAAAGTGCGAGCTATGAACACAGACTGAAAAAAAAAGTATGCTACCACTGCTTTGCATGTGTTGAACGTTCAGCATGCACATCCGACAGGTGTGTCATGTCGGTTATTATGTAGTCTTTTGAAGTACATGTTTTATCACCTTTAACATGCATGTCCATTTGACAGGACACGCCAAAAAGAAATTTCAATATTTTAAGCGAGAAAAGCAGCATTATTGTTCTTCCTTCTCTTTACAATCTACAAGAAATTCTATATATTTCTGTTATGAAAACCCTAACCAGGAAGAAAGGAGGAACAGAGGTGGCTAGATGTAATTTTAGGGAGAATATATAAGGTGACACAAGGACAAGGGGTGATAAAGAAAGAAGAATGTTGATCAGAAAGGTAAAGGTGAACTGATGAAAGAGAAGCAAAAAAATAAATAAATAAATAAATAAAATAAAAAATTGCCAGTCCTACTTGGTTGACCTTTCATTGGGGTTGAAAAATAAGTAATTTTGTTCAGAAAGGTTTTTTGTCTGTTTTCATGACAAAACTTATAACAGACTTTTGTCTCATTTGCCCGTGTTTATATGTAAGATCCCATTTCTCGGCAAACAAAAAAAATTTAAGAACTTAAACAAGCTCTTTCATTGTTTTCAGCACTCAAAGCTTGAGTATCGTGCTAATTTCATTGAGGGTATGAATAGTGTCGCATCCTTATACACTGTACAAGACGAAATTGTAAGCATATATTGCTTCTCAAGAAATAAAAATACTAAACCATGAGTTGTGTTATACACGTTAAGCACAACATGTAGGCATGTTTGTACTACCATATCATGTTAGTCTTGAAGTCGAGTTATTAAGCAAGGTTGTCATGTTATTTAAACAAACCATCAAAGCTAGGATGCACATATACGTATTTTGCATACTTCAAAAAGCTATAATCTCAGTATCTCCCCCGTGTTTCCTGAGAAAGAGTTTTTTGTCATCTTAACTTTAGACAAATTTTCATATACTAGGAAGCTGCTGCAAGTCTACCACCAAAGGATGCAAAAGGCAACGCAAAAATCCAACATAAGCAGACAAAAAGAAATGGGTATGCCACATATTGAGACATAATATGCACATGTGCCTGATTTGGAGAAGAGACTTTAAATTATCAATGTTGGCTGCTACAACGGAGTGGACGATGTGTACTATCTAAATGTATTCCAGAGCGAGATACCTCATTTAGTGAATGGCACATAGCTTCTTCGCCCAAGGATGCATAGATTGTCACAACAGTCACATTACGCCTGAAGCAACCCTAAATGAAGAACACCACTATTAGCATATTGGAAAAATGTTCTGTGAGAAAACAGATTACAATTGATCATCAAATAGAGCAGGGAACTAAATGCGCTGCAGACTTAACGCAAATGACATTTCAACTTCACAATCTCAAATAACTGTGTGGCTTTGAAGCAGAAGAAAGAAGATTAGCATAGTGAATGTGAATCTACATCATCATGGACAGCAGTCTCCAGCAGGGGTCGATAGGCAACAAATATAACATCAACAATGACCAAGCACACAAAGTAATACCTGCAGTGCAATTAACCATTCTTCGCGTGTATCAGCAAAGATAGCAGCACGTTCTCCCCTTGAATGCCCTAGTTGAGCTAAACCAGAGGCTAAATTGCACACGGCTTCAAGGTTTCCCCATAAGTCAGCCACTCATAATCACCAAGATGAAGCTTCTCAAATGATCTACCATCAGCAGACGTTTCCATCTCTCTTGAAACTAATTTTCTGGTTCCTAGGCACCTCTTGTGGACATACTGCTTGCATGCCTCCTCAAAAGCTCTGCAAGGGTGGTGATTCCAGCCCAAGCCGATTCTACAGGAGAAGTAAACCGATGGTTCCGCAAGGCATATCCCGGTTCCCCACCAACATCAACAGGAACACCCCGTTTCTTTCCATTCTTAGAATTCCGAAGCAAAAGGGTAAACGCGAGTGGGACAAGTACACCAATAATATAGGCACCCATATCCACCCCTACAAAATCGACCAAAAAAAAAACGTCAGACAAACAAAATATAGACACACTACGTTCTCTAGAGTCACTAATGCTTAAAAGTAGTCATGTTTATTTAGCTAAATCAAGAGAACTGATCAACTAGCAAAATGTAGAAAACATCGGCAGATTATCAATACAGAGTAAAGTATGCTTTTTGAAAACAGAGCACTTAGTTTTATCACATTAATTCAAATATAACAGCTCACCGGTTCCTAGATTATTCCCAAAACAAGCTCAATTACTGAACTTGCATGCCGTTTCTTTTGTCTAAATACTTTGAAAATAATTACAGAACAAACGATATATCAAATTATATGATTCTTCGTAGTCTACAGACTACACTTATACACCAATTAATCAACAATGCCGACTGAAATGAATACTCCAACAAAAAAAAAAAAAAACAATTCTCACAGCGAACAACTACCAACAACGACCATAAATGCAAGAAACTGTAGTTGAATTTTCCACCAAATCCGGAACAGAAACACACCAATTCATTCAAACAGAGAAAAATACATATCAAAAGACATAATTCAGAAACAAGAACATACCAATCCGATTGAAATTCAGTGTCTCCTCCTAACAGGAATGAATGAGGGAAACACACTAGCAAAATAGCTTCTCAACCGTTTCAAACACACATTCAAGTAGCTCAACTGTGAGATTGGACGAGTGGGAACCACATTATTAGATGATGATGATGATGAGGTGTAGGCGGAGAAGCCTAGATAGACAGGCCTTGTGAGCCCCGCCTCCTAATTGTCGATTAGCAGATGAGCTTTTAAACTTTGGCATGAAAGTCCCAACCGGCCACGTAACTTGTCGTCCGTAACAAACTTATTTTTTATTTAAATACTAGTTAACGTGAGCCGTGCAAGGCATGGTGAGCCGAACATAAATCGTTACTAACGATAATATTAAAGAATAGATCCCAACGTGAAATAAGTTGTGCAAGCTTAAACCGTAGCAAATTCAAGGCACAAGACAAAGAGAGCAAGAGAAATGTATCACATTTTCTCCAAGAGGTGGTTCTTTCTTATAGACGTGAAGATTGTAAATCACATCTCTTACAGCTCTATCGGTAGTTTCCATCTACAAAATAAACTACAATATGATGTATCGGACAACAATGTCATAAAATCGACCATTTTAGCTTCGGCTTTACGCAGTGAAACATTATAGAAAAACAATAAGCGGACCGTAACTACACGGTCAAATCTCCCAAGACACCTTAGCTTCCAGATCATTAATATACTTGAAAATGTGTTTCTCTCATTTTCTATACGACATTTCTCTTTCTTATCATTAATGAATACGTCATTGATCTCGTGTTCATTCATTCGGTAGAAAAAAAATACGTGTCAAACGATCCTGAAAATATAAAAAGTCATTTGGTATTCCAACGTCAATTTTAGTGACGTTAGATCATGATTACGCGCCGCCTCCACCGACGTTATGTTGTTTAAAATAATATAAATATTTAATGTGGTGTCCACACGGTTTTATTCAATTGTTGTGTAAAATCGAAAATTTTCATTGATTGAAATTTAAAATCGAATCCGTGATCATCGCCAATGGAGTTATTAAAAATGAATCAGATCGAAATATTTACTTTGTTGTGTAATATTCAATTGTTGTGTTAAATCGAATCGAAAATCGAAATTTTTGGTTGATTGAATTTTAAAGCCTCTTTCGGTTTATATATAACGATAATTGAAATTTCGGTTTTACCGGCGGAAAAAAGTAAGGTGCCACGTGTCGCCGAGAGAAACGCTGGCACATTGCGATACACACGGTTTTATTCAAATGTTGTGTCGAAATCGAAAATTTTAGTTGATAGAAATTTAAAATCGAATCCATGCGATCGTTGGAGGTATTAAAAATGAACCGTATCGAAATATTTACTTTGTTGTGTATAATATTCAATTGTTGTGTCGAAATCGAATCGAGAAATCGAAATTTTTCGGTTGATTGAATTTTAAAGCCTCTTTCGGTTTATATATAACGATAACTGAAATTTCTGTTTTTACCGAAGGAAAAAAAAAAAAAAAATAAATGTAAAAAATGTCACCTGTCGAGGAAATTGCGCATTACACATTTTGGGCAAATATGAGACTTGCTCATACATACAAACAACAAACAAAATAAGAAACCGAGTCAAGCTTGACTCAAGTAGTAAATAACTTAAAAATACTTTGGGAAATCACTGGTTTGATTCTCTTCTGAGTCATCATGTCGAACGGGTTCTTAGTCAGGCATTACCTCTAAGTAAAAGCTAGACTCTGCTAACACGATTCGAGCCGAATTCGGAATTTGTCGAGCCAGTTAGTCCCGGATACCGGGGTTTTAAACCAAACCAAAAAATAAAATAAAAAATAAACCCACTTTCTAACCGAAATCATATGTCTCGATGTGAATTTTAGAATACATCATAAAATCAACGTCCACGTTAGTCATACATTATATCATATATATATATATATATACTAGTATTTATATGTGTGCTTTGCACACGTTTGCCCTTGTTTTGTAATTCTTTTGTTTATGTTTGTTCTGTTGCGTTGGTTGCTACGTTCTTTAGTATACATAGTATTATTTGTACATAGTTAGTGAATATATACAGAGTTGTCACGAAAGTGAGCATGTTGGTTGTTACAAGAGAGTTGCTTATTTGGTTGTTACAAAAGTTTATTCTCTTTGCTAAGGTTGTTTGTACCAAAAACACGAAATGCGAAACAACCAAACAAGATTCTTGGTAGCGTAATATTTCTTGTGTGGATTGTTTGTTTCACGCAATGCCTCCAAAATTACCAAACAATCCACACTTTTCAAAAAGCAAGTCTATTACTTGTTGGGTTTTGTAGTAGCAGGATGTTAGGGTTTGGGTGGGAATTCCAGCTTCACTTTTTTTGTTGGTGTAGCTTGATGGGTTTCTTGTGCTGTTATTATTGGTCTCTTCCCTTCGTTCTTCTCTGCGTGTGAAAAATTGTTTAAGAGTGGTTAGTAATGTTATCTATAGTAGTTGTAGTCGTGTGAATTTGCGGTTGTGTGTGTGATTATTGGGTACATCTTTACCTGGAGTGCTTCCAAGTTCTGTGGTGCATTTGTTAGGGTCAGTTGGAGTTATGTTTGTCGGTTGTGACTCTGTCCAGCTTAGGATGGTGTGTCTGGTTTTTTGATCCATGTACTCCTTTGTTGATGGTACAATCTTTGCTGCTATCTTCTTCGTATTCAGCTCCTCGTTGATTGTTGCTAGCAGATTCTGTATTTCCTGAAATTATATTGAGGGGGGTTAGTCTGTTCTTGACAATGGTAATCGAGTGTTGGAAAATGAACTGAACCAAGTGTGTGTTGAAATGAAACCAGTGCATGACACAGCTGGGTAATAAGTAACTGGAGAATGAGGGAACAATGAGAAATATATGCCTAGGTGAGTTGGAATATTTTGGTTACTGTGTGAAATCAAATTTGTATGTGTACAAAGTGTATGCAACCATAAGAACTGCTGTGTCACTTGAAAAGTGGTGGAATTTCCCGTGTTGGTTGCATTTGTATGCAATGTAACTACTTTGCTAGATATAGAAAATAGCTGTGACTATGGGAGCTTTTCTGTGAGCTGGTAAACACTGATAGCCTAGAACAAAGTTCTATATATCCGATTCAGTGTGAATTGAGTATTGGAAAATGAACTGAACCAATTGTACGTTGAAATGAAATCACTTCATGACACATCTAAGTAATAACTAACTGGAGAATGGGGGAACAATGAGAAATATATACCTAGGTGAGTCGGAATATTTTGGTTACTGTCTGAAATCAAATTTCTATGTCTACAAAGTGTATGCAACCATAACAACTGGTGTGTGAGTTAGGAAATTGTGGAATTTCTCGTGTTGGCTGCATTTGTACGCAATGTAACTCCTTCCCTAGATATAGAAAACAGCTGTAACCATGGGAGCTTTTCTGTGAACTGAGAAACACTGACAGCTCAGAATAAAGTTCTCTATATCAGATTCAGTGTGATAGAGAGTGTACAGGTCACAGAATATTTAAAAGTGCAATGAGTACAACGATAGTGGTTACTCACAACTCGTAAACGCTAAAAAGCCACAAAGAAAGTGAATATTTATATTTCCGACTAAGAATACATCGTGAAGATCATTTGGCGAGCAAATAATAACGTATTTACACGAGATATGATTTTGTGTTTCAAACACACATAGAACTATAAGTCGATGCGCATGTTGTGAATTGTTTACCCGCGCTCTTTTTGGTGCATCCGTGTGGCGGTGTTTTTCAAGAATTGCTCCAGCAGTTTGTCGTATACATCGTTGTTTGATATAACGCTTATACCATCGTTGATCTCAGACTCGCCACTTTGCACCTGCAATGGATGTTTGTTATGTGATTTATGTTGTAGTTGTGTGTTCGTTATTTGTTATTCATATAGTTAAGCATATTGTCGATTACCTCGATCGCTATTTCGCTTTGCCTTGCATGTGTGGCATCGAATTCCTCATTTCCTAGGGCTTTCGTAAGTTCGGTGCATTTGGGACATGTGGAGTAGAGTATCTCGTTGATGTAATTCTCCAATGCACATACTCCTTTGGTGTGTCTTTCCGCGAGTACCTCTGTTGGAATTTGTGTTATTTGTGTGGTTATTTTTCGTATCAATCTAAGTGTTTGATGTTGGGTTTCTTAGATATTTACCTCGGTGTGAGTTGATTTGTTGTGGAATGTCAATGCATTGTATAGCTTGGTTCTCTTCTTCTTCTTGCTCGAGGTGTGGATTGTTTGGTGTTTTTGGAGCATTTCGGCGTTATCTGTGTTGTTCGTGATCCTGTATTTTAGAATGTAAAAAGTTAGTAAATACCTAGTTCATTTGTGGGCATGTTTTGTGGTTTCTTGTGTGTTTGGTTTTACCAGGTTCTTAGTTGCCTAGCTTGTTCAAAGTCAGGATTGACTGCGATGTATGAAAACGGTACGGTTGATGGCGAGCCTCCTGCATTTATTTTTTGGGTGAGTGGATGTGTGCAATTGGTATGAATGCTTTTATGAGTTAGTCGTTTGTTTCATATTACCCGAGTAACCCCAAAAGTCTTCGTGATGCAATTATTGGTAGTTCGTGTCTTTGCTCATATATCTCAGTCCAATGATTGAGACGGTCACCCAGCATTGTAAATGTCGTAGTTTGTAACTGTTGTTGTTATGCACAAATCAATCAAAAAGGCGAAGAAAGTTGTGTCAGTTTTGGTGTATCTGTGGTTGTGTGTGTTTTAAGGGCAATGTTGATATCTCGTTTTTACGGCAAAATTGACTTACTTTTCATTCACTACTGTGAAATCTTGTAGTGGAGTTTTCTTTCTGTTCACTTCTACTTCTCTAGGCGCTTTGACATCCACGACAACTGCAAGCATATCTGTTGGTAATGGCCAAAATTTGTTAGTTGATATCTAGGATGGTTAGCCATTGTCTAAGATTGGATATAAGTTCGTATGTTTTTTGTTAGATAGATTGTGAAATCTGAACGATGTATGTATAAACGATGTATGTTGTCGACGGTGGATTTACTGTGTGAAGTAATGAGAAGGTAAATGATATTGTAGTTACAGGTTTTGTGTGAGTGTGGTATTTGTAAATTATTCATAATATCTGTGGTCTGACAGTGTGTATTTTTGGTAATTTGCTTCTTGTTTGTAGTTTATGGACTTACCAAACGGTTTCTTCGTTCCTGCTAGTGTGGCCAGCTTGTAAAAGGGGACTGATTGCAACTTTGGATATTGGATTGTTTCTACCGGATCGGTGATTGGTTGGATGAATGTCGCTTTGTTCAATATCCATTCCCACGGCATGCCTGGGGACATGTGTTGAAAATCCTGCTTTATCCGCTGTACAGTAGCTCCTCCTACCGTATATGTTGAGCCAGGAGTGAACATGGAGTCTAGCAAGTCAATTGTTTCATCCCACATTATTCCTTCTACAATGCTTCCCTATGTGAAATCGGGGAAATCAAGAGATAGTTTAGCAATGATTGCAAAGAAGGGGTGTGTAGTTTTATATGAAGTTTATGTAATGCGTACCTCGGCATCTTGTAGAAGTACTTTTTGAGTTCGGCCGGCCTTTCTCGCTTGTAGGTGGGTTTTGCTAGAACCACGACCTTCACTCCATTCGGTTGTTGTTGGAAGTACCTCAATGATATTTTTGCTCGGTGGTTTTCCGCCATGGATGTGCTTAGATAGTGTTAGCACTTGTGGATGTACCAAGAATGTTGTCATGTTGTTGTGGACACACAATAAGACTATGAATCAAACAATCCACGTATAAACAAAGTGAATAGTTAGTAAGCTTTTATTGTTTTGGCGTTAGTAAAAATGTGTAGTATTCTATGTAATAATCTCTATAGCAGTGAATAAGTTATGTTGTTATTATTTTTTACTGTCTAGTGTATGCATATGTAATATGTTGTTTAGTAATGTCGTGCATTACCTAAGGTTCAATCTGGTTTTGCATTATTTGAATTATCTCAGAGAAGACTATATTCTGCGTTTTTGTATCATCTAATTGATCGGCCAAAGTAGGCGGAGCTATAAGTACTTTTACTGAGTTGAATGATCGAACTCTTGATAAAGCTACGTAAAGCTGCCCGTGTGTGAATACAGGTTCACGGAGATATATTCCTACACGTTCTAATGTTTGTCCTTGCGCTTTATTGATAGTCATTGCGTAGCAAAGCCGGATTGGGAACTGGTATCTCTTGAAAGATACTCCGAACCTTTCACTCTTAGAAGGTTGCAACGGTATCTTATGTAATATTGTGGTTCGTCCAGCGTACGGCCCAGTACCAATCTCGGCCACGATTGTGTGGGTGTTCAATTCTTTACAAAGCATTCGAGTTCCGTTGCACAATCCTTCAGTGGGGCTGATGTTTCTTAGTAACATTACTGGTGTATTCACTTTCACCGCAGACGTGTGGCGGAGGGCTACCTGGGGTTCAACGAGTTAAGAAATCTTCGTAATCTCCTTGGTTTTATGTTTCAATGGTAGTGTCGCTGTTGATATAAGTTCTTTGATTGCTTTGAACTCTATTCGAATAAAGATCATTCATCTCATCTACGCAACTATTTGTGGGAGATAGTAAGGCTCTATTCATCAATGTATGTAAGTTATTATGGGGATCTATCATATCTGGATACACGAAGTCTATTAGATCTTTGATGCATTGATATTCGCGCTGAACGGAATGGTGATGTTGTTTGGAAGTACTATGTTTCTATTGTCATCCTCTGGTTCTGTGCCATTACCAATTCTTAGAAGATACGTAGCGAAATATGGATCATCTATCGCTCGCATGTTCTCTGTTAACCGTAATTGTGTTATCTGAGGCCATAGAGGAGAGTGAAATAAGCTCGCATCTAGTTGTTCTTCCCGATTTGCTCCGAAACGATGTAGAACTTGCCGGAAATCCCCACCAAAGACCACGCCTTGTTTCCAAACGGAAGTTCTGCTTTCGTTATGTCTTTAAGCATTTCAAAGAAACGCCTCAATCGCCTCTCTGTGTGCCATCGGAGCCTCGTCCCATATAATCAATCTCGCTTGGCGAAATAAGTTCTCGCAGCGGGCCGATTGTTTGCTTATATTAGCTATTTTGTTGGTTTCATCGTGAACTGGTATCTTGAAACGTGAATGCGCTGTTCTACCTCCTGGTAGTATACAGCGACCACTCCGAGTAGTGTGGCTAGTACAATGCTACCTCGATCCCGAGTGGCCATGATTGCCTTGTAGAGATAGGTTTTCCCAAAGCACTTCAGGCCCGCTTACGAAAGAACGCAGATGGTTCGTGGTTCTTCACACCGCCGACTGTGTTGTAGGTCATGCGTTGTTCCTGCGTTAAGTCGTTCGACACTGAGGACATCTTCGTCTGATACGATAATGTCTCGTTCACTTGAAACTTCCCTGCTGAGTCCACTGTTTTTGTACAGCATATCCGATGCAGTACCTAGATGGAAATCTAATAAGCTACGACCCATGCGTCCCAGAATCTGAGATATATCCAATAGTGCTTTGCACTTGATTTCTATCTGCTGCATTATAGGTAGTTGGTGTGAAGTTTGGCAGTTATCACACATGGATAGGTAGTACTTGTCCCACAGAGATTTTGGGTTCGATGGTGAGCAGAATGCCAGGATAGAAGCGAATAAGTGACGTAGTTGGCTAGGCATTTGGTATTGCACAGCCTCTTCAAGGCATTTATCCAGATCAAAATCACTTGCTAGAAGATCTCTTACTAAAGCAGCCTCACGAAATGTTGCATAGATCTGTCCGTCGTATGCGTAAGTAAATGACTATATGACGATGGGGCCCTGACATGGTTTAATAGTGATTGGAGGTAGTATCGCCACCTTCATTTGGTCCTCGCAGATACAATACGTCCAATGACCTTGCGTTTTTTCTCGCATTCCACGTGACGTGTTGCAAAGATCCCAAGTGAAATATTTAGGAAATCTCTGTAAAGAAGTTTGTAGAGATGTTGCAAAGAGCATCTGTGGTGGTTCATTTGGAAGAATTTCATTAGCATGGTTCTCGATAAGAAGGTATTGGAGATCGAGATTGTAGGTCTTGATTCACTGCGAAAGAGATATAGTGGTTGTTAGTGAAGATGTAATTGTAGTGCAATCACGCTGGTTGCATTTCGAATAGATCGAGGAGTATAGACGCCACGCACCTCGGCCCGGCCAACCCAACGTCCGCGTTGGTACTCTTCGATCTCATTTTCAAAGATTTACAAGACACATACGAAGGCGACTTTGTCGGGACCTTTGTAGATGTACTTATAGATATACTTAACCAACTTAATAGTCGAGCATATCTCCACGCTTATGTGGCGCTCATACTTTTGCAACAAATAAGGATTGTATGGTACAACCCACCGGTTGTCAATCAAGTATCGGCGCACATTACCACTCAAGCCGTTGTCACGACGCCTCATCGTCGTGGATAGCTATCACATCCATGTGTGGTTGCCTCTTGAACCGCCGAGGAAATCTGCTTTTACATTTGTTATTTTGCATACACGGGCTTCTTGGGTTCATTGCTTCCACAGGGACCATGGATCATATGCTTCAAAGACTAATCCATGCAAATGTGGATTGACTATTGATCTGGTAACTCGCCGCTTATGTAGCGATCGTGCGCTTGTAATTTAATGGTTTATGTTCTTTGCATATAATGAGAAGGATGTGTGCATGAGGTAAACCACGCTTTTGGAACTCTATGGAATATACAAATGCGTCCGGGTCTCCCAAAGATTTGATCTGGATGAGATCTTTTTTGAGGAGTTCGAGTTTTGATTTGAAGACTCGCTCAATAGTCGGGTCTGCTTTATGGGCGATTCGTTGGGGAAGCAAGTGCTTTGTAATATCCACCATGCGGGATTGCAGTCATTGTTAAGAAGAAATTCGGTTTCCCGAATCACCGCACTAACGCCATAAGCGCCCATGTATCTCTTCCTCATATCTCGTGGACCACCGACGAAAAGAAGGGGGAAGGATTAACTTTACCCACGTTAGAACTTGAATCGTGGCGGAAGCTAGCCATCAATTAATCCTTGGAAGCACTCCGTCGTATTTCTTTTGTTGTTTATAGTAATATTCCAAACGTGTGGTTTCAATCTTTACTGAACATATCGACTATGTATCGCCGCAATAACCTTCCGCCAGGCAAAGAACATTGACTTATCTCCATTACGTATTTGCGCTTTATAGCGGTAGTATTGCTCGCACGACACCACATTCGCGCGCTTATGCATACCGACTTAAGCACTCGTATAACATAGAACAAGGACCAAAGATTGAATCCACAAATAGTGCAGAGCCGCAAGTCGTGAAATGTAAGGTTTTACCTTCATCTTCCTGAAAATAAGTCGCCAAAGATTTGTGATGTTCGAAGGTATAAGAGGTAGAGACGCTTTGCGCTTGCGGTTTGCTTACGCATGTTCGGTGCAAGCTTCAATACCATGATGCCATCCCGCCTCTCTTGTGAACAAAAGAGGATATGCAAGCGAGTCATAGCAAGCGTAGTTATGGCATATTTTGTGCGGTACAAGATTTCTCGGAGTATATTTGGATGTGGCAATCGAGGATTCAAAGATGCTTGATCTCCAATACGAGATAATCCTCGCGACATCATTGCACGTAGGTTCGTTGAATACTTTTGATCAAGTTTAGATTAGCTACTAAGTATAGTTGGTAGTTCTCCACAGATTGTAGATCCTTTAGTTGTCGTAGAAACACAACGTAAGGATTATGCGAGAAAGAATATCCATCACCTGATCATGATGTCTCTTGAGAAACGCCGAGAAACCTTCAAACGTTCACAAGCTCGACCGAGGATCGTAGAAGTAAAAGTCAATACCAAAGAGGGCGATTCACTCCATGTTTCGAGAGGATTAAGGAAATGGTGGATCTTACCTTGCACCTTGAAAATATAAATACCTTGATGATTTTTAGAAGATCGTTATCCTTTCGAAATAAAAAGTAGTGAAAGCTAGGTTGTTATTGTACGCTCGGACGTATTTTTGGAAATCTATACACTCGGGATCACTCTCGGTGAATAAGTCGACAAAATCTGAGGCATCTCGGACATTGCCAGCCGATTTCTCCTTGAGAACAAAGCAGAAAGAAGGTGGTTCGTGGAAAAACGAAAAGCACTACAAGACTCACGGAGCCGCCTCGAGTAATATCGTGGCTTGGCTCGTCGGAGGTGACAGATACAAGCCTCGCCGCGTAGTAAATTAGCGCGATTTCAGCACTGCATTCATAGTAGGATATGAACAAGGGTTAACATATGCTTTACGAGATTGAATGTCACGAGTTGAACAACCGCGCAAGATTTAAACATGTGTTCGGATGTTCACATTGGAAGTACCAAGAGCAAAGAATAAGATACCTTCGTATCCGAAGAAGCACTTGCATTCTTGCGGGTCTGCGATCGAGCTCGACGGCGTTGAAGGAAAGAATCTTTCTCGCCTTCGCCATTGTCACAGTAAGACCTTCGCCTCTTCTCATTGATCATCGTGACGCCTCTCACTATCCATCTAGTAGAATATGAATTAATACCTAGATTGTACGCCTCTCACTATCCATCTAGTAGAATACGAATTAATGCCTACATTGGAACAGAGATCTAGGGCAACAAAATTTCTCGTAAGATTGGTCGACGACAATCCTAGGAAAATGAAAAATAATATCGGAGCATTGAGGTCATCCGCATCCGACCGACGTGTTCAATAATTAATGTACCAATAGTGAACGCTCTTCTTGAGCCAATCGCATACTTTATTCAGACAGCCAAACTCCTCCTCCGAGAACCATATATGAAGCTTTCATTAATACAAATTTCAATTAAAACACCAAAATCGTAATTGCAACGGATATAGAATAAAAGTTTGAAAGCTTTTATTTTAAATAAAAGATTCAATCTTTTCTACTTTAGTAAATAAGGAAATCATCAAGCATACAATTTAAGTTCGTAAAATAGGCGTATTAAATATAGTAGGGAAATGAGTAATACCTTATGAGCTAACTAATAAAGAGCAACAGCAAAGCCAATATTTATCCACCCGAACCTGCAAGGGAAACCAACATTAATCTACTATCAATTACAGTGAACATTAATCAGAGGCATAATAAGACAATGCAGATCCAAGCGTAACCTAAAACAGCTTGATAACCAATAAAACAACAACCTAGTAAGGAGACGTAGTAAATGCAGTGTAACGAGTGAATTATCTAACTACTCCAGTAAAGTCAAAGAAAAAATACATAACTCAAAGCCACAATGGACAAATAATATCCATGGTATTCAAGTTCAATATCATTGTTTCTTGACATCGTAGCAGCAGACACAGAACATCTGACAAGCGTAGCAGCAGACACAGAACATCAGCCAACAAAATCCCATTATTGAATTTGCAAGTAAGTTGTGACAAACTTGTTAGCTTCCCACAAAGGATTCATGGGCAACAAATATGGAAGCACATATTATGAATACAGAACAAAATACCATGCCTATTACAAATTACCTCAAGCAAGTTAACAGCGTATACTGAGCAGGGTGTGAATACATAATCAAGCACAATGTAAAATAAACAGGAAAGAGGATGAACAAACACACACAGCTAAACGAGAGGTCCTAGCTAGAAAGCACATTGTTACCCCAGGGAAAAAGTCGAGATGACTCGCCCGACCCAGTAAGTTGGAGAACAAAGTAACCGCAAAATGAAACACAGGCATGATACACACGAATACGTTTTTCAGATAACGAAACGAAGGTCATAAAAAACATAATGGCAGAGTAATGTTTCTCATTCGATTACATATAGTATTCATTGAGACCATGACGAAGTAATTACAAGGGTACAAAATCGAAGATCACGTAGTCATGAACATCAGAAATGGAAATAACATAGGCAAACCAAGGACACACTCCAAATCCAAGCAATAAGTGAACACATAATCCCAGCACAGGTTCCTGAAACACGGAGACACTTGAATATATTGGTGTACCAAGAACATAAAGAAAGCAAAGAAGAAAATGCAATAGAAACAATCCAATGCTAAAACTAAAGCCAATACGATGAAGGGGGAGCTTTAAGAACATGTTATGCATCGCATTAAAGAATCATTCAAAAACATGCGAACTAAAGAAACCAATAATCATGACACAACAAGAACAAAAACCAACAGAGCAAAGAAAAGAAGGCAATAACCCAAACAAACCAATAAGCAAGAGCATCCACATGGAACGAAATAAAAAGGCCAAAAGAACCATTACCATTGCTAAACATTGTTACACCACCTACCGTAGAAGCGACAATCAATAGATGCTAATGAATACAATCATGAACCAACTCTGTAATAGAAGTATCAAGGCATAATATCACGTAAGCATAAATGCACAAAGAGAATCAATAAGCATACATGCAAGAAGTAAATGGAGAACCCATAAATTGTAGCTATACACCCAAAACATAACACACCGGATCGATAGTACAAAGCTAACTCGATTGGAGCGTCTGAATGAAATAGTCTTAAAGGAACAAAGAAGTCGCGAAAGAACCACCATAAACATAAATCGTGAGCGACGACAACGCTTCGATAATCGTGAGAGCAAAGCAACCTCGTAATGAAGTGGAGTGCGATTCAATTCGAGAAATAAAATGAGGAGAACGATCGACTTCGAGAAGAACGCAGATTGATAAGCTTGTAAGAGTCGAATAATTGCACAGCATTAGCAATAGTCGCCCACCAACACATATGGTATCTTGAAAGCGCAGGTGCGTAGCGAGGTGGCATCATTAGTTTGGACGTTGAATGCGGTGGTGGGAAGGTAGTATCCGATCTGCAGATTGAGGAGGAGAGGGGAGGTGGAGAGCGGGTAAAGGGAGAGCAATAGTGGGGTTGAAACTACAAAATGGACGCCCAAAATTCAGATATTAACGCATTTAAAAAGGTATGATATATATATATATATATATATATATATATATATATATATATATATATAAATTTATTATAATAACAAAATTTACACGGACGAAAAGAAATTGCTAAGCCTTGAGAAAGAAACCTCGTAGTCTTAGTTGTAGGATCGACTTCCACACAATATTATTATAGGGAGATGGATGGTTGTGCTTAAAAAGTTTAACCACTTTTTATCACTTTCAAAAGGTGCGTTGAAACCCTAATCCAATGTAAACACGTGGATTATCCAAAACCGAATCGAATTGTAGGATTTCGATTCGATTCGGTTAATGAATACCCGGTTTGATTTTGATTAATGCTAAAATTAAAACGTAATCGAACCGTTATCCAAGAAATACGATCGAAATGTTATACCCGAACCTAAAATTGATAAATGTTTTAATTTTATTAATTATTCCTCCAATTTCCAACAATAGTTACTTAAAAAAATCATCCATCAAAACAAACAAACAAAAAATTACATTTGTGAAATGACCATTTATTTCACTCAAACAAATTGTCTAACTTCAATCTTTCCACTCTAATGATTTGGGTAAAATAAAGGCTATTGTCTAAGAACTAAGGTAGTGTGAAATATATAGCGCGTTTGAACTTGATGTGTTTTTACTTTTATCATGTTTTTAAGATTAAATGGACAATTTTAATAGATTAATTTCGGTTTTTCGGTTAACCCATGAAATTGAACCGAGAATTCGGTTGTTCGGTTAACCAACCAAATTGAACTGATTCTTTCGGTTACGTTCCAAATCAACCACCGCAACGACTTCAACTGTCAGTAACTGCCTTGGCCGCTGCCGGTAACGCTAGGTAACTACAACCGCATGCCGTTGGAGTGTTTGAATATAATTTGAATCCTTCTTTGATAGCCATCGGAGAATAGAGATATGATTGGCCGGCTTCTTATAAATTAAGGGCCAGGGGTTGGATTTGGTTGAACTAGGTTTGATGGATGTTGGGATAAATTGCCCACACTATTTACTACTATCAATTGGTTTTAGTACAACGGTAAACACTTGATCTTTACAATGGACTTTTATGAGGACAATTTGTTGTTCTTTATTTCCTCCTCCTCAAGGAAATTTAGTGGAACAAAATATATAACAGCATTGGAGGATGATGTTTTCCGGCAAAATTGATCAAGAAAGAAGACATTTCTCCTCGGATTTTCAAAATTTGTAATAAAAAAAATAAATTCTTTCTATCTTGAAGATTCTCGACTTTATTGCTTCAATTGACCTTCGAATAACTCATTCAATCTTCAAACAAAATCTGAATCAATCAGGTAAAGAATCGTTTCTCTCCTTGATCATCTCAGACACCGTTTGAGCTCTCAAGGCTTGACTCGTTAGTTGATTTTCTAGAAGACTCAGCTCCCAACTCTAAGAAACATCCGAGTTTTGCACTTAGTACCACTGAGGCTGAATATGTTGTCGACATGATTAATTTGTGTGGCTTAAACTACAACTTCTTGACTTAGGGTATGTTTGGTAAACCAATTAAGCATTTATTCTAAACATATTAAGTGATAGTTATTAAGATGTTCTAAATTCTATTGTAAAATTTTCATATGTAAAAATCGAGCTTATCACTGAAAAATAAATTCCGTATTTACCGTGTATTTACCAAAAATCACCCTGGCCATACCAGCTCCCCATTGAATTGCCGGGAAAAAAGGATCACCACTTATGCCCCACGATTACATGTCTCTACGTGTAGTATATATATAAATATATATTCAACCATTTTTTTGAACATAATATATATTCAAAACTTATGCAACATCCATATATTCCTTCGCTTCATGTCCAATAATAGGAACGTAATATAAAAAATGGTATTTGTTATAAGAACTAGTTTTGAGTATTTAATTCGACACTTAGACACATTTAAATCTTAATCGGTTAGTAAGGACATAAAATTAAGATATGTATTAAACTACACCTAATTAATTTTTAAAAAAATAAATAACGATCTTTTTTCCTGGACGCTAAAAAGAGTTTTTTTTTTTCTTTTCTAGACGCTAAAAAAGTTTTTTTTTCCTGGACGCTAAAGAAACACATACCGCGATGAAGTGACACCGCGATGCATCGGGGTTGGTCAATGCATCGCGCTGCCTCTGCATCACGGTGTCTTTGCATCGGGGTGGTCATCGCGATCGGGGTGGCCACCGATCGCGACGTGGTGGTGAATGGATCGGGGTGGTCAATGCGACGCGATGGTCACTACATCGGAGGTGGTCCTACATCGGGATGATCACTGCGATCACGGCGGTCAATGACGGGGTGGTCATCGACGATCGCGGTGGTGAATGATTATGCGATGGCCGCCGATCACGGCGCTCTACATCGCGCGCGTCTCGATCGGGGTGGTCACTACATCGCAGCGGGGTCAATAGATCGGGGTGGCCAATGCATCGCGATGGTCATCGATCGGAGGTGGTCATCAGATCGGGATGGTCATCGATCGCGGTGATCAATGAATCACGCAGGAATGCAATGGGGTGGTCATCGATCGCGGTGGTGAATGCATCACGATGGTCATCAGATCGCGGCGTGTCAATGCATCGGGTGGTCAATGTATCGCGTGTGTCACCGCATTGTGGTGTCTCTGCGATCGGGGTGGTCATCAGATCACGGTGTCTCAGATCGGGGTGCCACCGACGGGGGTGGTCATTGCATCGAGGTGGTCACTAAAAAAAAAAAAAGCTTTTTAGCGCCGAAAAACGCTTTTAGCGCCCAAAAAAAAAAAAAAAAAAAAATTCGCACTGCTTTTTTTTAATTAATTGTGGATAGTTCGGTCTATATACTAATTTTACGCCCTTATAACCAATTAAGATTTAAGTGACATATTTACCTAATCAAGTCTAATATGTGTCCTTTTGACCCTTGCCCCTATAAAAGTGATATATTTTTATATTATTTATATTATGGTTGCTAATATTTAATATATGATTTATGGTATATATATATATATATATATATATATATATATATATATATATATATATATATATATATATATATATATATATATATATGGGAAATTTTTTTCAAAATTAAGTTTTTTTAGATTTCAAGTAAGTGATGAACAGTCTTGTTATTTTCGTATTCGCCATTTATCATATTCAGATTTCAGATTTCAGATTTAACAAACTACTACCATTAAACATAAGGATTCTTACTGTTTTGTTTTCTCTCGTGATAGCACCAGTTCTATCAATTCATCTTACAATCATATCTTGCATTTTGGAGCTAAACACATAACGCTAGATATCACTTCATGAGAGATCATATTGTTAATGACAACATTTGCATCTCTCTAGTGGTTCGGTCTGGTTTGGAATGTTCGTGGTCGGTTTGGGGGGCTATAATTTGTACCCTAAACCAAACCAAAACGGAGTCAACCCCTATGGTTTAGTTTGAATTGGTTTCGGTTCGTATTTGGTTTAACAATCCGAGCATTTAAAAAAGTTATTTTTATGGTTTGGTTTGGGTTATTTCATAATATCAGTTGGGTGAATGCTTGAAAATGATTAACAAAACCAAACCAACCTATAACACTAAGAAGTACAACTGCACATCATTAATAATGTGTGTCCCCACATAAAAACACATTGTATATATCTTCACTAAACCACTTCCTTAGTTTACTTTTGAGACATTGAGAAATCAATTACATATATTACCACTGTGATACCTCATTTATTATTTTGATTGATTTTCCAAATAGGGAGACAACAATTAAAGAAGTGTACATTATATTTCAAATGTTTTTAAAGGGGAGAAAACATATTTGAAAGTGAAGTACATAAATTTGTAAATTGGTTTAAAATGAAGTGTTTGATAAGTACATTCCTGCAACTTTTGTGTTGACTGGAAGTGTTGATCTGATGCATACATATGAAAATTTAAGGACTGTCCGACTCTGCAAATTATGCTTACCTTCTTGTCTTAATATGTGTTACAATATATGGATAATGGAGTGTTGGATGCAAGAGGATGTGTACACACTCATATACTCACTTCACTTGACTTAGAAATCTAGCCGACTATATTCTGTAGTAACTACTTATTCTCATCATAATCGAATGCAACTGTCAGAATAAGATATGCTATAAATACTTCATGATCAAGAGATCATAATTTGACTTGTTCAATTTTATCTTTGATCAATAAGAATTCTACATTATATTTTCTCTTGTGTTTTTCAATTTCAACAAGTAACGTGCTTACTTGCTATATACCTATGGACATGTTAACGTGGAATATTGATTAAATGAGAGATCATATACTTGAAAAGAATTTGAAAGATGGTTATTTTGAAAACAATAAAAAGAGGGAAATTGTTGAGTAATTAGCTCTCAAACAATAGTTTGTGATTGATTTTTTACTTTTGATTTTTTTCAATATAACACAAATTATATGTGACTAAATGATAATGAATTAAACAATTAATCAGTGACTTATGTCATTACAATTTGACCATATACACACATACTAGATTCTATCACATTTGATCAAATTATATCACAATAATGTAAATGTATTACATCTTATATGTTCTAATCTGTGACGGATCCATGAAATTATAATATGGTGATCATTGTTTTCAATGAGAGTGTGTGTATATATACACATACACACAATAAAAATGGCCCAGAATTCTCACACACTGGTCGGGAATCGAAACGACACATCGCATTATAAGTTTATAAGCATTAATTTTAAATATCTAAGTGTGATATGGGTCAAGGGTTAATATTTCAAAAATTAGAGGGCCGCTTAGTAGAGATTAGTGTATAAAAATTTAAATAGTGTAAAAATGTACCTATAAATTTTATTTTTTAATATTTTAGGGGTCAAAGTGACCCATAACCCTCTTATTGAATCCGCCCGCACAGATCCATAAATATTTTCCAATGGAGACCGGAGAAAATTCAAAGATCCACTCGGAGCAGTAGTAGTATTTTTACATTTTTTAACAATGAAACTACTTCTTCTTAACAAAAAAAAAATCATGGATCTCAGTATTAAATGTGGATCCAACCCCGTATATACATACTCCCTCCATTCCTATTTAACTGTCGCGGTTGCCAAAACAAAATTTCCTTTTATCTGTCGTAGTTACATTTTCAATATATATTTTAATACTCTTTCCGATTTTCAATATTACTTTTCAACTTTCTAGTCTTACTCAACCAATCAATCTTTCATATTCAATACACCACTACATTTTTCAAGATTTTTTTGGTATTTTATAATTAAAGTCAATGCAATTACTTATTTTCTTAATTTATGTGTTTTTCAAATGCGACAGATAATAAAAAACTGAGGGAGTATTATATATCAAACAATGATGAGTGAAATGGTAAATTCTCGGTTTATAATTTTGCAATCATAAAAAGAATGTGTTGAGAATGGTTCAAATCTATGTTTGCTTGAAAAATATAAGGAGAACATATCTTTCATCGTTACACTTTACACTTTTTAATAGAAAGATAATAAAAGACAAAGTAATGTTATGTCCACAACAAAATGAATACAACACAACTTACACCGCCGATTGTGATATAGACTCCATTGATGGATGAAAGTCTCATCACAATCAAATTGTAAGATGCATGTTGTTTTATTTTATCGTAGACACATCATTTTTCTAAATGTTAATACTAATACTAATACTAATACTAATAATAATAAACAATTTTCAGGGTAATCTTGAGACCACCCCACTCATTGAATAGATACGCCCCTAATTCTTATATCCATGAATTCTTTGACTTACAGTACACGACACAAAGCTTAATGATACATATTAGATGATATAATCAATTGTTTTTACCAAACTCTAACATGAATTTCTTATATCGATAATAATTTATTCTTTTAGTTTCACATTAATAATTGTCTTAATTATGTATATATAGTAACCTTATTTAACCTTCCATGGTTAGGAAGAAAGTCCCTAGCTATGTATTCATTCATTTCATTGTGACTTCATCATTAGATATATTTCGAATATTGTCCAATTTGGTGCTCTATTTTGACTTTAATCATTCACTTTTTTTATTCAAGGAATTGGTCTGAACAGACTATCCAACATCCACACCTTTCACACTCAAAGTATTAAATAGTAGCTATATATACACAACGATTTGAAATTTGCATTGAGATTTGAGATAATTTACTGTACTTTGATAATTGACTATGATGGAATGAATTATATGATTTTTCATGTAAAAAAATAATTAACATCCGGTGGGCTTTAGCCATCCTAAGCCTCTATTTGGCTCCGCTTTATATGGGAAAGTTTTTTTGGCCCTAAATCCTCGAGGTGTAGATACTGTTATTTTTAACTTAAAAACACATGTATTTTAGAGTGTAATACCCTTACTTTTGTTTTAAAATGCAGGTTTTTGCATCGCATGGATGTACTACACACAAAAATTTACGATATATATATGGTTGCTACTCTAGCTTACGATTGTAGTTGAAGATTGAATTTAACTACTATATAATTTATCACATTTAGAGAGTAAGTAGATTAATAACATTTATATAATTTATTTATTTTTCGGAAATGAAAGGAAGAGAGGGGGATCGAACCCAGGACCTCCCACTGAAGGCCAGGGTAAGCCCTAGTGGCTTAACACTAGGATGAGCTTAAGCTCATAACGTTTATATAATTACTTCGGATAAGACGATGACATTGTATGACAGAACAATATAGATTGTCTTAACTTTGTCGGTGTTATTCATGATTAATCTATTTTGTCAAATTACTTATCACAATGGACCAAAAACATTACTAAAATAATGTTAAGTCTTTATCTTCACATGTGTTGTGATTATATTAGTTGCAGTTTTCTTCTATGACCATTTTTAATTTAACAGATAGAAAGATACGCACACACGCACACACACTTTTGTCCCGACCGAGGCTTGAACCCGAATTCTATGACCAAATTTTCCTACTTAATTGATCTATATGTGAGAGATGAAATGATACATAATTTAGGTGACTATATGTTGCCTTGTTCAATGAATTTGTTATCCACTTTTTGGGTGATCGCAAGTACTTTTGTCCTTTCCATTTGTCATTCACTTTTTTTTTTTTTTCTTTTTCTTTTTTGACATAGGTATGACCCGATCTCGTATTTGATATACCAAAATCAACATAAGTCCAAAGAGCGCATGCAGGTCCCGCCACCCCGCCACGCTATCACAATCCTCATCGTTAGCCAAGATAACGGGAATAAAGCAAATAACAACTAGCTCGGCACGGCTCTAAGTTCGACCTTCGCCGCATTCCGGGCCTGCTTGCCTCAGACTCCCCGCCTGGCGTGGGCTCTCCGAGTCCGCCAGACTCCTCGCCTGTCGTGGCTCCCGAGTCCTACCGGACTCTCTCGCCCATCGAGGGCTTCTACCCGCCGTGGGCCCCCGAGCCCTCCTTGACTCTCTCGCCTGCCGAGGGCTCTCCGAGTCCTCCAGACTCTCTCGCCTGCTGTTGGCTCCCGAGTCCTCCAGACTCTCTCGCCTGGCCGTGGCTCTCTAAGTCCTCCCGACTCTCTCGCCTGCCGAGGGCACTCCGAGTCCTTCAGACACTCAGTCTGTCGTGGGCTCTCCGAGTCCGCCAGACTCTCTCGCCTGCCGAGGCTCTCCGAGTCCGCCTGACTCTCTCGCCACCGCCCCGCCTCAAACCGCCGCACCCATGCCTCTATAAATATCACATTCACCTCCATTAAAACGCTCTCGCTTTTCTTCTAAGAACTACGCATTGGTTTGATCCCTCACAAAAGTGGTATTTAGTCACCTTTCGTGCACAACTCATAATATATAAGCTCCACCGCCTCACCGGAAAAAATCATACATACACAAAATTTTATATCCTCAATATATCATCATACTGCAAACCTGATATTTCGACTATATCAAAGTTGTTCATATCGGAAACAATCATCAAGAAAAGCCTACTCCGGTAGCCCGCACCACCGCGAAATCCATTTTCACGGCATCGCCGGGCGGATCATTCCTCTATCTTCAACTTCAAAATCAACAAAAGCTTTGATTCTCTTGGTTGTACAAAATTAGAAATCATCGCTTTTGAAGATCTTAGTAGCAAACTCGGTGCAAGGATCACCGGTTTTACGGATCGCTACCCCTCTTTCCGCCGTAACCATCTCAACTTGGCTTGAAGGAACACTTTCAACGCCATCTTCAAAACTCGCATACGAGTCCTTCATAACTTCCAGGTTGGCGACGTGTTTTGTCAACTCATCTTTTACGTATAAAGGTATTGCCTCTACTTGTGTTGTTTGAGACCATTTGGGGTTACATCGCTTGAGCTTTGTCGGATTCGGGTCGAGGCTTCACCGCCGGCACCGCCATGTTGAGTGCTCTCTGGCAAGCTCTAAGTCTAACTTCCACGCCGGCAAACTCTAAGTCCGACTCACACCGGCAAGCTCTAAGTCCGACTGGCCGGCAAGCTCTAAGTAGCTTTAAGTCCGACCTCAGCCGGCAAGCTCTAAGTCCGACTTCTGTCGGCAAGCTCTAAGCCCAACGTCTCTCGGAAAGCTCTAAGTCCGACCTCTCTCGGAAAGCTCTAAGCCCGACCTTAGCCGGCAAGCTCTAAGTCTAACTTCTGTTGGCAAGCTCTTAGTCCGACCTCAGGCGGCAAGCTTTAAGTCCGACTTCTGTCGGCAAGCTCTAAGTCCGACCTCTGTCGGCAAGCTCTAAGCCCGACCTCTCTCGGTAACCTCTAAGGCCGACTTCTGTCAGCAAGCTCTAAATCCGACCTCAGCCGGCAAGCTCTAAATCCGACCTCTATCGGTAAGCTCTAAGGCCGACTTCTGTCAGCAAGCTCTAAATCCGACCTCAGCCGGAAAGCTCTAAATCCGACCTCAGCCGGCAAGCTCTAAATCCGACCTCAGCCGGCAAGCTCTAAGCCCGATCTCTCTTGGCAAGCTCTAAGTCCGACTTCTGTCGGCAAGCTCTAAGTCCGACCTCAGCCGGCAAGCTCTAAGTCCAACCTCAATCGGCGAGCTCTAAGTCCCACCTCAGCCGGCAAGCTCTAAGTCTGACTTCTGTCGGCAAGCTCTAAGTCCGACCTATGTCGGCAAGCTCTAAGTCTGACTTCTGTCGGCAAGCTCTAAGCCCGACCTCTCTCAGCAAGCACTAAGTCCGACTTCTGTCGGCAAGCTCTAAGTCCGACCTCAGCCGGCAAGCTCTAAGCAAGCTCTAAGCCCGATCTCTCTCGGCAAGCTCTAAGTCCGACTTCTGTCGGCCGGCAAGCTTTAAGTCCGACCTCAGCCGGCAAGCTCTAAGTCCGACTTCTGTCAGCAAGCTCTAAGTCCGACCTCTCTCGGCAAGCTCTAAGCCCGTCGCTTCATGCACGGCACTTTAAGCCCAATAGAGCATTATTGGCATCTAAGCATGTCCGCTACAATGCATAGCATGCAATCGGTAATTCGCTACGCGATACAAACACTGATTCAAACCCGATAGAGCGTTATCGGCACTATAAGCCCGACTCACTGACATCATATTTGGAGCTTGCCTCGAGCATCTTCTATAAGCCCGACTCACTCGCATCATATTTCGCCGCACCTAGTAGAATCTTCTATCACTCTACAAACAAATTGCCTCGGCAAACGACACATCAAGTCATCTACAACTTTACTCCATGATTATCACATGTACAACGAAGAGCTCATGAGTAGGGGCCATTGATTTACCAAAATCAACATAAGCCCAAAGAGCGGACGTGGTCCTCGCCGCCCCGCCACGCTATTACGATCTCATCGTTAGCCAAGATAACCGAATAAAGAAGCTAACAACTAGCTCGGTATGAAGCGCTAAGTCCGACCTCCGCCGGCATTCTCAAGGCTTGGTTGCCCAGACTCTCTCGTCCAGAATGGGCTCTCCGAGTCCGCCAGACTCCTCGCCCATCGTGGGCTCTCCGAGTCCTCCAGACTCCTCGCCTGCCGTGGGCTCTTCGAGTCCGCCCGACTCCCTCCCCCTGCTGTGGGCTCCCGAGTCCTCCCGACCTCTCGCCTGCCGAGGGCTCTCCGAGTCCGCCAGACTCTCTCGCCTGCCGAAGGCTCTCCGAGTCCTCCCGACTCTCTCGCCCGCCCAGGGCTCTCCCACCCACCCGACTCTCTCGCTTTCTTCATGGGCTTTCGAGTCCTTCAGACTCTCTCGCCTGCGAGGGCTCTCCGAGTCCCGCTAAGACTCTTCGCCTCGACGTGGCTCTCGCCAGGCTCTCCGAGTCCTCAAGGACTCTCTCGCCTGCCGTGGGCTCTCCGAGTCCTCCAAGACTCTCTCGTCCGCCAAGGACTTTCACCTCCAAGCTCATAGTCCGCCAAATTGCCCCGCTTCTCGCTAGCTTCATGCCTCTATAAATATCACATTCACCTCCATTACAACGCTCACTTTTTCTTCTAAGAACTACACATTGGCTTGATCCTCACAAAATGGTACGTGATGCAAATTTCAGAATAGCTCATAATCAATAAGATCCACGGCCTCTCACCGAAAAATCACATATACACACTTTATATCCTCAACATATCATTGTTCCCAAAACTCGATATTTTCCGACTATATCAAGATTTCAATGGTTTATTCGGATCCTCTTAGTGAAGTGGGCCTATTAGTGTAGATGGGCTATGTCCCAAAATTGTGAAATTTTGTCAATTTGTAATCTTCCCACATCGGCAAGATTAGTGAAGTAGCCGACATAGGCTAATATTTAAGTGACCTTTGTGTCTATTATTCTGGTGTACCTGATAACGCTCTAAATGGTACCAATAATTATACCCTTATTCACCCCGAATTCTGCTCAAGACAGGATAGATAGGCTCGTTATTATGTGGAATATATGTTAAATGCTATGTGAGTGTTTCCAGATCGTAATTCTCGCATCTATGTCATTTTTCCGAAGATTTAGTACTGTTTTGTCTCGTTTTGAGTGTTTTATAGGATGTACCGAATCTGGAGCATTGGAGAATGGATCTGGACCAAAAGAAATATCTTGGGCCAAGTGATTAAATTCCAAGAGGAAGTCTCACAAGAAAAGGATTTAAAAGTCACCCGCTTACCGAGGGTCGGTCCGTAAACCGAGGACTTGTTTGACACGAAATTGATTCTCGCCACATTATCTAGGTCGGTTAGGGGTTTTGTGAGTCATAAGTCGGTCATTGTATCTATATAAGGCCGCATATACTGAGTATTACATATCTTATTATCAATTCTTCAAATACATTACATATTTTGATGAAATAAAATTATTCAAGCTTTGAAGGAGTTGTTTTCGGTTTCCTCCCCTTCTCCACCATCTCTAGCTTGAGCAGATCGAGCTAGATCACCATTGTTGAAGGTATGAAGCTTTGAACGTTCCTTTTTGTCTTCAATATGGTAGATATGTTCGTATTTATGTGTTTTAGTTAATCTTCATGTTTAAAGACCCCATAATTTACTTAGAATAATTGTAATTGAGCAATGTAGATCCAGGGATAGGAAAAGCCGCCCCCGGTAACCCGGCGGTCTATACCGGTTTACCGAGGCATTATTTAGAAAACCTAAAACTGGGATTCACTACAGCTATGTTGATCAATAGATTTAATTTACATGTTAGTAACCTGATCAACTATTTGCATGTCATCGTAAACTAGCATGAAATATGAATAGTGAAGTGCTATGTTTGGACATTATCTTGAATGGACCTGTGAACATGTCGATCAATGTCGACATACCGCCTAGCGCGGTTAGCGGTATGAGTTAGCTCTCGATATCGGCAATTCTAGATCTTTATGCATATGGGCTATTACGACCACTTAAGGAGGGTAGCTTATGATAGATTGTCTACTACCATTGTCGGAGTAGATAGAGTAGAGTTGCACCCATAGTCGATAATGATAATTAAAACTAAAGCTCACGATTAATCTAAGAAAATTATGCTGAAGTAAACGAACGATTAACTAATCCAAGTTAGTAGATCGGTGAGAGGAGGAATACCAAGTTTGTTTTCTTTTATGTTTAATGTTGGTCAATTACCGCTTCTATGTTGCTTCTTAATTAGGTTAGAATCGCTTATACTTATAGTTGCATTGTCTCTGGATCGACCTTGACTCGCATTTACTATACTACGACGCACCTAGTATTCTTGCTAGTAATATCGATGTTAGTGACTTACACGCGATCAAGACAAAGTACCATTGAGATATACCAAATTTGAGATAAACTCTCAATTGCATTAGCTATTTTGGCTATTGTTTTTAGGCGTTAGGAGAGTTGTACTTTGTAATCCTCCTCTCAGTAATATTTCTTTCCCACGTGACTAGTCGGCACATTACCGAAAACCACGAAATTTGGTGTTCTCGCTTTTTTCTTTCCGCTTGGTTATTTTGTGTTACCGTCGTTATGGCTATCGCCGGTTTGTTTTTCCTAACAAACTGCATCGTGAGCTTGAGGTTATTTTCGAGGTGTTTTTTTGAGAGCCGAGGTTTTACGAGCTGAGACTTTTGTTGAGATTTTCCGAGGTTTGAAAATTAGCCACTAAGACGGTAACTAAGTATTATTTTGAGAAGTTCGACAGAAACGTCAACTTCGGATGTGGCAGTTGAAGATGGAGGTCATGCTGATTCGGGAGGGCTTCGATATTGCACTGCTTAGTAAGGAGAATAAACCAGAGAAAATGTCAGATGAGGAGTTTGCTAGTCTCAACTAAAAGGCCAGGTCAGGTATCATATTATGTCTTTCTCGATGAAGTTTTAAGAGAGGTAGCCACCGAGGTTAATGCTAAGGATTTGTGGGAAAACTAAAATCCTTATATATGAAGAAAACTGCTGAGAATAGGCTTTATTTAAAGCAGAGTTTGTATATGTTTCAGATGTCCGAAAGTTCATCTATATTATTGCATTTAGATAAATTTGATTCCTCGCTATGGATTTGGGTAATATAGATGCTAAAATTAATGACGAGGATCAGCCCTATTGTTATTGTGTTCGCTTCCACAGTCTTTTAAGCATTTCAGAGAAACGATGCTTTATGGTAAGAAAACTATTTCTTACAAAGAAATTAAGTCGATTTTTAAAATCGAAAGAGCAGATTGATAAAGATACAACTGGGGGAAGTAGTAGTAGTCAGGCAGACGTGCCGGTAGTTCGGGGCAGATCAAATAAAAAGGGTGTAGATACTGAACATTATGTTTTGAATCCCAGACATAAAGATTTGACGTGCAATTACTGTAAGAAGATTGGGCATATCAAATCTGATTGCTTTCGTCTTAAGAACAAAGAAAAGCGTAAGAAAGAGCATGGTAAAGAGACTGCTATGGCCGGTATCATAGAAGATGAGAGTGATGGAGATATTTTCTTTGTTGATGATATATTAAGGTCTATTGATGGGTGGATCTTGGATTCTGGTTGCACGTATCATATGTGTCCCCATAGAGATTGGATTTTCACTTATGATTCAGTTCAAGGTGGAGTTGTTTTTTTGGGCAACGGCACAGTTTGCAAGGTTGCTGGTATTGGTACGGTTAGAATCAATACCCGTGACGGTGTTGTCAGAACACTTAAGAAAGTTGGACATGTTCCGGATTTGAAGAAAAATCTCATCTCTTTGGGCGCACTTCGAGACTCTTGGATTTAGTACACCGGGGGTGAAGTTTTGAAGATAATTAAAGGTGCTCTTGTTGTCATGAAAGCTTGCAGGTCTGGTGGTTTGTATGTGTTGCAAGGATCCACAGCTATTGGCAATTCTGCAATCCCTATGTCATCCCATTACGAAGCATCGTCCATTTGTTAAGTTCAAGCAGTGCTTGGACTTATTTGACATAGTCTGAAGATTTTGAAGTTTGTGGAGAAAGAGTAGTATTACTATTTCTGGATGTTGGGCCTTTGTCCCAAGGTGGAGATTTGTCAGTGTAGATGGGCCAAAGCCCAAAATTGTGAAATTTTGTCAATTTGCAATCTTCCCACATCGGCAATATTAGGTGAAGTAGCCGACAGAGGCTAATATTTAAGTGACCTTTGTGTCTGTTATTTTGGTGTACCACATCGGCAATATTAGGTGAACAAATATTGATCTCAGCAAAGAAAATCTTCATTTAGCGCAATTCGGCTGTAATAGTTCGACACGACGCATGTCGTCATCTGTCTGACACGGAGCAGGTCGTCCTCTATATTCTACGGCCAGCTCGACACTAATTAAGTGCCTACCAATTCATACTGCCAACATGGTGTGGTATTTATAGATGATACTCATCTCAATCGGTTACAAACTGTTGTAAGCTATTAAGGAAGTTACAACAGAAAAAGAATCTAGAAGATGCATCTCGATGAATTGTTAGGAAATCTACGCGGGAACGCAGCGGAATTCAAAAATTTGATTTCCTTTTACCCAAGATCGACTTCGTTTAAGCAATAAACAAACGAGTTAGTAGACGGTGGTTACCTTGGTTGATCTAAAAGATCGACGCTTTGACCGCCTAAGAGAGAGTAGTTCAGATAGAGCCGCCCAGTGTTCGGCCTCTACCGCCACCCACACACGAATGTACCTTCACCGAATCCCATCATGGATTGCTATTGAAAACTCCGGTTGCTAGACCGCCCTTTTCCTCTCTCCAACCCTCCATACGATGCTCTCTATTTTACACAAGAACTATGAGCTCTTGCAATCATGATGTACAAAGAGCTTGACACCCACCTCCTATTTATAATGGAAGTGGCGCCTAGCAGAGTGGAGGAGAAGAAAACCTTTCTCCAATAAAATAAGGAAAATATAATTGATTGATTTATCTCATTTATTACAATATCTTATATTAAATAAATCTAGTGATTTTGTCAATATCTTATATCAATATTTCAAGATATCACAATATCTAATATTGACTATCTTTATTTTATTACCATAAATCAATTTACACACGCTGTATGTATATATATCACATATATATATATATATATTACACAAAATAAATCTATATATGTATATACATTTGGTGCGCACATGCACATCATATGTGCAAGTCACGTATGAATGCATATATATATATATAAATATTAATATCTAATATTAATATATGGTAATACCATTAATTAAATTACACAATCCAAGTGTATCTTATACACACAAAATTGCGCCACCTTTAGCCAATATTTTGGCATCCGGAATATTCTTTAATTAATATAATATTATTAATATCTTGTATTTAATTTACTCATAATAAATAAATACCACCATATTAATTTACCACTATAACCTTTATAGTCTCGAGATAAACTTTCCTTATTTGGTTATCATTTATAACCACATTTTAATCCGCTAGACGCTTATGTGTGTGACCCGATAGCTTCCGAATATGTTGTCCGTAGACACAAAGTGCAAATTACTTAAAATGCCCTTCATGCCTAACGATCACGGATAGCGCTCAGCAACACACCGTGACTCCCCAATCATCGGAAGAGTCAAATGCAACGACTACTACCTTTCATGTGAAACAGCTTACGTGTAACTTACAATCCTATCGCCGTAATAATATCCATACGGTCGTTAGTCGAGTGTCAAAACATCAACGACCGTATCTTATAATCTGGATATCATGCTCTCTCGAAGTAACTCGCTTACTCCCACTTTGCAAAGATTCACGAGAGTAAGACATTCCTTATAAGAAGGCCATTTCGATATTCGATCCCAATCATAGATACGCGATTCCCGGACGACCAATCATGTATACTCCACATGCTACAAGATCATACCCAATCACTACCGCATGATCGCCCGCGGCTGTGGAAACCTCAATAGTGTCAAAGCATGACAATCCACACCGTGATGCCATGAAGACTCGGTCCAAAGGATAATTACACAACCGCCACATAAAGTGACACTTATCTGTAAGTGGGTCACCTAACGCACGCATTCTCTAATACACGCCCACGCATACCCAAGTGTCTACACTTCGATAGATGAGATCTATCCCGCCTTAAAGATAGAAGACATCCAATACGTGCTAGTCTGCTTATACTATCAATGCCCTATTTAATAGTACATCGCTTCAGAGACATTTAAGTATCAAACTTATTAAAGTGATTAGAGATCTCATCAACCATAATCGCTTATCATGGTTTCTCTATCACGCTTTAATACTAAGGACGTTATCATATAACAATTCATAATTGGTTCTCTAAAAGAACATATATATGACAAATGTAAAAGCCATTTAATATGTGTACAAACATAAAGAAATAGTAGAAATGATCCGACCTGGTCGGATCCGGTCCAACCCGATTGGGTTTAGACACTATTTCAACAATCTCCCACTTGGCCTAAAACCAATCACTCGCACACACAAGACCAAGTTGAAACACAAGAATCTCATGCAATACTCGCAACTAGCCCTAGCCATAAACGGATCGCTATCCATGGGGACTCATATTATCTTCATATCATGTTCCAAATGACCAAGTCAAAGGAACCGCCTCAACACACACACGAATCTCCGACGAGACCCTGGTCCTTGCTTCAAGCAATGAATCCACTTACTACATCACCTATATATAGAAGTGGAAGAACCGCATAAGGTTCGTGAATGAACCTTCTGATCCATGTCTTTGCTCCCGCCGCGCCTCTAAGGCACTACTGTGTTTTGGCCTTGTTGTAGAATTTACAATGACCCATATGCTAGAACATTTCAGCCATCAGTATCACTTAATCAAAGTGATCGCAAAACCTGCATCGTAGCTCCCACTCGCCTTCATAAGACCGAGGATATACGCCCAGATATCTACGCTTTATCTAATTCCAAGTTTCAATAAACCAGAACTCTCCTTTACTTGTTTAAGGATATTCTCGACATTCACCGATTTACTTTCATACTTGCTCATGACTATTCATGGACTATGAACATCCGGCATTACCTTATAAGATGGTTCCTATCGCAGAGCGAAGAAACCTTCCATAAGCATCATCATTCACCTTATCATTGGGACGAACGCCCTAACATAGATAGATCTTCGAGAACACCGCTAGCAAGATCTCCTCACGCGATCTATGCTAAACTCTTTTAGCATCACATCTATATAGGTAAACTATAATTTAACAAAGAAGCTTAAATCTATCGCTATAGATTCTTATTTCTAAAATAAGAATCGCTAATCCAAGTGCTTTCGTAAAGACCTTGAACTACCAAACATTAATTGACCGTGATACGGGATGATGATCCTTGAGAGAGATATCTAATACCTTACTCAAAAATAGTAATGCACTCCACTATCCATCTTGCACATTGGGCATATCCTTCTTTTGACTAAATCAAACTCCTTTGATTATCAAACAAAGAAATCGCTCAGAGAAACTTGTTTGAGTCCATAAATGGATCTCGTGGGCTTACATATCATGTTATCATCTATGAACATTGAGCTTTCTTTCAACGCCTTCAACACTATCATATATAGCCATGATACGGTTATCACAAGAATTATCTCAATAGAATCGGGCTCACCTTACAGGACATTCCTCTGTGTAAGACAGACTAGGTTTATAACCTGGTTGTCACCGATGGAATCTTATTCGAGATAGTATGGCTCCCGCCATATCTCTCAATCTTGCCTTTCAAACATTCTTTTATGAGTCGTGAGATATTCATTCTTCAAGATGAACGCACTCGCAGCCCTTTTCGTGCTTGAGGTTATCTACTAGACTTACTGCACTTTTTTGTGTGCACTCGAAAGCGCAAAGATCTACACTCATCGCTATGTGGCGCCTGCCACATTCCATTGGTTGAATATATCTTTGTGGTTCTCAAACTCTTTTGAGATCTGATTCACTCCCACTGCTTTCTCTTTGGAAGAAACACTTCTTCTGAAGACAAAGATGTTTGGAGACAAACGCTTTTTGCTCCGCTGGACGAGTAAATAATATCTAGCGCATTTGCTAAGATATTCCACAAAGTCTCATACGCCGTACTAGGCTCCAAGCCTTCTCGACTTTGCTCAGGACAACTTCAAATCATCGGTTAAGATAGATTTGACATTATCGCCTTCCATATCTAATATGGAATTTATTCAACCTTATTCTTTGGAACTCGGTTAAGTATAAGGGCACTTACCCGAAACGGGTAAGGGATACATCGCATGGCTTGCGTCACACCTTTATCATATAAAGTGTTATTTCCATTTTGGGAACACAATCTAATTGCATATCCTAAAGATGGTATCCTTCAAGGGAGAATCTTATTCCCTTTCAGATTTACTTCAAACACTCTTCAGGTATTAATTACTTCAATCCAATTGAAGATTAATTCCTAAGTAGCTCATCAATCTCATATTCGTACTAGCTCGAACTTTTTGGGCTTTCCAAATTATGCACTTCACTGAGTACACTTGACCATTTCTAAAAATAATCGTAGAGATTAACAAACAATTATTTGTGGCATTAATTGTCATAAGCCAACAAACATCGGTATGTTTAGGCTTTAGACAATTTTTCTAGAATTTATAACATTTTCATAAAAGGGTATTTTAGTCTTCTTTGATAAGATATTATAACCCACATGATTCATAATCATATGGTTCAACATCATCGTAATGACGCTTAATTACACGCTTCTCTTCCGCAGAGACTATGTTCGAAATAACCACAAATATAAAGGATAATGTACCACACAAATATTTAGTTGAGATCATCACATATATCAACTATATAGTGATATCAATCTAGTATGTTAGATTCAAAGGACCATCCAACTTTATCGGAATAACATTTATTTTTTACAATTGAATATGTCTACTAAAACCCTAACAGATAATCAAAGTATGTTCTTCATAAGAACCGAACATAATAACATTTATTTAGTTCCTTATCAGCTTATTGCATCCGCATTATGGTAAGTGTCACAACGTTTGCTTCACCTTCCATATTTGTATTTAATCTTTCTAATTTAATCACACTCGCAAGATATCATATATCTTAGAGTTGACTTTGAACTTAGATAGATTTATCTCAACTCATTTGCCTAGAATAGAAACTTCAATAAGTTCTCTATTTAAGCACATGCCCTAACTTCCTTTTTAATCCTTTAAGCACTTGAATATGTTTCTTATAAGATTTAAGAAAGATCACAAGAGCTATGTCTTCAATTTCCTTTTATAAAGAAAATCTAAAGTTTATTAAATAGTTTATTTAACCTTTGAATCGTATTCAAAACATTGACTATTTAATTAACCTTTAAGCAATGATAGAATTAAGTCGATATTTAAATCTTACAATTTTGAAAACAACCTTTCCAAAATTAGATGTGGTCATTCTTATCCAAATATTTGAATTAATTGTCATCGTGATGATCAATGATCATCTTGATCGTATCCAATATATGACTAATTCCTTGAAACTTATTTCAAATGATTTAATCATATCATGAGCTTCGCTTTCATTAATAATTAAAGTCTCGAGCACTCGCATCAATTATGTAATCTCCTTGTCTCTAACTACTATAACGGGATGGCTCATGTCATTGCTTATTTTAAAAGGATTAAAATTACTTAACCATATTTGAGAACGCTTCAAAATTAACAATATAATTTGGTTTTACTAATCGAGAATAAAATATAAATATAAAGTTTGCTAAAACTACAACATAAAAATGAAAATAAAAGAGTGTTGTTGTTTATACACGCAAAATCAAAATGGTCTTTTGATTTATGATTTTGCTCCCACTAGTCAACTACTCCCAATTGACTTTCAAGAATCTTTCAATATTCTTTAAAGGCCAAGATCCCATCTCGGTTACCCCGATTCCCGACGAGGGCCGATCAACCGAATAATTCGAAAGGTATGTAACTCTTACCAATCACATCTCTATGTGACTTTGGTGGTTGACTAGTCAACTCTTTGACAATTCACATCTTTATGTGGTAGTCAACCCCTTGCCTCTAGAATAAGACGGTCTCGACGAGGCCAATCACCGCAATACTTAGTCAAGTCATAACCCAATATTCGCGAGATCTCATACGATCATATCTCAATAACGACGATATACCCGTGGTAGGTCAACTCCCGACGAGGGTCGATCAGCTTGATCCAACAAAGGCTCTTCACCGTCGCTATAATATCGGGAGACAATTTTCGACTAGATTGTTTTTGTTGTGGAAGTATTTACGTAAATTAATTCACTTAATTAATTTTAATTACGGTCTCATCAAATATATCTATCTCTATAGACATACATCCTACACATTTATCTAGATCGTGCGTTAGTCATGCATCTATCGTATCATATAAAATAAATACAAGCACAAAATAAATAAATGCGTAAAGTAACCGGTATGATCACGGACTTTTCCTAAGCGCGGTTTCGAATACAAATCGATTTAAACCGCTGGTCACAATCTAAGGGTAGAATGCAATCGCCAATAGATCTTTAATGCCCCATTCTCCAATGGGATCTTTATTTTCTTCTTTCTTTGGTCTTCATCTTCTCGCTTCATTCTTGTTACATTTAATTCTATCTAATAAAATAAATACACCCGCATTACGTGGGGTGTGGGGGCTAACGGAATGGGATAAAATGCATAAAATAAACTAGGTCACGCTTCTTCATAACGGCATGCATGACAATTTTTAAACCAACAGAAAATTAAATCATTCACATCTATCCTATCGGTCGAGTCCACGATCAATCGCCCATATAATCATATTATATCTACTATATTTAATCCATACAATAAAATCTTATGAAAAGATAAAATTAAAATTTAACTACTAAGCCTTTTAAATAATCAATTAACATTTAATCTATTAAATAATTTTATCCAATCAATTAACTAATTAACATTTAATTAATTAAATGATTTTAATCAAAATAAAATTAACGATTAATTTTAAACGATTTTAATTTTAATTTTAATAAATTAGAACTATTCCAAAATAAATCAAAATTAAAATTATTTCTCTGTTTCTTTCCTTTCGATTCGTAATCAAAAGCCGATGCTTTGGCTTCCTAAATCAAATTTGGCTTTTCGCTTCCACTTTCCAAAATTAAAATTTTGAAAGTGGCTTGCGCTTAGCTTTTACAAATCAAATATTTGAAAGCGCTTGAGCTTATTCCAAATCAAATATTTGGAAAGACTAAATAATTTTGGTTTAGGCACGCCACTTTTCCAAAATCAAAATTTTGGTTTACTGCGCCAGATTATTCCAAATCAAATATTTGGAAGGGTTTGCGCTATTCCAAACAAAGTTTGAAAGGCCATTATTATTTTAATGTCATACAAGATCCCAAATTACCAAACTATTTGAACCATTGGTTAATTATACGACACAACTAAACAAAACGAATTACCAATCACAACCATGAACCATATAAAACACAAAATACACAAAACAAAAGAAAAAGAGACTCCGCCAAGCAAACGCCAAATGATGACCATAAGTACGCCGCAGCAGTCGCGCCAGACGGTGGTGGTGCCGCCACATCGGCCGAGCACCACCCGATCCCTTTTTTATTCTATTCTTTCGTATCGCTTTGCGAATCTAAAATCTTTCATCTTTTAATTACGTGATTTAAAACGATAAAATTAACTACGCAAAATAACATGCTTATTGCTTAAGCTCGGCTCGCCTCGATACCATCGTTAGAAAATCTACGCTGGAACGCAGCTGAATTCAAAATTTGATTTCCTTTTACCCAAGATCGACTTCGCTTAAGCAATAAACAAACGAGTTAGTAGACGGTGGTTACATTGGTTGATCTAAAAGATCGACGCTTTGACCGTCTGGGCGAGAGTAGTTCGCATAGAGCCGCCTAGTGTTCGCCTCTACCGCCAAATCCACACGCAATGTACCGCCGAATCCCATCATGGATTGCTATTGAAAACTCCGGTTGCTGGACCGCCCTTTTCCTCTCTCCAACCTCCATAGATGCTCTCTATTTTACATAAGAACTATGAGCTCTTGCAATCATGTGATGTATAAAGAAATTTGACTCTCACCTCCTATTTATAATGGAAGTGGCGCCTCTTGCAGAAGTGGAGGAAAAGAAAACCTTTCTCCAATAAAATAAGGAAAATATAATTGATTGATTTATCTCATTTATTACAATATCTTATATTAAATAAATCTAGGATTTTGTCAATATCTTATATTGAATATTTCCAAGATATTGTCAATATCTAATATTGACTATCTTTATTTTATTACCATAAATCAATTTACACATGTGTATGTATATATATCACATATATATATATATTACACAAAATAAATCTATATATGTATATACATTTGGTGCGCACATGCACATCATATGTGCAAGTCACGTATGAATGCATATATATATAAATATTAATATCTAATATTAATATATGGTAATACCATTAATTAAATTACACAATCCAAGTGTATCTTATACACACAAAATTGTGCCACCTTTAGCCAATATTTTGGCATCCGGAATATTCTTTAATTAATATAATATTATTAATATCTTGTATTTAATTTATTCATAATAAATAAATACAACCATATTACTTTACCACTATAACCTTTATAGTCTCGAGATAAACTTTCCTTATTTGGTTATCATCTATAACCACATTTTAATCCGCTAGACGTTTTATGTGTGTGACCCGATAGGCTTCGAATATGTTGGCCGTAGACACAAAGTGCAAATTACTTAAAATGCCGCCCTTCATGCCTAACGATCACGGGATAGCGTCTAGCAACACACCGTGACCCCGAATCATCGGAAGAGTCAAATGCAATGACTACTACCTTTCATGTGAAAATAGCTTACGCGTAACTTACAATCCTATCGCCGTAATAATATCCATACGGTCGTTAGTCGAAAGTGTCAAAACATCAACGACCGTATCTTATAATCTGGATATCATGCTCTCTCGAAGTAACTCGCTTACTCCCACTTTGCAAAGATTCACGAGAGTAAGACATTCCTTATAAGAAGGTCATTTCGATATTCGATCCCAATCATAGATACGCGATTCCCGATTTACCAATCATGTATACTCCGCGATGCTTCAAGATCATACCCAATCACTACCGCATGATCGCCCGCGGCTGTGGGAAACCTCAATAGTGTCAAAGCATGACAATCCACACCGCGATGCCATAAAGACTCGGTCCAAAGGATAATTACACAACCGCCACATAAAGCATACACTTATCTGTGTAAGTGGGTCATCCCTAACGCATCGCATTCTTCTAATACACGCCCACGCATAGTCAAGTGTCTCTACACTTCGATAGACGAGATCTATCCCCGCCTTAAAGACGAAGACATCCAATACGTGCTAGTCTCGCTTATACTATCAATGCCCTATTTAATAGTACATCGCCTGAGACATTTAAGTATCAAACTTATTAAAGTGATTAGAGATCTCATCAACCATAATCGCTTATCATGGTTTCTCTATCACGCTTTAATACTAAGGACGTTATCATATAACAATTCATAATTGGTTCTTTAAAAGAACATATATATGACAAATGTAAAAGCCATTTAATATATATGTATAAACATAAAGAATTAGTAGAAATGATCCGACCCGGTCGGATCCGGTCCAACTCGATTGGGTGAACAAATATTGATCTCAAAGAAAGAAAATATTCATTTAGCGCAATTCGGCTGTAATAGTTCGACACGACGCATGTCGTCATCTGTCTGACACGGAGCAGGTCGTCCTCTATATTCTACGGCCAGCTCGACACTAATTAAATGCCTACCAATTCATACTGCCAACATGGTGTGGTATTTATAGATGATACTCATCTCAATCGGTTACAAACTGTTGTAAGCTATTAAGGAAGTTACAACAGAAAAAGAATCTAGAAGATGCATCTCGATGAATCATATTAGATCATCATAGATGGTCACCTCATCTGATATGATCATGTCTCATCTGCTCTCAATTGCAACTTAGCATGCCACCTCAACCGACTATGTGTGTTGAATAAAGGTCCTAAACCCAATCGGGTTGGACCGGATCCGACCGAGTCGGATCATTTCTACTATTTCTTTATGTTTATACATATATTAAATGGCTTTTCTGTTGTCATATATATGTTCTTTTAAAGAACCAATTATGAATTGTTATATGATAACGTCCTTAGTATTAAACTGTGATAGAGAAACCATGATAGGCGATTATGGTTGATGAGATCTCTAATCACTTTAATAAGTTTGATACTTAAATGTCTCTAGTCGATGTACTATTAAACAATGCATTGATAGTATAAAAATGACTCAGCACGTATTGATGTTTTATGTCTTTAGGGCATGGATAGATCTCGCTCATCGGGTGTAGAGACACTTGGGTATCGACGTGGACGTGTATTAGTGAATGCGACGTTAGGGATCGACCCACTTACACGGATAAGTGTCACACTATGTGACGGTTGTGTAATTATCCTTAAGACCGAGTCTTCATGGCATCATGGTGTGGATTGTCATGCTTTGACACTATTGAGGTTTCCCAGCCACGGGCGATCATGCGGTAGTGATTGGGTATGATACTGAAGCATGCGGAGTATACATGATTGGTCGTCCGGGAATCGCGTATCCTATGATAGGGATCGAATATCCGAAATGGCCTTCTTATAAGGAATGTCTTACTCTCGTGAATCTTTGCAAAGTGGGAGTAAACGAAAGTTACTTCGAGAGAGCATGATATCCAGATTATAAGATACGGTCGTTAATGTTTGACACTCGACGCGACGACCGTATGGATATTATTACAAATGATAGATTGTAAGTTACACGGTAATCGCTTCACATGAAAGGTAGTAGTCATTGCATTTGACTCTTCCGATGATTGGGGTCACGGTGTGTTGCTAGACGCTATCCCGTGATCGTTAGGCATGAAGGCATTTTCGTAATTTGCACTTTGGCGTCTACGGCCAACATATTCGAAGCCTATCGGGTCACACACATAAGAACATCTAGTCGGATTAAAATGTGGTTATAGTTGATAACCAAATAAGGAAAGAATTTATCTCGCACTATAAAGGTTATAGGGTAAATTAATGCAAGGTGGTATTTATTTATTATGAATAAATATAATACAAGATATTAATTTTGTTGATTAATTAAATATGTATATTGATACATAAAATTAAAAATATATATATATATATATATATATATATATATATATATATATATATATATATATATATATATATATATATATATATATATATGATATACATGTATTTTGTGAATTAATGAATCATAGAATTATATTAATTAAAGAATGTTCCAGATGCCAAATCTTTGGTATATGGGGCGCCACTTTCAATGTGTATAAGATACACTTGGATTGTGCAATTTAATTAATAAGATTATCATATATTAATATTAGATATTAATGACTATAGATTTGCACACATGTGTAAATTGATTTATGGTAATAAGATATATGTAATCAATATAAGATATTGACAATATCTTGGAAATATTTAATATGGGATATTAAATTAAATGAGATAAATCAATCAATTATATTTTCCTTATTTTATTGGGAAAAGGTTTTCTTCTCCTCTACTCTACTAGGGGGCGCCCCAACCACTATAAATAAGAGGTGGGTGTCAAGCTCTTTTGTACAACACAATTCCAAGAACTAATAGTTCTTGTGTAAAATAGAGAGCATCTTATGTAGAGTTGGAGAGAGAGGAAAAAAGCGGTCTAAAGAACCGGAGTTTTCCAATAGCAATCCATGATGGGATTCCGCGGTCGCTCAGTGGACTAACGGTAGAGGCCGAACACTTGGGCGGCTCTATGCAGTAACTACTCTCCTCGACGGTCAAAGCGTCGATCTTATATATCAACCAAGGTAACCACCGCTCTACTACTTATTTGTTTATTGCTTAAACGAAGTCGATCTTCGGTCGATAGAAATAAATTTTTGAATTCATTGCTCCGCGTAGATTTCCTAACAAAGGGTATGAGAGCGTTTGAGCTTAAGCAATAAGCATGTTATTTTGCGTAGTTAATTTTATCGCTTAAATCACGTAATTAAAAGATGAAAGATTTTTGATTTGCAAAATTGATACACTAAAAAAAAAAAAAGGTAAGGTGGCGGCAATGGTGGTGTTTGGCCGATCGGCGCGGCACACCACCACTGCAGATCGCCGGCGGCGGCGCGGCCTCCAGTTTGCGGCGGCGGCCGTGTGATACGGTGGTCTCCAATTTTGTTTTGTGTATTTGTGATTCAATATTGTTCATAGTTGTGATTAATATCTCATTTGTTTAGTTGTCTCACGCACTAACCAATGGTTCAAATAGTTTGGGCCATTGGAATGCCACACGACATTAAAATAATAATGGTCTTTCCAAACTTTGTTTGGAATAAAACTGCCCTTTCCAAATATTTGATTTGAAAAAAGCTTGCGCTTGCAGCCACTTCCAAAATTTTGATTTTGGAAAGTGGCTGCCTAAACCAAAATTATTTGGTCTTTCCAAATTTTGATTTGGAATAGCTTCAAGCCTTTCAAATATTTGATTTGTAAAAGGCTTAGTTTGCGCACTTCCAAAATTTTGATTTTGGAAAAGTGGCTGTACCTAAACCAAATTTGGTTTAGAAGATGCATTTTGGTTTAGAAACCAAAGCGCATCTCTTTTGATTAGAATCAAAATAAGGAAACAAAAGAGACTTAATTTTAATTTTGATTTATTTTTAGAATAGTTCTAATTAATTAAAATTAAAATTAAAATCGTTAATTTTATTTCGATTAAAATTATTTAATTAATTAAATGTTAATTAGTTAATTGATTGATAAAATTATTTAATAGATTAAATGTTAATTGATTAATTAAGACGCAAGTAGTTAAATTTTAATTTTATCTTTTTCATAAGATTTTATTGTATGAATTAGATATAGTAGATATAATGTTATTATATGGACCCCGATCGATCATGTAATCTGACCGATAGTGATAGATAGATGTGAATGATTTAATTTTTCTATTGGTTTTAAAATTGTCCTAGGCACATGAAGAACGTGACCTAGTTTATTTTCTCGCATTTATCTCATTCCCATTAGCCTCCCAGTGCAACGGGTGTATTTATTTTATTAGATAGAATTAAATGTAACAAGAATGGAGCGTAAGATGGAGACAAGGAAAGAAGAATAAAGATCCCATTGGAGATGGCACATTAAAGATCCTATTGGCGGTTGCAGCCTACCCTTAGATTGTGACCATGGGTTTCACGGCTTGTTTTCAAACCGCACTTAGAAAAGTCCATGATCATACCGGTTACTTTACGATTTATTTATTTTGTGCTTGTATTTATTTTATATGATACGATAGATGCAAGACTAGGCACGATCTAGATAAATGTGTAGATGTGTATGTCTATAGAGATAGATATATTTGATGAGACCGCAATTAAAAATTAATTAAGTGAATTAATTTACATAAATACTTCCACAACAAAAATCAAGTCGAAATATTGTCTCCCAATATTATAACGACGGTGAAGAGCCTGTGTTCGATCCAACTGATCGACCACCGCCGGAGTTGACCTACCACGGGTATATCGTCGTTATTGAGATATGATCGTATGAGATCTCGTGAATATTGGGTTATGACTTGACTAGAGTCTTTCGGTGATTGGCCACCGTCGTACCGTCGACTTTAGAGACAAGGGGTTGACTAACACATAGTGATGTGTATCGCCAAAGAGTTGACTAGTCAAACCACTGAGAATCACATAGAGATGTGTTTGGTAAGGGGTTACCTACCTTTCGAAATTATCTTGGTTGATCGACCACCGCTGGGAATCAAGGTAACTAGATTGGATCTCACTACTAAAGAATTTTTGAAATGTTTTTAAAGTCAATTGGAAGTAGTTGACTAGTGGGAGAAAATCATAAACCAAAAGACCATTTTTGATTTTGCGTGTATAAACAACAACACTCTTTTTTATTTTCATTTTTATGTTGTAGTTTTAGCAAACTTTATATCTATGTTTAATTCTCGATTAGTAAAACCAAATTATGATCATTAATTTTGAGAAACGTTCTCAAATATGGTTAAGTAATTTTAATCCTTTTAAAATAAGCAATGACACGAGCAATCCCGTTAGAGTAGTTAGAGACAAGGAGATTACATAATTGATGCAAAGGTTCGAGACTTTAATTATTAATGAAAGCGAAGCTCATGATATGATTAAATCATTTGAAATAAGTTTCAACGAATTAGTCATATATTGATACGATCCAAGATGATCATTCAAATATACGATGACAATTAATTCAAACGTTGGATAAGAATGACCACATCTAATTTTGGAAAGGTTGTTTTCAAAATTGTAAGATTTAAGTAATCGACTTAATTCTATCATTGCTTAAAGGTTAATTAAATGGTCAATGTTTTGAATACGATTCAAAAGGTTAAATAAACTATTTAATAAGCTTTAGATTTTCTTTATAAAAGGAAATTGAAGACATAGCTCTTGTGATCTTTCTTAAGTTTTATGAAGACTACAATAAGAAACATTTCTCAAGTGCTTAAAGGATTAAAAAATGAGAGTTAGGGCATGTGCTCAAATAGAGAACTTATTGAAGTTTCTATTCTAGGCAAGTGAGTTGAGATAAATCTGTCTAAGTTCAAAGTCAACTCTAAGACATATGATATCTTACGAGTGTGATTAAATTAGAAAGGTTAATACAGATATGTAAGGTGAAGGAAACGTTGTAACACTTACCACATTCTGGATCTAGTAAACTGATAAGGGAACTAAATAAATGTTATTATGTTCCGGTTCTTATGAAGAACATACTTTCAGTCATTTGTTAGGATTTAGTATACATATTCAATTGTAAAGAATAAATGTTATTCGATAAAGTTGAAAGGTCACCAATCTAACATACTAGATTGATGTCACTATATAGTTGATATATGTGACGAGATCTCAACTAAATATTTGTATGGCTATTATCCTTGATTTGTGGTTACTCTGTGCACGCCTCTACATGAAATGGAGGCGTGTAATCAAACGTCATTCGATGATGTTGAACCTTATGATTATGAATCATGTGGGTTATAATGTATCTTATCCAAAGAGGACTAAAATACCTTTTAGAAAAAGGTTATGAAACCTAGAAGATTGACTAAAGCCTAAACATATTGATGTTTGTTGGCTTGTGACAATTTATACCATAAACGATTCTTTGTCTCTCTCTTGGACTATTTTTAGAAATAGTTGAATGTACTTATTGAAGTACAACAATTCGGAAAGCCCGATAGGTTCGAGCTAGTATGAATATGAGATTGACGAGCTACTTAGGAATTAATATTCAATCGGATTGAAGTAATTAATACCTGAAGGGTGTTTCAGAAGTCGTCTGAAAAGGAATAAGATTCTCCCTTCAAGGATACCATCTTTGGGATACGCAATTGGATTGTGTTCCTGCATGGGAAGCAAAACTTTATATGATAAAGGTGTGACGTAAGCCATGCGAAGTATCCCTTACCCGTTTCGGGATAGTGCCCTTATACTTAACCTAGTTCTAAAATAAAGGTTGAATAAATTCCATATTAGACATGGAAGAGGATAATGTCGAATCTATCTTAACCGATGATTTGAAATTTTCATAAGCAAAGTCAGAAAGGGCTTGGAGCCTAATACGACATATGCAACTTTGTGGAATGTCTTAGCTAGCACGCTGGATATTATTTACTTGTCCGCGGAGCAAAATGTTTGTCTCCAAACATGCTGTCTTCTAGAGGAAGTGTTTCTTCCAAAAGAAACTGTGGGAGTGAATCAGGTCTCAAAAGAGTTTGAGAACCACAAAGATATATTCAACCATAGGAACGTGAGCAGACGCCACATAGCGATGAGGTGTAAAACACAGCTCAGTGCACACAAAAGTTCTGTAAGTCAATGGATAACCTCAAGCCTGAAAAAGGCTGCTGGTATGTTCATCTTGAAGAATGAATATCTCACGACTTATGAAAGAATGTTTGAAAGGCAAGATTGAGAGATATGGCCAGAGCCATAATATCTTAATTAGATTCCATCGCTGACAACCAGGTTATGAACCTAGTCTGCTTACCTGAGGAATGTCCTCGTAAGGTCGAGCCCAGCTTCTATTCGTGACTATGCTTGTTATAACTTCGTATCATGACTATATGATAGTGTTGAAGACGTTGCGCAAACAGCTCAATGTTCATAGACGATAACATGATATGTGAGCCCACGAGATCCATTTATGGACTCAAACAAGTTTATCTAGACGATTTCTTTGTTTGATAATCAAAGGAGTTTGATTTAGTCAAAAGAAGGATATGCCCAATGTGCAAGATGGATAGTGGGAGTGTGTTACGATTTTTGAGTAAGGTATTGATATCTCTCTCGAGAATTAATACCCCATGTCACGATAATTAATGTTTGGTAGTTCAAGGTCTTTACGAAAGCACTTGGATTGGCGCTTCTTATTTTTGGAAATAAGAATCTATAGCGATAGATTTAATCGCTATTAGATTATAGTTTACCTATATAGATGTGATGCTAAAAGAGTTTAGCATAGATCACGACGGGATATCTGCTAGCCGTTGTTCACAAGATCTATCTATATTTGGACGTTCATCCCAAAGATAAGGTGAAAGGTGATGCTTATGGAAGGTTTCTTCACTCATCGCGATAGAACCCATCATAAAGGAAATGCCGGATATTCATAGTTCATGAAGAGTCATGAGCAAGTATGAAAGTAAATGCGTAAATGTCGAGAATATCCTTAAACAAGTTAAGGAAGAATTCTGGTTTATCGAAACTTGGAGTTAGATAAATATGGTTATACTGACGTATATCCCGAGTCTTATGAAGGCAAGTGGAGCTACAATGCCCGGGTTTGCAAATACTTTGATTAAGTGATACAAAGAAGTCGGAAATGTTCTAGCATACGGGTCACCAGAAATTCCACAACTAGGCCAAAACACAAGAGTGCTTAGAGAGGCACAAATGAGCAAAGATACATGGATCTGTGGGTTCATTCTTGAACCTTGTACGGTTCTTCCACCTTTCTATATAGTCGATATAGTAAGTGGATTCATTGCTTCAAGCAAGGACCAGGGGTCTCGCCGAGATCCGTGTGTGTGTTAAGGCGGTTCCTTTGACTTGGTCATTTGGAACGTGATATGAAGATAGTCCGAGTCCCCATGGATAGCGATCCGCTTATGGCTAGTGGTCAAGCAAGTAGTATTGCATGAGATTCTTGTGTTTCAACTTGGTCTTGTGTGCGCGAGTGATTGGTTTTAGGCCAAGTGGGAGATTGTTGAATAGTGTCCTAAACCCAATCGGTTGGACCGGATCCGACCGAGTCGGATCATTTCTACTATTTCTTTATGTTTATACATATATAAAATGGCTTTTCTGTTGTCATATATATGTTCTTTTAAAGAACCAATTATGAATTGTTATATGATAACGCCCTTAGTATTAAACTGTGATAGAGAAACCATGATAGGCGATTATGGTTGATGAGATCTCTAATCACTTTAATAAGTTTGATACTTAAATGTCTCTAGCCGATGTACTATTAAACAATGCATTGATAGTATAAAACAGACTAGCACGTATTGATGTATTCTGCCTTTTAGGGCAAGGATAGATCTCGCCTATCGAAGTGTAGAGACACTTGACCATGCGTGGACGCGTGTATTAGTGAATGCGACGTTAGATCGACCCACTTACACGGATAAGTGTCACACTATGTGACGGTTGTGTAATTATCCTTAAGACCGAGTCTTCATGGCATCACGGTGTGGATTGTCATGCTTTGACACTATTGAGGTTTCCTCAGCCACGGGCGATCATGCGGTAGTGATTGGGTATGATCATCAAGCACGCGGAGTATACATGATTGGTCGTCCGGGAATCGCGTATCCTATGATCGGGATCGAATATCCGAAATTGCCTTCTTATAAGGAATGTCTTACTCTTGTGAATCTTTGCAAAGTGGGAGTAAACGAGTTACTTCGAGAGAGCATGATATCCGCATTATAAGATACGGTCATTAATGTTTGACACTGACGCACGCGACCGTATGGATATTATTACAAATGATAGATTGTAAGTTACACGGTAATCGCTTTCACATGAAAGGTAGTAGTCATTGCATCCGACTCTTCCGATTATCGGGGTCATGGTGTGTTGCTGACGCTATCCCGTGATCGTTAGGCATGAAGGCGGCATTTTCGTAATTTGCACTTTGTGTCTACGGCCAACATATTCGAAGCCTATCGGGTCACACATATAAGAACATCTAGTCGGATTAAAATGTGGTTATAGTTGATAACCAAATAAGGAAAGAATTTATCTCGCATCTATAAAGGTTATAGTGGTAAATTAATACGCAGATTTATTTATTATGAATAAATATAATACAAGATATTAATTTTGTTGATTAATTAAATATGTATATTGATACATAAAATTCGAAATATATATATATATATATGATATACATGTATTTTGTGAATTAATTAATCATAGAATTATATTAATTAAAGAATGTTCCGGATGCCAAATCTTTTGGGATATGGGCGCCACTTTCAATGTGTATAAGATACACTTTGGATTGTCAAGTAATTTTAATTAATAAGATTATCATATATTAATATTAGATATTAATGACTATAGATTTGCACACACGTAAATTGATTTATGGTAATAAGATATATGTAATCAATATAAGATATTGACAATATCTTGGAAATATTTAATATGAGATATTAAATTAAATGAGATAAATCAATCAATTATATTTTCCTTATTTTATTGGGAAAAAGTTTTTCTCCTCTACTCTACTAGGGGCGCCCAACCACTATAAATAAGATGCTGGGTGTCAAGCTCTTTTATACAACACAATTCCAAGAACTAATAGTTCTTGTGTAAAATAGAGAGCATCCTATGTAGAGTTGGAGAGAGGGGAGTGCCGGCCGGTCTAAAGAACCGGAGTTTTCCAATAGAATCCATGACGGGATTCCGCGGGTCGCTCGTGTGGACTAATGGGTAGAGGCCGAACACTGGGCGGCTCTATGCAGAACTACTCTCCTCAGACGGTCAAAGTTGCCGATCTTATAGATCAACCAAGGTAACCACCGCTCTACTACTTATTTGTTTATTGCTTAAACGGTCGATCTTGGGTCGATAGAAATAAATTTTTGAATTCACTGCGTTCGCCAGAGATTTCCTAACAATGTGATCTCATCTAATCATCTTAGTGATTGCATGTCCTCACCGATTTGTTTCTAGAATGCGCCTTCATATCCTGCTTGCATCCATCACTCTTCATCCACTTTTATATGTTAACAATATCAGCCCATAGGTTCACTACATTCCTAAGATAGAAAAAGGCTCTAGCGAAATGAACGGAAAATCTTTCACCTATGATTCTATAGTACAAAGCAAAAGCAGCTACAGATCTGATACAGTTGGGCATGGTTTGGGGAAAGGTCCAGACCATAATAATCCAATACATGATAGATATGATTTAGGCAAAATCGGGATGAAAAAGACCTAATCAATTTTATAGTGAATGCCAAACTAATTCATTTGATCCAGTTTAAAGACATATTGGAAGTTTTTCACCGAGAAAGTTTCCTTTTCTTCGTGCGGCTCAGGCATAATCATAGTTTGAGACCCCTAGGTTCCCTCTAATGCATCCAATACTACATAGAAGAAGAAGATTCTTGGGCAGCAAACCAGACACCTTTAGAAATTTTTCTGCTAAGGGCTTTGTCAGAAACAGTCCTCATGGTCGTAGCTTAAATGGGTATTGTGCCTCGCGTAATTAATCAAGAAAAAAGATTCAGGAAAAAGAATGAAAAGAGTTACTTGAGAAAAGGCTTTGAAGAGGTCGGAGGAGAAGATAAAGACGATCTCACAAACAATGTTCATAGGACTCGAAGAGTTGGTAAAGATTTAAATTGAGGAGGTAATCCCTCTTTTATGGGAAACCGGATAGCTTAGATGAAGAATGTCACCGCCTACAAATTACTCGATCAACGGGATTTGGTAGGTCATCATGAGATAAGATATCTCGAGATAAACAATTGACTTTTCAAATTTCGAAATACATGTTGCTTCCATATATAGCCCTTAAAAACATGATTTCTAACCATCGATAATATTCTAGAAATTAGCACATAACATTCATATAGATCGATTCGACCATTTCACCAAAGCATGCTTCAACTATACATTCCACTTTCATACGATCGACATGTAAAACGATATTGGCTCACCTACACGTGAAAGACAACGGGTAAATCACTCAGTGCAACATCAACCTTTTGTATTTTGTGTGACTCTTCGGGACGTATATATCTTTCTTTTACAGAAACAAAATGTATACACGATTTTTCGCCTCACTAAAACTCAAACCCAAAACCTTCTGCGCTACAACATAAAGAATTACTACTGATTCAATGCATCGATGTTGAGATATACATATCACAAAGAGAAAAAGAAAAGGCAGAAGGATAAAAAGTCTGAAAAGGAAGTGGCTTTTGTATAGCCTTTTACAAGTGCTAGTGGGACCATATGGTCCAACATATTCATTCACAAGTCTTCATTTCATTCAAAGATCATATTGGAGACAGGTTCCATGTTCCATTACTACATTGAAATTTATCTCCACAATACAACCCAAAAAAAAGCACACATTTTCATTCATTCCTTCTTTATTACTCTCACCCTCTCCTTTTCTTATATATATATATATATATAATCTTCTCTAATATACATATATCTTCAAATACTCAAACCCAAAATGATAATTTAACCAATAAAAAGAAAGAAAAAAAAAAAGATGCATCCAAATCCAGAAGGTCAGAAGTGGTGTTGTTTCCATCCACAACATATCATAATTGGGGTTTGTGCATTTTGTTTAAATGAAAGGCTTCTTATTTTATTAGCTTTAAAGCAAGAACAAGAACAAGAACAAGAACAAGAGCTTAAGCATTCAAACAGCAACAGCTTCAATTTCAATCTGCTGCCAAAGTTGTTTGCATTTACTTCTTTGCTTAGTCGTTTTGATAGTTTTAAGCAATACAACAACAAAAAGAAAACACAAGATGATGATTATGACGACGACCATGGTACAGGTGCTTCCACCAGTCAAGAAGGTAACTTTTTTAATTTTTTATTTTTTTGGGTTGTTTTTGTAGTTAATTATATATATATATATATATATATATATATATAGAGAGAAATTTTTGTAACGCCCTGGAAATGTGTCTGGGCATTAAATGAATCATAAATGATCTGATCGACGAATTTACAAGATATTTATGTCAAACACTTATATTTGGATGAATATTCTACTATTTTACCGATATGGATAAAAATAATTGATAAAAATAAACTGAAAGAAAAATAAATTTCCTAGTGTTTTCTGTGAAAATTTGTTTCAATATATCATCACTATTGTTTTTTCTTTGGCGAAAAGCTTTAGCAGGCCCTATATACTATGATTTAAATGTCATGCTTGTTTTCTTTGTTTATCACAAATCAGATTCAACCAAAGTACACCATTTTTTATTTTATTTTTATAGCAAAATAACAGATTTTTTATGTACTTGCATGTCCTTGACTTATTTCTTTTTTTTTTTTTTTTTTTTTTTTTTTCTTTTTGTTTGGTGATTTGAAGATAAAAATAGAAAAATATCAATGGAAAGATTTGAAACCAACGGCAAAGCCTGTATGATTTGATTATTATTATTTTAGACCCAAAACAGATCTGTTATCTGTTGGTTATTTATTTTTAAGCCTGTCAGGGAATTTACGTTTCAGCTTTTACCAACCCAAAAATAAATAAATAAATAAATAAACACGATGAAGCATATTCTTGTAACACTAACCTTAGGCATAGGACTTTCATAAAAAAATAAAATGAGAAAAAGAAAAAAGACACACACAAGATAATGTTATTTTCAAAAGCATTCACCGGTGCATAATTGTTTATTGATTATTATAAATGTCTGGTGGAAAAAAAAAATGTGTGTCAAATTACTCTGGCGAGGTATCAATATCAGTCGAGAGATTTTATTACAGATCTGTTGTAGAAAGGTTATACCAAGCCAAGATATATTGTAGCCCACTCATTTTTTTACTCTCTTTCACATAATACACTTTTATCACGTGAAAGGTTAGAAATGAATTGCTTATAATGTATTTACACTTTGCAAAACCTTCCTACAACAAATAAATGATTTTAAAATTTCACGTATCAGTATCTATGGAAATTTATTGTTTTTTTATTTATAATTATTTCGTTGAATGATTATATCAACCAACTAACTTTTAGTTGATTTTTTCCAAAAAGCTATGTATTTATAAATGTAGTTCACTCAATTTTAGTATTAATTTGGTACCTAGTCGATAGGATAAAAACATATTTTTTTATTCTCTCGTTCTTTAACAAATGAAGTAGATAAAAACACAATAAATAATGTTTTGTATTGGAAATACAGTAGTTTAAATTTATTATAGTCCAATCACATAATGTCAGCACTGGTCCAATATGTTAAAAAAAAAAAAAAAAAAAAAAAAAAAAAACTGAAAATAAACTTTTTTTTTTTTTTTTTTTTTTTTGCATAATTAGGGGACCACTTTACATTAACAAAATCTTATTGGCTCTGGATCACCAAATCATACCTGTGCCCGGATAAGAATAAAATTTGCCAAGGAAACGGAAATCAATCAAATGTTTAAGAAATACTACCTCCGTTTCCGGATCACCAAATCATACATGTGGTCGGACAAGGACATATAAAATTTGCCGAGGAAACGGAACTCAATCAAATTTTTAAGAAAATACTACATCCGCCTAAAAATATAAGTTTCATTTTGTGCTTTTTTCATACGGACAAGAAAGTGGTTGAACGTCATAAATTTGAAAGTTAAATGCCTAAAATGCCCATCGACTATCATTAATGCAAAGAATTGTTAAGAAATGAAAAGTTGTTAGATCGATAATAAACTGTGGTAGCATGGAGAAATAAGTAATAAATGTTGCATGTAGAATGACTTATATTTTGAGACAAATCTAAAGATGTAGAATGACTTATATTTTGGACGGAGGTCAAGAACGGAACCAGGGTGGATGCTAGGCGGCAAATTTCACCCGCTTTTATTTTCGATACACTAAAAACATATATAATTCACTCCAACACCATTAATTGTCTTAATCCAACCACCCAACGATACATATATTCACTAAATTTCACCTAAACAATATCATTGATGGTTCCACACTTTAAGAAGTAATTTTTTTTTTTTTTTTTTAACAACTCAATCAGTTAAATTAGAACGGAACGAGTATTATTGAATGGTAACAAGTTCCAATTTGGAGTATTTGAAATTGCAGATTCCTTCATATCAATAAAGTTTGAAGGGAGTGGTGTTGGGTCATGGGAGAAAAAGAACACAAAACCAAAGGTATCAATAGAGAGTATCTCATCATTCAACCAAACTTCATTAATAAAGGGAGATCAACTTATAGACCATTCAAAGATACGTGGACCGCTGAGGTGGCAGAAGAGGATTGGCCATTTATTCCAGGTCATTAGATGGAAGAGGACTAAAGGGAAAGGTAAGGGACATGTGCCCTCCAATATTGAAGGTCATCATGTGAAAGTGAGACATGGTTGGATGAGGAGTCTGACAAAAAGGAGGACCAAAGATTATTAAAGTGTTTGGGGACAAAAAAAACTAAAGGATGTGTCTAGCTTTTCTCCACTACACCACCCCCCTTGGAAGTTCTTTTTATTTTCTTTTATACTTATTTTATTTTTCTCATTAATTAGTGTGATTCCATAATCATTAGTGATTGTAATAAGACCAAAAGAAAGGAAAAGAAATTAAGCTATTAATAATACAACAATTATAATACATACATACATTGTTGAGAAATATGAATGATGCTATAATGTAATAATATTTATCGATGCATCTCATGTATTTGATTGTATTCAAATTGTATCATTGTGTTATCAGTTGTATCAATGCCTTAATATATCATGTAATTACATCACACACATTAAACATCATCATACATCATTATATTACTTGATCATACATGTACTAATGTCCTGAAGTCTTTCAAGACTTATATGTAGGAAAGAATTTGATCTAATATTGGTAATTAGCTTTTGGTCAAGATACCAAAAAGAGGAAATGCAATACATTAAACAAAAATACATCAGATCAGATAATACAACGTACGTGTGACACACATAACAGCTCTTTTGTGCATGTCAGAGGCTTGGTTATGCAGCTCGTGTCTTGAAAAAACTATCAGTCACGTAGTCTAGATAGACTCATTGGCCTTAGAAATCGGCCACAAGTGTCTAAAACATATCATCAACCCTATACAAGCTCAACCAAGGCTTGCGATATCTAATACGCACCGACCCCACACCCCCTATGCATTGAAGAGCAACAAGAGGAAGAAACATGTGGGAGGCAATTTGTCGATAATGTTGGTTGAAATAAAAAGACCAATACACACACACACAATTAAAGAGGACCACTAGCTTTTTTCAATGTGCAGGAAAACGTCTAATTGTGAGGGGCGAAAAGGACAAGACTTTTGTAAACCAAACGAAAGCTAAATAAATCTGTGTTTGCCTCTCAACCCAAACTACCTATCTTGCATATTGACAATTGTCATCTTTAAGGAACATTTTTCTCTCGCGAGTAATTAAGAGTATCTCCGACGACGCAATTTAGAAATGTAAACAAGTCAAATTATTCGTGAATAAATTTGAGTGAAAATTCGATTCGATCCAAATTAAACCAACTCGAACTTAAAATAGACTCGACTCAAAAATTAAGCAAATGACACCGTAGCCTCCCTTATCATTGGCTTATGGAAGCATCTCTCAATGTTCACTGGCATTAGACTAATTTTGGAAACATTGGTAAGTTTATAATTATAAGTAATGCAATACTCGACTCAACTACTCGCAAGCAAACTCGAATATATATTTATGTTTATATATAATAAACGGCATTAATGAATATTTATACATGTATACATACATATATGTTATAAAAGATATGTATAGTTTGTAAATTCCCTCTCATTTGATTTGTAAAGTTTGTATAGTTTGATTATTAATAAAATATTCGGTTTTGACAAAAAAAAAAAAAGAGATATGTATATGTATCTTTATATGTATAGTCAATGCAATTATTACAATAATTTTTAAAATGTTTTCATTGATTTTATATGTATCGTATCTTGTCGTCTAATAAAAATATCATTTGGTCCTCAATTCTATACATCTTTAACAACAACAACAATAAAAAATAAAAAATAAAATAAAATCCTTTAATGACTTCCTGAAATGGAAACCCATGTGATAGTTTAAATTATTTTTAAAGGGTCTATCGGCACACCACTACTTACTTTCGGCACCCTATTGCTTCCGACACTACAAAAAATTATTTTGGCAACCGATGATTTTTGGAACACCAGTGGCACTGACGTTCCCTTTATAAATGTGTTACATTTTAAAAAACGTCAGTCCACGACTTGGTGTTCGTTGTTGAACACCAACGTCAACACCAATGACACCGACATTTTTTTCACCCGAAAAAATAATCAAAAAATTGATGTCAATAGTAAAAATGAGTATGCCAATAAAACCTACCCTTTTAAATTAAGCTTCAAAACCTAAAGCTCGATACAAAACTCAAACCTAGCTCGAGCTTTTAAAACTTTCTTGAATCTCAGCTCGAGCTCAGATCCAAAATACTTGTGATCAAACTTAAACTCAAAAATATTTTAAATTACTCAACTCGCTTTGAGCAATTCTTGAAATATTTAAAATTGCTCAACTCATTTGGATCAATTCTCGATTTAACTCCGCTCGTTTACGCTTCTATTGGAAAGGTTTATGATCATGATGTGACTAATAAGAGATATTCATAAACATGAACCGATTCACATCAAACCTTTTTTGGAAATATTTAAAATTGCTCAACTCGTTTAAAGAAAATGCTTATAAAATTACGATTTGACATTAATCAACAAACTTTTTAAAAGATTTATGACCGGTGACGATCCAACATCTGCAACTAAAAGAAATCTAGAACATTAGGATGCAGAACAGATATTCCAAAATGAAAACACGTCCCAAGAATCGAATCGAATCGAATCAAATGGTATAATATTCAAAATCAAGGAAATCCCCATGTCCATCAATTGAGACGATGTTACAAATTCAACGCTCGGGTCATACAAATAAGACGCTCTCGTCTCCTCAAACGCAAGAGCTTCACATACTCTATCTTTGTACCTTTGCATCTTGCTTGTCTAGAGAAGACATCCATGCATCCAATGCGTTTAATCACTTGTAACACATAGGTCTCACTTATCGATAAATATTGGTCTCTCGTCGATTAAATATGGTTTACAGTGTAGTAACACACCATTGTGCCACAATGCATCATATCAGTTTTTATAGTTTACGATAACTGGTGTTAACATAACAGCACAATTCATTCATCCAACCCCACCCAAAAATGTCAACCCCATGTTCAAAGAATAACGGGACACGTTCAAAAGAGAAGAAACATGTTGAAACACTCGTGGCTGTGCAGAAGGGGGGGCGGCAGAAGTTTTGTTCGCGATTATGTGATTCCATGATGGCACGCTTTCACCGACTACTCTCAAGCCAAGCCAAAAAGAAGTGATGATTCATTATAACTTTCCTCGGGGAAAATTGAATCTATAAAAATTCTCCATAACAGATTACCTGCACAAAGAGTTTGATGCCGTTCCTCACTTAAGAAGCTAGAAGACGGACCACTATATTTTCAGGTGAGGAGGCCTCATAACCGCAGAAATTTCATTCAAAACCTGAAGCATCTACGACGTAGAATGCAGGGATCCACAATAATTCGAATTGAAGATCCCATGGCAGGGACAAAAACAAGAGCCACGGCAGATGCAGAAGCAGAAGCAGAACCGAGAAGAGACCTCAACAAAAAAAATAAAAAAGGCATGAACATTTAGCAGTCTCGCAATTCAGCATACTTACTATATAAGGAAACATAAGTACACAATGCCTAAACAAATATACTACCATATGGTTCACACATGCAAAGGCAAGGAATGAAAGAGTAAAAGGGACACTGACCAAATGAATACCGGGCAATGCGACGCATTTATAGTTACTTAACCAAATCCATAGGGGGGACGAAGCTGAGGGCGTCAACCCCATTTACACACACAGTTGAAAATAACTCCCAGCATTATACTAAATACTCAATCACACCAAAACCATCCTCTGACTTAAGCCAACTTTGCTGCATTCAGCTCCTGCTCCTGCGACGATCCCTAAGACCATTTCTGCACACAAACAGTACAATACTATTGGAGAAGTAGCAAAGTGGTTGCAATCAGTTACAACAATGTATGTATGTGTGTGTGCAGGTGCGCTCGCGCGCTTTTCTTGCAATCAGAGTTGGCACATGCTGTATGTTTAGATCCTCTCTGCAGGAAATGAGCAAAGAGGAAAATTGTTTGAATAAAGGTGAGGCATTTACCCATTAGCATAAACCGCCCTCTCGACCACGATATGGTGACCTGCTATAGCTACGACCACGAGGAGACGGACTGCGGCGCCGAGGGGAACGAGCACGAGGGCTGTAGCTCCTGCATCAATCAAGAAGTATCAGAAATAGAACCACCAGGAATAATTCAAGCAGTTTTGTCCAAACAGAAACACAGTGAAACAACTCGATGTATCAACATGGTACCTGTGTTCAACAAATTTCAGAGAACCACAAAAATCTCATATACAAGAAGCACAATAGAACGTGCATCGTCAAAGCTATAACAGCATCTTATCTTATGCATTCTCACCTATGACCATAACTTGGGCTCCTGCGAAACTTGGGAGGGCTACGACTTCGACGCCTTCCAGATGATCCTCGCACCCGGCACTCACGGGCAAAATGCCCAGGTTCACCACATTCATAACACTTCAAATCCGAACCAGATCTGCCCCGCCACCACCGCCACGCCCACCACCACCTCCTCCACCTCCACTGCCACCTCTAGAATTGTGAGAAAGCTCAACTCTCCATCCATTTTTACCTGTAACAGACAAAAATATCCACATTGTAAAACTTCAGGAAGAGAAACCTAAACAGAAGAATAAATTGTTACAAACACAACACAATAATTGACAGGACAGAGCACAGAAACTGTACAGGTCTAACTCAAGACTACCATAACTAAATAACTGCATACCATCTAACTCACGAATCGCATCCTGTGCATCTCTTCGGTCATCAAAATCTATAAACGCATAACCTGGGGGCCGTCTGGCAACCCAAACACTGCATCCAAATAAAAACAATTAGCTTCAAAACAGCATTAACAGGCAAAGCATCAAAATATCTCATGCATAAAGAAGACTGTTGTAGATAGCCCTCATTGTATATCTAAATTGACAAGATTTAAAATCGGAAATTCAAACGAAAAATAATAATAAGTTGGCAGAGGGGTGACCTTCTTATAACTCCAAAGGTTCGGAATGCATCTTCAAGTTCCCTTTCTGTAACCCTAGGATCCAAATTTCCAATGTATACCCTAGCCATATTCAATCAGAAACCTGAAAAAAAAAACAAAAAACAAAGAAAAAAAAACCAATAATCTTATTAACTAAATAAGAAAAAAGAGAACCATAAAAATATCATCAAAAGAAACAGGAAATGTGGTTAAATCCGAACGGGTAAAAAGCTTCATCACGACCTTAAAACACATAAAAAGGTCTTTAGAACAAATAAAAATCAAACAAAAAGCTAAAAGCACAAACCAAAAATTCATCAGATCTAAAAAGATCTCACGAAACGAAAAACACTTTAGAAATTTTCCGGAATACATGTAATGATGAAATCATCACTATCTACCTCTGGTAAAAAGAAAACGATGTAATATACAATGAACGACGAACGAATTTGAAGGCAGCCAGAGCCCGCAACGAGAGACACTACGGTCATGTACCACAGTAACTTCAAAAACCCTAAATAGAAATGCCCGATGAAAATTATATACACACATACCAAAGGACGTCTAGCCGTCGGATCAGAAGTTTTTGAGGATTTTTTAATTGATCAATATTTCACGGTGGGTTCTATTGGTATACCCCATTTTATTATTGACATTTATTTTTGATTATTTTTGCGCTGAAAAGTCGTCGGTTACTTCGCTGCTTTTTTTTAAAACCAACGCCGTGGATCGACACTAGTATTCAACAAGCGAATAACAGAGAAAGTCGCTGATCGACGCTTTAAAATGTAACACTTTATAAAGCGAACGCCAAGATGCTGTTTTTATCAACGCCGGCGTATATTATCACGCTTTATGCTCAACAAATAACACCAAACGCAAGAATGACGCTTCACTTTATAAAAATCAACGGTGCCAAAATAATTTTTTACACGTGCTACAAGAAGCATAGTGATTCAAAATAAATAAAAAGCAAGCCCGATGAAATAAAGGGAAAATTATCTAGTTATATACGCATTCGACATCATACGCTTACTCGAATTGATTTTGTAAAATCGCTTCTAAATCAAAAACTTTTTCTTGTGTTTGTTTGGGTTGGAGTTTTTTTTGAGTGTTTTTTGAGTTTTTTTAGATAAAGTGATCAAATAATTATTAGAAAGTTAAGATGTTTTTTTTTGAAATTTGTGATATTATGAAATGATTGATAAAATAAAATGGAATAATGAATAAAATAATGGTAAAAAATGTAATAATTTTTTATTAGTAGTTGAAGATTTGATCGTGGAGAATCAGTTAAATGACGCTGACGCGTGACGTTAAAAACTCTCAAAACTACAAGACAAAACAAACACAACCTTCAAGTTTGATTCGCACAAGAATTTCATATAGAATATCATGGCACACATTGTTTGATCAAGATATCATCATGAGATACAATTTGATAGATGTTTGTATCATTAAAAAAAATGGTATACCCTACCATCAAGCGCCCTCACCCCGATCCCACATGCGAATGCGGCGAGAGAGGCAATTAGAATCCAAGAAGCTCAACACGCTACGCCTATTAAACCAATGACACTGGGCAAGATCAATCGGAAATCAACTCCTTACGGGAATCGAACCGACCTCCGCTAAGCCTTCCAATTCACTACTACCTACGCCACCATTGCGCCATATCCAGAAGATTGTTTGTATCATTAATGAAGGAACAAAGTCCTTAATTAATCAACCTTCACCATACATAGACAGTCACAAATGATGATTCAAAGGGTCATAAGAATGCACAAAGTCTTCGTTTTGTCCTTTGCAAGTACATTGTCACGTTACCACTTGCTTGGATCTCATTTGCCTCTTCCCCAACGATTTGCTGGTCCATTAGCAGCTAAAATTTCATATGGAGAATGATGAGTGTATAATATAAAGAGAAGAAAGTAAATTTCCTTGGCTTTCAAACGCATGCAATTTATTATTCTATTTTTAAATGCAACGGCTACTTATTAATGCAGGGCGCTAGCTGCTTACGTACATCTTTGGCTATAAAAGGCCATCAACTAAGATTGGACAAGCTCAGGTTTTGTTCATCTTCTTTTATCTCTGAATTAGACTTGCATATTATACTCTATTGAGTTCTGATTTGAAAATCGGTAACAATTTGTTATTTGTTTCACTCTCTGGTTTATATATGTGTTAAAATATGGTTTGAGACTTTGTTGATGCCTAAAACAGCTTATGGTTTTTAGAGTAAATTTATGAGACTCGCAAGTAAGTTGTGATCAGCTAAGGGGTGTAAATCCAGTCCTATGCACACACAAAATTGCTTTGGACTTGAAAATTTAGGTGTTGTTTCAGCCATTGCATTTATGTGATTGTTTGGGTGAATTCAGACATTCTCTTGGTGATCATGCTCTATCTTGGTGTTTGCTATGAGTTGTATCTCTCTGTGTAACCTTCTATATGATTGAATAACAGAAATCCCACTAACGGTAGGTTCAAATCAAATGTCACACTTTGTATAAAACTGACTACAAATTGGTGTTTTATACCTCTTGCTGAGCGATTGTGTTCTCTACCTTCTACACTTCAATCTTTCTTACTTGAATGCTATGAATTGTTTACTTTTTGCTATCTTGTACGATCCAAACACATTCAAGCATTTACATCAGAAGTTCATCAGAACTACAAGTGTTACTGCATTCTGATCAAACTATCACTACATTGCTTATCTGACCTAAATAGTTTTATCTAAGTCATTTCAGACTTGTAATGAGTTATATCAAGATCTAACAAGTGCTATACTTACATCTATTCCGCATTTAACCACTTGATCTTTGATCTAACTACATACATTGTGGATTAGAATAGTTGCACAACTTATATTTGGATAAAATTTGGGGGATGTTTTAAAGCAAAGTGTTTGGTCAAAACCACTCTCCCCATTCTCTCGTATTGTTTGGGTAAAGATCCTATCAATTGGTATCAGTGCCATTGGTCATATGTGATGAACTGCTTGATAAATCAAGATCTCAAATAATGACTTTAATGACTTTACTAAGCCTACAGAATGGATGTCTAGTATGAGACCACCATACTTTATTGGTGTTCATTATGCTCACTAGAAAAGAGCAATGAGACTTCACATGGAATCGCTTGATATTAATATATGTGTCATGTCATTTAAGATGAACCATTATCCCCAATGAAAACCAAGATTATTGAAAATGAGGTTGAGCCTATTCCAAAGACTATACAAGAATGAGAAAAAGTCGATAAACAGATAGTCTTTGTAAATGCAAAATCAATGACCATTCTGATTAATGCCTTGAGCAATGATGATGCAATATATGTTTTTTATGCAACTACTGTCAAAGAAATTTGATCAAAGCTTGAAATGAAGTATGGAGGAAGTCAAGGAATTAAGAGCATCTCCAGCCATAGAGCTGTTAAAAACTCTATGACTATGCCACGTCATACTGGTTATAAACATTTTTCTCTATAAACATTTTTTTCACAATCATAAACATTTTCACATCAAGCCACGCCATCACGTTATAAACCTTTACATAAACCTTTTACATCTTTACAAAACCTTTTACAACTTTATAACATGGACCAACTTAATAAATATTTTATTATTTCATAAAATGAATTTAATTTTTTCTCAAAACTATATAACATTATTACTCATAATAAATAAAACAAAATTATGTTCTTTTGGTTAATTATATTTATTGTCAAAATAAATATTATGTTTAATGAAAATTGAATAAAATATATTCACTTTTTTTTCTATATGTTACTAATTCAAAATATTGATGCAATTGAACAATTTTTTATACCGGTAAAAAACAGTTAAAAATTAGCTAACTCCTGGCTCATACCAAAATATTACAATGCCATAATAAATGTCCCGCCTCCTTAAAACCTCACCCCGGCAAATGAGGAAAGAGTACGGCAACAACTAACCCTTAAAAACTAGTTTTTATTCTTTTTTTGCATAACTAAATAATGAACAACTTAATTAAAGGCTAATAATAAACATTCAACCGATACAACTTAATCTTCATTGTTAGTTTGCCCGAACGCTCCCAAATATGCTCAACCAAGTCACCAAGTTTATGATGTACTTGAAGGTCACGTAGTTCCGCATTTCTCCTGGAGGTATTGTTGAAATTCTTGAATAGTCCTCGGGACGCTGGCTCTGCATAGCTAATTCTTCATTGCACCAATTAGTAATTCCATTTCCTTCATCCTCTACAATCATATTATGTAATATGATACATGCATACATTATATCTCTCAAATCTTCCATGTGCCAAAATCGTGATGCACCTCGTATGATTGCCCAACGAGCTTGAAGAACCCCGAATGCTCATTCGACATCTTTTCTTGCAGCCTCTTGCATCTCTTTGAACTTTTTCCTTTTAGGATCTTCTGGATATGAAAAACTTTTCACAAATGAGGCCCACTCCGGATAAATACCATCCGCTAGATAATATGCCTTGGTATATTGTGTGTCGTTTATCGTAAATTGAACCTCCGGAGAGTATCCTTGCAATACAACATTAAAAAGTGGAGATTGATTGAGCACATTAATGTCGTTGTTCGATCTTGCAACGCCGAAAAATGCATGCCATATCCAAAGATCATATGAAGCAACCGCTTCTAGCATAATTGTTAGATCCCCTTGATCTCCTCTGGTAAATTGACATTTCCATGCAACTGGGCGATTCTTCCAAGGCCAATGCATGCATCAATACTTCCTAACATACCAGGAAAGCCATGTATGTTAGAATCTTGTTGAAGTGAGTGTTGAACGTCATAAGCATTAGGCCTTCTCAAGTATACGGTGTTAAAAAGTAAGATTAGATCAGCGCTACCGTTGTACTAAAACCAATTGGTGTTAGTACAACGGTAAGCGCTTGATCCTAATATGGTATCAGAGCGGGTTTGATCCTTCCGCTTCCGCTCAACCCTTCTTTTTCTTTTTTCTTTTTTTCATTTACCGCCGCCTACTGCATCCTCTCTTCTTCTCCGGCTGAATTTTCCCTTATTCCGCCACTCAATCGGTTGTCATGGGTGATTCACAAAAATTCCACCCCGCACTCTCGATCACCAACGTGAAATCCCTCATCCCGATCATGCTCGATCTTAACACTGGGCCATACCCTTCATGGGCGACCTTATTTAAGGTCCAAGCGCGAGTTCACGATGTTCTCGATCACATCATACCGCCTACGGATGCTACGGAGAAGGCGGCGTCCGACAAATTCAAGGCCGATAACCCATCTCTGTGGAAGAGACTTGATGCAGCCGTCCTTCAATGGATATATGCAACCGTCACCACTGAGATTCTCGAATCCATACTGTTTGACGATGATGACGCCGCTACGGCATGGGGTCGGGTGGCTGCCTTGTTTAATGACAACAAGAATTCGAGAGCCTTGTATTTGAATAAGGAGTTTACGAACGCCTCACTCGCTGATTTCCCGTCAACGAATGCATACTGTAATCATTTGAAGGCCCTCTCCGATCAATTAAAGAATGTCGGCGCTCCGGTCACAGAGCATGGTCTCGTCCTGCGTATGCTCCAAGGTCTCACGGAACAATATTCCCATTTTGTCACTGTTATGCAAAATAAAAAAACTCTACCTTCCTTCACTACGGCTCGCTCAAGCTCGCTGCCGGAGAGACGATTTATTCAGAACGCGTCAAGCAAGATTCATCGTCCCCAGGCTTTGGTCGTGACAGAGGACACTTCGACCTCATCTGCGCCGCACAACAAAGCAGGGTAAGCAAAGATAAAAATGGTCGGAATAATCGCCGGGTAGCGGGAATGGCAAAGGGCACACCGGGTGGGTCCGACTCGCAATGGTGGTGGAAATAATTCAGACGCCATGGAAATTCATATGGTATCGTGAGCGGAGGTCACGGGATCAATCTGCTTCCAACATTGTTTCCCAATTATATTGTGCAAGTGTTGGGCCTCTTTGTTGGCCTTGTGTGCCTTTTTAAATGCCTTTGTGTGCCATGTTGGCCCGGCTTGTTATAGCCCCACACTTGAGGCGTGTTAAAAGTGCTATAAGGAAATATAGTAGCGCCTTTACTAACACCAATTGGTTTTAGTACAACGGTAAGCGCTTGATCCTAATATATGGGACGAAATACATCAATAACACGTCGACAAAAATTGATTAAACAATCAACTGCAGTGGTCTCACCAATTCGGACATAGCAGGTGTACAGTATGCCAATTGACGGATAGCAATAGTGCATTTTTGCAACGGGATAGTCCTTTTCTACCGGTTGCATCGACCCTCATCTGAAAGTACTATGAATAATTTGAGAGGGCTTCTACAATTTGAATAAATAACCCTTTACTCGTCCGGACCTTCTTCTGAATATTTCATCCGTGTAAACCGGATCATTGGAGAAATAGTCTTTGAAAATACGCTTGTGTCCAGCTTCACGATCACGATTTATATACTTTCTAATGTGTTGACTACCATGGGAACTTTCACTTTCCTCTCCTTCATTTTCATTTCCATAATCATCATCATCGCCTTCTCATCTCAGATCATCCATGAATTCTTCAAGTACATATTGTAGATTTCTATATTTGGAGGATGAATTGGGGTCTTCAGACATTTATTTGAGTGTAATAGATGAAGAAATTGTGTAAGAGTTGTGGTGAAAAAATAGAGGAAATATCAATATTTTTTGTAGTTGTATGTTTGCCATGTGAATGTAATGAAAACAAGAGTGTGTGCTATTTATAGATGTATGGAAAGAAGAAAGAAAATAAAGCAAAATTGGGGGGAGGGGAGGGGACCTTGTTTCCAACGGCTATACATTTTTTTGGAAGAAAAGGTTACTTCAACTTTTGAAAAGGTAAAGTAACTTTTTGTTTTCAAAAACAACTTCTAGTACAATAAAAAAATGTAAATCATAGATAACACATATATAACAAAAGATGAAATTGAACTTTCATTAATTAAAATATTACATAATTTAATTTCAAAAATATATATATTACATAATTTATTTACTCAATATTACATAAATTTAAAATACAATAATTGCAAATTATACCAATACAACAATCGCAAACTACATCAACACAACATTTACATACTACATCAATTAAATAATACAATACTTAGACTAAATTATTTTTGGCTTTGATACGATCACTAATTTGTTTATAAAGGCTCAGTTGCTCTGTTGTCATGTGACGAGTATTCTTGTAAGCATTACAGACTCATCATACACTACGTTATTTTTTTAAATATCCTTGATCTCATGGAGCGTATAATTCTTTTCACCAAAAGCTTCTTTAAACGTACTCCATATCTTGCAAGCATTTTGCTCCACCGTAACTCTTACTTTCCCTTTCCCTTTTCCCTTTTTCGTATTTTGACTAGGCGCGCGGCGGACTTCAACTTCATCGTCATCCTCAATGTTGATGCTCGTGTGTGCACCCGATGGTGATGAGTACACCCCTGATTCAGATATTTTTGTCTTTTTACAAGAATATTCACATGATTTTCCACCTTTCCATTTTGGTTGATCTTTCACCATTGTCCACAAGTGCTCGTATTTGAAATGTTTCTTTTTTTAGTGTAATAAAGATCCCGTACAGCTGCGCTCACTTGATCATCGGACCACCCACTGTGATTTGATCTTTGATTTGGATAAAGCTTTGGTTAAATACATTGACCAATGGAAGAATTGTGTACCAATGTGACTTCAACACGCCGATTTTCTTTCAATGCCCGCCTTTCGATGATCGTTGTAATACTCGTGATTCGCTTCCAAAACACTTTATCATTTTGAGAGTTGCCCTCACGCTATCGGGTTGAAATAACAAGCCAAGCACTTGTAAGCATTTTTTCCTCTTCAATGATCCATTTTTTTATGTTTGTCTTCAACTTCATTGCTCGTCTCGTCATCAAGAATAATGTTTTCCAACCCTTGTTGGGTGGAAAATGGTGGAACTTGAGACCCCTCGATACTTTGCCTCCTTCTTCTATCAATTGGTGTATATCCAAAGTGTTGATTCATCAATGCCGGATGCGGATACATGGAAATCGAGGATAAGAAAATTTTGAAACATTTGAATTGCCTTGAACATTTGGATACAAAATATTTGGAGAAGGTCGAAAATTTGGATAAAAATTCAGAGCTTGAAAATTTGATGGAGATGGGGCATCGCTATGATCTTCAACATTTGAAGAATTGAGTAAATTTGAGAAATATATTCTCCATAGCATTGAGTGAAATGATTTTTTTTGGTAGTCGTATTTTTTTTAATAAAAGTATGTAAAAGAGTAATGATTCATATATATGTGTGTGTGTGTGTGTCTATATATATATATATATATATATAAGGAGTATAAAATATAATAAAAAAAAGGAGAAACGGCTAGTAAAAAAGAACCGTTGTTTTGATTTGATTTTTATTTATTTATTATATGTTCCCAAATTAATTGAAGGAGAGAAGAAAGTACAAACGACTATTTTTTTATTGCTGCTTTCCAACGTATAAAGCAACATCGACTAACAACAAAAACAAAAACAAAAAAAATCCAGCTATCAACACACAAATCGTTTGATGCAGACAGAGCTATTGGAAATGCTTTGCCCAATCAGCTCTCCTCCAACAGCATAAACCTTTTCCTAAAGCTTTAAGAAAAAAAATAACCCTCCAACATGTATATCCTGATGCATTCCTATTAACTTTTCGAGATGAAAACCACTGAATCCATCTGTGAAATGGTGCTAGATTGTCTGAGATCATTCATGCACTTGAATCTCTTGGAAAAGTGTTTTCAAACCAAGAATAGGTTCGGAAACTCAGGAGGGGTTACTTGATGAATGAGATCCAAAGATCACTATTATACAAGAACCTAATGATCAATGTTATACGAGTACACCCAACTTGAGGATGGTCTTAGAAGTAATAATATGTATTTGTAATTTCGGTGTAATTACTTTAGAATCTCTAGAATATTCTAGGTACTCTGCACGCGCGTGTGTATATATTCCTTCCTTGTATACTACAATCAACACATACAAGATATTCTCATTGTCTCCCATCTATTAGCTCCAAGCCAGAACCAAACATGCAGGACGGAAATCCTATTGATCTGGTGGGGAACAAGAAGAAGAAGAAGAGCCACACCGTGACCATGGAGCTCCATCGACACAAAATTAAATGTATTTGATGCAATCAAATAATAATTTTTATAAAATAAAATTTTAAAAAAAAATGTTCATTGAAACTTATTTCCAGCAACATTAAATTAAAATGAGAGTCGCGGCGTTTCTTCAGCTGCTTTCACTCTGGTGAATCTCACATCCAGATTATAAACAGTCCCAAACAAACAAAAACAAAAACAAAAACAAAAACAAAAACAAAAAACAAATTCAATGCAATAGCAACATCTGAATCCAAATAAAAAATCATCTAAGGAAACTAAAACAGAGTTTAGTAGCATATGCCTTTTGTTTATTCTTTGAACTCTTCCAATAAATATGACTGATTTTCAGGGATGCCCAATAACAACAACCTGCCTCTATTTAAGGTACAAAAAAATGGTGGGACCATTTCAACCTACCATTTGCAAGTTTATTACATCATATATATTGCTATAAATGATGCATATATGGTCACAAAATCAAAAGTTTTAACTTATAGCTACAACACCTGACCTGACCTTTGTGCGGCGGTCCAGAATAGTTCAGTTGCTTCACAAATTCCATTCCAGTGACTTTTGGCAAAGCAAAAATCAAATCTTGGGGGGGTCTAAAGTGTTAAATGTTTGTTATGGTTACTGCTACAAATCTCCATTTCGGTCTTTACCAGGCTTCTTACGGGGCCGCCATTTCGACCCAAAAAACCGGGTTTGAGAACTCCATTGATCTTAGAAGAAGTTAGCTTGCTACTAGGTGCTGCTACCTGTTGACCTTCATCTTCTTGCTTGGTTGACTTCTTGAGTGGTGGGCGCTTTGTCAAGAAAACCGGGAGACAAAAACGGTGTTAATCTCGCTCTTGAGCGCCCTCCGCTCAATGTCCCCTTGCTGCAACCGGACCAACCACGCGCTGTGGGTCCCCACTGTGTTCACTGCTTCTTCTTCCCTTTATTAGAGGTTGATACAGCAGCAGAAGGAACACTACTAACTGGTAGTTTTTCTTCTGTTTCAATACAGTTGTCAATCTCCACTGGTACATCGTATGAATCACTCGAACATGGCACGGTGAGGTTATTATTATTATCTCCTACGAGCATCGTATGAACAGATTCAGATAAAGAAGGTCGGTCAGTTGCATGAGATCGAGATCCTTCTTCTTCTTCTTCCTCGAGAATGTCTATATCCATTGGATCTTCCAATTCGATGTCCGCTTTAACATCTGCATTATCAGTTTTGGAAGATGATGATGTCGCTTTCTTCCACGCTTACGCCCTTTGATTCTGAAATTTCTTGTGATGGCAATAATAAATCAGAACCGCTCACATCCTTCAGTTCGCCTGAAATTTCTTCTGACGGCAATAATAAACCAGAATCAACAGAACTGCAGGAATATTTGGTGTAGTATTCAGATACAGGTGGCAAAGAAGAAGGGAGGATAACTTCCGCCTCCCCGCCACGCTTTCTTGCTCATTTTTCTGGAAAGTTCAACAGGATACAAAGACGACGACCTAGCACAGATCCTGAAAAAAAAATATGAATGATAATATTGTGTGAATTAAAAACCAATATCATTTTTCTACTCTGAATTTACGTAAATGACGGTGACAAAAAAAAAAATGTGCCGCATGGAGGTAAGCAGAAAGGGCCAACACATGCACGCCTGAGAATGATTATAAAAAAAGGACCCTTTCACCAACCTACTTTGGGGCACCACACCTACCACGGCACCATTTTAAAAATCGGATTTCTAAAAAAAATCAATTGTGAGAATCAACTTTTAAAAAGTCAAATGCGCATTTAACAATCCCTGGAAAAAAGAGTATATGCCGAACTACAGCCAACATATTCTGACTTATTCCACTCCAGAGACATAAACTAAAACCGAAAATAGAGAAATAACGAGAGTTCAAGCGTTGTTGAATAAAAAAAACCCTCAAAAACTCTTTTGAGGGGGACAACATTTCCCTGATAAGATCATTTGGACCGTCACTCAGTCCAAAATGCCTACCCAGGAGAGTGTGCTTTGAGGCTTTAGCTGGAGAGCAAGCAGGAGGTGAAATGGTGGAAACTGGTACGGCATAGCCCCATTACGCCTTCACCTCTTGGCTAGATTGCAAACAAAGATTAAGCACAATTGATAGATTGGAAGAGTGGAAGATTGTTCAAACTAGCTCTTGCCCCCTCTTCTGTCTGAATGGAGAGGAGTCTCATGGCCAACTATTTTTGTTTGTCTTTTTCTCGAAAGGGAATGGTTTTTCGGTTGCTTAGAAGAATGGAATTGAGTAGCAAGAAGTGTACTGGATGATGTAGTTCACTGGATGACTTCCTCTAAATTCAGTAGCAAGTTCCAGTATCATGCCTGAGGCCTCGGTTTTTCTGTCGTTGGGGAAAGAAATAACAGGCTGCTTCAGGGTAAGCCTTCCCCTTTTTTGATTGAAACAGAGGTCCATAACATTGTCAGGATGTGTGTTTCAGATGGAGGAAAGTGGTGAAAAGCAAGATCATATGGAAGATAGCTATTCAAATGTGTTTTGACCATATGATTTTTTAAGACTGACAATGTTTGTACATAGTTTTTGGGACAAATCTATTGTTTATGCTCTCCCCTTTTCATCTTATATATACAAAACATCTCTGATTTACAAAAACAAAAACAAAAGAACTTTGAGAGAATATACATTTTCATTTTTGAAGCATGATTCATTAAGTCATACTCCCTCCTTCCCAAAATAGTCTTTCATTTTTGAATTCCAAAGGATACTTGATAGGAAAACATACCTGCTATATAAGAGCATATACGCTCCCTGAGACAGCACCTCATCCAAATCAACACTGATAACCTACACAACAATAATTGTATAATAACCATCAAACCTAGCTAAATTTATATGACGAAGAAGTCATCTTTCCAACTTCAAAATCGTCTTTTAGTAAATCACTAAAACAACAAAGAACAAGAACTGCTAAATTAGCTATTCTAACGCCACTAAGAGGGCCCCATGAGGCCTCTAACTGATCAGATTCCCTTTCATTTCTTCATAATTTATTATGAAAAAGCAAGATATAGGCAAATTTTCCAGGCCACTGAGCTTATCAACGATAGAAAGTTGCACAATGCAGCTGAAAAGCAAATGATGTATAAGTAAAAAAAAAACAATACCACAGGAAAAATTTGCCGACAGAACTTTTAATCTAGGTATATATTAGACTTAGAAAGGGTATATATTAGACTCAACAGGCTCAATATAGGAAGCATCAAAATGGGTTAACTTTTGAAGTCAATGAAAAATTGCGGAAGTAGACTAGTCACTAATATTAAGGCTTCAGAAGAGTTTAATGACAACCAACATATATTCAAGAATGCATAAGAAGGCAGCGAGTTTACATACGTATGCTTAGCACATAAAACAAAAACAAACTAAAAGAAACATATAAAGAATGTATACCTTACAATCATCAACTCGGTACCATTTACCACTTAAAATCCTTGATGTAACAAATATAGTGTCCAAAGAATGATGCGTTCAGCATGTCCAGGTGCACAATAACGGCATATAGCCTGTAAATATTCATATCGCCTCCTCCTTCACTCATGTAAGGACTAAGATCTAATGTCTCGGGGAAAGTAACCCTCTTATTTAACTTCCCAAACCTTCCACTCTGAAAAATAATAAACAAACAAATTTTTAAAGTGACGTAGTATTAATAAGGGTATTTGTGGTATTGTGGTGTGTGTGAAAGTCGGCTAGGGTAAAGTGTTTTAGCCGACCTATGTGTCTTGGAATAAGGGAAAAGATGAGCCCAATAGGGTTAGGAGTTGTGTTATTGTTTACTATATATATGAATAACAAAGGGTGGAGAGATCACAAGTTGATGATCTCAGTTTATTATACTATGTTAATTTTCTCAACATGGTATCGGAGCCTAAACACTCTTTTCTTCTCAACCAAATCCACCCTAATTTCTCCTAAACCCTAGTTTGCAAAAAAAAAAAAAAAAAAAACCGTCCAGCATCATCATGGCGGCCAAAGGTGAAAACCCCAATGTCTTGGCCAATTCCAGCCGTAGTTTGTTCTCGCCGGCGTGTCCCTTCCGGCAATCACATCACCAAGTTAAACGGGAAAAACTACACGCTGTGGTCCTGCTCGTCCGAAATTTTCCTCACAGGAAGAGGTTTAGATCACCATCTAGTTCAAGATAAGGCCGACGCCAATGATCCACGGGTTGCATCATGGAAGCAAGATGATGCGCAAATTATGTCCCTACTTTTGAACAAAGATTGAGCAAAGATATTAGCTCAACCTTGCAGATCTCGCGATCAGCCAAGGCTATGTGGGCTCGCTTTGCAACAAATCTACTCCGGTTCGGAAAATCTTACTCGGATCTACGACATGTGCAAGCAGTACTTCCAATTGGAGCAAGGTCAACTGAGTTTGGAGGAGTATTATTCACAGATAATGAGTGTGTGTGAGGAGAGAAATCTCTATCAACCATTGACCGATGATGTAGAAAAGATGGAGAAGCAACGAACCGATATGGATGTTATTCGGTTCTTGTCTGGCCTTAAACCCAATGTTCTAAAACTCGCTAGGCGAAGTCGGTACGCTACAGGGGCGCCTAGGGCCTAGGGCGCATAGGCGCTTTTTGGGTTTTAAGGGGGGTTTTAGGGTTTTAAGGGGGGTTTAGGGTTTTAAGGGGGGTTTTAGGATTTTTACGAGGGTTTTAGGGGTTTGTACGGGGGTTTAGGGTTTTATGCCTCTTTCTTGTCTAAACACCTGGAAAACTTGGATGTTCGCCAGATGGAACCCTAATTGCCTGTAAGGGCCTAAGAGCGCCTGTAAGGGCTTCAAGAGCGCCTGAAGGGCCTAGAGCGCTAGAAAGGCCCAGAGCGCCTAAAATCGCCAAAGACACTTGAGCGCCCCGATAAATCGCCAGAGCCAAGTCGAGACGCCCGGGATCGCCCAGTGGCCTAGGCGGCGCTTAGGCGACGCCAGGCGCATTTTTAGAACACCGCTTAAACCCGAATATGAACCTGCTTCGTGCCTGCATTCTTGGCGGCAACAAATTTTCCCACACTTCCAGAGGGTGTTCTCTCGGCTTCGTAGAGCTTATGGATGGTCGTAGCACCAAAAACAGGAGGTTAATGAAGAAAAATCAGCCATGTTGGCTGGAAGTCGAATTATACAGAAATTCATCATACCGTGGGGGCTGGCCAGGGGTAGAACTCGCGTGGCAGGAGCAACCGAGGTGGCGATCGTGCCGTGGCTCACCCGATGTGAGCATTGTGGTCGAAATAATCATACGGTTGACAATTGTTGAGATCTTCATGGCAAGCCCCCCAAAGGTAACTCTACTCAAGCCATGACTGCTGCAAATCAGCATGATGGAGACCAAACAGCACCGAATACGGAAGAGTACCGCGTAATGGTAAGGCGTAAACCTCATCCTCTATGGCTAGTCTTGTCCAATCCACACAGCCGCCAACATGTCTCCTTTCGTCTAAAAGAAACCCATGGATCATCGATTCCGGAGCTACTGAGCACATGACCGGTTTGTTTAAACTTTTACACAATTACACTCTATTAACTCACAAATCACTCACACTGGCTAATGGTGGTTCGGCCAAAGCCAGTGGAATTGGCACCACAAACATTACTCCCACAATTAATCTTCCACAAACACTTCACATACCTGAATTCCCATTTAGTCTATTATCAGTTAGTAAACTTACCAAAGATCTTAATTGCTTTATAACCTTTTGCCAAATTGTTGCGCAGCGTGATCTTCATACGAAGAGGACGATTGGTACGGGTCATGAGCGAGCAGTAACGGCCTCTACCTCTTTGACGACATCCCATCCGTTGGTCTTCACACCGATGTTTCTCGATGGAATGGCATAGTCGTCTTGGCCATCCGTCTCTAGCCATTCTCAAACAAAGCAAGTCAAGCTTTAGTGGTCTTTGAGTCTTTACCTTGTGAAACGTGTCAAATAAGTAAGCATTGTCGCCTCCTCGCTTAAAAGCGAGTAGTACTCGTGAGTCTATGTTTGAACTTGTTCATTCGGATGTTTGGGGTCCGCTTTCATATTCCGCCTAATAAATTTCGTTATTTTGTTACGCTTATAGATGATCATTCTCGTATGACGTGGGTTTTCTTGATGAAATCGAAATCGAACTCGCTTCTTGTTTTCATTTGTTTCAGTTAAGTCGAAACCCAATTTACAAGTAATATTCGCACCGGGTCGCTTACGATAATGCACGAGAATATTAGAGTGACCTTGTTGGCTTGTCAAACTACTTGGCTCAAAATGGTATCATTCACTGCACTGTGGTCCCTATACACCCTGACGAACGGGGTGGCGGAACGTAAAACCGCCACCACAATCGATGTTGCTCGTCAGATTTATGATACATATGAATGTTCCAAAATACCTTTGGGGTGATGCCATTTTGACAAATTTTGTTACCTAATTAATCGAATGCCTACTAAGACCTTACAAGGTAAATCTCCTTCTCCATCTTGTTCCCTGAAAACACCGCTTATCGCTCCTCCTAAAGTTTTTAGTTGTGTTCGCTATGTTCGTAACCTTGGTCCCGGTCATGACAAGTTTGATCCTCGTACACAAAATGTGTCTTCCTTGGTTATTCTCGCACTCAGAAAGGTTACCGCTGCTATAGTCCCCTTCTCCGTAAGTCGTTTGTCTATGCGGACGTCACCTTTGATGAGTCCATGCCATACTATACCGAGCATTTAGCCGATACGACCTTCCTTGACCCGGTTCGTAATAACCCCATTAGTGCCAACCCCGAGTGTCCTTTACCGGTTGTCGACTTTGTGGAGTCTGATCCCTTAGATCTTCGTCCCCCAATCACTCAGACCTATGCACGCAAGCGGTCCAGAACTCATGACTCGTCCTCGTCAACTCTTCATATGGAGCCTCATGATCCGCGTCCTATTGCCCAACGGAAAGCAACCCGACGCGTGTGTCACCCAAAGATCCCATTGGTAATGTTGTATCCTATGATCGTGTGTCTCCCGCCACTTTGTTTTCTCACCCATTTGTCAAGCACAGTGTCCCCAAAATCGTGCAGGCAGAAGCCCTTAGTCACCCTAGATGGAGACAAGCCATGGTAGATGAGGTTGATGCCCTTCATACTAATGGTACGTGGGACTTGGTGCTTCCCCCACCTAATGCACATATTGTTGGGTGCAAGTGGGTGTATACGGTAAAATTCCTTCCCGATGGATCTGTGGATCGGTTGAAGGCCAGATTGGTAGCAAAAGGATACACCCAAGTCTATGGGGTCGATTATGAGGAGACTTTCTCTCCGGTTGCCAAAATGCCCTCTATTCGTATTTTGATTTCTATTGCTACTAACAATCATTGGCCGTTGTTTCAGCTTGATATCAAGAATGCCTTTCTCAACGGGGACTTGCAGGAGGATATTTTCATGGAGCAACCTCCCGGGTTTGTTGCTCAGGGGGAGAAACGTTTGGTGTGTAAGTTGCGAAAGGCACTGTATGGTCTTAAGCAGTCCCCCACGGGCATGGTTCGTAAATTTTCGATGTGGTAAGAACGCTTGGTTTGAAGCGTTGTCGCATGCGAGATCACTCAAGATTCCACATGCATACCGAGCACGGTTATATATTTTTGGTTGTCTATGTAGATGACATTGTTATTACAGAAGTGATCGTGGGCAGCATAGATAAGTTGAAGCAGCCGGGCAAGCGCTTCACCAAAGATCTAGTGAGACTCGGTATTTCCTTGGCATGAGGTTGCTAGATCACGAGAGGGCACATTCTTGAGCCAAAGAAAATATGTACTTGATTTATTACAGAGACTGGATTACTCGAGTACGCCCCGCTGATACCCCAATGGATCCGAATGTGAAGTTGTTAAAAGATGACGGAGAACTATTGGCGCACCAGGGAAGTATCGGCGCTCATGGGCAAACTCAACTACTTGACTATCACAAGACCCGATATATCGTATGCCGTGAGTACGGTCGCCGCTTTTGAAGTCACCAAGGGTACCACATCGGGATACGGTGATCCGAATACTAAGATTCTTAAAGAAGGCCCCCAGGCCGCTGGTAATGTTCGCACCGAATGGCCATTTGCGGGTTGAAGGCTATTCAGATGTCGATCAATGGTTCACCATCGACATGAAGTCTACTACGGGTAATCAGACTTTCCTTGAGGAAACCTAGTGAGTTGGAAGAGTAAGAAACAAACTGTGGTCGCACGATCAAGTGCGGAATCAGAATATCGAGCAATGGCTCACACATGTAGTGAGTTGACGTGGATGAGGTATTTCCTAGAAGAAATCGGAGTTAAAGTTGAAATGCCAATTCCCCTTCATTGTGATAATCAAGCAGCATTGTATATTGCATCTAATCCGGTGTTCCATGAGAGGACCAAACACATCGAAGTAGATTGCCATTTCATTCGAGAGAAGATCGTTCGTGAAGAGATTTGCACACCATTTGTTCGGTCAGAAGAACAACTAGCTGACGTGTTTACTAAAGCTTTATTTGGGAATCGTTTGGGGACTGTTTGTAACAAGTTGGGCATGCATGACATATATGCGCCAACTTGAGGGGGAGTGTTAAAGTGACGTAGTATTAATAAGGGTATTTGTGGTATTGTGGTGTGTGTGTAAGTCGGCTAGGGTAAAGTGTTTTAGCCGACCTATGTGTCTTGGAATAAGGGAAAAGATGAGCCCAATAGGGTTAGGAGTTGTGTTATTGTTTACTATATATATGAATAACAAAGGGTGGAGAGATCACAAGTTGATGATCTCAGTTTATTATACTATGTTAATTTTCTCAACACAAATAAACTCATTCATCAAACATATATTGATAACCAAAAGTTGATCATTACTCCCATGTATACATTATAGCAAGCATAAAGAAAAGTGGCCTTAAAATGGAGAAAAGCATCGTATACATTTAACCAGAAAAACTTTTAATGCTAAAATCTAAGCATCCGTGCATGTTTGTTCTTCCTTGTCCTACATGAAATTGTAAGAACTTTATTTCTACCCCTATTTTAGGAATTTTTTTCCCTGGATGAACAAACATAAATCCAACGGGACGAATGGTTTTTTCACTCTCTCTACAAGCCATGATAAAACTTTGATATTAAATGACTATGGTTTTTCATACAAAAATTATTCAATTGTATATACAAGTGTATGCTCAATATTATTTGCAAATTGCACATTTAAAGCTCAACCGAAGAATAAGAGTAACTTTCAAAACCACTCAAAAGGTGATGCAGCCCCAATTTAACTAAAAACCCTGTCATATTGAATTTCAGTACTATAACATCAAAAAATTTAGAGCACTGTCCACAGGAAAGAGCATACCTGAAATCTTTTCAATGCAATGGTAAGTATATTAGGCGCGCATCGAACAGTTAGGCGCTTCCAGGCCATGGTATAGTCATTGCACCTGCATAAATGCATCAACGTAATCATATAGCTGCATAGCTGGCAATGAACCACATATTCTAGTGCAGTCAGCCTTACAAAAGGAAAACAAGAAAGAAACAAAAATTGAATCTTATTGAAATAGGACACTACACATGCAAACAAATGATTCTAATCAACAGAAAATGGAAACTGTCGGAGAAGATGACTGGGAGCATCAGCATTTTGATTCACCCTCAATGGCCAAAGTTGATTAAAATGTTGATTCAATTTTCGATTTACAGTCCAAAAAAAAATCCCAATTCATATGTCTAAACTGATTGCAAATTTAGATCATGAGAAGCTGAAAAGACCCTTAATTTCAACCAACCTAACCAAGATGATAACTGACATCCAACAGAAGCTCAAAGTACATGCCTATCCAAAGACCAGAACATGCAAGGATCAATAAGGATAAGATGGTCATTAAAGTATAGGGAGTACATGCTATTCATTCAACCAGAATCATCGAAAAGATACTCACCCGTCACATTTATACATATTATCCCCATGAAGCCGTTCTTTTGCTGTGAACTGGTCTAGGCATTCCTCTAAAGAAGCCGCATCCCCATGAATTTCAACTGTCAAATCCATCATGTTCTCAAACTGATTGGAAATATTCTTGCATTTTGTACAAATAACCTAGAGGGGAAGAAAAAAAATCCAAAGATGACGTAAAGCACCAAAACAAGGATGAAAACAATTACAATGGCGACAAAACAATTTGCAACATCCAAAACACATAAACCAAGTTATCATACAAAGCTGCAATAGCAACATAGAACCACTTCACTAGACTAAGTTTCCAAATGTTTTGACCTCACAGCCATCTACCTAAGTAAATCACCTTTTCATGTACTACTGAATTATTTATATATAAACATAAATTGCAAAGACAAATGCTTCAAGCTATTAAAGATAAAACACCTTCAAAAGAATGAGCTGCATCAAAGGCCTTAGGACTCGAGCATACTTTAAGCTCCAGAATTACAACTATTAGTTCGGTTAACTCCCTCGAGTGTTCCGCACTTTTATCCTATGCCTACTCACTTCTACTTGCTTATATCCTAAACCATACTTGTCAAAAAGAGACAAGCTTTGGAGTAGTTGCTTTCATAATCTAAGAAAAGATGCTTTCGTAAAAAAGGTTTGCCTCTGGGATTTTCAGAGAATTAGTCACTTCGCTCGGCTTTTCGCTTTGACAATTGTCCTAAACTCACCTACCAGTTCTAAAATGCACTACTATTCTCATTTTCACAGCACATCCACAGAAAAGTTCCAAGACACTTGTACATCTAGCATCACTTTATGCAACAAAGCACATGTTTCTTCACCATGTTTTAACTATGAGGAAGACCAAAAAAAACCAGAACAAAAGAATGGCAGACAGAATTTTTGGGCATCGGCATATATAATGATTTTGAAGCAAGATAGCTTCCCAGAAGTGAAATGCTTCAGCAGATGTTATGACGTACGGAACCAGAACGCAAAATTTTCATCACCAACCTCCAGATCTAGGGATTGTTTTAGAGATGATAATGAAACACTGCATTTTCAGCCGTTTTATAACATACGGCGTGTTTTTTTAACAAACATTTGATACCTGACATTGTTTAGATTACCCAAAGCTTGTGTCAAGTGAATATTTCGTCCAAACAGCCTAATATGTTGAGGGCACAATTCAAGACCATCTATTTTGCTGAACATCAACATAATGTTGATTTCAAATCCAGATAAGCTAGAGCAGTTTTCTAAACTGGATTTACGTGTATTTTTCATTTATTTTGTAAGTTTTTTGGAGAGTAAAAACATATCCAGAAATGATAGAAAACCCGTTCTAGAATTATTTTGGATAAGGGTGAAAACTGCAGGACATCCTCCAAGCAACAGATAAAGCAAGTATATCAGATAAGTCGATTTGTAGTAGTTTGCATTTGAAAAGCCAAAGAATCTATTGAAATGAAGTTGAGGAAACAGAAGAAGGCCGAGGAGAAATTACAGAAATACAAGAAAAATAAGCCACCGAATAGGAAATGCGGATATTACAGCATATACATCTGGAAACCATGATCACATGGTAAAGGATGCAGCTACCATAATTCTAACATTAATTAAATCAAAGCTGTAATAGTGACTTCAAAGAATTTTGCACTGCCACTCTCAGGGCTATTACACAACGTAAAACCTCTCATGGATGGCCCCCGTGATGTGATCTACACAGAGAAAATAAACAAAAACGTCAAGAAAAGGCTAACCTGTGACTGAAGATGACCTCCAAATATATGCTGGATGAGAGTTGTCTCTTGAGAACTAGGATGGAGAGCTTTTTCACCACCAAATTTATCAAGACAGACTGATTGCATGGTATCAATGGCAAACCTGCAGTTGACCATCATGAAACCAGTCAAACATCTATTACCCACAAAAGCAAATTGAAATAGCACCTTTATCGTACAACTAAAACATAAATATACAGTACCTCATGAATTCATGGGCATCTTCCTGTTTTCCATAACCCAAATTTCCTCCCATATTAGGTAGCCGTGAAAGAATATTGATGGGTGAAAAGGGCTGTGAGCTTTGGCTAGCTCTTTCAACATGGGATTGAAATTCGCACAAAAAGCACCAATCATTCCTTCTACCTGGAGAAAGGAAAATGGAAGATGTCAGCCGAAATAATGTAAACAGCCATTACAAAAAGAAATTCTTGAATCAAATTTTGTATGCAGCAGTTACATTCTCTGCGATGGCCTTTCTCCAATAAGAATGCCACCAGAGGCTTAGTATAAGCGAGGCACTGTAGAACGACATTTGCAAAACAACTGCCAGAGGGCAAAATTTTCTGTTAGAGTATATATCTAAAATAAATCCTCAAAACAGTGATAAACAAACGCTAGCAACTTTGTTTACCTGTTTCCACAATTTAAAAGCCCGCAAGGAGGAAAACCAGGTTTGTCCCAGTTAAATAATTCCACGAATTCCTCATATGGGAAAAGAATCTGCAAACGTCAAACAAAGAATCCTCAAAGTTAAAAGAGTAAGAAAAAAAAAGAGAGATGAATTCAAAGAAAACATTGTCATACAGTAGCAAGTATACCTTTCTAGCCCGGCTGGTAATGTTACAGGACCCACCAGAAACTTTTATTCCGCTCCGCAAAGATGTACCAGATAATTTCAAGTCTTTGCATTTAGACTTGTGCCCAGAAAACCAGTGGGATTTTTGGCAAACTTGAGAACTGCGAACAAAAGGATAAACAGAACAGGTTGGTTACCAGCAAATCATGGAGAAGGATTCAAAACACATATCTGACCATATAGGAAAAGACCAACAACTGGACCTTAATTAAAGAAAAACGAATTGGAAAGGCTGTTTGAATTTTATCAGAGAACCATCAGAATATAATTGCCACATCTGTGAAATTTCACGGAAAACCGAGACCAGAAAGTTTGGTGGAAGCTTGTTTGGCATAGGAAAAGAATCCTTAGATATGCACTTATTCTTTGATTAGCAAGTATGTAAAAGAAAGATGGTAAATTTGCAGAGGTTAAAGGGTCGGTAATGATTCCGTCCACTAAGAGCAGATCGTGTTTGACAGGATTGAACACAAGCACATCTGTTTTTGTAATTATTGTTCCCACTTGGAAGAAATTGCTTATTTCTAAATTGAGTTGAAGCATAGCTCTACATTGAAACATAGATATGCGTATTATATCTAGGGCATGATGATTTGATCTGTGTAGAGCTATAAGTTCATGTATGACTATATTGTAACATCTTCCAGGATGAAATTAACTCACTAACAACAAAAAAGGGAAAAGAAACAACTGCGAGAAAGTTGGTAGAAAGAAAAGGCTACAGAACCAAAATAGTGGGCGTGTTTGAACATGAAATTTTCATTTGTTTGCATGCTATTCTAGAACATGCATAATTTCTGTGGTACAGAATATAATAAAAAGAAAAGGCTCTATCCATACATGAAAAAGCAAACATAGTTGCCTGTCTTACGGTACCCAACCACATCATGCATCTCAGCCTAAATCTGAATTTATATTTGCACCTAATACAACTTATTCCTCAAAGCTCATAAAAATCTCCACTCAGCTTAAAAGCATCATACAAAGTTTAAGATTAGGAAATCAGCCCCCTAATCTCTGACTAGCTTAAGGGGGTTAGCAGCGCCTTTTCTCTTCAATAATTAGATAAATTTAACAATCTTGACTCAGCTTAAACAGCATCATACAAGTCTATGCCATCTCTTATGAATCGTAGATGTTCTGTATTATCATCACCCACAGATTTTACCCATTTTCACTGATGAGCAAGATTCAAGACAGCAGAGCACAAAACACAAAACGCGTAGACTAGCACATTCTTAATTGTACCACCAGTCACAATCTCAATATATGCAATATAAGTTAAATAGAGAACAAAACTCTCAGAAAACAAACAAAATCGTTTGTAAAACAAACAAACAGAAAGAAAAATAAAAATAATATTCATCAATCTCAAAAAAATACTTGGGATAATGATGATTTGATTTTTGATACAACTACAACGCAAGAACTTTCTACACATATTTATTCTTCCTCAAATTTAACAGGAATCTTCTTAGCTAATAAAGCACCATCTTTCCTTACCAATTAACCCACAAACAATCCACATCCTTCAGAATATAATAGTCCAATGTTGATTATGTTTTTCATATCAAAAGACTTCAACTTTGAGCTATATATTACTGCAGACAATACGACATACACGGAAAAAATCACAAATTACCAACAAAAAAAAAATGTTACATGTCCCTGCAAATTGCACAACGTACCAGTACTTAACCATCTTGCAACCAGAGCATTTTTTCTTAGTAAGATTACCACAAACAGCACAAGCCTCCTCCACCAACCCTTCGTCGCCCATATTCCCTGCCGTCCACGTCGAATTCCGATTACTAATCGTCGCCGTCGAAGTAGAAGCCGCCGCAGAATTGCTGCTACTACTAGCTGTAGAAGACGACCAATCAAGAACACTGTCGTTGTCACTCTCCTCGGCGAGGAAATAATTGGACGCCGAATTCTTTACGAGGTACAGAAGAAAACCACCCAATGTAAACAGCGTGACGATGAATTGCAGAAGGCCGTTCAGATCCACCGCTGCGAAGAGCGACATTCATAATCATCGGGTTTTTATTCTGGTATTGTTGTTGTTTTCATGATTATCCCTTTTTTTTTTTTTCTGTCGGAAAATTAATTTTCAGCTACAAAATACTAGTAACTTCGTTTGTCTCTCTACTAATTATTTTGGTTTCATAAGGGAGTTAGTAATAAATGTCCAATAATCTAGTTGTCTGATAAATTATTAAGAGACAACATACTCTCCAAGTCCAAGCTTTTCTTAATAAATATAATAATTTTTTAAAAAAAAACAATTAAATAAAAAAAAAACGAAGAGCATATTCGACGAGTACTATGTGGTGGTTCTTCGGGTTCTCTAGTACCCTCTTCGTCAGGGAATATGGATTATTTGTAATGTTTTTTATTTTTTTAATTTTATTTATTTTTACAGTGATATATTCGTTACTTAATTTACTACAACATCGTGCGCAATACAATCAACATCATTTATTTTATTGAGACTCATCACAGTAAATAATTCATCATTTTAATTCATGAGAATGAAACATGTAGTGGAAAATGCACTACACAAATGTGTAGTGCACATATGACATACCATTTCCTTTTTTTTATTCAATTTTATCCTTAAAATTTTGATACATATTTATTCTAACTCAATTTTAGGTAGAATGTTGAAAATTTTCTACCCTAATTTGGGTTAGAATATAATATGAAATAGACTTCGGTATTGGATCTAGAAAAAACAATTAAGTTTTGGCTGAAATTAAGTCTGAATAATAAACCGCATTCTGACTTACGTTGCAATCGTAATAATAGTGAGTATTGCGTGGTAAGACGCTCCCTTCTATTTTATAATTAAGGGTAACTTGGTAATTTGCACCGATAATAATATTCCAGAATTTTATTAGCCATCAAAGAAAAAGAAATTTTCTATGAAATTACTTTTATGAAGTACTATCTTTTCTTTTTTAGGGGATGAATTACAATCTTCATCACGTAAAAAATGTATTTTTTGTTTTTCACACATATTAAAAGCAATTGTAATGGTTTAAAATGGAAGTCATTTAACATCCGGTAACACATAAGTACGTCTAGTTCGTCAAATTTAACAGAAGACAATATTCAAAACAAATTAAAAGCATGATCTTTAAACTGAAAACAAAATCTTTTGATAAGAAGAACTTCTCACCTTGTAAACGCAACGAAAACAAAGTCAAACGACGATCAACCTATGATCAACCTCCAAATTCTTGCCAATCTACAAATAAGTGAAAAAAACCCTAACATGAATACTACGAACTTCCAACTAAAAGAAGATTAAACTATGAATACGAAGAACTACGATGATTACCTTCACGAGACGAAACCACACTTGAAACTGCTGCAGAACCCGGAACTACGTCGAAATCCGCACTGTCATTTGCAGAACACCCAGATAACCAACCGTGATCGCTCCACACACTAAGTCTTTGTGTAAAATGTTAAGTATTGATGGAAGCTTTTGTGAGTGAACTTTTATGGTAATTTTTATTGGAAAACTTATATTGTTGTGATTCAATGTGTGTACGTCCTTAGAACTGCATATGCTGTTACATTGTAACATACCATGTTTCAGATGAATTTAGCTATGAGTTTACCATGCAAGCACTTCGTAATGTTTAAATTTACTAAATGAAGAAACCACCAACATGTTGTAGCTTTATCAACAGTTTATTGTTGCAGTGTGACTCTTGCACTGGCCAACTTCGAATGCGGGTTCAGATTTTAAAAGACTTAGGTCTATGACCTTCGGTATATGGGCAATGGAAGCCACTTGCCTTTTCTACCATGCTCTCTCTTTCAATGAAGTTCAAATCTACAGGCAAACTTATAATTTTTTTAATTTTGATAAACCATATCTTTTCTCTTATTAATGGAGTTGAGTTTTTTTCCCTTCAATTTTGATTGCACAGTTTGTTTTGGAAATGCAAGCAATACCTAGAAGGCAGCACCATTTCAATGTAGAAGGTTCAATCATTTAGTAAAAATCAATATCTTCAAAATCCAATAATTTGTCTGTGTATTTCCTACTATCTAATACAAAGACAAGGGGGGTTGACAATGGGCTAACACGTGTCACCCTCCTATTGGTCCGGCTTCCTAGGGTTTTTTTCTTTTTCTTTTTCCCTCTCTTTCTCCTCCCTTCATTTGAATTTCCTATTTTGTTTTCTTTCTTTTCCGCTTTTTTTTCCCACATGTGCATTGACTGCTTTTTGGTCTTTTGCTTTTCCTATTTTATTTTTTATTTTTATTCTTTTGGTTTTTTTTCTCATTTTTTTGGGTAGTTTTTGTGTCCCCACTCTCAATGTACATATCACAACCATAGATTAGGTAGTTTTAATTGTTACTACTTTTACGTTGCGGTGTATATTTTCCTTACTTATGTGTTTCGTATACTCATTCTTATCTGGTTTTTTTACGTCTCGTGTTTATTGGTTTTCGCATCCTTGTGTACATTGCTTATTCTTAAAATGCTATTGTTTTTCGCATTCATGTCATTTGTCATTTTTATTTATGTGCTTTCTCATTACGTCTTTTCCCGTTACATTTCGCGGGTGAGTTAATTATGCTTTAGCAATGTGTATTTTTTCCCCTTTAGTTAAGCGTGTGTATTTTTTCCGGATGCATACAACTCCGTCGTTCTCATTGTAGTTATTTGTGCGAAGTATCGTGTTTACACAATTCCGTCGTTTTAATTTTATTTAGCCACTTCCACCTTTTTGGTCCTCTCTTCTTTCTCTTTATCACCTACGTGCATTGCTTGCCTTTGTTGACGTTTACAGATTTTTTTTTCCCTAAATATTCCATGTTGCTTTTCCTTCAATGTACGTGTGTGTGTGTCTTCCACTTTCTTTTTTGCCCTTGGTTTTTTCCGGTCACACATGCTTATGTATGTGGTAACATATATATTTCTCTCCCATGAGTATGTACTAATATATTACGACTTCTTCTATGGTAGTTTATTCATTAAATTTTTATTATGTTATTATTGTTATACTTTGACGAGAGTGTTTCTACTACCGTTCTAGAAAGTTGTATGATAAAACCATATTATCTCCTAACACGGACTATATTATCTGTCTTCATATATATTATGATAAGCTTCATGATATAAAATACGATACGATCCTACGTTACATCGTTCTCCGTTATGCGGTCTTTCCCGCTTTTAATTTTCCAAATTCTATTATAACACTTTTAATGATCTTCATGATACGATGCTACGTGCATGTTTTCGGTTCCGTTTCTCCCGATTCTAATTTTCTGAATTTTATTGGAACGTTTTCTTGACGATAAGTTTTCTGTTGCCTATTCCTTCTCCCCGATGATGGTGGAATAATTTTTTTTTACCCAATGGTTCTTTTTTCTACTATTTTAACACATCTTATATCATTTCCAAAAACAAAAAAAAAAACAAATATTATAAAAACATATTGTGCATGATGTTTAGGTATAGTACATGATGTGTCCTACTTTATAATTTGTGCCATTTATGTACATATAATTTAATTAAAATAAAAAGCAGGCATGAGCTGGGGGTATGGCCACTACTATGCCGGGAAGGGGGGGGGGGGTTAAAGTACTAATTTAATAAAATAATGCTTTTAGGATACCTATATCGCTTTAAATTAACCTCTCATTCAATGCCATTACTTACCACCACCGCCGCCATTCTCTCACAAGGCCAACCGACGCTTCCACCCCACCATCACCCAACCCTTTCAAATGCACTTCTCCGCCACGCCAATTCCAATCAACCCTCTAATCTCTCTTCGTAGGCGAAGAAAAAACGACCCACCTGCTCTGATAACCTACGGTTGTGACGAAACCGTAATGATTTATTTACTAACTGCGAATTTGAGCCACAAAACAAGGTATGGTTGCCATCGTTATAAGGACAGAGAGAAATATGGGTCATCTTCCACGATTAAACTGCAACATAGGTAATTTGTAGTTTTTTTCCCCAGATTTACCCCTCCATTACACGCATGCACCTTCATCTTTTTCGTATGCAATTTTTGATTGCTTCTTTGTTTTTTCGCAGGTGTGTTACTCACGAATTCGGTTTGCTAGCTTCTCAGATCTTGCACAAACAATTTGCATTGCTTAAGGTCTGTTCATTTGATTTCGTTGTAACTGTTCTTCTATTCATGTGGTTGGTTCAAAATCAGGTCTTTGTAACTTGCTTTCCATTGTGCTGTGTGGTATGTTTAGGACTTAAGGTTTGTGAATCTAAGTGAAAATTTTGATATTTATGTCTCTTTCTTATGGATGCTCTTGTGTGGACCAAAATTAGGGGTTTCATTATTTGTCTTCTCCGTTGCACTATGTGAACTGTGTTCATTTCATTTGGTTGTGATTGTTCCTCTATTCATGCGGTTAGTTGAAAATTAGGTTTCTACACCTTGCTTTCCATTGTGGTGTGTGGTATGTTTAGGACTTAGGGTTTGTAAATCTAAGTCAAATATTTCATCTTTGGGTCTCTTTGTTATGGCTGCTCTTGTGTGAACCAAAATTAGGTTTTTCGTTCTTCTTCTTCTCCGTTACACTATGTGAAAAATATATGGTTTCTGTTCATGACCGGTGGTGTGTGTTAGGCTTTATGCTTTGCTCTTAAACACCTGCATAAATGCCAGACCATAAGTCTCTCTACTTTGATGTTTTGCATCCTAAACGGTACCAATTTCAAATAGTGGTTAACATTTGCATCATAGTTCATTGGCTGAAGGAAGAAAATAGGGTTTTCCCTTTGCTGTTATTTTTCTCTCAGACATAGGAAAAAACATATGCTTTTGGCTTCTCCTTGTGGCTGTGGTTTGACACTACTGTTTTTTTGTTCCATATTTGGCTAGGTCAATAAGGATACACCTTTGTATGTGATTTGGTAATCCTAAGACATGGAAAATAGTGATGTATCTTTCTCATTGTTTGTTTTAGGTGTTGTGTGTGTTGAATAAGTGGTGTATATCTCATAAGATGTAGGTTATCCTTTGACTTCTTTGGAGTCTAGAATCAAGAGTGCCAACGAGTAAAAAATATACTTATGCCTCCTTTTCAGATGCAGGTTGAAGCATGTTATGCTTATAGACAACAAGCCATACGCAGATGGCGTGCAAAAAAAAAAACAAGAAAAAAAAAATCCTCCATGCAGCTTTCGTAATTTTGTTGAGGAAAATGAATCTCATCTTCCTTCTTCTCTCATGCTTGTTAGTATAAATGTGTCATGAAAGTTCAGTAAACCTTTCGCGGTACGCAAGAAGGCCAAGGTGCAAGTAGGTGTTAGAAAACCTTGCTTGCACCTCCCTCACTTACATGCGGCTGATCTTTCTGCACTGAATGTGGTGTCTGCCGTATGTCCTTCCCCCACAAACCTACACTCCGATTATGCTGTTGAGCATTCTTATGTTGCTCCTGCTACTTCATCAGGTTGTGTTCAGGTTCTTCCTCCGGTTTCGTACCTTGGCATGGACCATTGTCCGCAATCATTGCCTCCTTTGGCTGACAAAGCTCATGCCTTTCCTACTGTTGCCTCTGTTCCTGCTGTTGTGCCTGGAGTTGAAGAACAGCTCCTTAAAAAAAACCACAAAAAAAACATAAACCAGATACGCGTGCACTTTGTGCAGGCGACGCTTTCACATATATTGCTTCTGCTCCTGATATCCTACCTCTAGTGAACCATTGTCCGTCGTGTGGGGCTGTTAGATTTGCTCATGAATCTCCCACCTCGTGTTGCAGCGGTGGGGATATAGTCCTGGTTAGTACTCCATTACCAAGCGTCTTAGTTGATTTGCTGACTTCAGATTCTGATGAATCCACACATTTTAGGTCCTACATTAGAACTTACAACAATCATTTGGCTTTCACTTCTTTAGGTGCAACCTATGACAATGATTTATCTCGCCGAAATAAAGGCATATACACTTTCAGGGTTCAAAGGCAGGTATACCACTTTATGCCACCTTTGTTAGGTGATGCTGATTCAACTACCAACTTGCAATTTTACCTCCATGACACAGAACATGAGGTTGCAAGCAGACTATTACACTGTCCTAGGTTGTATGAAATGTCCCTCCAGAAAATTCTTTTAGTCCTTAAGGAAAATCCATATGCAAGTTTTTTCAGAAGCCTAAGAAATGAGCCTAGCTAACCGTGAGGAACATGATATTTTGTTGTATTGTAACCCAGCTTTAGATCAACGCATCTACAACAAACCTTCAGTTAACCAAGTTGCCGGTATTTTGGTGGATGGGACTGAAAATCACCATAGGAGCATCAAAATATACACTCTTAGTGGTCACTCTCATAATATACAGTACTACTACGCCTGCTACGATCCACATCAATATCCTTTGATGTTTCCTTACGGGCAGCTTGGTTGGCACCAGGGCATTCCTAAACAAGGTATCACCAGGAAAGGTAGGAAGAGGGGTATATCAGATTTCAGTAGTAGTGTTGTCTTAGATCCTTCATCTGCATATGATGTTGTCACTTTACTGGACAGTGAAGAACAAGCCATGAATGCCACCATAGATAGCCCTAATTTTGTTTCCATACGCGAGTATTATTGCTCATCGATTCCAGTTAGGCATTCAGACCAATCATACTTGCTCCACTTTGGCAGGCTGTTCCAGCAATATGTTGTGGACATGTTTGTCAAATTGGAGACACAGAGGTTGGATTACTTTAGGTCCCAACCATCAGGCATGACTTCCTACAAAGGGTTGTTGATGCTTATGCCATGGGTGAAAAAGCCTGTGGTCAGATAGGCAGCGTGTTGTCCAGCCTGCTACATTCATAGGCGGTCCAAGGCACATGCGTAAAAAATACTAGGATGTTATGTCTTTAGTGCAAAAATTTGGGAAGACAGATATATTCCTCACCATGACATGCAACCCTAACTGGCCTGAGGTTAAGGAGCATCTAAAACACAAAGAACTATCCCAGGATAGGCCTAACATTGTTTGTAGAGTTTTTAGGGCTAAGCTAGAAGAACTGAAAATCGAGTTGTTAAAAAAAATATGTTTGGCAAGGTTGCAGCTTACACATATGTGATCGAGTTTCAAAAAAGAGGTCTACCCCATGCACATTTCCTCCTCATACTTAAACCACAGTTTAAGTTGTACCATCCTGAGGAATTTGACATGTTCGTTTCTACTGAAATCCCTGATAAAGTTAAGCATCCACATTTGTATAAGCTGGTTCTGAAACACATGTTGCATGGACCTTGTGGTGCTAGGAATCCTTCCAATGTATGCATGAAAAAAAATGAGACATGCAAAAACTTCTACCTAAGGCATTTCTACGTTGAAACAAATGTCACAGGTGATGTATACCCAAATTATCATAGGCAAAATGACGGTACTCGAGCAAAGGTGAGGGTGTCTGGTTAGACAATCGTTGGGTTGTGCGATACAGCCCTTACCTACTTGCAAAATTTGGTTGTCACATGAATGTTGAGGTTTGCTCAACAATCAAAGCGATGAAGTACATTTACAAGTACATTTGCAAAGGCAGTGATCGAATTTTGTTCAAGTTATCGAACACCGATCATCGTGACCCCACTTCTGCTCTCTATAATGAAATAAATGAGATAGACCAATACAGAAGTGGTCGGTGGATTTCAGCGCCTGAGTCTTTGTGGCGCATGTTCAGGTTCCCAATTACCGAAATGAATCCCCTTGTTATTCAGATGCACATTCATCTCGAAAACTACCAGCATGTCACGTTTAAACACAAGCAGCTTCTTTCAAGTGTGCTTGAAAATCCCATGAATAAAAGAACCATGCTAATTGAGTTATTCTTAATGAATCAAACTGACCCCAATGCCAAGGTAAGAAATTGTGTGTATTCAGAATTTCCAGATTACTTTGTTTGGTTACCAGACAAAAGAAAATGGAAGCTTCACGCTAGAGGGAATTCAGTTGGTAGGGTAGTCACGGTACAACCAACCGAGGGAGAACGATATTTCCAGCGTCTTCTCCTGAGCAAAGTCCGGTGCCCAACATCGTACACAGACCTTAGAACTGTCCATGGACGGGTCTTTGCCACTTACCATGAGGCTGCCTTAGAACATGGGTTGTTAGAACAGAACAATAGCCAGGAACAATGCATGTCAGAAGCTGCGTTGTACAACATGCTTGTTGCGCTGCGAAAGCTTTTCGCAGATTTACTGGTGCACTGTACCCCCAATAATCCTTCTGCCCTATGGTCCAAATTTGAGGCTGACATGTATGTTGACTTTGTTCGTTCTTCGAATTTGCCCAGCCACATGATAAGGCAAAAAGTTTTGCACCAGATTAATACATATTTGGTTGGTATGGGTAAAAGCCTTGGGCATTATAATATCTGCCCAGGCTCCTTCGCGCATGATTGTTATGAATCTCAAGACACAACAAGAGAGCTAAGGTTATAAATGAGTGTTATTGATTCCGATTCAGACTTAGTATCAGAGGCTTTATCAATACTCGAACAAAAATTGCTTTTGACTCTATACTTGCAGCTTGTTTACCGAACAAACCAGGAGGGTTTTTCATAGACGGTCCAGGTGGGACTGGTAAGACATTTCTATACCATGCCCTTTTAGCTAACGTTAGATCAAAAGGCCATATAGCTTTGGCTACAGCCACTTCTGGTATTCTTTGCCTCGTTCTTTGCCGGGTCGACTGCGCTCATTCCAGATTCAAAATACCAATTGATCTGGAAGATATTTCAACATGTAGGGTTAGCAAACAATCCTCTTTGGCTTAGCTTATTAAAGAGGCAAAGTTGATACTGTGGGATGAAGCTCCGATGGCAAAAAGAACTGCCATCGAGGCCTTAGATAGCTTGCTGAAAGATTTATTAGAATTTGACGCTATGTTTGGTGGAAAGGTAGTTGTACTAGGCGGCGATTTCCGGCAGACTTTACCAGTGGTTACTAAAGGTACGAAGTCAGAAACCATGAACGCTTCCTTAATTAAATCTCCGTTGTGGCCACACCTTACACAGCTACGCTTGTTCTCATACATGCGCGCCTGCTTAGACCCAGATTTCACCGCTTTTCTGCTGGCCATAGGGGATGGTATACATCAGTCTAAAGATGTAGACATAGTTTCATTGCCTCCTCAGATTTTCCATGTCCAGATGTCTTCAACCGATGATCTAGAAGAATTTATCTCGGTTGTCTATCCCAACCTACACGAGCTCGCCAGTGTGAGTGTCCCGTTTCTGAATCGAGCTATCCTTTCAATGAAAAACTTGTTCGTTGATGAAATCAACGAAACCATTATTGCCAGGTTTCCAGGTTCACCGGTTGAGTACATAGGGTTCGATGAGACTACTAACCCATCTGACCAGGGTGTTTACGAAGACATGCTACATGCTTTGTCTCCCAATGGCCTGCCTCCGCACAAGCTTGTTCGAAACAGAATGCTCACATTATTCTGTTAAGAAATATAGGTCCGTGAAAGGCCTCGTACACGGGACACGCTTTGATCTGCAAGTATTTCTCAAAAAATGTACTCCATGCTGAAATTGTAATTTGAGACTTTGCAGGCAAGCAAGTCTTTATACCCAGGATACCCTTGCAGCCAACCAAAGGCGAGTTATGCCATGTTCCTTACAAAAGGATACAATTTCCGGTACGCCTGTGTTTTGCAATGACCATAAATAAATCACAAGAGCAGACTCTGGATTTTGTAGGTGTGTACCTTAAAGAACATGTGTTCTCCCATGGTCAATCAGACGTTATTTGTCCCGCCCTGAACTTCTTCGAATGTTAAAGTTTTCATATGTAAAAAAAACTCTGATGCATGTGCGCAGGCAGAAACACGGAATGATGTGTATAAAGAAGTGTTACAACTCTGACCATCGTTTGCCTTATAGCTATCTAACATACTAAAACTAATACACTCACATTTCCTTAAGGCCCTGCACATACTACTGTAAAGAATACTATACATAGGGAAACACCTCGAAAAAAAATCCTGTATATTCTTTCACTTACGCCTGTGCTGTTTGCGCTGTGGTACACAGAAATATCCATGTCATTCTGTCACCTATTCTATGCCCATTTGTACTAAGTTCGATAACAAAACCTGGAATACACTCTCCATCGTACTACTGTCCAAAATGTTTGTTCCCATCGTGTTTGTACAAAAGATGGACAGGCCGTTGCTTGATGCCCATCAGATTACCCCTTCAATGACACAAAAATGGTGTGTCTTGGTTCAAGTCATTGAGCTCCGTAACGCCAAAAAAAAGATAATGGCCCTCTCTACAGAAACTATGTTGTCACGGATACAAAGGTATATTACTTCTTCAATAGTTTACTACAATTGTAATCTGTTTCTGCTAATTTCTCTTATGATGCATCGTTTTCGCAGGGAACTAAAGTCCCTATTATTGTTTTCGATAAAAACGTCAGCTTCTTCTCCAACACACTCCAGCCATTTTAGAGGTATTATGTGTCGAATGCAATTGTGAAGGAAACACCACCTCAATACAAGGTCCTCGAATATCCATACACTTGGACCCTGCAACGCAGGAACCTTGTTGAGCCTCATATGGAAACGATTCCACCTCCACTGCCTTACACGTTTCAATTCAACAAATTCGCAGACTTTTACCTATATGCTGATCAAGAATGCACAATCTGTAAGCCTTTCTTATCGTCTAACATACATGAGGTGAATGTTTTTATTCTACATAAAATATTTCGATGTTGCTTACCAAGTTTGTGTGCTTTCTTTTAGCATCAATACACCGATTGTCAAGGCTTTGCCAAGGCAAAGAAGTCGATGAATCTTCGCTCACCAGGGACTTTGTTGTTGTTAATGAAGAGTAGGTGTAAATAGTTACCTTTACATTTAATGTTTACCATCTCAGTCATGTCCAGCAGTCTACTTAATATAAAGAGCCTATTTGACTATTTGAATATTTTTACAAAATGATTCCGATGTTGATGAGGGTCTGGGATGATCTGTTGGTTGATACCAATGTCAATGTCCATGCAAGATACAAAATTCCCACATTGGTTGTTGGATGTGGACTGAAAGTCACTACGCTTAACGGTACACTACCACTTTTACCCTTGCTATACCATGACATTGTGCTTTGTCTGTTGTTTTTCCAGTACACATAAAACTAAACATTTTGGAACCATCACTAAATCGAGTACACTGCATTGTGCTTTGCCTGGTTTTTTTTCCTCCCACCAATATTAGAATAGTACTACACCTTTTTTGTTCACATGAAGTGCACATGACATAATGCGTAAACATGTGAAAAGTGTATAACAAAACTACAACAAATCTTTACCCAATCCTCTGCATGTACTCCACCTTCTTATTTATATGAATTCAATGGAATGCATGTCTGTCACTCAGGACTAAGACAAATGCGTACTTCTTGGAAACCCACCGCTAACAAAGCAACTACCCTTGAAAGACTGGTATGCTTGTTTCTATCATTACCATAGCTTACCTATGGTCTGGTCAAACTAATGCCCCACACATATGTCTCACAGGTATAGGACACATGCAACAGAAATCACAGCACTGGTGGAAGCTGGCGCTTATAGAGATATTGGTAGGATTTTCCGCTCACCACGTCCTTCTGAGATCTTGCCATTGAATTTTGATCTTAACATCATGCTTTGACTACTTCCTTAATTATACTTACTCTACCATAAATATGATCTATATCATACAAGGCTAAGACAGCTTGGACAGAAGGTACAATCAATTATCAACCTGGTCCAGACAAGATTTGGTTCGAAGCATGTGAAAAGTGCTTGACTGCCTTGGATGTCGATACAAATTGGAAGATTAGGTGCTCCACTTGCCAAGAATTTACCAAAGTGGATGTGCGGTAATAGCATTTTCTTCCAAATTTCAAATTCAAATTACATGCTGCTTCATTCTTTTCTCATGTTATTTCGAATTACATGGGTGCTAACACGCACAATCAGAATCATATAGATCGACGTTGTCGTGTCTCTCGCGCCATGGGACCATCATTATTGAAGCAACCATCAAGTCTTCGAGGTTGATAAGCTGATACCATTCACGAGAAATCAACTAAGGCTTGCTTATGAAGATGTATGCATTCAACAAAAATTTAAATGCATGCTTCTACTTGTAACAATTACACAATTACTTTATTGATGTTCTACCTTTACTTGCTAGAAAAACCATTGACAAAAGAAGTTGAGGTCGCTCAAACAACAAGCATGTTATTTGTTTCCTCAAATACTATGACAATGAATCTCGAGGCATAATGTCGCTACGCTATCCTGTGCTTAAAATCTACACCTGAAGTCGAAATGCACGAATATCATGCACTCGGAGGCAAACACACTCTTTGGAAATACTTAGAGAGTCCGCCTTTGGAGCATATTGGATCTTCATCCTTCACACCAAAAACTACTGCTGAGAAGCAATTCTTCACACCTACAACAAAAGTGGTCCTTGAAGAAGTGGTTGCAATACCTTCTCTTACAGAGGCACAAACAGATCAATCAGCTGGCACTAAAAGGATGCTCACTTTTGAGGCAGCTGAATCCGGTGAAGCACTACCTTTTGGCACAGCTGAAGTTCCAGCTTCCTTATCTCCTCGACATGTGCTCACATCGCATCGACAATCCATCCAAAGATCCAGAGCAAACTACTCAAACAAAGAAGTTTAAGGGCAAGGATAAAGAGACTTAGCGTCATGTTATGGGGTTTCTAAATGCAGAACCTTTGAAGGTGTATTATAAATAATCCCCTGTTCTTGTATGTAATTAACAGCAACATATCACGTCATTAAGACTCTGGTCTAACGAATCTTAATGCCTCATGATATGTAGCTTATTTTGTGAAGAGCATGATAAACCATGTGACAATCACTTCGGCCAGTGCCGTGTCGTCCATGGTGTTTTATCAGCCCTCTAGACTTAATCTTTTGTAAAAAACATGATCAACCATGTGACAAACACTTCGGTCACTGCCGTGTCATCCATGGTCTTTTATCATCTCTTTTGTAATGAAGACCAACCCTATGTCAACGTTCTATTAATGTATGGTAACTGTTACAGCTTCTTTTGTTGTAATAAACAAATGTGTTGTACCCAGGTATCCATTACTCTCATACTCTATACACAAACACTTACTTCACCTCTTGCGTCACTGTGAAAGATGACAACAATGCACACAAAAAAATACCCCATTAATACTGCAGCGGGCATTCACCGTGCCTTGCACGGTGTTAGCCACTAGTTTTTGAATATCTATGAACTGTTGTTAGTTTCGATTTTCCAATGGTATAATATAGGCCATGGTTTTTGTAAGTTAAATAGTGATATAATAGTTAGGTATTTCGAGTTGTTTCTCTCAAATGAAGAAAAATCAATTGATTTTTCCTATGTCTCATAGTTTTCGCCTGCTGTTTTGCAGATTTATTGAATGAAGATTGTTTACACCGATCATTAAGTAATTCCTTCTTCTTGCTCATTCTTTTTCATTATGTTTTGTTCGTGATATTGATTTTTTAATGTGTTGATACCTTTTCAGTCATTTTTAGAGGTGACAATACATGGCACAACATACAATTCAGTGTAACATAGTTACTAAATATACGGGGGAATTTGTTGGAGAAAAATTGAATAAAAGGGAAATGATTTTTTAATCATTTTTACAACCATTTTGAGAGCCGATTTCGATTAGACTCTTGTACAATTTATCAAGAGTTTATGATGACTTTGAAATTTATGTGTGACGTAGATGAAGACAGGTCTTTGAATCATTCAGTTCGAATATCAGGTGAATGAGAAATTAAGGCTTGAAGTTGGTTAGTTGAAGTGTTGAAACTTGGAAGTTGAAGAGTTCAACTTCCTTAATCCCAAATTGGGAAGTGTGCTAATCTTTTCTCAATATTTAAGTGGGAAATTTAGTTAAAGGGTATAAGCTCCAAGAAAGGAGAGAGTTCGTAAATGGTTTTAGTTAGACGATGTTACGCTAAAATTGCCACACGCGCGCGTGCGCCGCTTGCCCGTGCCCGAGCCCGAGCCCGTGACCTTGGGCTTGGGGAATTGGGTCTGAGGCAATACTAATTTTTTGGACAAAGTTACATTGGACTTGTCAAATAATTATTCACATTCTGATGATGAGCTTCGAGCCGAGTTCCCTTCGTAGTCAGAAGTTTGATTCGATTCAGTTCAATTTGAGCTGAGTTCCTTCATAGTCGGTCCGATTCGATTCGGTTCGACTCAAAGGCTGAGACTCTTCATATGCAACTGATACATAACTACACATGTTAGTGGACTTGTTTATTACTTGAAACTGATGGAGTTAAAGTGATCTTCAACTGATGGAATTAAAGGTGTTAGTGGAGTTCTTTCACCTGATGGCCTTCAATTCAGTTTCTTCTCCTGCTCCCTATATAAAGGTCGTCTACTGCAATGGAAATGGACACAGAACTACAACACAAATACTCATATTCTTGAATAAATAGTTGAAGAGTTTTTTTCTAAAGCACTGTCAGAGTTCGAAGTTGTTCAGGAGTTGAAGTACCTCCCTCTTGAACAGGTAAACTGAGTAATCCTGTGAGACAATTGCCTAATCCGTGGGTACATGCCGGAGCAAATTTATCTTAAGGACAGAGTTCATCTCGCCTCAGTCTTTTAGAGATATCCTTTCTGTTTTGTAATTTCATTTTTTCATTACTGTAGTTGTAATTTTCTTTTAGATTATAAAGAATTGTTCTTCTTCTTTATGGTTGTTTATTTTATTTCGCATACGATACTACGGGTATAACAGAATTGACAAAAAATGCCTTTTGAGATAGGTGAGCTTAGTCATGTGAAAACTTTGGATTTGTTTGAAAAATTGTTTAGTGTGCCAATGCCTTTGTCGGTGATTCAATGTGAGGATTGAAGACTATTGACCTTAGAAAAAATAACTATATCGGTTCTTGCTTATTTTTTTAATGTGTTAATGCATTTGTTTGCGATGCAATGTATGGATTGACGACCCTTGACGCTATCCCAAATAACTATACGGGTCTTATTGTGTCTTTGCCTCTTTGGGAAAACTTGATGTTTTGGGAAAAAAAGAGGGAAAAAATAGAGAGTAATGCAGGATAGGTTGAAGTCTAAACCTCCTTTCTGAATATCATCCAGGTATAATTTTTCATTTTTTCCAATTCAATCCAGATTCAAGGTGTACATCAAGTGTTAAAGGTCTTATATTTGCGTAAATATGCTATTCAACTTTTAGATTTTTCGGTTTTGAGTGAAATGTGTAGCCTGTTAGATAGATTTTTTTCAAAGGGAGAGATCATTTCGTTAATTCCGTCTTTTGTTTTATCTCGGCAGAAGAAGCAACAAAAACATTTTTTTTCTTTTTTATCTCAAAAAGCCTAAATAAAAGTTGGCAAATATATGAGTTAAAATGATTTTAAAGATTGTGCATCATTACAAGTTTGGTAACCATCGAAGCAAATGAAACATGAGCTCTTGCAGGTAGATATGTTTTTTTTATGCTCAATCCATTGACATTTTACGTTTTTGTTTTTATTTTTGTATGACTTTATTATGTGTACTTACTGTGTGAAGACTTCTTTTTTTATATTTTAAATTAAGCTGTATGACATTAGAAAGTATCCGTGACTTCGTAATACCCGTACCGTTTTATTTATAGATTTTGTGTTGTTCACATGCTGCCTGTTTACTATCACATTTGTTGCATCTCCTCATTTCCAAAAGGGTTGTTAAGATTGTGCTTATATTCATTAGCAGTTGGTTGTGCATGTCTTACCATGTATGTATGATGCTCAAGGTACATAGGAGAAGCTGGAAATCATGCCAACTGTGTGTATTAAGTTCTGACTGGAAGAGAAATTAAATCCGATGGTTTCAATTACTGATGGTAATGATTCCATGGATTTCTTTCAACTTCATGGAGAAATAGAATTTTTGTTCTATTTTTCTAAAAGGAATGATCTAGGTCAATGTATTGATGCTGAATCTGATGCCCTTCAACTCCATATATTCAATTGCAGGTAAGCTCTTGACGTACTTTTGTTGTTTTAATAATACATATAGATGTTGAATTTGGAATTGTAACTTGAATCACTTGATCGAATTCAAAGTAAATTGCAGAAAATGAATGATGGAAGAGATCTTCTTCAATTCAAAAACAGAAAAAGGCGGGAAAATTGAGAAAATAAAATACAACTTTTGTAGTTCATTCTAAACTATTATTAACACTTCTAATCTTCAATGTGATCACAATTGCTATTTATACTACTCGGCTTTGATCCAATTCATTGTAACCGCCTCAACCGATTTTGCTCCCAAGTGTTTGATTAAATGCCCATGTGAGCCAAGAAGCCTCCTATCCACTCAAGATTACCCTTAACACCCCCTCCAAGTGGAAGGATCAAGGTCATGAACAACTTTGCCAAGAAGCCTCCTATCCACTCAAGATTACCTTGGAATGTATCTTTTAGAGGATAAGCCTCAGTAACAAAGTGTTTAGGGTTTGTTTGTTGACTGGTTTGGTTAAGATATCTGCTGGTTGTTGATCTGTGTGTATTGGCAATGGTTTAAGGACTTTTGCTAAGTATTTCTCCCTGACAAAATGACACTATATCTATATGCTTTGTTCTTTCATGGAAAACTGGATTTTCCACTATATGTAGAGCACTTGAACTGTCACAATATAAAGGAATGTGCAGTGTAGTTGATCTCGAAAGTCTTTGAGTAGATATAATGACCATTGAACTTCACATGTTGTAAGAGCCATGGCCCTATATTCACTTTCACTTGAACTTCTCGAAACAAAGGGCTTGTTTCTTTGACTTCCATGATATAAGAGCCTTGCCAAGATAAATCAAGAGGCACATTCATCGATCTTCTTGTCTTTGTACATGCAAATTTCAAATGAATCATTGAAAGATTTGAGGTGTATAGACTATCACTAGGGAAGAACAACCCTTTTCCAGGTGATCCTTTTAGAAATCTGAGTAATCTGTGTGCAGCTTTCATGTGTGCTTCATTTGGTTTGTCTAGAAATTGGCTTAACTACTGTGTAGCAAATGCAATCTCAGGTCTGGTATTTCCTAGGTATAAAAGTTTTCCAACAATGCTTCTATATTCTGTGTTAGATGGTAATGGAGGGCCTGTATTTCATTAAATTTTGAGTAGAATCCATTGGTGTGTAAGCGTGTTTACATTCTAGAAAGCCATAATGTCTTAATAAGTCCAGGCAGTACTTTCTCTGATTAATCACAATCCCAGACTTTGTTCTTGCAACCTCAAATCCAAGGAAATATTTGAGTTGCCCTAGATCTTTTATTGTAAAAGCTTCATGCAGCAAATCTTTGAGTTCTTGAATAGCAGTCAGGCTCAAACTTCCTACTACAATATCATCCACATATACTAAAAAAGCAATGAAATCTGATCATGTGCCTTTAGTGAACAAACTATGATCATTTTGAGATTGTTTGTAGCCACTGTCCAACAATTTCTGTGTTAGTTTGGCATACCATTGCCTACTAGCTTGTCTTAGACCATATAAAGATCTATTCAATTTACTGAGACTTGTCCATGAGCTTGCAACCCCTCAAGGAGGTTTCATGTATACATCTTCATCAAGGTCTCCATGTAAAAGGCATTATTTACATCCATTTGATGTAGATGCCATCCTTTTATTGTTTGCCAAATAAAAAATAACCTAATGGTAGTCTGTTTAGCTACTTTGGGAGAATGTTTCAATGAAATCTATGCCTCTGCTTTGTGTAAAACCTTTTGCCACCAATCTTGCTTTGTATCTTTCAATACTTCCATCACCCTTTCTTTAATTCTATATACCCATTTACATCCAATTGGTTTGATGCCTTTAGTAAATCAACCAAAGGTCCAAGTGTTGGTAGTATTTAGTGCTTGAAGTTCTTTATCCATAGCATCCTCGCCGCTTTGGATCCACCGCCGCTCTGATATGATGTAGGTTCAGTGTCTGCATTTATATTGCTGATGTAGGCCTGATGATGTGAAGAAAGATTAGTGTAAGCCAAAACATGATTTAAAGTGTGTGGAGAAGTTCTGTGTGCAGGATTAGTATAAACATAATCATTGAGATAAGTTGGAGTAATCTTTTGTCTATGAGATCTTCTCTGATTTGGAGGATCTGAGATTCCTGGACTTGAATTCTGTTCAGGTGATGTATCATGCCCTTGATTTGTAGATTATACCCTGATGCATTATTGAATTCCACATATTCATCGAAAATAGGCAAGGGCATACATAAATCATTGTTAGAAATAGTGTGTGAAGTCGATCGTAAAAGGAAACATATTTTCATGGAAAATGACATCTCTTGAAACAGAGATGTTTCGGTTTGAAAGATTCGTGGACTTTGTATCCCTTCATATGATCTTCAAACCCTAGAAATACACACTTTGTGCTTCATCATCAAACTTTCCCTTCCTCGTGAAGGTGTTGAAACAAAACACAGAATGACCAAAAACCTTTAAGTTGCTATAAACAGCATTTTGTTTTGTAACATCCGATAAGGAGTTTTATTACCAAGCAAAGGAGTAGGAATAAGATTTATCAAATAAACGAAGATGTAAAACACAAAGGACCCCAATAATCTATAGTATATCGGATGTTATCTTTAATGCCCTAGCAACATTTAATATATGTTGATGTTTTCTTTCAATTAATCCATTTTGTTTGGGAGTTCTTACACAAGACTTTTGATGAACAATACCCTTAGTTCTCAGTAATACAACTTCATGTGAAATTTCGCCCATGATCAGATCTTATGATCTTGATACATCTATCATATTGTGTTTGAACCATATTATAGAACTGTTGCAGTAAAACATTAGTGTCAGATTTACTTTTCATTAGAAAAATCCAAATAACCTACTATAGTCATCAACAATTGAAAGAAAATAATATTCACCATCTATAGTTGGTACCCTATTTGGTCCCCAGATGTCAACATGTATAAGATCAAAACAAGAAACAGAAGCAGAAACACTGACAGGAAATTGCAACTTCTTTTGTTTTGCTAATGAACAAACAGTACAAGCATGTGCAGGAATTTTGACATTTCCATCAACAGTACTGATGACTTTCATTCTTTCTATTGATGGATGTCCTAACTCTACTATGCCAAAGCAATGAAGTACTTTTATTACAATTTTGACAATTATTGCTAGTAAATGAAACTTGATTACTAGAAATTGATAGGCGGGGCTTTGGTGGATCAAAGAACCAAAATGTATAACCCATTGAGAAGCTTAGCTGTACCAATCTTCCTCAAATTCTGCAGGTCCTGCACAACACAACTGTTAGGATGAAAAACAACTACAAGATTACTATGTGCAGTCATTTTCCTGATGGATATCAAGTTGTAATTGAAACTAGGTATGCAAAACACATTGTATAGTGTCAAGAATTGATTTATCTCGCACTTTTCCAAAGTGTGAGTGACTTTAACAAAGATACATCAGTAGGGAGTTTAACATAAAGATTAGAAGCAATCTCAATATCAAACATATTTTGTAAAGAAACGAGATGTGATTAGTAGCTCCTAATCCATAATCCAGTGAGTGCTCTCATCAATGATACCTGGCCCTTGTGATTGAGAACCAGGTGGCCAATGCTACTTGAATTGCAATCGATCGTTAGTTGGTGCAGGTTTTGAATCAAGGGCGATGAAGTGATCATCTTGTGGATCGAGTTATGGCTCCTGCAGGATTGTCACAATCGAAAACCATGATCCGAATCTGCTGAGTTTGAACCGCTTACTCTAAGGATCTTCCATGACAACATTATTTGCAATGCAAACCCTTCCTTGGCCAAATCTAGGTGGAAAACCATACTTCTTGTAGCATTTGTCAATAGTATGGCCCTCTTTTCCACAATAAGTACACCGAGGCCTCTTATATGCATTCGACCTCTTCCATAACCACCGAAACCTCTTCCTTGACCCCTGCCATAACCTTGAGGCCTTGTTTGCATAACAAAGATTTGCATTACTTAGATCATTGACCTCATTATCGATTGTGTTGCAAGAATCACGAGAATCTTGTGCGTAAAACATTGTAATTCAACTGCTGCTCATGATTAAGAGCCATTACAAAAGCATTGTCATAGTATTCTCTCATAATTTGTAGAGCGGGGCATGTGCAGGGGAGGAATAGGACGCAAAAACCGTATATTGATCCCACAAAGGACTTCAACTTTGTGTAATAATCGATGAATCGATAGATTTCCTGTTTAGTTCTTTCAATTTCTTCCTCTAGATTTGATAGTCTATATCGTTTCCCTACCAAATCGCTCTTGTAAATCAAGCCAAATCTCTCTCGCAGTATCATAATACATGACACTCTCAGCTACTGATGGAATCATTGAATTTACCAGCCATGAATGAACAAGATCGTTTACCTGCATCCAAGAAACATATCCAGGATCTGTTAATTCAGGCACTGTTGAAGAACCGTCTACATATGCAAGCTTTCCACGAGCTGAAAGCATCTTTGTCATCGAACGCTTCCAGTGATTGAAATTGTCCACGCCTTTGAGCAGAGGCTGAACCAGAACCAAACTTGGATTATCCAAGTTTCCAGAACTTGCAGGAACACCAGCGGCAGCCATTGATTAACAATTGATCAAACCAATACAAAGCGAATGAGAGCGAAACAGATTATCGATAAGTGAATTCATTTTCTCTCGATACCATGTTGAATTTGGAATTGTAACTTGATCGAATTCAAAGTAAATTGCAGAAAATGAATGATGGAAGAAGATGAAGATCTTCTTCAATTCAAAAACAGAAAAAGGCGGAAAAATTGAGAAAGTAAAATACAACTTTTGTAGTTCATTCTAAACTATTATTAACACTTCTAATCTTCAATATGACTGTCAATTGCTATTTATACTACTCAGCTTGATCCAATTCTGTTGTAACCGCCTCAACTGATTTTGCTCCCAAGTGTTTGATTAAATGCCCATGTGAGCCAAGAAGCCTCCTATCCACTCAGCATTACCCTTAACAATAGATTTCTTTTTTTCTCTGCGATTCGGAATGTATCAATGCTTTGACTGTTTTTTTGTGATTAGTTTTTTTTCCCTCTTATTCATTGTGGGACCTTTTAGCCTCCTGCTCCCTCTGATATTTTTTAACTGTCACAATTGGAGAAAAAATAATTGACCATGTTCATCCAAAAAATGGCTAATCTTAAGATAAAAAGTGACGAAGTTCAACCAAAAAATGAATTTATCAACGTGCGTGGAGGACCTAAAAAGATAATTATGGAAAATTTTGTTGGGAAGATGTCTTTGTTTACGTGTTGTATTTTGACTAGTTGTAGCTTCTTACAATAGAATTTTTTGATAATGGTAAACATTAATCGAAAGGGAATATGTTTGTTACCGAAATTCCCGTGCATAGCACGGGTTTTTGACTAAGTGGACATATATACATATATATCTACATCTATATATATCTGTTTACACACACACACACACACACACACACACACATATATATATATATATATATATATATATATATATATATATATATATATATATATATATATATATGTGTATGCATGTATATGTATCTGTATGTATGTATGTGTGTATATATTTATATTAATACATGTGTGTGCAGTGACATTAATATGTATCTTTCATATGTATTGTAAGGGTAAAAACATAATTTAAACATTTTTAAATTTCAGATAGATTGAGTTATCAAACATTCTAATTATTTTCAGATTTCAGATTTCAAATTTCAAATTTCAGATTTAACAAACGGGACCTAAGTCATGTGGCGCTTTCTCGGGTGATAGGCCAGGCCGCAGCTGGAACTTTTCTGAAAACTTGAAAAACGTGGATTCCGAGAAGTCTAGGGCTATCTTGAGGCTTTATACAGACTTTTCTTAGCCTTAAGTCTGGTTTTCAGCAACTTGAAGGAAAAGAAAACATAAAAAAGGAAGAGGAAATTAATTTCGAATGGACAATAATATCCTTACAAGGCAGTGAGAGGGTTCACACAATCAAACTCTAACACATAAAATGATAAGTCATGTATTAATATAATAAATGTCACATAGTTATTTAAAAGAATATTTTTTAGATTCTAATTTTTGTATAGCCAATGAGACATTGTTTCAGTGGTAATCATTGTGGTCACTTAAGCCGGAGTACCCGGGTTCGAGTTCTAGCGGGGACAAAGTGTGCGTTGCGTTTGGATTGCTAGAGAATGGAATGAATTTTCATTTCATTTGAATGATAATTTACCATTTTAATTCCATCAAATAATGGGTGGAATGAGCGAAATGCTTGGATGGAATGAAATGTAAAACAAAAACTAATGATAAATAATCAACCACCACCGCCCACCCCACCACCCGCGTCCTCCTGTGCCACCTGCCTACCCCACCGCAGTCCACCACTGCCACCATCCACCGCATCACCACTCGTCACCACTGCTGATTACCAGTCACAATCACCATCCCCCATCATAACCCATCCCACAACCATCTACCGCACCACCATCTCATGTTACCAACTATTTCACCACTACCTTATACCACCACCACCTCACCACCATCTTCTTCATTCTCACCCATACATATCTCACCACCAACCTCGTCCACAATCCTCCACCACAACCAACTATCACCACCGATCTTCACTCGGCCACCACCACTCACTTCACCATCAACCATCACAACACACCACAACCACCCATGTCACCACAACCACCGGAGCCACCACCACAACATCCCAACTTACCATCACCCATCACCGCACACCACACCACGTACTCTCGTCACCTCAATCACCGCCACCACAACCACCAGTATCACATACCACACCACTTTCCACGGCCACTGCCGCCGCCACCACCACCACTATCGCGCACCTTACATCATCCGGCACCACCCACCACCGCATGCCTCACCACCACCCGCCACACTCATCATCACGCACGCCCATCGCGCCCCGTGTCATTTGACACATCTTATTGAATCTCACACATTTCATTCTAATGCATGCCAAACTTAGGAATTCAATCAATTGCATTCCATTCCATCAATTTCATTTCATTCTGTTACATTCCGGCAATCCAAATGCACCATAAGGGACGGAACTCGAGCTGGAAGGGAAAAAAAAACACGTGCAGCGAGCTAAATTCGACTCGAATTATAAATGAGCCGAATTTTAACATAATTTTAAGTTCATTTATTAAATGAACAACCGCTAACAATGTCATGATTTAGACTAAATTGCACAAAACACCCCCATCTTCGGATCAATGTTGCGATCTACCACTCGTGTTTCGTTTTTGCAATCTTGCCACTTATATTGTTTAAATCTTTGCAATTATCACTTTGTTTTTTAATCAGCCGTCAAATTGAACGGGAAAATAATGTTTGTCTTACACGCAACTATTGTAATTCACGTACACTTTGATTTTTGTGATAAATATATTATTTATCATCCCAATTATTTATTTTAACCAAATGTTTTATTATGGGTGTCTTTAAAAGCAGCACATTGTTTTTACTTGAAGCACCACAACACTTTAAAAATTAGGTGATTACTCATGGCACCACACAACAAAATTTTAAATGATAAATCTACTTAATCACACCACACATATTAATTTTCAAGTTTATTATATCCAGATTTTTTTAACTATTTCCAGATTTGCTTTTATTACAATAACATCCATTAACCCGTAAAAATTACATATTTTCCTTAATCTTCAACCTCGATCTTCTTCTCCCCCCTACAACCACCATTTCTTCATCCTTCAACCAGCCGCATCTCCATATCCACCACCTCTAACCATAGAAAAAAAATCCACCATTCTCTTAACTCATCAATTAATTTCGACAACCTACGTATCGGAAAACAAACAAACAAAAAAAACCTCATATCAAAGCAAAACATCGTCCATGGCTGCATCTTTAAAATAGAGGAATTACTCATACTAGTATTGCCCCACCACCACTATGTGGAGTCTCTTATGTCTGTTATATATGAGGTGACACCACTTTCTATTAACATAGATACAACCGTTTGTTCAATTCATCTTTTTTCCCCCTTTCAAACACCTCTATTTAGCCTTATTTTTAACTTTGAAAAAAAACGCTTCAGCTTAAAGGTGATGGTGGCAGTAACGGAGATGGGGCTAGGTAATGGTGGAGGAAGAAGGGTGAAAGGACAGCTGGGCTGGGTGGGGTGTGGGAGGTGGCAGGGCTGCTAGTGGTGGTTGGTGGCGGTACTGGTGGTTGGTGGCGGTCTGGCAGGGACAATTAGGGGGTGGTAGCTAAAAGGAAATTAGGCTAATTTAGGGTTGTCTCTATAATTATGTTGTTGGAGTGGAAGATTTTGATAAAGATGTGGTGGTATAGGTAGAAATGAAAATATAGTATGGGTAGGAATGAAAATATATTAATTCCACTGTGGTGCATTAGGTATATTTAAAAATCAATGTGGTGCGTTAAGTAGAACAAGAAATGGTTGTGTGATGTCCTCTAATTTGAGTGCTCAGGTAGAATAGGTGTGGTGCCTTTAAAGGCACCCTTTCTTATTTACGACATAAAAAACACATTTTCATTTCCTTAATTCACCCTATTCCCTCCCATCAAACAAAAACATTCAATTCGACTAAAATCGGAGAACAAATTGACAAGCCCATGTGAAATCGGTCCGTGTAACATGATTTTCCCGTTCAAATTGATGACTAGTTAATGAAAGAGAAATAATTGCAAAGATTCAGATAACATAAGTAACAAAATTACAAAAATGAAACACGAGTGACAGCGCACAACAATGACAAAAAAGATACGAGTGTTTGTACAATTTGGTCTTTCAACAACCCAAGCTTAAACATAATGTGTTGTTTATTTAATAAACAAACAATTACGAACACACTCATAAGTCATAACCTAAACAAATACGTGTTTAAACAATATACACATGACTCAAGTCGACTAATCCAATAATTCTAAGGCAAATTTTATGGTGGTCGATCACAACGATGACCAAACTCAATCATAATTTGGATGGTCAAGAATTGATCCACATACATACAATCACTAATATAATGACACACGTTATTGAGTTTGGTGTCATTGTGTAATAAAATTTCCAAATTTGTTCATTTATATTTTTGAAGGGTGCTATTAATGGCACCACGCCATATCTACCAGCCAAGCACGCCACCAAATAAAAATGACAATTTACTTTCGGCGCCACACTAATTATTTTTATGGATAAAGTCTCTTGGGCACCACATGTATTATTCAACACAATATTTTTCGGACTAAAAATACTTTATACTGATTTATTTTATTACAAACTAACCCCTAACTTTTAAAAATTCCAAATGAACAGTGCAGTTTCGACTTTGTGAAGGTTGAAATGTGCGCTTTAAACTCTTGGCGGTCAAAATTACCATTTTCGACTTTCTAATGGTTGAATCTTGTTTGGTCATGTTGTTTTGGCTCAACTCACTTATTTTTCAATCCAACACATGTTTAAACAATATTTACCAAACTTATGAAAGGGGAAAAGGGTCTTGGTATGTGTTTTACACTTATTTACAATGAAATACACATTTCAACTAAGTAAAAATTGAAATCGAAAGTCAGTAAGAACAATGCACTTTTTGACTTTTTGGAGGTTGACATGTGCAATTTCGGCTCTTGGGTGGTCGAAATTACCATTTTCGACTCTCTAAGGGTTGAATCTTGTCTGGTCATGTTGTTTTGACCCAACTCACTTTGTTTTTAATCCAACACATGTTTAAACAATATTTACCAAACTTATGAAAGGGTTAAAGGATCTTGGTATGTGTTTTACACTTATTTACATTGAAATACACATTTCAACTAAATAAAAATTGAAATCGAAAGTCAGTAAGAACAATGCACTTTTCGACTTTGTGGAGGTTGAAATGTGCCTTCTCGACTATTGGGAGGTCTAAATTACCATTTTCGACTCTCTAAGGGTTGAATCTTGTCTGGTCATGTTGTTTTGGCCCAACTCAATTTGTTTTCAATCCAACACATGTTTAAACAATATTTACCAAACTTATGAAAGGGGGTAAAGGATCTTGGTATGTGTTTTACACTTATTTACATTGAAATACACATTTCAACTAAGTAAAAATTGAAATCAAAAGCCAGTAAGAACAGTGCACTTTTCGACTTTGTGGAGGTTGAAATTTGCAATTTCGCCTCTTCGGGGGTCGACATTAACATTTTCGACTCTGTAAGGGTTGAATATTATCTGGTCCTGTTGTTTTGGCCCAACTCATTGTGTTTTCAATCCAATGGTAATAAATGAGAACCAAAAGCACAAAATGATCACCAAAATAAAAAGTAACCACCAACATTCAAATTCAATATCAAAATACAAAACAACCACCAAAATACATATTCACCACTAACATACAAAGTATCCACCAAAATACAAAATGATGACACAAGTACAATGATTTGTTTTCACAGTTCCACTATCAACTTTGTTTGGTATTATTTCTTCGATTTCAACATAGGGATCACTATCTATAATCAGAAGCATGTTTTCTTTCTTCTCGATCTTCTTCTCTTCTTGAATACACATGTCTTCCTTGATTAATTCGTCAACACTTGGCAAGACATAATCTTCATCAATAGTTTGGGCTTCTTGACCATTAACCTACATTATTTAACCGCAATTCTATAATCTAACCATACAACAAAACAAAGTATATAACAATGAAAGAAAATTGTTTGGTTTTTTCACACACATGTACGTATTCTTTTACACCTTCATTTATTTCGTCTAGATGAGGAATTTGAGATAAAGTATCAGCTTCTTCTCGGTCTTCTTCTCTTCTTGAATACGTATGTCTTTCTTGATTAATTCGTCAACACTTGGCAAGACATATTCTTCATCAATAGTTTGGGCTTCTTGACCATTAACCTACATTATTTAACCACAATTCTATAATCTAACCATACAACAAAACAAAGTATATAACAATGAAAAAAAATTGTTAGGTATATTCACACACATGTACGTCTTCTTTTACACCTTCACTTATTGCGTCTAGATGAGGAATTTAAGATAAAGTATCGGCTTGGGTTACTTGCTCATCTACCTATAGTGCATGAACAAGGTTTTAGGACCAACATAAGCACATATGCTTTTAAAGAAGTCGAATTTAATACGTAAAAATTTACCGTGCAAGGGTAAATATCCTTATTCGACTATGTTCTAGTTGAACAATGTTGAGTTGTTCGATTGTGTATCAATTGAAGTAAATTTCGACTCTTCAACTGTCGAATAAGAATGCAAATTTCGACTTTCAAATTGTTGAAACAATTTTTGACTCTGCAACTGTTGAAATGCACGAATTCGAACCCCGCAGAGTCGAATTCGTGTACGAGATGTTTCAAAGTGTCTTTTTATTCATCTTTTGCATCTTTATGCTAGCCTACTACAACCTATTAACTAATACATATGATTATGCTTTCAAAGAACAATAAATTCTAAGCATTAACATGTTCATTACCTTCATTTCTTGTTCTTCTTGCCATATCACTTCATGGGATGTCTCAATTAACAAAACTTCATTGGATGACTTCATAATTGTTAAGAAACTCCTTTTCAACCTTCCAAACCCACAAAAATTCGCTTAACATTAACCCTATAATATGTGTTTTTTCATAAACTTGATAAGAAATCCTTTTGTTTTGGAAAATATGAAAAATAAAAAAGAAGAGCTACATTAAAATAGTTTGATGACGAAGAAAATGAAAGAAGATGAAAGCTTTAGTGGTGAAGGTTTGATAAGAAAAGTAGATGAACAAAGTAGGAATGAAATAGATGAACGAAGAAGATGACATGTATGAAGATAATGAAATTTGAGGAATGTTGGAAGAAGAATGACATGTTTGTTACGCATGAATGAAATGGAATGGAATAAAGTAATAGAAATGGAATGGAATAAATTCATTCCATTACTGCGTTTGAGATGTGAAAGAATGGAATAAAAGGTAGGATATGATGGAAGTATTGGGATAGCCCTACCCCACACCCCATTGCACGCTACATCTCTATCCATCCTACTTTACCTACCACCCTACCCTTCCCACTACCCACCTATCCTACACTACCTTACCCAACCCACCTTACTCACTTCACCATCACCCTATCCTACTCTACGCATCCTTCCTACCTTACCCCACCACCTACTTTACTCCACCATCACCCACCCATACCTTACCCACTCCTACCCACCACAACACCCTACACTACCTTACCCACTACCTTACCCTACCCTAACTTATCTACCTTACATACCACACCCATCTTACACTGCTTTACCCCACCCTACCAACACCTCGCCCTACCCTACCATATCCTAACAAACGTACCAGAAGAGTTTTGGAAGGAAACTTGTGTGGTGTCCTAACTAATGTTACAAATATGTATTTTCAATATTTCATGGACCATTGTGTAATTATGTGGTGGCATAAGTAGATATGACATTTTCATAATTATCAGTAGGGGGGTTCTATTGGCACCCCCTTATTTACTACTTGCACCTACTTACTACTTGTACTACAAAATTTTACTTTTGGCACCACAAGATTATTTTGATTATTTTTATACTTCTCACACTACACAATTAATAAAAAAACTACTACTTTCACCACAACTTATAAAAAATTCAAACTAGTCCCCCCAAAAATTCACCCCTTTATTTTTCCAAACCACCACCGTCCACCACTTTCCTCCTTCCCCAGCCACCTCAACTCTCTCGGCCGCCCCTTCCTCCCTCCCCACTGCAAAATCATCTCCACCTTCACCGGCCGCCACTACCATTCCCACCCCCACCAAGAACCAACTGCCACTGTATTTTCCTCCCCACCACCAACCACCACTATCTCCATACCCACCGCCAATCAACCATCTCCATTATCACCCTCTTCTTCTAACACCCATCTTCTCAAAACCCACCCATTTTCACAGCCCCTTCTCACCAATAGATCCCACCACTGCCACCACCATCTTCCTTCATACCTCCATTTTCAAAATATTAGGTTCACAAAAAGAAAAACGTGGGTTCAAAAAATTTGTAGAATTTGAAGATGAATGTCCGGCCGCTATCTTCCCACCACCACCATCGTCTTCATCCATACCCCCATTTTCGAAGGTTCAACAAAAAAAAACGCAGGTTCAGCAGGCCTTTTCAAGAAAAGAAAAAAAATGCAGAGCTGCGATTTGAGGGCTCGATTCGCTGTGATTTGGGAAGAAGGTTTGCGATTTGGGGGTTTGATTTTGCTGCGATTTGGGGGCTCGATTCGCTGCGATTTGGGAAGAGAAGATTTTCGATTTGGGGTGGTTGAGGGAGGAAGAAGGGGGTGACTGTTTTTCAGAGGAGGAAGGGGCGGCGGCTGGAAGGTGGGGGTGTGAAAAGCGTATAAGAGGGAAGATGGGCGGGTTTAGGGTGGCGGTTTGATGGTGGTTGGTGGTTTTGGGTGACGGGTTTGAGGGTTTTGGGTGGCGGGTGGATGGTGGTTTGTGGTGGGAAGAAGATGGTGATGTTGGGAAGAAGATGGTGTAGTTATTTAAGTTTAAAAAAGTCTAGGGACTAAAGTGTATTTTTTTTATTTTTGTGTGGTGTAATAAGTAAATCGAAGGTGTGTAGAAGTAAAAAAAATTTAATCAAATAATGGATACAAGTAGTAATAAGAGACGCCTTTAGAACCCCCTATCAGTATTGCCACTAAATTTTTTTAAAAATAGAATTACAATGCTTGGTGCCGAAATAGATACGGTGTTATGCAATTAACGACACGCAGTTTTGAAATAACGACAATCGCCGTCAAACCGTCATAGAAAAAACCAGGAGTATAGGATACACGTGTCAGTTTTATTCTCAAACCCAAAGATGACAACGTTGCGCCTTCCACCGCATCCGAGTAACAACCGCTTCACAACTCATACATATCATCAGTCACGCACTTCATCGATCATTTAGTGTGCATAAACGACTGCATTTCCCAAATCAAACCAACGAAATCATCAGTAGAGAACAACTTGTACTGATCATGACGGCCGGCATTGCTGCATGCTTCAAGCGTAACCCGTTTGCTCTCCAATCAGCCTCGAGTACGAATTAAATTTAGCTGTTTTTAAACTTTTCTTTGTTTAAATTCGTATGGCTTTTTATTCTGTTTATTTTATTGTTAATGCCGTTTTTTTGTTGTTGTTGATTTGATTGAACTGTCATATATACACCGGATTCTGAATTTGGTGTCTGTATTGTTAAGAATTTGTTTTAGTTTGTTCATTGTTTTGTTGAACTACCATGTCTGGTGAAGGCTCAAGCTGATGGGAGGTGAGGTGTCAATTAGTTTCGTGCAGTTTATGTTCCATGAATAGGATATGGTATAATGGAAAACATCTGTTAGTGATTCCTGACATGGATTTTGCAGCTTTGTACAACTGGCGTGCTGTTGAGTACATTCTATTTCGAACCTGTTCCCGTGGAGGAAACAGCGTTTTGCACGAGAATTATAAGCTTACTAAATATATAAACTCGAATTTGTAAGTGCTAGAGGAGGAACCTTATTAGCAGGGGGCGCATGTGCTTATTCTTTTAGATTTAAAGCATGAATATCCTTTTGATGATCTAAGATTATTATTTTTTGTTTGGGTGCAGTTTTTGTACTGGGTATTCTAGTGTGCATGGTGGAAAGCCGTCTGCAGAGTATGCTAAGTTCAGGAAAGAGTCACTGGAAAACGAATTTGGAAATGTACTTGGTACAAGATCAAAGAGCATATCGTCTTTATATGGTTTCAGTCCCTTCTTGGCATTGTACAGAGCAGCCATTGTTTCATATCATGTGCTTAAGCTTGCTGTCTGGCGCATATTTGTTCATGACATTAAGAAACGTTCTATCATGGTAATTTGTCCATCCTTGTTCATTATATATCCACGATTTTGATAGTTCCCAGGATAGGTCCTTCATTTCTGGATTGTGCATGTTATTTCTATACCACTCTATGCAAGTATTCCCCTACTTGAATGTTATACACAGTTTCCGTGTGAGAAGTCTTATACCACTGTATAATCGTTAATTTGTTATATGCATATGGATCAGTTGTTCAAGATAGGTAGTCAGTATAGGAGCATGGGAAGGGGATTTTTGTTTTATTGGGGGCGGGGATGGGGATTCGAACTCTGGTTGATACCGGGAAGTTTTCAATCCCATTCAATGTCATAATATATTTGTAAGGATTGTGAAGGAGATGATATGGCTAATTAGAACCCTATAGGGTAGATGTGTCATATGAGTACTTTGTACAAAAATTAAGACAATCCAACCAGTCCGGGAAATATCATGATGGCCCTATAATTTTCAAGTTGGTTGCCACATTCAATTTATGTGCAGGGCCTGGTTAGGGGCGACTGTTTTATGATGGTATAGATGGCAAACATTACTCTTAGAATTATTTTTGTTACTTGTGTGTAATATTCAAATAACTCACATTTGATTTTCTAGTTTGTTCCCTATTGTTTGTTTACCCTCTACAACTAAACTTGCATGACTTTCATGTTCATTACCTTCCACCTCAGCACCACCCTGATATTCTTTTCATGCTTCTCCAATATCTCTTCTCTTTGTGCTGTTTCATGAATTTGAACAAGTACTTATCATATGTTGATTAATCAGTCTGGCACTCACATCCACGTGATTGTGGTATTGACCCAGATATGATCCATGTGACATAATTCATTTGTTATGTTTTTCACATATTTGATCTGGGACTATTTGGATTCATCACAATAGCGATCTTCATTAATACCCTTCTTATTGGCATTTAATTGCAGTTTCGTGAGACACTTATACGCTTGGGGCCTTTTTACATTAAGGCAAGCCATCCTTCTCTCTTAATTTACCTGACTTCCACCTGTTTTATTGTTCTCATGTTTATGCATGCACTCTTTCTGAGGATTTTTGACATGTGATGCACATTGGGGATGCACCTCCCACGACCTGTTTAATTGTTCTCCTATAGGATGCAGTCAATACTTTTTCTCTCCCATGTTGGGGATGCACATTGGTCGTGTTCTGGGGTTTGGTTATTTTATGAGCTAAAGCCTAAATTAAGTTAAACTCATTTTTATTTAGTTAGATTTGATTTTTGGTCAAGAATTCGAACTTGCCTATTCTGACCCCTCCTCTGGAAAACACAAGAGTGAAACTGGTGAAAGTCCTTTCAAAAAAAAAAAAAAAAAAAAAAAAAAAAAACTGGTGAAAGGCTCAGAAGATATGCAAGTTGATAGTTGCCATTAACACTGTGTGCTTCAGAAGTAGAATAATAAAACTCAAAAAGAGAAAGGGATTGCGGTGGGAGGGGAGGCAGGCAAAGAGTATTAGAGTTAACAGCATTTTGAGCTTTATAACTACAAATGTTATATATTACATATATGTTTATACTTATTTATTTATATGTTTGCGAGCATAAACGAATGTTCGTAGCTCATGTTTGTCCGTTTGATAAACATACATAATATAATGTTTGAGCCCTGTTCGTTTACTTGCACAAAAAAACACGAATTATATGAGCCAAACTCGAGTTTGTTCACGAATGTCTATGTCCGTTTAACAACACAGATTGTTACTGACTTTGCCAGAAGGACAATCAGTGTGACCATCAGCGCACCATATCTTTTGCTTCCTAAACAGTGCAATCCTTGCGGCAAACACAACTGATTTTTGAAGGAAAAAACGTTTGTAGAAACCTTCAATGTAAAATGCTACCGTGCCTTTAACTCACCATGCTGTCAACTTTTGAACCATCAGCTTATGTCGAATCATGGATCATCATATATGAACTATGTAGCTGTTCTCAAGTAGCCAACCAGCCATGCCCTAGGGCGTTGTGCGATTTGCCTAAATTCTTACCCTTTTTTATTCTCAGATTGGTATAACTTTTGGTTGTATGGGCACTGTCATCTGTTCTCTATCGTGTATTTCACATGGTTGTGCTGCTATTCTTTAAATGAACTAGTGATGAGTCCATCGGAATTCAGAGCTTCCTCAGACAGTGTTAACTTCAAACTTTAGAAATAGTTCTGTGTGATTATCTTAGTTCATATTTTACAATTTGACAGCTTGGACAAGCTCTGGGTACAAGACCAGATATATTACCGGGAGTATACTGTCAAGAACTTGCAAAGCTACAGGTATAGTGTCCAGTATTGCTGTTGGTGCTTGTGCAGTAGTATGTTTAGTTTCTTTGGGGTATTGTATTCTGAAGATGATTCTTGGGTAATATGACATTCACATGTGGATTGCTGTTCTAGGATCAAATTCCACCATTTCCAACTCATGTTGCCATGAGATCAATTGAGGATCAGTTGGGGGTTCCTGTGTCACGATTATTTGCTGATATTAGTAATGAGCCGATTGCTGCAGCATCTTTAGGACAGGTTTACAAAGGTTAGAAGCTATAACCCTGACCTATATTTTAAATGGCTATTTGCAGAGTATCATTTTCATTTTGGAATTTTGTTGCTCTATATGTTAGTTACATTTGGTCTTTAGCCAACACATTTCTGCATGAACTTGTGTCTTATTGTGTGTAGGTGCTTTTCATTCTTTTTGGTTTTGTATTTCACTTGAGAAGTTTGCTCTAACAATAGGATTTAGGATTTATTTAGGTCAGCATGTTATGTTACAATCACCAAGACACTCTCTATAAGGATATGTAGTTTAACAGAATAGAATAGAAAGTATTCTTATTAATTAAAAGGATAGTACAAGGCAGAATATAAATAGGAGTAGAAGAGAGGTAGTAGCAACGGCTAGAAGACAGTGCATTTAATGCAACTGTCTTCTTGTCTCAAGGCCGGAATCCTGTGGAGTTTTTCGAATAAAAGCGGATAAAAGACAGAATGGGTACATATATTATACTTTATATAATAGTATAATATATGTATTACATAGTAGATAAAAACATACACCAATACTCCCCCTCAAGCTGGTTTGTAGATATCCAATAAACCAAGCTTGGAGATACAGAACTTGGATTGAGTTTTGGGAAGTCCTTTGGTGAAGATATCAGCAACTTGAAGTTTAGAAGGAACATAAATCAGACACATGTCCTTATTTTCCAGCTTTTCTTTGATAAAGTGTTTGTCAATTTCAACATGTTTTGTACGATCATGTTGAACAGGATTATTAGCAATACTGATAGCTGATTTGCTATCACAGTAGAACCTTATAGGAGCAGCCGGAGGTATTTTAAGTTCATTGAGAACCCTTCTGATCCACATTAATTCACAGATGCCAAGGGCAACAGCTCTGAATTCTGCTTCTGCACTACTTCTTGCAACCACAGCTTGTTTCTTGCTTCTCCATGACACCAGGTTTCCACCTATGAACATGCACCATCCAGAGGTAGATTTTCTATCCACAACTGAGCTTGCCCAATCTGCATCAACAAACCCTTCAACAGTGAGGCTTCCTCCCCTCTTGTATAAAATGCCGAGGCCAGGTTCATTCTTTAGATATTTGAGAATCCTAAGGGCAGCATCCAGATGAATCCTTCTAGGCATGTGCATAAACTGACTAACCTGTCCAACAGCAAAAGAGATATCAGGTCTAGTATGAGTTAGGTAGATTAACCTACCAACAAGCCTTTGATAGGCCTCTTGGTTGACAGGTTCACTTTTAGGATCATTATCAAGTTTCTGATTGTAATCAACAGGAGTCCCAATAGGTTTACAACCAAGAAGACCATAATCCTTGAGTAGATCAAGGGTGTATTTCCTTTGTGTAATAAGTATCCCAGTAGAGGACCTAGCCACTTCCATACCCAGAAAGTACCTCAAGTTTCCCAAGTCTTTAATTTCAAATTCAGATTTTAGGAAAGATTTCAACCGTTTAATTTCATTATCATCATTGCCAGTAATGATCATATCATCAACATACACTACAAGGGCAGTAACTCCCCCTCCAGTGTTATGTTTGATGAACAAAGTGTGATCAGCATTGGCCTGTTTATAGCCACCTTCAGTATGACCTTAGAGAACTTCTCAAACCAAGCCCTAGGGGACTGCTTTGAGGCCATATAGGATTTTTGAAGTTTGCAAATCTTCCTTTACCAATTATATTTTCAAAGCCGGAGAGGAGGGTACATGTAAACATTCTCCTTAAGATCACCATTAAGGAAGGCATTCTTTACATCAAGTTGATGCAAGGGCCAATCCTTAATAGCAGCAAGAGAAATAAGGATTCTGACAGTATTCAGTTTTGCTACAGGAGCAAACGTCTCATTGTAGTTGATTCCATAGGTCTGAGAGAACCCTTTAGCCACTAAACGAGCTTTATATCTTTCAACAATACCATCGAGATTTTGTTTAACATTAAACACCCATTTACAACCCACTGGTCTCACTGCTTTGAGGTTTAATGACAGAATCCAAGTTTTATTGGATTGCAAGGCATTAATCTCAAAGCAAACAAAGCAGATTTCCAATCGAGGCTTTCAAGGGCCTCATAGATATTCTTAGGAATCTTGACACTATCTAGGTCGGTAACAAAGGCCTTATATTGATCAGAAACAGAACCATAGGAAACAAATCTTTGAATAGGATGTTGAGTGCAAAGTCTAGTACCTTTCTTTTGAGCAATGATAGTCTAGTATCAGGACTAGTAGTACCTGTTGTGGGAATTGGAGTCTGAGTGTTCTCACCTTCCTGGTTAGAAGACTCTGTTCTACCTTCTGTGATCTCATCACTGGGGTAATTTCGAGTCTCATTAGCACTCTTATCCACAGGATATGGAGATGAATTGCATTCTGTGGAGATAGGAGTAGGTGATGTGTTCCCATTGACCCTAGTTCCTTTCTTCCCTTTGTTCCTAGTGTAAATAATTATCTCATTGTTCTTGGTAAGATCTTCCCTTGCTCCTTATCGGGACATGAATCTTTGGTTGGTAGATTAGTAGCTTCAATGATTTGTGGAAGAGGACTTCTTCATCAAAGTCAACTAGATCGAGACTGCCATAGAAGATTTGGAGTAGTAAGGTAAGTTTTCACAGAATGTGACATCAAATGAAACATACATTTTTCTGTTTATAGGATCAAAGCATTTATAACCCTTTTGCGTGGAAGAGTACCCAAGAAACACAGTTTTGACAGCCTTTGGTTCCAATTTGTGTCTTAAGTGATCATGAATGTGCACAAAAGTGGTACAGCCAAAAACCTTAAGGGAATGTCAGTTACAAGTCTGTTAGAGGGATAGCACTTAGTAAACACAGAAATGGGAGATTGATATTGTAAAACCCTCAAGGCATTCGGTTAATCGTAAATGAGGTCATTAAAACAAAGATCACCCCCAGATGATAATTAGCGGGGAAGAAGTAAAAAGGAGTGCCCTAGCCACTTCTAGAAGGTGCCTATTTTTCCTTTCAGCAATACCATTTTGTTGTGAGGTATTAGGACAAGAGGATTGATGAACAATGCCTTCTTCAGTGAGGTAAGTCCCTAGGACATAATTGAAATACTCAGTCCCATTATCCGTCCTAATCACTTTGATTAATGTTTGAAATTGAGTTTTAATCATATTATGAAAAACCTTGAATACTTGACTAACATCGGACTTATGTTTTAATAAATAAACTGACATAGTCTTGTGTGATCATCTATGAATGTTACAAACCATCTTTGACAGGGATAGGTTTGGTATTCTGTATGGACCCCACACATCACTATGTATAAGGGAGAAAGGAAGGAAGCCTTGTAAGGTTTAGCTTTAAACACATTCCTTGTTTGCTTAGCCAAAATACACACTTCACATTGAAATGAAGAAGGTTTCTTATATATAAATAACTTGGGAAACAGTTTTTGTAAATAAAAGAAACTAGGATGTCCTAGTCTACAATGCAAAATTCGAATTTCCTCATCAGTTTCATTAATTCTAGATAGGCTCAAAGCTTTCTCCTCATGTTCTTGAAGGTAATATAGGCCTCCTTCCTTTCTAGCACTGCCAATCTTCATCTCTGAATCCAGAGCCTGAAAGATACACTGAGAGTCAGAAAAATTTGCAATACACTTATTATCATGCACAAACTGACTAACAGAGAGGAGATTGCATGATAGGTTAGGAACATGAAGGACAGACAAAAGTTTTAAGTCCTTAGATATACAGACAGTCCCAGTTCCAGCCACAGTGGATAGGGATCCATCTGCTATTCTCACCTTGTGTTGTCCATTAGATGGATAGTAAGTAGAGAAAAGTTTAAAATTACTCATCATGTGGACTCCGAGGCTCCAGAGTCAACAATCCATGAGAGATTACCTTCTTGTGAAGCAGTGGCAGTATTGAGAGTAGGAGTACTTTTATCATTAGAAAGGAGTTGTTTCAGCATGTCCATCTGCTCTTTGGTGAAGGGCATAGCATCTTCCACTGTATTGGCAGAATGACCATGCTTCTGATTACTCCACTGGGCCGGTTTCCTTTGATTCTGATATTTGTCACCACTAGGTTTCCCATGTAGAAACCAACAGCTGTCCTTTAGGTGACCTTTTTTCTTGCAATGTTCACAAATCAGTAGGTTTTTCTGCTCATTTTTCTTCTGATAATCCTTCTGGTTCTGTCCAGCATAGGCAGTTTGGGTGGATAGAGCAGATTGCTCATGTTGGTTAGTTAAGCTTGAAGATCCGACCATGGTTTCCCTCCTGCTTTCTTCTTTTCTGATGGAGTTGAAGGCTTCCAGAACAGTGGGTAGAGGATCATGGGCAAGAACCCTTTCCTTAGCAGCTTCATAGGCAGAATTTAACCCAACTAAGAACTCAAACACCCTTTCCCTTTCAATGATAATCTGGAAGGCTTTTGCATCAGCAGTACACTCCCAGATATTGGCTGTTAGGAGGTCATACTCCTGCCATAGTATCTTCAAGGAGTTGAAGTACTTGGTGACAGTATTTGCGCCTTGTTTTATATCCTTCAGCTTGGTTTTGACACCAAAAGCACGAGCATAATTTCCTTTGTTTGAATAAGAGTTGGCAACATTCTCCCAGACTTCCCTTGCTGTGTTGAAGAACATGTTTACCTGTCCAATTTCAGGCTCCATGGAATTGATTAACCATGACATAATCATGGCATTCTCAACAAGCCACGTTTCATAGGCCTCTTCATCATCAGCTTCGGGTTCCGTAACAGTTCCAGTAAGATAGCCAATTTTTCTCTTTCCTGTCACATACATTTTGACAGATTGCGCCCACTGAATGTAGTTGGATTCATTCAGCCTTATGGTAGTGATTTGAATATTTGGATTGTCACTTCCATGAGCATGAAATTGACTGTTTTTGTTTCTGGAGGTAACTCCAGAATTATCAGAAGCTTCAGCCATGGAAATGTTAAAGGAAGAAGATGAAAGGTTGCTTGAAAGTGTGTTTCAAGAACCTGTCTCTGATACCATGTAGTTTAACAGAATAGAATAGAAAGTATTCTTATTAATTAAAAGGATAGTACAAGGCAGAATATAAATAGAAGTAGAAGAGAGGTAGTAGCAACGGCTAGAAGACAGTGCATTTAATGCAACTGTCTTCTTGTCTGGGCGGCTGGAATCCCAGGAGTTTTTCAGAATAAAAGCGGATAAAAGACAGAATGGGTACATATATTATACTTTATATAATAGTATAATATATGTATTACATAGTAGATAAAAACATACACCAATAGGATAGAGTTATAACAACTTGAGAGGAAGTGCTTGCTGGTTTGCGTGTGGTTATGGGGGAGGGGGAGGGGGGCAATTCACGTGTCAGCCAAACATCTTGAACTTTCAAGTTTTGTAGCTCACTTGCATACTGGAGAGCTTGTAGCTGTTAAAGTGCAAAGGCCTGGCATGTCACATCGATTGACTCTAGATGCCCTGCTCTTTCACATGATTGGTGGCCAACTAAAGATATTTGCCAAAGCTCGTAAAGATTTACTTGTTGCTGTCAATGAAATGGTCAGAAACTTAACACTCTTGTGTGCATACCTCCTACGTAATTTATTATTGTTCTGCTGTGTTGTAGTTCTGATGAAGCATGAGCACATAGCCTTTATAACCAAAATAATAAAAGGGTTAGTAATTTGTAATTTCTTTAAACGTTTCTTGCATCGGAAGCTTTTAATGCACATTAAACAAGATTTTGGGTCAGAGGTAACGGCAATGAATGGTTAAATCTTTCAAGGTATGAGGTATCTTTAAATATGACTATGTGAATGGTTAAATCTTTCAAGGTATGAGGCTATATTAAAATATGACTAAAAGGGAAATCCCTCGTGTGGATAGTGAAATCAGTAATATCGTATTATTTGACCATTATATACTATTTATTTTGCCTCATTTGGAGAGGGAAGCTTTTGAGAAGCGGTAAAAGCTGTTACATGTGATTATGTTAATGACTATGACTAGAGGTTGTGCATTTGAGCCATGGAAGTAGCCTATTGTTCAAAAAAAAAAATTAAGGTTAGACTGTGAATATGGTCCTACCTTTGTTGGACTTCTGCTTAAGCAGGGTGTTTCTATGCTTCGGGTTGAGGAATTTTGACGCAATGGTAAAGAGTGTCGAAGTGTGTCTAGTGGTCATTGGTTTCAGCTACGGAAACCAGCAGTAGACCTCGGAAAAATTTCTTGGGATTTTTTAGCAACAACCCTACATCATTTTAAGACATTTTTTTGGATCTCAGTGGGGAAACCCCGTGATGAGTGTAGGTCTGCCCCTGGCGGAAACAGCCTATTAATCTACAATATAGTACTATAAGTCTAAAGGGCCTAGTTCTGGACCCTTCTCATTTGGCCTCTACTAAATCCTTTTCATGTGTCAATGTGTAAATTAATTAAGACACAACATCAGTGTGGTTGATAGTCGAGATGAAGATGCATATCCGTTTAGGCATGGGATTCACTTTGTGGGAATGTTGCTAGGACTGAGACTGCAATTGGGAACTGGTCCAAGCTTTTGTCTGTCATGGCCATGTAGAATGGAGTACTTCACATAAATAATTTTTTTTCTTTTCTGAAAAAGCTTTTACTTTGCTTTGGCTCTTGACATGACAAAGCAGCATGCTTTTCATCTTTTCAAATTGCTTGGTTTCTTCTCTCTTTAGGCTTTTAGTTTTGCAATATATTAAACTTTTGCATGTTGTAAAATATGAAAGAATGTATATTAGACTTATTTGTTTAGAGTGTGAGTGCCACCTACACACACACACACACACGACACTCTTTTCATAAAAAAAAAAGCTAATATGACATGTGAACTGGAATTTTGTCTATAACAAGGCTAGAAAAGAGAATTGATATCTGAAAGCAGACTGTCAAACTTGATATGATTCTCCGTTCATGTCATATACAATATTAGGGATAATTACACTTTTAGTCCTCATGTTTCTTTCTTTTCTCAAAGCTAGCCTCTATCTTTCATTGTTACGATAAACACCCCTATGTATGTGTTTTTGTTATGATAAACACCCCTTTGTATGTTTCATTGTTACGATCAACACCCCTATTTATGCACATGCACATCCTCCGCTACTTAGTATCATTGAAGACCACATGCCACAAACAACCGATGAGCGTTGTGTCATCATGGTTTGTGAACAGCCTCAACACATTGAAACACCTTAAAAAAGGAAAATTAACATTCCCAATATGTGGAGCTCCTTCCCCTCTAATGGTGCTGATGTGTTTAACACCATTAGACTCTGGCTCTTGGTGGAGGGGTGTTATTAAGTCTAAAGTAAGTTGAAATTGAAAGATAGCCATACAGTTTTGTTTAGACCTATCTTTCAGTTTTGTTGAAATTGAAAGATCGCCATAAAGTTAGTTGAAATTGAAAGATAGAGCTCTGTTTGGTGTCGGGTTAGGTTGGAGTTGAATGGATTCAGGAGAGAGAAAGTGAAATAAAATAAAGGAGAAAGTGATTATAAAGTTGAAATCTTGTATTGAAATTTGTGTAGATGAAGAAATGATTGGTGAGAGAAATTTTAATGAAGAATTATATTGATAAAGTAATGGTTAAATAGTGTAGTGGGTGAATAAAATGAATTGATTGATATTATTTTATTTGTTGATGGTGAAATGATTGGTGAGCGAAATTATAATAAAATAATAGAATTAATAAAAGATAAATAAGATATTGGAGTGAATAAAATATTTAGTTGGATCCAAATGGATCTGACCCCAACCGAAACCAAACTGCTGCCTAATTTTGGGCTTCCATAGTAAATCCTGGCTCTGGGTTTTTTGAATTATTGGATGGTTATATTTTTATACACATAAAATTATCTAATGTTGAAAAGAGAAAGAACATGATGTTCTCTGAGAGCACCTTCAGGAGAGAGGGAACGAAAAGGAGATGCAGTGCGGGAAAATTTTGTTTGAGACGGCTCCTGCTGTTGTTTGTAAATATTACATGAGGCTTTGCATATTAATGTGTTAAAAGAGGCTTCTGTTCTGCTAAATTAAATTGCTACCAGTTTGTTAAAGTTAGTAAAAAAAAATTTGAACAATGTCAAGTAGTTTCTCCTTGTAAATCGTTCTTGCAATGCTCTTTCACTGAAACCATCTTCCAAAGTGCCTATTATCTGCTTTGGCATTTATTTTTGTGCAATAGTCTTACCTTTTTTGCTTGTATCAATAGGTGAGGCACATGTTTGATGAAATTGACTACATCTTGGAGGCTCAAAATGCGGAGCGCTTCGCAAGCCTATACACAGACAATGTTGGTGAGTTTTTCAGGATCTCTGTGTTAATCTTATACATATATCATATAAATATAGGATCGAACTTTCTTATCCATCACCATACTACAAGGATCATTAAAAAGGAGAAAGAATGTATACACCCATCAACCTCACAATAAAGTTAAAGACGGAAATTCCATTCTCAGAAGGGTGGGCAATAAGAAATCCCAAGAAACAGTTGCTATTGAAGTTCCATCCATAAATGGATAAGATATTGTTGAAAGATGGTGTTATTAGCCTTATTATTAGTCTTAATTAAGTGCTTTTAGCCTTTTATCTTTTAGCCTTAATCTCCTCTGTAATGATCTAATAACAGCTGATTGAAGTAAACTGTGTTTACTGTTCATTAGCCGTTATTAGTGGAGCTTTTGAAGTTTATAGCCGTTGGAGGCTTTTCTATAAGTTGAATATACACTTATCTTACCCGATAAGAAGTTTTAATACATCAAAGAGTTTTAGCTCCATTCTTCTTTCTTAACCTCTATTTTTATATGTATCAGAGCTAAATCTTCCAAAAACTCTGTAATCTCTTTTTCTCTACTTCTATAAAATGACTATTGAGCAATCTTCAGAGGTTAATTCAAGGGAAGAAGCCCTAAATCCTTCTTCCTGGACCACTGAACCCTCCATAATGTCATTCTCTACTCGCAAACTCAACTCAATGGTGATAACTTTCTCCAATGGTCCAGATCCATAAGGCTCCTCATCACTGGGAAGGGCAAGGAAGAGTACCTCACTGGAGAAAGCAAAGCACCAGAGGTTGGAGAACCCAACTACAAGAAGTGGAGGGTTAAAAATAATTTTGTTATGGCTACTCTTCTGGGATCTATGGCCCCACTTACTGCAGAAAACTTCATCCTCTATGGACCAATGATATGTGGACTATGAATTACTCTTGGGATTGGCATATGTGTTACGTATGAATGGAATAGAATGTAATAAAATCATAGAAATGGAATGGAATGGAATAAACTCATTTCATTACTGCGTTTGGAATGTGGAAGAATGGAATGAAACAAATTATATAAAAGATGACACATTGAGTAGGGCATGATAGTAGATTAAAGTTAAGTAAGGTGGGGTTAGGTATGCTGCATAAGGTAGGATAGGGTTGAAGGTGTAGAGTTAGGTGGGTTGGGGTAGCCCTACCTCACCATACCCCACCACACCACTCTACCCTACTCTACCCACCCTTTTTTACATACCACTTGCCTTACCAATCACCCCACCGCACCCTACCTCGTTACCCGCCCCTACGTTACTCACTACCCCAACCTATTCTACTACCCATCTACCCAATCCTACCTCACCCTACCCTACACCACCTTTCCTTACCCCAGTACACTACCTTATGTACCTTTACGTAACCAAACCCTACCTACCCTACGTCACCTCAACCCACCCCATCATATCCTACCATACACCACCACCCTACCATCCTACATCTCACCTCACCCTACATTACCACACCACACTCCACCGCACCCTACCTCTCTACTCACCCTACGTACCTTACCCTACTTCCCAACCTACCTCTTCACTCTTCTAACCAACCCTACCACACCCTACCTTATCCACCACCCAATCTTACCCTACCCTGTCCACCACTCTACCCTACAACACCCTACCCTATCTCACCCCACCCTATTATACCCACCACCTCATCTTACCCTACCCTACCCTAGCCACCCTACCTTACCCCACCATCCCACCCCACCACCCACCCAACTTCACCCACCTCACCACCCATCCAATATCACCTCCTCTTACCCACCACCTACGTGTTTTCGATTTTCATTCCATCCCATCCGATTTCGGAGGTAATGAAAATGGTCAATTTTCATTCCATTCCATTACCCTACAGTCATACACAAACGATGGAATAGAATGACAAACCATTCTATTCCATTCATGCCTAACAAACATCCTGTAGAAACTAGAGAATATCGAGAGAGAATTAAGAGAAAACTCTTGTTTATTGCTTGAAACTCTTATCGGGTAAGATAAGAGAGAGATTACATAAATAAGAAAGCCTCAACGGCTAGAAAAACTCTAACAACGGCTATCTGCACAGTAAAAGCAGTTTACTGTTTCTAGACGGATTAAGCACTAAACTAGGCCAAAAAAAGGGTAAAAAGAACAGATAAAGCACTAGGACTAAGACACTGAATTGTAAAACTGTAAAAAAAAACAAATCTAATAGTCACAATCCAACGCTCCCTCTCAAGATTGGTTGTATATGTTGATGCAGCCAAGCTTGAAGTGCTGATGTTGAAAGACCTGATTTGAGACAGCCTTTGTTAAAAGATCAGCCACCTGGTCCTTTGTCTTGATATGGAATAACGAGATATCACCATTGTCAACTTTCTCTCTTAAGAAGTGTTTGTCCACTTCTACATGTTTAGTCTTATCATGATTCCCACTCTCTGCAATACACAGTGCAGATGTGTTGTCACACATGAGTTGAATGGGTTTTGGAACATCAAACCCTAACTCTGTCAACATCATTTTTATCCATAGGCCCTCACAAACACCTAGTGCAAGTGCTCTGAGTTCAGATTCTGCACTACTCCTGGAAACATGTTGTTTCTTACTTCTCCAAGTTGTAAGATTCCCCCAAATGTAGGTGCAGTATCAAGAGGCAGATCTCATGCCTGGGACACCTCCAGCATAATCTGCATCAGTGTAGATTTGGATCTCTCTTGATTCATTCTTCTTGAAAGTTAATCCTTGACCAAGATCCTTCTTTAGATATCTCAGCACCCTTTCTGCAATTTGCATATATCTCTCTGTAGGTTGGTGCATAAATTGACTGATTAGACCTACAACAAAGCAGATGTCAGGTCTAGTGTGAGATAGGTAAATTAGTTTCCCAACCAGCCTTTGGTACCTCCCTTTATCAACCAGAGGGCTGTTATCCTCTTTGATTTATTTATCCCTGGTTCTACAGGGGTGTTAGCTGGTTTACACCCCAGCATACCAGTTTCCTTCAAGAGATCCAGAGTGTATTTTCTTTGGGACATTGAGATACCAGATGCATTTCTGGCAATCTCCATTCCAAGTAAATGCTTAGGGCTCCCAAGGTCCTTTATTTCAAATTCAGAAGCAAGGATCTTTTTTATTTTGCTTATTTCATCAGTATCATCACCAATGAGGATGATATCATCCACATAAACCACAAGGATAGTTGTTTTCCCATAACTTCTTCTTATAAATAAGGTATGTTCTGTGTGACATTGATGAAAACCATGTCCTTTTATGAACCTAGAGAATCTCCCAAACCATGCTCTGGGAGATTGCTTGAGGCCATATAAGGATCTTTTCAATTTACACACATCTCCCTTGTTTCCAAGGGATTCAAATCCAGGGGGAAGATGCATTTAACTTCCTCATCCAGATCACCATAAAGATGCATTTAACTTCCTCATCCAGATCACCATAAAGAAAGGCATTCTTTATGTCCAGTTGTGTCAAGGACCAATCCATGTTAACAGCAATACTCATTAGGATTCTAATGGTGTTAAGCTTTGCAACAGGGGCAAAGGTTTCATGATAGTCAATCCCATAGGACTAAGTGAAACCCTTTGCCACAAGTCTAGCTTTGTATCTATTAAGAGATCCATTAGAGTTATACTTGAGGGTGAAAATCCATCTACATCCAATAGGGTGTTTTCCTTCTGGAAGAGGAATGATGTCCCAAGTGTTATTTTTCACAAGGGCATTCATTTCTTCAGTTAAAACAGCTTTCCATTCTGGACTTTTTAAGCCCTCATAGACATTTTTAGGTATTTGAATGGTATCAAGGCTGCTTGTAAAAGCCTGGAATTGAGGAGCAAGTTTTTCATAGGACATGAAGTTGTACAGGGGTGAGTTGTACAGCTTCTTGTCCCTTTTCTTTTAGCAATAGGGAGATCTTTGTAGGAGAAGTACTCTCCTTATCGCTTGAGGTGTCAGAGTTCTAATAGTTAGTACTATCATGACTATGATCCTCTGAAGGCATCCTGTCAGACCCCACATCATCATTATGAGCATATTCTTCAAAATCAGGGTTTTGAGACGGCCTTTCTTTTTCTGGTATAGACAATGATATTAGGCTCATTTTCAGTCTGTTTCTCCTTAGAAGGAGACTTAGGCTGATCATTTTCAGGCTGATCTTGCCTTGTGTTATCTATGTCAAGACTAATAGAACCATCATTTATGTTAGTAGGGCTGATGTTCCAGGATTCATAGGAATCTTGAAACATCTCCCCCTGACTTTCTTTGTCATAGAAGGCCTGATCTTCCATAAAGGTAACATCCATGGTATTATAGTACCTTTTAGTACTAGGACAGTAACATTTGTATCCTTGCTGAGAGGATGAATACCCAACAAAGATACATTTAATGGATCTGGGATCAACCTTACCCCTGTTTTGAGATTGTATATGTACAAAACATACACATCCAAACACTTTAAAGTCTATGGTACTTATGAAATGAGTGCCAGGATAAGCTTCTTTTAAGACTTGCACAGGGGTTTTGAACTTCAAAATTCTTGAGGGCATTCGGTTGATGAGGTATGTGGCCGTTAACACAGCCTCACCCCACAAGAATTTTGGAACTTTCATGGTGAACATGATTCCCCTAGCCACTTCCGGTAGGTGTCTATTCTTTCTTTCAGCCACCCCATTCTGCTGGGGTGTATCAACACAGGTACTAACATGTATGATTCCTTTTTCAGTAAAGAAGGAAGCAAGTTCTTTTTCAAAGTATTCCTTCCCATTGTCAGTTTTGAGTACCTTTATTTCAGTACTAAACTGATTTTAATCATGGTATAGAAATTTTTGAAGATAGAGCCAACTTCTGATTTTTCGTTTAACAAGAAAAGCCAAGTCACTCTGCTATGATCATCAATAAAGCTCACAAACCACCTCTTACCATATGTCACTGTGAAACAGGGAGAAGGGACCAGAAGGGGACATACACATTTGCAGGAAAATTAGATCTAGTATACTTGGAAAATTGACAAACCTCACATTTAAGAGAATCAACTTTTATTTCTTTAAACATACTAGGATACAATTTTTTCAAATATAAGAAATTTGGATGTCCTAGTCTATAGTGCAGAAGCATAACATCAGAACAAACAGAATTACTTCTACAACTAATAGACAACCCCTTAGGGATATTATCCATATAAAGCTCATAATAAGAAGAATGAAAATGCCAGATCTTTCATCAGCACTTCCAATCTCCACCATTGAACTCAAATCCTGAAACATACATCCATTAGTATGAAACACAACAGAACATTTAGTGTCTTTTATGAATTTACTAACTGACAACAAGTTGCATTGCAAGTTAGGAACATAAAGGACATCTTTTAATGTGATTTTCTCACTTAAAAAGATGTTTCCAGTTCCAGAGACTTGAGAGATGGATCCATCAGCAATTTTAACATTGTGAGGGTGGACACATTTAAAGAGTTTCACAAACAAATCTAGATTCCCAGTCATGTGATTAGATGCACCAGAGTCAACTATCCATATATTTTTAAGGATTTGACTTCCAGAATAAGCATTTAGGCACACACCTGTATTGGCCATGGAAATATTGCTTTGAGGGGCAGTAGTCTGTGTATGTTGATCAGCAAGGAGCCTTTTTAGGGCTTCAGTTTGTTCCTTGCTAAACATACCATCAGACTTGTGCTCCTCAATATTAGCAAGTTTGCCAGAGCTTTCAGTGGTTTGATTAGGCCTAGAGGCCTTCCAGTTTGTTGGCTTTCCATGAATTTTCCAATAGGTATCCTTGGTGTGACCAGGCCTTTTACAATGCTCACACACAGGTCTGTTTCCTTTGGGTTTCTGGGTTGCACCAGTGGTGCTTTTAGTGAACAGAGCACTGGTTTCAGTAGAAGAAACATGCTTAGACTCCTCATTAAGCATAAGCTTCTTTCTACTTTCTTCATGTTTTATATCTGCAAATACACTTTTGATAGATGGGAGAGGTTTAGAACTTAGGACTCTTCCTCTCACATCATCAAGAGAGGAGTTTAGTCCCATCAAGAATTTAAAGATCCTTCTTTGATCTTTAAGAGTATTGTAAGTCTTGGCATCCACAGTGGATTGCCAAGTTATGTTTTCAAACACATCCAGTTGCTGCCAAGATCTTGACAGGAGGTTGAAGTAGTCAGTGACTGACATCTCCCCCTGTCTAATATCTTGCAGCTTTGCTTCAATTTCATATTGTTCAAAAGTATTATCTCTTTTTGAGTAGAGATCAGAGGCAGCAGACCATATTTCCTCAGCAGTATCATAGAGAAAAAAGTTCTCTGCAATATTAGGAGTCATGGATCCCAGCAAAATGGACACTACATTGATTGTTTCCTCTCTCCATTTCTTGGAGGATGGATCCCCTGGTGCTGGAGCTCTGCTTTCTCCAGTCAGATATTCCTCCTTGCCTCTCCCAGTGATGTAGAATCTCACTGTCCTGGACCATTGGAGGTAATTGTCACCGTTGAGCTTGTGACCAGAAAGTGGCATTAAGGAGGGTTCAGAATTCCAAGGAGCAGCAATAGCCTCTTCCCTTGAATTTACTTCTGAAGATTGCTCAGTTGCCATGATTTAGAAAGTGTAGGAAAGCAGACATGAGTAAATTGAGATCTTAATGCTCTGATACCATGTAGAAACTAGAGAATATCGAGAGAGAATTAAGAGAAAACTCTTGTTTATTGCTTGAAACTCTCATCGGGTAAGATAAGAGAGAGATTACATAAATAGGAAAGCCTCAACAGCTAGAAAAACTCAACAACGGCTATATGCACAGTAAAAGCAGTTTACTGTTGCTAGACGGATTAAGCACTAAACTAGGCCAAAAAACAGGGTAAAAAGAACAGATAAAGCACTAGGACTAAGATACTGAACTGTAAACTGTAAAAAAAACAAATCTAATAGTCACAATCCAACACATCCATTAAGAGTTTGTTTGCTAGTTAGGATGTTGCAGAATTTTGTCACGTGTCTTGTGCTGAAAACTTGCAGTTGTGTTTTTTAAAGACTTGGAAAGTTTGATTCTCAGTTAAACCTTTGAAACCCTACTCTGGGCATTTGTTTAAACGTACAAAATAATAATAAATACCTTTCGTCTCGTTTCTATAAAGATGGTGGAATACTCATTCTAATCAAATGTTTTTGGACACTATTCATGTTTGACTCTTCATTATATGGCTTAAATAATTCCATTTTTTAGTTGATTTCCAGATGAAGACAATGAAGACATGAAAGCAAAACATACTACTGCAAACAGGAAATTGAATCGAATTAAGGTTCCAAAAATCTATTGGAGGCTAACTCGTAGGGCTGTGCTCACAATGGAATGGATTGACGGAATCAAGCTAACTGATGAGAAACGTCTAAGACAGGCCTGTTTAAACCGCAAGCAACTGATTGACCTGGTAGCAAGCTGCTTCACTCTTGTATTAGTTGTATATGCCTTGTGTTGTGTTTTTCTCTAGCTTGGCCTTCTTCTTTGATGCCGGTTTTGCTGCTAAGATTTCTTATGTTAGTTCTATTGAACACGTTGAGCTTTCTATGATTTTTCAGGGATTGTATTGCTCTTTGAGGCAGTTGCTGGAGGTGGGGTTTTTCCATGCTGATCCTCATCCTGGAAACCTTGTTGCCATTCATGGTGGATATCTTGCATATTTTGACTTTGGGATGATGGGGGATATCCCCCGCCATTATCGTATTGGCCTGATCAAAATTGTGAGTCATGTTAACACAAGTCTAGTTAGAATAGCTTATAATTTCTTTTTCATTTATAATTTTGCCGAGGAAAGGGGTGGTGATGTGTAAAATTCCACAGCGGTAAAGTAGTAGAATGCTCACCCCCATATAAATGTGAGACATAAAGGTCTTGTCAACTCGAGTTAGCCCTTTTAAACCAAGCGAGGACGACGGTCTAAGCAGTTGACCGGACCATTTATGACTCACTTAGCACTACCATGCTCAGGTCTGTGCGCTTCACATGATGTATTATTCTTTATGGAACCAACAACCATGAGTTAGTTGTACCCACGTCCCTAAATAATACTTCCTCCGTCCCAAAATCTTTTGCGCACAGATCAAGAAAGCATATAAGAAGACCTATTTACCCTCATGTATAGTTTTAGGAATATATTTCTCTTTCTTCTTAATTAGAGAGCAATAAATAAGGGCAATTTTGGTAGAACATAGGCAAATGTTTCTTGAAATCCTATAATGACACTTATTTTGGGACGAAAATAAAAAGACGCTTATTTTGGGACGGAGGGAGTAATTGTTTTTGCCAAAATAGCTTGGCCCTTAATATTTGTCATTTTAGAAGACTGAGAAAGCATTTATTGTATTTTCCCTCATACTACCCCTAATTCAGTATTCTTCCAACAACTTTAGGGAAGGAGGTAGCATCTATTACGAAATTCCAATCGCCGACAACCCTGTTTGGTATATTATTTTCTTTGTTCTGCTGTCTTCACATATAAAAAATCAGGCCCGTTGGGTTCCATTCCGTTTTTTGAGTCCCAAAATTTTTGAAGTCTTTGTATGCAGCCATCCTACTAATCCTTGGGGACGATCTTGATGTGCTACTTTGATATTGTGCAGCTCGTACACTTTGTTAACCGTGACTCTCTGAGTTTGGCGAATGACTTTCATTCCCTTGGATTTGTTCCTGAAGGGGTTGATATACATGCTGTCTCAGATGCCTTGAAAGCATCCTTTGGTGATGGAACTAGACAGTCCCAAGATTTTCAGGTTCTTATTAAGCCTTCATTTTTTAAGATTGTTAGTGGCTCCACACAAAACTTACTGTGACACCCCACATTTGACCTTTTAACGTCGATTATAGACAACATAATCGATTTTGAAGGTCGAATGTGTGTTTTCTTTCAAGGAATTTTTGCGTGTGCCATTAAAGACTCCCTTACTTTAGTTCACTTTCTTTTTTCCTCGCTATTTTAATCCTTGCTTTTTCTATGTTTCTCTTGGACTGCTCTGGTTCTTAAGAATCAAACGTGGGTACCTGACTTTTTCCTTCCTTGTGAATTTCAGAGCATAATGAATCAATTATACGATGTTATGTACGAGTTTAATTTCTCTCTTCCACCGGATTATGCGTTGGTGATAAGATCCCTAGGATCACTTGAAGGAACAGCAAAAGTATTGGATCCTAACTTCAAAGTGGTGGAGAGCGCATACCCTTTTGTTATTGGGAGGCTTTTGGCAGACCCTAATCCAGATATGAGGAAGATTTTGCAGGAACTCCTCATATACAACGACGGATCCATACGATGGACTCGACTAGAGAAACTGATATCGGCCATAGCTCAACAACAACAGCCATCCAAGACTGATAAATCCTCCTCCTCTATGCCGTCACATGGGCCGGCATCTGCAGATTTATTGGGATGGAAATCATTTGACATGCGTGCTGTTGTGGCAGCCACTGAGGATCTTTTCCACTTTATCTTGTCGGATAAGGGTTTCAGGGTTCGGGTTTTCCTTTTGAAGGATATCATTAAAGCAGCTGATGACTTCCTTGATGCTGAAATGCTTGAACGTTGGGATCAAAGTCCAGAAGCCAAGGGAAATCTGTCATCTGAGGTTTGTCTAATTCCTCAAGTTATCGATTGAATATTGTTTTTAGACCGGATTACCTTTGAAAACATCTCTTACATTACATGCTCATTTTGCAAGTTATGTTCTAATGCTCAGAGCAAGTTTACAGGATAAGAAATGGGGTGCTTTAAATGTAATACAACCAACTTAATGTGACACCATATCCATCATTACGGCAACTCGTTGAATATCGACTTTCAAAAAGCCGAGTATACACAATTGACTTTTAAATAGTCCGAGTCTCTCCATCTGTTTTCTGAAAATCGATTTTCAACATGATGTGGTGGCGAAACAATTATATTTTTGTAATTTTGAAATATGTATTTTTGAATAATAACCGCAATCATTTGTGTTATTTTGACAGAGAAATGCAACGCTTATGCGAGTTGTTACCGGCTTTGGATCCTTGAGGGCTACGTATAAGTTAGCTCCAGACATATGGACAGCTATGTTGATTCGTATCAATGAGGCGGATTTCCAAAGGTTCTGTTTGGAAATTGTTTATGCTTTAATTGCACATTATAGATACAGAATTCGGAAAATATGTGGGTGTGTGTTTCTAGATTATTTCGCGATTTGGACAAGAAGAAAACGACCCGCTAAGCTATATAATAAATGACATTGCTTTTTCCAGGGTGTCTTGCAAAACCCCGTTCTTGCTTTTGCTTTCCTAGCTTAAAATTTGTCTGTTTTTACATAGTGGATATTGTTACGGCCTAAGCAATGAACACAAACAACATGATGGGGTGATGAAAAATTAGAAAATTGAAAGTTATTATGCATGGATTCACCGTCACATCATGTTGTGTCTATTATTATGACAAATTTATTATGGTCATAGCATTTCTGTATGTGTAAGATCGCGCTTCTTAAATAGTATTAGTGAGTGATTACGTGGCAGGCTCGTGGGTGTTGGGTTCCTGCGAATAAAAGTCCGAGATGGGCATTGTAACCCATTCTCATTCACAATGGTATCAACAATGATAAAATAAAAAAAATCGAAACATTTTATCATGATTGAATACATATTCCTCATCCAATTTTAATAATTACATATACGAGGAAGGAGAGAGAAGAAAAATCATGGCTTTGGAGGTATGAAAAGAAACCAACAGTAGAAAAGATAATGCCAAAAAAAAAAAAAAAAAAAAAAAACAACTTTGCATCACATCATCAAGGTTACATCATATGCATCAAACATGGTACAAAATAAATCAACATGTCAATGCTGTGAAATTTTAGGTAGTCTGTACCTACGTAAAGATACATATGAGGTGTTGATCGAACCACACAATTTAAGTGCGAGAATAAAATCGTGTGTGACGAAAGTGTCTTGCGCGTAATGTGTCTCACGTAGTACACACTACGCAAAAAACTTCCCGTCAATGCTAGGCTACGAAAAATAAAAAAATCCAGGGTGACCACGCCTAGGACATTTGGAATGAAATATGACTGCTTCAAGCCATGAGTTAGGCTCTACAAGATGATCAACTGCGTGCATGCACCTTTAAAACGAATAAGGCATTAAAGCTCATGGAGTTCTTCTATGGAAAACTCTTCGACGCTCAAATAAGTGATTTGACAGTAAGGTGGAATGATAAGTAATTTATGTATAGTAATGATCGCATGTAAGAACATACATGCAAATGGGGGAGCTGACCTCTAAAAAGTCGAATTTTGCACAGATGTGTTGTCCGAGTATATTGGGTGTGATGCCATTAACATTGCCCAATTTGTTATTGTAGTGAAAATAATATGTATTATATGAAAATGTAAAGAAAAATAGTAATAAATTTTAAAACCGCGCTGAACCTAGCAGGAAAAGCGCGTAATCTGTATTAAACCAAAGAACCATCGGTTTTCAACCTTCAACCGCCGGTTTGCCAACCGACCACCGGTTTGTCAACCGACACAAACCGACCAAAACTAAAACCGTCGGTTCCGGTCAAGGGCCGGTCCGGTTGGAGCATTTTGATTCAGACCGAATCAAAATGACTAGTTTGAATCAAAATGACTTTACCAAACCAACAAAAAAAAAAAGAAAAAAAAAAAACAAAAAGAAATTCAATACCGCCGTTGGGGAAAGTTATTGTGTGGTGAGGGAATTTGTAGTGAAGTGACGAAATAAACGATCAAACGCTACAAACTTTAATACATGAAGGTGTGTGGTGTGTGGTGTGTGGTGTGTGGTGTGCCATACGATGTCTCCGCACCGTGTGGAGACACGACACAATAATCTCCCCGCCGCTTGGGTGCTTGCATAGTCATTTCCTTCCTTTGGGTTACGGGGCGAAAAATTTGCCACATAGCCTGTGAACGTGTCACCATTCTCTACTCCCTATTAAATCTCACTCAGAATTTTACTCCACATTCTTCTCCTCCCCGCAGGGTCTTCTCTTCTTTGATCACATTCCCACTCCATCTCCGTTTCATCAATCAAACCATCAGTGCTTTATTCTTCTTCGTCGTCGCCAAAACCTATCTATATCGTCATGTCGCGCTTGATCAGGTCCACTTCGTCGCTTTCCAGATTCGTGTAAGGCATTTTTTTTTTCTTTTTTTTCTGGAGAACATTATTACTATTACTCTTGTTGTGGTTGTGGTTCCGGAAAAAAATTGTGATTTTCGTTGTGTGTAATGTGATTTTCCTGGCACAGAACGGAAGATAATATGGAATATGTCCTTTTATTCTGGTACTGTTATCCTTAATTTGTCGAATCTTGTTACAATCAGTATGCCGATAATGACTTGTGGGGTGGTTTTACTGGCTATTTGGTCAATTTGGATTAAATGTTGAAGTTAGAGTTTCAACTATTTGTTGTGGTTATATCTATCATGTCACTATTCTGCACGTCCTAGCTAGTGTAGCTCGTTTGCTGCTGTGATACGTGTTTAGAGCTTTAATTGTTCGGAATGAATGTGGAGACTATGGAAGTTATGATCCTTCGAGTAAGTGCTTGACATCATGAGTAACTAGAGTTTTGTCAATCATTGACCTCTTTAGCTCAATGTATAACTTTTTCGGTTATTCCCCAAGTTGTGAAAATCTTTTTCTGCTTCAAATGTGAAGAAGTTTAATATTTTTAGCATTATTTCAAGAGCCGTGTTCGAGATTTGAACAATTTTTCAGCTAAACACGAGTTACATCTCTGTGACATGTATCTTTGCACAGTTGTTTTCTGGCAAATTGCTTTGTTCTTCGTTGCGAAGCTCAATTATCATTGCTATTATTGACCATATTTCGACTCCAATTCTGTTTTTGATTAATTCAGGAGCGGACCTATGAAAAATCAACGGCTTTTATGCACTGGTTCTAATAAAGTGGATGAGCCTTTTAAAGTTGAGGAAGCAGAAACAGTGCATGTGCCCCCACCTCCATCAGAAAAGGTACTTCAGGAGTTTCCGTGTTGTTTATGGATTATCATTTCTGGATGATAATGCATTTCATCTGACACATTCTTTATACCTGTATAGTTACTGGTGCTTGGAGGAAATGGATTTGTTGGCTCGCATATCTGCAAAGAAGCATTAGATCGTGGTTTGACTGTTGCTAGCCTTAGCAGGTAAAATATTGGTCATATTCTTATAGCATTATTGTCCATGGTTAAGTAAGCTGTTGATTTTGAACACCCTTTCATCATTGTCGTCATCATCATTATTATTCTTATTACTATTTTGGGTAGAAATGTCCCACAAGCATTCCTTTTCCAACTTAGCCTGGGTTATGAGCTACCAATTGCTTGAAACAGCGTGGGGTGATCTGAACCTGGATTCCTTTACAGATACATGAAGTTAGGGACATGCTTGTGCGTGTTATTTTATTTTTCTTCGGTTATATTGTAATGGCATCCTTACTGTTGGTAATATAAATTGGCTGTTGGTCATACACCTACTAGTGGTTTTTGTTGTCAGTGCAGATGGTCTTAGTGCTTCTAAAGTTTGAAGCAGTAGTCGTATGATGTCTTCTTATCATACAACATTTAATCGTATGATGTGTAAATAAATCTTCAAAACTAACACACATAGTTATAAGTGCAAGCTATTTCACTAAAGATTTTTTGTTTGATTTGTGATGGTAATTGCAGTAAGTAACAAAAGTCTATAGAAATTGCAGCAAGTAACAGAAGTCTGTATAATTAGTTCGTCAGTATCTTTTTATGTGGATTGGTTGGTAGGATAAACTCTTAGCTACATTCTCTGCGTATAATAATTTATTACGTGGGATCAATTAAGTGAATAACATGCCGAACTATTTTTTTTGAATCTTCTCCGGTATAGGGTATGCTTTATTCAGGTTGGTTTGTAGCTACTTGTGGTTGATAGGCCCTTTTTTTTTTTCCGTTGTTCTTGTCTGACAAGTACTGGCAATCAAGTCTGAAATGTGTAGTGCTTATGGATAAGTAAGCAAGGTTATGATAACTTCGCCATCTCCCATGCAAATTGTGTTGCATGTCATTTTTTTTGGCAGCTGAAAACGGACTCATTACTTGCTACACATATGCTTCCATTTCATAGTGAAGGGTTGGGATTAGCTAGGAGATGATTTAAGCTTTTAGGAATGGTTCATTGGGAGTTTAACTTTAAGTTTGGACATTTTCTATGGGAGACTTAGATGCTTCCCTCCACTTGATGTAGGTTAAGATGATTGCAGATCTCTTGATGAATGTTTTTTTTTTCTTTTCAAGTTAATTCACGATAAGAACGTGTTTTGTTCTGTTTTACTTGTTATTTGCGACTTTTGTCTCCATTCTGCTTAAATGATGTGGAATCTTTAGCCCTGTTGCATCTTTTCATTCGTTCATTCAGTCAGTCTCTGTTTCATGAACTTTTGTTATATTCTCTTTCAATGCCTCAATAACGCTCAACTTTTGCATTTTCAGCATTTTTTATGGTAAGTTGCAATTTTCCTTATCCACTGCATTTAGTTTGGAACTGTGTGTGCATGATTGAAGAAGATGCATAAATCAGCTATAAGAGGAGTAAAAAAGTGTTGTATTTTCTGAATTGTTCATGTACCTATGTTTGCTGTTTTACTTTTATTTGAGATGTAATTAATATTTTGAATGTTCTCGTAGCTTTTTATCATAAGAAAGTGGAGCACCATTTCGTGTTATGTTAAGTAGAATATCTCATAGGTCTAAATTTGCTGACTTCTGAATGCTGCCTCTGTTCTGCATTCTCGTGTTGCTTGATTTTTCTTCTGTTGCCTTATTGTAGAACGGGAAGGTCCTCTATTCAAGAATCATGGGCAAACAACATAATTTGGCATCAAGGTGTACTATTTAGAGTGGCATTTTGTTGTTTCATTCGGTGATCACAAAATTTTAATCTTTTCAATTTGTCGTATTGTTCTGTAGGAAACCTTCTTTCAACCGATTCATGGAAGGAAGCACTGAAAGGAGTAACATCTGTTGTATGTACTTGCTGTTTCTTCAGTTCTACCATGTTAACAATAACGTGACAATGTACCATTTATTGACACGCTACTTCTTATCATGGTCTGATTCTTGTGTGAGGATGGAAAAGTGAGGAATACAATAGAGCAATACTAGAGCCTAATTGTAGACTAGCTGGCTTCTTGATGTTTTTGTTTAGGGGAGAGTGAGGAAAAAAATACATACACGAACATATCAATTATTTATTTATTTATTTATGGAATTCCACTGTAGCCATCTTTTGGTCTAAACATGACATTCATAATTGCGGTTTTGTTCAACCCTTTTCTGCACTAAAAGCTTTTTACACCTTTAATAACTGTATTTTGTATGAATGTGATCTATTTCCTTACTTTTAGGGACATCAAAACTTCAATTGAAGTTATTAACCATGAATTGATATGTTATACTCCTTGTTGAGAGAGAAGACTTCGGAAGTGATAAGTAACCAGTTGCTGCATAAAATGAGTTTTAGGTCTAAATAAAGCTGCGAACCTTCCTATGGAAGTCATAAATAGTGGCCTTCTTATCTTCATTTCTTGACTTGTATTTTTGTTCAGCCAGTTTTTTTTTTTTTTTTTTTTTTTTTTTTTTTTTGTATTTCTTGTATTTCTGCAGATTTCTTGTGTTGGCGGTTTTGGTTCTAATTCACAAATGTACAAGATCAATGGGACAGCAAACATCAATGCTATTAGAGCTGCTGCAGAAGAAGGTACTGCATTTGCATAACATGTTTAGGACAAATTTATTTCATTGTATGAGATATAAATCAGTATTTAGATTTATGAAGATTAATATTATACCATTGAGGGGTAATCAAATTAATCTATGGATACTACCAATTTAAGACGGACTGTATGCTTCAAAGGTTCCCTCCACAAGTGTTGTGGTCTTTGGGTCAACCCCCTTGCCAACCGCTTGTGTGGAAACTATCTATTAACTGATCAAGCTTTCTTTTAACTGGTGTTGCATGTATGGACCTCAACTCTTAAGAAGCTTTGACATATGATTGTATGATTGTATCTATCAGCTTGGTTAAAGAATCATATGTGAGGCACAGTTTTTGTATATGGGAGTTTGTGACTGTGAGATCAAATAGTTTTGCTATCTATTGCAACAAATGGTCTCATCGGGATTATTCAAGGAAAAATATGGGTTCATCTTATGGATTAATGTCAAGTAGTAAATGGAGGTTAGAGGCTTTTGAGATTCAGGGATAGAGAGGAGTATGATCGAATGAGGACGTGAGCTTTAAGTTCTCTACACCATCTTTCTTTTTGCTGTTTCCCACTGGCAATTCCTATGATCATTCCTTGTGTACTATGATATGGAAAACTAACCTTAAATTTGATGTCAAATTTACTTTGTGCAGGTATTAAACGATTTGTCTACATCTCTGCTGCTGACTTTGGGTTGGTAAATTATTTGCTGCAAGGATACTATGAGGGGAAGGTATAAATCTTTGGTATTTCTAGTTTTATTTTTTATTCATGATCCGAGTGCATTCCTCATCGTACGAGAATATTCTCTTCTCACGCCAAACAGCTTGCTATAAGCTGGTCTTTCTTCCTTGGCTTGGTTTTTGTTTTCTATAGTTTGTCGTGAAGCTAGATGGTGATGACATTTAAAAAGGCACTTAATTGTTATTGAATTTTCTTTTTATCATCTTTTTTTGACTAATAATCTCATGCCTCAACAACACAGTTATGCACCAAGATTGGAGTTTGTGAACTTCTGTTTCTTCTCAGTTTTCCCCCTTCCCACGCTTGATTTTTTTCCCCCCTTTTTTGCAGAGAGCGGCTGAAACAGAGTTGCTGACCCGGTTCACCTATGGAGGTGTGTTTTCTGAATATGTGTTAAGCTTAAATATTAGTAATATGTTTAGTGAATGATGACAACAGTTTGAGGTATCTGGATTTTGGTGTCTGTAGATTGGTTTAAATTCTTGGACAGTCCTACTTTCTATCTCAGTAATTGCAATCACCTTATGTCTTTTTAAATACTTACTCTCATGCATGGATGGGGTGTGTCCGTGTGTGTGTGCTTGTATGTATGTATGTACACACACACACACACACACACACACACACACTAACTACATCCTGTACTACCTTTTGTTTATTTAAAAGACAACTTTATTTTTTTTCTGGACGCTTGACTGTGTTGAATTCGAATATTGTAACTGTGGTGACTTATTAGAATTATTTGTGTTTTCTAATTATTGTCCTTAAGATGGATGTACTACATTTTTTCATGTTACTCGAGTCCGGGTTTCTTATCTTGAGTTGCACGTTTGTTCTGTCTTGCAGGCATAATCTTAAGACCTGGATTTATATATGGAACTCGTCGAGTTGGTAGCATGAAGATACCTCTTGGAGTTATTGGCTCTCCGTTGGAAACGGTTAGTCATTATGTTTATTTGTTCTTTTTGTTTTGTTTTTTTGGGCGAGTGTAAACATTGCTATCATAATTATAAGTGCACTGCTATTGCTTACTCTGTCATTATACGTCACAAACATAAGCCTAAGTTCTGTAGGATTCTCCCTGCTCTTATTCTTCAACATTGTGTGAAATGCACAAAATCAAGGCCCCGAACCTTTTCCGCGCATCACTTTAATACTAAATGTGAAACTCATAGTTGTAATTCAGGCAATGTCATGCATGTGACCTGCAATTGGGCAAACCATTGTTTTACCGTGGAGACTCCCATACGAGGAGCCTCCTATGTGGCTTCATCTGGACCACACAGTTTCATTCTGCAATGAAACTGTGTGGTCCAGATGACACCACATAGGTGTCTCTCCATATGGGAGTCTCCACCTTAGAATTTCCCCATGAATAGAGAATAACTTATCTTAAGGCCAATGATAAGAACACAGCCCTCCCCAAACAACACAGCTTACAATGGTAAATTAACACCAGGTGGTGAAAGAAATATCGTCCATACTTGCATTCAGGCCTCTGAAGGATGTGTGTCTACATTTGGCTATTTTTGTCTAGGAAATAGAATTATTATTATTATTATTATTTTTGAATGGATGTGTGTCTTTGTTTTTGCAGGTTCTCCAATGTGTAAAACCCATGAGCCAGGTACCCCTCGTCGGTCCTTTGTTTGTTCCTCCTGTGAACGTCACTTCAGTGGCTAAAGTCGCGGTTCGTGCCGCAACTGACCCTGTGTTCCCACCAGGCATCATAGATGTCTACGGAATTCAACGCTACAGTCAACAGAAGTCTATATGACAATCTCTTGTATCTGACAAAAAACAATAATCTAGGATGTGGAGGTCCTTTCATTCTGCATTTCTTTTTTATGCTCCCAAGAGTGAAAATTGATGCTTATTATAGGAATATGAAACAATAACCCGAAACAGCTATCATTTGTTTCTTTGTGAGTATGAAAAAGCTGGTGCACTTTGCATCGACTAATCGATACCATGGAGAGGCGGAGTTTTTTTTCCTTTGGAAAATAAAATGCAGGGTTTGCTTTACATGCTGGGAAATTTTAATGTGGAGCGATTGCATGACTGATTGCGTAATAAACTATTGTTTATACATTTTACAAATGGTGTGTGCTAGGTCTTCCTACTATTGCTCCACCACTAAAAAGAGCGATCATATATGTAGTAACATGATTACATTACTGACTTGTTGCACAAGACATAAAACCCTACTCAACTTAAACACACGTTGCCCACGTAGCCCACATAGCGGCCCAATAAAACATTACACACAAACGACTTCTAACACTCCCTTCAAGTTGATGCGTGTATATCATACATGCCTAACTTGGAACAAATAATACCAAGACGTTGGCTAAACACGGCTTTAGTGAGAATATCTGCCAGTTGATCTCCTGATTGAACAAACGGGGTGAAAATCTCTTGTACCAGCAACTTATCATGAACGAAGTGACAAATCACCTCAATATGCTTCGTTCTCTTATGAAACACTGGACTGGAGGCAATATAGAGTGCAACTAGGTTATCACAATATAAGGGTTCCGGTTCATCAACCGGCATTCCAATCTCAAAATGTCGTATCCATGTCAACTCACAACATGCAAGAGCCATTGCTCGATATTCGGCTTCAAATCTTGACCTTGCCACCACTGTCTGCTTCTTACTCTTCAACGACACCAGATTACCTGTAGTTGATCTTCTGTCTGATGGTGAACAACCCAGTTTGCATCTATGAAGCCTTCAACTCGAAGGTGACCATTCGGCCTATATATAATATCTATGCTTGGAGCTCGTTTTATGCAATACCCGCAATACTGCATCCCACTGTGGCTTTCACGGAGCTTCCAAAAACCGACTCAACATACTCATTGAATATGAAATATCCGACCACGTAAAGGTGAGATAGTTAAGTTTGCCTACCAAACGCTTATACTCTGGGGGACTCAAGAAGCTTTCCCCCATCCTTTAACAATTTTCGATTTAGATCCATAGGTGTATCTACCGGTCTCCCGCCTAGTATTCCAACTTCCTACAACAAATCAAGAACATACTTCCTTTGACACATAACAATCCATTGACTCAATCTGGCCACTTTATTCCTAGAAAATAACGGAACGAACTAAGATCTTTGGTTTGGAATCTTTTTCCTATAAATTCCTTGAGTCGTGCAATGCCGGGTTGGTCACTTCCTGTAATTACGATATCATCCACATAGACAAGAAAGATACCATACATAGTATTAGCATAATACACAAAATAATCCGTACGGCACTATTTCAAACAATCTGTTTAACCATTTCAGTAAACTTCCCAAACCAAGCTCGTGGTGACTATTTAAGGCCATACAATGCCTTCTTTAGTCGACAAACCAAACCATTCTCCCCCTGAGCAACAAACCCTCGAGGTTGCTCTATATAGACTCTTCCTGGTAAGTCACCATGCAAAAACCTATTTTTGACATCCGATTGATATAAGGACCAACCATTAGTTACAACAAGAGAAATAATAATGTGAATAGTGGGCATTTTTGCAACCGGAGAAAAATCAACACCATTTGTCTGAGTATATCCATTTGCAACTAACCGTGCTGTCTGGTTTGAACTAGACGATATATACCCAACGACAACCAACTATTTTCTTACCCCAGCAGGAGAAGGGACGGGTTCCCACGTACCATTATTGTCTAACACTTTCATCTCCTTTTTAATAGCCATCCGCCACCTAGAGTCGGATAATGCATCCTGCAAAGACTTAGGAACCGAAACACTAGGCATGTGTGTTATGAAACATGAATACGATGATGTCAAATATGCAGTGGAAACAAAATTACTTAACGTGTGTTTAGTAACACAATACCTAGTGCTTTTCTGAAGAGCAATAGGAATGCACTCGGATGAAGTAGATTTACCGCTGAAGAGGCAGATGCAGATCTCCAGAAGAGGAGGAGGTCGTCACGTTAGTAACTTCAGCATTTAATTTGCTTCCTTATTAGAAAGTCCCGTGGAAAAGGTTACAATGGTCCACTCATAATAACGAAAGTACTCAAATCACGCTCTAAAGGTTGGTCTTGCTCGGGAGGTTGATCTAGATTATCATCATGAAACTCAACTTCTTGTATGGTAAAGGACTAGACTCAGAATTTTGATCATCATTCACAGGAGCAAGAAACTCCATATTCAAAAGCAGGGAGGAATCAAAGGGAGTTGACTCGTCAAATTAAGGTTACATCGGGCAAAGTAAAATACCGTTGAAGTTGCAGACTATAACACCTATAACCCTCTTGTGTGCGTGAATATCCCAAAAAAATACACTTGGTTGTCAGGGGATCAAATTTATCAAACCCCGGGCCCGAGTTATGAGCGTAAAACCCACCCAAAGATTCTAGGTGTTAATGGAAAAAGTGACTCAGATGGAAACAATACGGAAAATTGGTATTTGCCTTCAAGATTCTTGGTAGGCATCCTATTAATTAAGGGACACGAGGTGAGGAAAGCGTCATAAACGTTTGGGAACATTACAATACTGGCAACATAAATGAGGTGACGATTTTTTCTTTCCGCCACGCCATTTTGTTGCGGAGTATAAGCACACAAAAACTGATGCATAATGCCATTTTCGGATAAATATTTGGTGAACCAGCTTTTATATTCCTTAGCAATGTCTGAATGAACCATACGAGCTTGGGAATTAAACTGAGTTTTAACTTCTTGATGAAAAAGGTGAAAGCATTGTATTACCTCAGTTATAGATTTTACAAGATAAAGCCAAGTCATACGAGACTTATCATCAACAAAAGTGACAAAATATCTAAATTTATTTGAAGGTATATGGAATGGACCCCATGCATCAAAATGAATCAACTCAAATGGAATAGATTGACGATGGTCACTACTTTTGAAAGATACTCTACGATGCTTACCAAGCTGGCATGTTTCACAAGGTAAAGCTTCTATGCCACTAAGACCATCGACCTGTTGTTTCAAAAATTTCAGTGAAGAATGACCTAGACGACTATGCCACTTTATTGAATAAGTAGTGGCTTGAAGTGCAGTAGAACTCGAGTTATCCTCAACAAATTGATAAAGGCCTCCACTCTTATGACCCGGACCAATCCTCCTCCCCGTCTTGAGATCTTGCAACACACAACAATGAGGGAAAAATGTTACATAATAGTTAAGGTCATTTGTGAGTTTACTTATGATGAAGTTTATAGAATTATAAACTGAATATAAAATGCAGAATTATTATTGATGAACTAAAAGTTACAAGTTAAGTTTACAATGTAGCTGATCATAGGGTATTTATAACTTCATACACCTCATGAATCAGTTAGAAGTAAGTTACAAGCGGTTACAACAAACTATAACCGAATATCCACTTTCTACATCACAGTACACACTATCAGCAGGCTGCAGTGTCCTTATTCAATCAGCAGAGTGCATCAGTCTACTGCACTCAGCATTCCCTTCAGCCTCTATACTGTAACACCCCTCAAGCTGAGAGTGGTACATGAACAACTTGCACTCATCATTCCCTTCAGCTACTAGAACTTTGAAATATCTTTGAAATTCCCAGTTTGTCTATCAGATAAGAGAAAATGGGTGCATCGAAGGCTTTGGTGAGAATGTCAGCTAATTGTTCTTTAGAGTTGACTGGAAGCAGTTTGACAAGTCCGGATTTTACTTTGTCTCTTACAACATGATAATCAATCTCTATGTGTTTGGTTCTTTCACGGAAGACAGGATTATGGGCAACGTGCAAGGCATTGGCATCGTCACAAAATAAGACAGTAGGCAGTTGAACTGGAATTTTTAGATCTTGAAGTATGTAAATGAGCCATTGAATTTCACAAACTGCATTTGCCATAGCCCTATATTCAGCCTCTGAAGAACTTCTTGCTATAGTAGTTTTTTTCTTTGCCTTCCAAGAGATTGGTGCATCTCCTAGGAACATCATGTAGCCTGATATTGATTTTCGTGTTTCAGGACAACCAACCCAATCACTGTCTGCAAATCCTTTGAGTACAAGATCATTGTTTTCTGGAAATAAGATTCCTTGACCAGGGTTGGCTTTCAAATACCTCAGTAGTCTGTGTGCTGCCTTCATATGATTTTCAGTAGGAGTGTCTAAAAATTGACTCAATTCTTTAAAAAGCCGAAAAGGCAATATCTCGGTCTTGTAAAAGTAATATAGATAAGTTTGCCTACTAATGATCCAGAAGCGTGTTATCTTCCAAAAGTGGTGAATCACCATGCTGTAAAGTTTGCCTAGACTCCATAGGTGTCTTGGCAGGTTTTGCGCCCAAAAATTCATATTCTTCTAGGAGATTAAGAGTGTATTTTCTTTGAGAAATTGACATGCCAGCAGAAGTTCTAGCAGCTTCAATGCCTAGGAAATATCACAATTTTCCAAGATCATTGATAGTGAATTGCTGATGTAAGGCATCCTTTACCTGCTGAATTAACTGTTCACTGGGGCTTGCTGTTATGATGTCATCTACATATATCAGCAAAGCAATAAATGACTATCCTGATCTTTTTGTGAATAAGCTGTGGTCATTCTTAGACTGAATGAAACTTTGAGCTTCCAAAAACTCAGTTAATTTACAGTTTCACTGTCTACTGGCTTGTTTGAGGACATACAGTGATTTGGTTAATCTGCAAACTTGATTTGGTTTAGTTGGTGTACAACCTGGTGGCAACTGCATATAGACTTCTTCATGCAGATCTCCATATAAGAAGGCAGTGTTGACATCCATCTGATGTAAATGTCAATTATTAGCTGCTGTTGCAAGTAATGTTCCCACTATAGTAATCTTGACAACATGAGAGAAAGTTTCTTGATAATCAAACCATATGTTTGAGTGTAGCCTTTTTTGCTACTAGTCTAGCTTTATATTTCTCTACTGAACCACCAGGGTTGTATTTGATTCTGTATACCCATTTGCACCTAATGGGTTTCTTGTTTGGGGGCAGGTCAACTATCTCCCATGTATGAGTCTTTTGTAGAGCTTCAATCTTTTTTTGCATTGCTTCTTTCCATTCATCATGCTTGATGGCTCTTAGGTTCTTTAGTGGCATCAATAGCATTAATGCATCTGGCATAATCTGCTCATGACTTCACTCAGCAAGTGTGGGGTCTACTGAACAATATGAGCACCTCCTTGATAAAAGGTTGGTGATTTCCTTGTTTTTGTGGACCTTCTTAATTGTGTGGGTTGAGGTGCCTGATTAACTGGTGCATGCTCTTCATTAGATGCCTCAGCTGCAACTGACCCGTGTCTGGCTGGTTTGCTGACTCATTTAGCAGATCATCAAAAAAGTCCATTACTAGTAAAGGAACGGGCATGTCAGCAAGATATCTAGCTTTTCCAAACACCTGTTGAAATAAAGGAAAATAAGTCTCATGGAATTGAGTATTTCTAGCAACAAAGATATCTTTGTTGGTAATGTCTAAAAGAATAGCACCATTGGATGTATTTGAATTCCCAAGATGAACACAAGTTCTACATCTTGAGTCAAATTTTGTCCAAAACCTTAAACACGTAATAGTCCGTTTAGTACCAAAAACCTTAAACACAGAATAGTCTGGTTTAGTGCCATAAAGCACCTAATATGGAGTGCTTTCCTTCACCAGTGGTATAAGTGTAGCATTAATCAATTTTACAGAATGTAAAAGATAGAAACCCCAATATTCAAACGGTAAATTACTCTGGAACCTTAGTCCCCTAGCAACATTCGGCAGATGCTGATGTTTTCTTTCAACATTACCATTCTGTTCAGGTGTGCTGACACAGGATGTCTGATGTATGATGCCCTACTGAGCATAATAATCAGTGATCTGGAACTCAGCTCTATTATTAGATATAATAACTTTGATAATTTTGTGAAATTGTGTAGAAACAAATTTAACAAAAGATTTAACATGGTCAGAAGCTTCAGATTTGTGCCTCATAAGAAAAACCCAAGTAAATCTAGAAATATCATGTACAACAGTAAGAAAATATTGCTGTCCATTCAAAGTATGCTGCCTCAAAGGACCCCAAATATCCATATGAACAAGATCAAAAGCAAAATTTACAGCAGTTGTGCTTAATGGAAAAGGTTTTTTCTTTAGTTTTGCCATGGGACAAACATAACAAAGGTCATGATAACAAAACTTGACATCAGCATACTGTGAACTAATGACTTGCAGTCTCTTATCTGGCAAGTGTCCTTGTCTGTAATGCCATAAAAGAGCATCATCTAATCTATCAGATAAGGTGTGATTTTTTGCAGCATTGGCAACAGAAAGCCTTATTGGTTGATCCATGACATAGAGTCCTCTGTGTAACTCAGCTGAACCAATCACTTTCTTGTCTTTGTCCTATAAAACACATTTGTTAGCGTAAAAGTCAACTTTCTCCTTACGCAGATGATTAATAAATGAAGTTAAAGATAAAATGTTATAGTTAAAATCAGGAATGAAAAACACATCATGTAGGACCAGCTGAGGGTTGACCCTTACTTGTCCTATATGTGTGAAAGAAACATTATTTCCATTAGGTAATCCCATTTTTATACCGGATGAAGGTTTGGGATTGCTTAATAGATCTAATGATCCTACAATGTGATCTGTGGCACCAGGGTCCAAGATCCATTGTATAGATCTTACTAAATTTAGATCACCTGTCCCTGGAGCAGGTGAGTAGTGTGTCACAATCTCAACAGGTTGTCCACTAGCAAATCCTGCATGTCTAGGAGGATAAGAACTCAGTAAAGCCATCAACTTGTCAGGTTGCTGTGCAGTAAGATTTGGAAACAGAAATCCCGTCCCGCATATTGAGCATAGATGATATGTGGCTACGGCTAGGCGATCATATCATGCCATAAAAAACTTATATATTTATAGAGAGATCCCCTAGATAAACAGATAGAATAGATGTTCATGGATAGACAGACCCGGTCCAGCAGACTTGTTTTGGCCTGATCTTCTTTTGCTAACTGTTCTTCCTCTAACAAATTAGCCTTTTTTGACTTGAAACCAGGAGGATAGCCATGATTCTTGTAACAAGTCTCCTCAGTATGACCATTAAATCCGCAAAAACTACATTGCATCTTCTTGGGATTCTTAGGTCTGGGATTTGCAGCAGATGCAAAGTTAGGTATGCTGACTATCTGATTTTGCCCCTGTCCATTTTTCTAAGACAAAAGAACCATAGATTCTTGATTTTTGGCTCTATTAGCTACATATAACTTCTGGCTTTAAAATTTAATGGCTATTGCAATGGCATCATGAATTTCTAGAAAAGACACCATCATCATTGCCTGTGAAACCATTGGTTCAAACTCATCCCTTAAACCTTTAAGGAATTTCATGACATGTTCAGCCTCCATATGATCCATTAGTGTGCTAATTGCATTGCAGTGACATTGAGGATCACTAAAACAAACTGATACATGCCTGATAGTCTTGATTTCTTCCTAGAGAACCATCAATTTTGTGAAATATTGATTGATAGAATCATTACCTTGCTTCAGCAGATGCATCTCCTCAAGAAGATCTGAGAGCCTTAAGGCAACAACATTAGAAAATATAGATGTAAGATTCTTCCAAACTGCATGTTCACTCTTGAAGTACATCAAACTCTGGGCAATGGTGTTCTCTACAGAATTCAAGATCCATGATCTCACCATTGTATCATATTGTCTCCATGCATGAAAATCTGCGAATCCGCCTTACGGCCTTTTTATAGTGCCGTCTACGAAGGCAATTTTGTTCTTGGTGATTAGCACCATCTCCATAGACATTTTCCATGAATTATAGTTGTTGCCATTCATCAATGGCCGAACAAGAACCAGAGACAGATTCTCATTAGGATGAACATACAATGGACTGAAGGAACTTATTTCTTGTTTCTTAGCTGCCATGGCTATCAAGAACTCCAAAAAAGATCTCAAATCAACAATGAAAGTGATATTATAGAAAAATGATCAAGAAATGATAAAAAAACTTAGAAAAATTGATGACAGTTTACTCTCAAGAAACTGAAATCACATAGAAGACGAGGAACACTCTCAAGATTCTTCAAAGATTAAGGAAAATGCAGGAAAGCATTCAGAAATTCTCAAATTTCTTCTCTGATACCAAAATGAAGTTCATAGAATTATAAACTGAAGATAAAATGCGGAATTATTATTGATGAACTAAAAATTACAAGTTAAGTTTACAATGTAGCTACTCATGAGGTATTTATAACTTAATACACCTCATGAATCAGTTAGAAGCAAGCGGTTACAACAAACTATAAATGAATAACCACTTTCTACATCACAGTACACTATCAGCAGGCTGCTGTGCCTTCACACTATCAGCAGGCTGCTGTGTCCTTATTCAATCAGCAGAGTGCATCAGCCGACTGCACTCAGCTTTCCCTTCAGCCTCTATACTGTAACAACTTATAGATAATAAACAAAAAAGGAATTGAGGTATATATAAAGTGGATGGAAGACCAATATCCAGATTCAAGCTAGTTGTGCCAATTAATATAATTTTAACTGAAGATCCGTTAGCCAATGTCACACTTTTGGAATTATGAGGTGCTGAATGCGTTGTGGTGCTGTCTTCACCATGCGTAGTGTCCTTTGATCATAGTTTAACAAACCCTAAATTGGTCGAGGGTTGACTAGTTGGACTAGTAGAGGGGAGTGGGTACTTACTACATATGTGATAGCAAATGTAATCCTTTCCTTGTTGTATATAACTATTGTACTGATTCTTCTACCCTTACTGAGTATAATTGTACTTACCCCTATTATTGTGTATGTTTTACCGTCCCGAGAAGATTTACAGGTGCATGATGAGGATTACGATGAAGTTGACGTGTGACCTTGGACTGATGAATGAATATTTTAGTTTTCTTTATTATTATGAACCTTTTATTATTGTTGGGGTGTAGACGTTTAAACGTTTGAAAGTTCTCAAACTTGTTATCTTTTCTTCAAGTATTAATTTTAAGTTGCATTGGGATTTTCGTGTTGGTTGTAAACAAAATTTATTTTCTGTTGTTTGGTGTTTGGGATGTTTTCTTTTAGACTTGGATTGGAACAGATGGGTTGACATTCCCGAGTTAATCTTATTATTTCCTCTTTGTACTATGATAATGATTTTATATAGGCTATTGACGGCTCTATTGACTTGTCCAACAAGTAGCCGTAGATATTTAGGGTTTACACTTTGTAGTTTATATTTCCGTCTTTACCCCTCTTGTATTATTATATATACACAATTATTGTAAACATTATCAATCAATGGAATACACAACTATTATGTTTAACATGGTATCAGAGCCATTCGAACTCGTTTCTCATGCGTCTCTCTTAATCTCATAAACCCTAGCCTCCTTCTTCTTACCCGATAAACAGCCCCACCTCTTCTATTCACCGGAAAACATGTCCGGCCTTACTACTCCAACCTCCGGTCAATCTACTCCTTCCTCCTCTTCTTCCTCTGCATATCCAACTTTTAATCCATCTTCAACAATTCATATCACCAAATTAACGCGTCAGAATTACCCGCTATGGTGTGCACAGCTTCTCCCGTATTTACGTGGCCAAGGGGTGCTTGGTTATATCGACGGCTCCATTAAGCCACCGCCTTCCTCCATTGTTTCCGATGGCGTGACCTCCCGCAATCCAGATTACGATCATTGACTGAAGCAAGACAGCCTCATACTTAGCACGATCACGTCTTCGTTGTCGGATGATGTTCTCTCGCAGGTCTACCATGCTTCGACATCGGCTGCTATATGGAAAGCATTGCAGACCAATTTTGCATCTCAGTCTCGGGCACAACTTATTCATCTTCGCACCAAACTTGCTAACACTCGAAAAGAATCACTTAGTGCCACAGATTATTTTATGACTTTGAAAAGAATTGCTGATGACCTTGACATGGCAGGTCATCCGATCGCTGATGAAGACTTAATTGCCCATATATTGGCTGGACTAGGCTCTGATTTTGATTCTCTGGTTACGGTTATTTCTGCTCGTTCCGATATTACCCTTGATGAAGTCTATTCGATGTTGCTTACCACGGAAGCTCGGATCAATCACTCACACTCGGCCCTGTTTCAAGCACCACTGCCGGCCGCTCAAAACTCCTCATCTCCGGCAAAGAAAATATCGCGCCTCCTCTCATTCCGTAATTATCGAGGCCATGGACAAAGTTGGTTATCGCAGCCAGCCCCAATCCGGTTATCAGCAACCTTATTCAGGCTCGCAATATAATCGAGGCCGGGGGCGTGGTTCTAATCGAGGTCGTAGTCGTGGCACCCCACCCCCCGGTGCTCCGCAATGTCAGTTATGCGAACGTTTTGGCCACACTATTCGGGACTGTTGGTATCGCTTGATCAAAATTTTGCTCCTGGCAATCCTTCTCCTCGACCACCCCGACCACCCCAAGCCTATGCCATGATGCCGCCTGCTCAGCCATATTCATCTGATTGGATAGCCGATACCGGCGCTACTCATCACACTACAAATAATGCTCGGAATTTAAATCTTTCTGTTGATGCTTATGATGGTCCCGAAAAACTCCACATTGGAGATGGTTCAGGTTTGACTATTACCCATTCCGGTTCTTCACTTTTATCTACGTGCACTAACTCTTATGTCCTTAATAATATCCTCGTTGCCCCTTCCCTTTTTAATAATCTTCTTTCTGTATCTCAATTTGCTAAAGACAATGCGGTTTATTTTGAGTTTCATCATAATTATTTCCTTGTGAAGAACTACTCGGGCCACATCCATCATCGGGGATACCTTAAAGATGGCCTCTACCATTTCTCATCCTCCTTCAACACCTTCCCTGCTCAAGCCTTGCTGTCCAGCCGCTCCAACGTCTCTCAGTGGCACCAGCGTTTAGGACATTGTTCTTTTCCTATTTTACGTCTTTGTTTGCGTCAAAATAATATTTCGGCTCCCTCTACTGCCCCTACTTCTATTTGTGTTGCGTGTCAAATGGCCAAAAGCCACCGCGGTCCTTACCTATGTCGCCCTTTACTTCTTCTCGTCCTTTAGACTTGATTTATTCTGATGTATGGGGGCCTTGTGCCGAAGATTCTATTTATGGTAATAAATATTATGTGAGTTTTTTTGGATGATTACACTAAATACTTGTGGTTTTATCCAATGTGTTTGAAATCGGTGTGGAGTCAATTTTTCCTGTGTTTAGTGCCCTTGTTGAGCGTCAATTTAATACTAAAATTAAAGCATTACAAACCGACTGGGGCGGCGAATATCGTCGTCTCAATTCTTTTCTTACCTCTCTCGGAATTGATCATCGTCGTTCTTGCCCTCACACGTCTGAACAAAATGGTGCCATTGAGAGGCGACATCGCCAAATCGTTGAAGTTGGTCTTTCCCTTCTTGCTCACTCCCACCTTCCCCTCCCTTATTGGGAGGACGCCTTCCTTACCGCTACTTATCTTATAAATCGTCTTCCCACTCGTATTTTACATAATTCCTCTCCTTATGAATTGGTCTACCATCGCCCTCCTGATTATACCTTCCTTCGTGTCTTCGGTTGTGCCTGCTGGCCCCATCTGCGTCCTTATAACAATCACAAAACCGATTTCCGCTCAAAAGCTCAGATCTTCTCGCTACACTGACCACCCATCACGGTTACAAGTGCCTCGACCTTAGCTCTGGTCGTATATATATTTCCCGCCATGTTGTATTCGATGAAAATTCATTTCCCTATACATCGTCTTCTTCTTCCTCTTCGTGGAATCCTGCCAATATTGTTCCCCTCCCATCTACGCTCACCCTTCCTGCTCCTTCCCCCTCTCCCCCGCTACCTCAGCAACCTCCTCCGGATACTCCGTCTCTTTCTCCTTCTCCTTCCCCGTCTCCTTCTCCTCCTCTCCTCCTCAATCTTCGCCCTCCTCGACTCTACCGTCCTCCCCTCCTCCTCCTCCTCCTCCTCCCCCTCCTCCTCATCAAATGGTCACTGCTCCCAAACGAACTCCTCAAGCCCAAGCAAATTTTCATCTGACTATGTGCGCTACCCCCTGCCTAAGGCCTTTTCTGCCACCCTCCAACCCAATGAACCTACTACTCTATCTGAAGCCCTTAAATCTCGTGAATGGAGAGATGCTATGAGAGATGAGTTCAATGCTTTGGTCCGTAATGATACATGGGACTTTGTTCCCTTTTCTCCACGGATGAATGTCCTCGGTAACAAATGGGTATTTCATATTAAACGTCATGCCGATGGTCATATTGAGTGCTACAAAGCGCGTCTAGTTGCAAAGGGTTTCCATCAGGAAGCCGGTGTGGATTTTTCTGAGACTTTCAGTCCGGTTGTAAAACCGGTCACTATACGTATCTTGCTCTCTCTTGCTGTCTCTCACAATTGGGTTATCCGACAGGTTGACATTCAGAACGCATTTCTCCATGGCTTTCTCACTGAGGCTGTTTATATGCACCAGCCTCAGGGCTTTAAGCACCCTGATTTTCCCACTCATGTTTGTAAATTAAAGCGCAGTCTCTATGGTCTTCGCCAGGCCCCTCGGGCTTGGTTCTCACGATTCACGGATGTTCTTCGTGATTATGGTTTTTCTCCCTCACAGGCCGACACGTCATTATATATTTATGCTCGTGGTACTGACTCTGTCTTTGTCTTGATATATGTTGATGATGTATTGATTACAGGTACCTCTGAATCCTTAGTTTCTGCTACTATCTCTCACTTATCTCGGCATTTCCCGGTTAAGGACCTGGGGCCGCTTTCTTATTTTTTGGGCATTGAAGCCATCCGCACTGATGACGGTCTTCTTCTCAGTCAACGCAAGTATATCCATAATCTCCTTTGTCATGCAAACATGCAATTAGCTAAACTATGTCTCACGCCTATGGCATCTAATTTACGCCTCAGTAGCGTTGACGGAGATCCTTTTGATGACCTCACCCTTTACCGTAGCATTGTTGGAGGTCTTCAGTATCTTAGCTTTACTCGCCCGGATATTGCTTTTGCTGTTCATAAGGTTTGCAAGTTCATGCATTCTCCTCGCACCACTCATTGGGCTGCCGTCAAGCGTATCCTGCGTTACCTCAAGCACACGATTTATGATGGCCTCCTTATTCGTCCGTCCTCCACTGCGCACCTCCAAGCCTTCTCTGATGCCGATTGGGCCTCTGATCCTGATGACCGTCGCTCCATCGGTGCTTATTGTCTCTTCTTGGGTGATAATTTGATCAGTTGGCGCTCTAAACAGCAACTCACTGTTGCCAAAAGTAGTACTGAGGCAGAGTACAAGGCTCTCTCCCATGCGGCGGCCGAATTGCAATGGGTTTCGGCATTACTGTGTGAAATGAACATCCCTCAACCTCAAGCTCCAACTCTCTGGTGTGATAAAATCGGGGCAACTTATCTCACGGCAAATCCGGTCTTTCATGCTTGCACCAAGCACATTGAAATAGATTTTCATCATGTTCGCGAGCTCGTCGCGTCTCGCAAGCTTAATGTCGCTTTTATTTCTTCTAAGGATCAGTTAGCTGATGTTCTCACCAAGCCATTAGGTCATGTCCGGTTTCACGATCTCAAGGCCAATCTTTATGTCCATTCCATTCCCATGGGATTGCGGGGGCGTATTGACGGCTCTATTGACTTGTCCAACAAGTAGCCGTAGATATTTAGGGTTTACACTTTGTAGTTTATATTTCCGTCTTTACCCCTCTTGTATTATTATATATACACAACTATTGTAAACATTATCAATCAATGGAATACACAACTATTATGTTTAACATAGGCTTATGTATAAATTATTTTATAGAAAAATATATGCGTTTGGACATTCTTTTCCAAATATGGATTCGGTATCCGGGAATGGGGCATCAGAGTTGGTATCAGAGCCGACTACTATATGGGACTAAGTGTCACACCGTGAGAGACGGCGGGATACCTCTATAATCTGGTAAGGACGTGTCCGAGACAAATCGTGGTGAGGAGGCAGTTGATTATAAGGGGGGAGAGGGAGAATGTAATATCGCACATAGTTAAAGCAGTATAATTCTCACTCCCATATAAGTGCGAGACATAAAAGTCTTGTAAACTCTGGTTAGCCCTTTTAGACCAAAAGAAGACGGTCTGAGCAGTTAACCTGATCCATTATGGCTTATTTAGAGCTACCAGACCCAGGGTTTACGGCATGATAGTAGATGCGGGGATCGACGTATCTCCCTATAATGACATCAACTCCGCTTTGATTCGCATAGATATTCACCGGTTGAGTGCCTGGATCCACTCGATAATCAATCGGTTTTACCTTAAAGACGCTGCGATCCATCTGATTCTGTTCCTTTGTCGAGATCTCTATGTATGAATCTTCCATTTGGATTAATGGGTGATGTGTTAACTTTCATTCAATCTTGATGAAAGTTTTACAGAAGCAAGAACAGAATCAAAACTGAATGAAGAAGAAGATAAAACTGATAAAAGAGTCTTTCATTGAACAGAGTAATCTTTGATACAAACTGCTTCTGATGCAGTGAACACATATAAATACTACAACTCTTCAACTACTGATTAATTAACTTCCTAACTCGACTAGAATTATCTAATAACCGCCTAAATGTACTTCAACTTGTTCTTTGTGTGTATTTACATTCACTTGATCGTGTACAACTTGTCGCTTTTGGTACTCGCTTTAACACCCCCTCTCAAGTTGTACATCCAGGCTTGTAAATGTTGGAGATTGGATAACTAGATAGCATGTCATAGAACCTGGTTTTGTCCAAGGGTTTAGTAAAAAGATCATCCAGCTGTAAATGAGATGATATTGGCAAGGGTTTTAGAAGTCCTGAAAGATATCTGTCCCTAATGACATGACAATCTATTTCTATATGTTTTGTGCTCTCATGAAACACTGGATTCTCAACTATGTAGAGAGCACTTTTGTTGTCACAGAACAGAGGGATTGGCTTAAGCTGTTTGATGTTGAATTCATTCAATCCGATAGGACAACCATTGTAGTTCACATGAAGCCATAGCCATTGCTCTGTATTCAGCTTCAGATGAACTTCTTGAAGCTGTGGTTTGCTTTTTTGATCTCCAGCTGATTTAAGGACTCACCCAAGAAAACAGAAAACCCTGTCACTGATCTCCTAGTATCTTCACATCCTGCCCAATCTGAGTCTACATATGCTTTCAGTTCCATGTTTCCAGTGGCTGGAAAGAAAATCCCTTGTCCTGGTGAGTTTTTCATATATCTAAGCAACCTGTGTACTGCATTAAGTTGCATTTCTGTTGGTGAATCAAGAAATTGGCTCAGTTGTTGTGTGGCTAAAGTGATATCAGGTCTAGTTATTCCTAGATAGAGCAGCTTGCCTACTAAAGATCTGTAGTAGCTATTGGACTGTAAAGGATTTGAATCTTTGCTGTGTAGCTTTATTGTTGTATCCATAGGAGTTTTTGCTGCTTTACAATCTGACTATCCATATTCCTTCAGCAATTCAAGACAGTACTTTCTTTGAGACAACATAATCCCCTTCTTTGACCTTGCCACCTCTAATCCAAAGAAGTATTTCGATTCTCCCAGATTTTTTATGCCAAATTTCTTATTCAGAAATTCTTTCAGATCCTGAATTTGCTTGATGTCTGGACTGGCCACCAAGACATCATCTACATAGACTAAGACTGCAATGAAGCTTTCATCTAAACCTTTCACAAATAGACTGTAGTCCTGCTTTGACTGCCTATACCCCCTCTCAAGCAAGGCTTGGGTTAATTTTATATTCCACTGCCTGCTAACTTGTTTTAAGCCATTCAAAGATTTCTTGAGCCTGCAAACAGTGCCTGGTGCTGATTGGAATCCTTGTGGTATAGACATATAGACTTCTTCATTTAAATCCCCATGTAGAAAAGCATTATTAACATCTAGTTGATGTAGATTCCAGTTTCTTGCTGAAGCAATTGCCAATAAAGTCCTGACAGTAGTGAGCTTTGCTACATGAGAAAATGTATCTAGATAATCCAAACCTAATTGTTGAGTGTACCCCTTTGCAACAAGTCTTGCTTTAAATCTTTCTATAGTTCCATCTGCATGCCTTTTAACTCTATATACCCGCCAATGGGAACCTTGTCCTTTGGAAGGGGAACTATCTCCCAAGTTCCTGTATTTTGTTGAGCATCAAGTTCGGCTTGCATTGCCTTCCTCCATTCCTCATGCTTGACTGCCTCATTGAAGGTTTTTGGCTCAGTAATGATCTGTGAACTTAACACATAATTTTTGTAAGATAAAGACAAGTGTGATAAAGTATCCACTTTGTTAAGTCATGAGGTGTGGACTTGAGTGTGGTATTGACACATACATATTCATGGAGATAAGAAGGAGTAGATTTAAGCCGAGTGGATCTCTTAACTTCAGTAGGAGGAACCACTGGAACTACAACCTTCTCATGTTCCTGATTTTCTTCAAGGACAGGCATGCCTGTGTTCTGTTGTGCTTGATCAAGATCATGTGGTGTATCTTGATGTGTAGAGTTAAGTGTTTGTGCCTGTACATTATCATCCTCAGTAAATAAAACAGGTAGAGAAAAGCTTTCCATACCATTCTAGTCAACTTTACCATTCTGTCTGTAAGGAAAAACTAACTCATGAAACTGCACATCCCTGCTAAGAAAGATTTTTCTGGATTGAAGATTTAACATACAATAACCCTTTACATTAGGAGCATTTCCCAAATAAACAAATTTAATACTTCTTGCTGCAAATTTATCACCATCAGTATTGAGGTTATAAGCATAAGATAGACAACCAATGACCCTCAGATTATTATATAAGGGTTTTGCCCCAAACAACAATTCATAAGGAGACTTATTTTGTATCAATGGGGAAGGTATTAGGTTAATCAAATTTACAGCATGAAGAATACAGTATGTCCAATATGCCACAGGAATGTTAAACTGAAACAACAAGCTTCTAGCTACATTGAGAATATGTTGATGTTTTCTCTCTACTACACCATTTTGCTGTGGTGTTTTAACTATACTTCTTTGATGAACAATGCCTTTCTTAGCATAAAAAACTGGTAACTGAAATTCAAGTCCATTGTCACTTCTAAGAACTTTAATCCTTTTATTATACTGTGTAAGAACCATATTACAAAACATTTGTACAAGAGGTCTGACTTCTCCTTTATGTTTCAACAAATATACCCAACAAAAGCATTGTATTCATCTACTATAGTGAGAAAAACCTATGGCCATGTACTCCTCAGAAACTCTATAAGGTCCCCATATATCCATGTGTATCAATTCAAACAAGCCATGTGTTACGTAGTGCTCAAAGGGAAAGACAAACATTTTTATTTAGCTAGTGGACAAGGTTCCCATTGGCAGTAAATGGGTATATAGAGTTAAAAGGCATGCATATGGAACTATAGAAAGATTTAAAGCAAGACTTGTTGCAAAGGGGTACACTCAACAATTAGGTTTGGATTATCAAGATACATTTTCTCCTGTAGCAAAGCTCACTACTTTCAGGACTTTATTGGCAATTGCTTCAGCAAGAAACTAGAATCTACATCAACTAGATGTTAATAATGCTTTTCTACATGGGGATTTAAATGAAGAAGTCTACATGTCTATACCACAAGGATTCCAATCAAAGACTGCAATCGCTTTGTTTGCGCTCAAGAAATCTTTGTATGGCTTAAAACAAGTTAGCAGGCAGTGGAATATAAAATTAACCCGAGCCTTGCTTGAGAGGGGGTATAGGCAGTCAAAGCAGGACTACAGTCTGTTTGTGAAAGGTTCAGATGAAAGCTTCATTGCAGTCTTAGTCTATGTAGATGATGTATTGGTGGCCAGTCCAGACATCAAGCAAATTCAGGATCTGAAAGAATTTCTGAATAAGAAATTTGGCATAAAAAATCTGGAAGAATTGAAATACTTCTTAGGATTAGAGGTGGCAAGGTCAAAGAAGGGTATTATGTTGTCTCAAAGAAAGTATTGTCTTGAATTGCTGAAGGAATATGGATACTCAGATTGTAAAGCATCAAAAACTCCTATGGATACAACAATAAAGCTACACAACAAAGATTCAAATCCTTTACAGTCCAATAGCTACTACAGATCTTTAGTAGGCAAGCTGCTCTATCTAGGAATAACTAGACCCGATATCACTTTAGCCACACAACAACTGAGCCAATTTCTTGATTCACCAACAGAAATGCAACTTAAAGCAGCACACAGGTTGCTTAGATACATGAAAAACTCACCATGACAAGGGATATTCTTTCCAGCCACTAGAAACATGGAACTGAATAAACACGAAAGTTATTTCTCTGCTACCATGTTAACATTCATTCAATCTTGATGAAAGTTTTACAGAAGCAAGAACAGAATCAAAACTGAATGAAGAAGAAGATAAAACTGATAAAAGTGTCTTTCATTGAACAGAGTAATCTTTGATACAAACTGCTTCTGATGCAGGGAACACATATAAATACTACAGCTCTTCTACTACTGATTAATTAACTTCCTAACTGACTAGAAATATCTAATAACCCTCTAACAGACTTCAACTTGCTGCTGTGTGTATTTCTATCCACTTGACTGTGTACAACTTGCTGTTTTGGTACTGCTTTAACACGAGGTTTGAAAGGGATGCCAGAAGGCAAAAAGCAGGAAAGATCGCCACCGCAGTCAAAGTTCACATGGTGATCCATGACCATTATAAATTTCTGACCGGTTGTGGTTATTAAGAGAACTTGAACTTTTACCCAAGTGATGACCCAAGCACGGATGTAACTATTAAGAAAACATGATGTCCTGCCAATTGATGTCAGAAGCACCACCAGCTATGGACGATCCATGCGAAAGAATCTCGGAAAATTAAGTGTTGCCTTCTCACTTTTAGTTTAATACTCCCTCCGTTCCAAAATAACTTGTCAAATATAGGCATATTAACGATATGAGTTAATGCTTTAATCCTCCACGACCAATTCCAAGCTCAACCCTCTGATATCTTCTTATGTAGTTTCCCGAAAACTGGTACTACGTGGCTTAGAGCCTTGGCTTTCGCGTTTATGACTCGTGATCTTTTCGATGAAACCACCACCCCATTGGTAACATCGGTCCCACACGACTGCCTTCGGACCTTCCTATGTTAGATGAATTTGCCAATGATTCGTTTTCCCAGCCGCGAAAGGACGTCCCACTTATAGCTACACATAACCCTTACAAACTTTTGCCAAAATCCATCGTCCCATCCGGGTTGAAAATCGTGTACATTTTCAGGGAACCTAAGGACACATTCACTTCTTTGTGGCACATGACAGACAGGATGCAAAATAGTACAATTTCATCAAACAAGGATAGTAAGGCGCCCTGCTTGTGCATGGAGGAGCTGTTTGGAAACTTCTGTGCTGGAAAGGTTGCTTACGGACAAAGGCGGAGGCACCTTAAGACATAGGGGGGCTAAGCCCACCTTGGAACAAAAAATTTATACTAAAATCTCTATATAATCCGGTATAACATATATCTTAATCCAGCCCACCCGATCATCTTAAGATATTCCACTAGCCCAACTCACAAAAAATCCTAGCTCCGCCCTTGCTTACGGATCGTACTGGGATCATGTTTTGGGGTACTGGAAGGCGAGCATCGAAAGGCCGGACAAGTTTTTGTTCTTGAAATATGAAGATGTGAAATGGGATTCTGTATTTTATGTCAAGAAATTGGCTGAGTTTATGGGGAACCCTTTTTCTATAGACGAAATTAATGATAGCGTGCCGGAGAAAATCGTGAAGATGTGCAGTTTCGAGAAATTGAGCAATTTAGAAGTGAATAAGACTGGAAGGTATTTTTTCGTAAAGGAGAGATCGGTGATTGGAAGAATCATTTAACAGAAGACATGAGGAAGAAGATCGATATGATCACAATTCAGAAGCTGCAAAATACGGGCCTTACGTTTCTGTAAGACCGTAACACTCAACATACACAAGATTCTTGTTTCTTGTTTCAATATCCTTTTGCTTTGGTAATCATTTGAACATGGAAGCTGTTGTTGCTATATTTTAAGTTGTCTTTTCTTTGTGGATGCATGATTTTCCAGTTCTTTATTATGTGTCATATGTGATCTTGTACCGACACCTTCTTTGTAATCTTTTATCACAATATTGTTCCTTTCAGAAACTAAAAACCAATCCCCGCTTATTTTGAAGCTTTGCAGAAGGCTTAATTTTGATTATGTACATACAGTCGAACCAGTGGGGTTATCCGGAGGCTTCGCTTTATTTTGGAAGAAAGATTCCAACATTGTATCTATTACGTCTGCAGCGTGTACCATCGAAGCACGTATTAAAGGAATTTGGTGATATGGATGCTTGCATCACCAGGGAGATGAATGACAACATTTTGAGGGAAGTGGATGAGCAAGAATTAAAGACCGCAATTTTCCAGATGCATTCTAGCTCGTCCCCGGGGCCGGATGGTATGTCTCCCGGTTTTTTTAAAAGCTGTTTTCATATCATAAAGCATGACATTTTAAGAGCTATTAATGATTTCTGGGTAAAAGCTAAGCTTCCGAAAGAACTGAATCATACTTGCATCGCACTTATTCCAAAGAAAGATATCCCCTCGGAGCCATCTCATTTTAGGCCTATCAGCTTATGCAATGTGTTTTACAAAATTATCTCCAAAATTTTGGCTAACATGTTAAAGCTTTGCCTTCCCAGTTGCATTAGTGAGAGTCAAAATGTCTTTGTTCCCAACCAGCAAATTTTGGATAGTTATATTGTTGCTCATGAGACTTTACATTATATGATGAATAAAAGAAAAGGAAAGGGCGCTTATATGACGCTAAAATTGGATGTGTCCAAAGCTTTTGACCGTGTTGAATGGGACTTTCTTTTCTTCATTTTAGCTAAGATGGGGTTTAGTGACAAAGTAGAGTTACTACGGGAATGTATTACTTCGGTTTCTTTTCTTTCATTATTAATTGGGAAAGAGTAGGGTTTGTTAAACCTAAGCGTGGAGTTAGGCAGGGCGACCCTCTATCACCTTACCTTTTCATAATCTGCGCGCAAGGGTTAAGTCATTTGTTGCATAAAGCTAATAGTGGTGGAGCGGTCCCGGGTATCCGTATTTCTAGATATAGCCCAAGAATAAATCACTTATTTTTTACAGATGATTCTTTGTTAATGACTAATGCTAATGCTAACTGTGCTTCTCACTTAACCGCTATTCTTTCCAAGTACGAAATGGTTTCGGGTCAGTCTATAAATATAGAGAAATCGGCGGTCTTTTTTAGCCGAAATACTTCCTCTCAAATAAAAAATGAGGTTATGGCCTTTCTCAGTAGACTATCAGAAGTCGGTCATTCTAAATATTTGGGGCTTCCCTTAGTTATTGGCAGGCCAAAGAGGCAAATTTTTTCTTATGTGGTAGACAGATGCAAAGCAAAACTGGATAGTTGGAAATATAAATCTCTAAGTCAAGGTGGTAAGGCCATTCTCCTTTCCTCATCTTTATTTTCTATTCCTAATTTAGTTATGTCAGTAGCTAAGCTCCCTAAAGGTATTACTAATAAAATTCATTCCCTCATGGCTAACTTTTGGTGGGGCTCTAATAAGAATTTTTCCGGGTATCATTGGGTGAAATGGGAATCTTTATGCATTCCGAAGGGTAGGGGTGGGCTTGGCTTCAAAAATTTGGAGGTCGAAACATAGTGGCACTTGCGAAAACTCTTTGGAGAATTCACTCTTGCCCTAACCTTTTGGTCTCTAGTGTTCTAAAAGGTAAATACTTTCATAAGTCTTCCATCTTTGATTGTAAAGTCCCGTCTTCATCCTCCTTTGTTTGGAAAAGCTTAATGTCGTCACAAGACTTTTTCAAAAATAGTACATGCTTCATAATTGGCAATGGGAAATCTATAAATGTATGGAACGACCCCTGGCTCTTAAATAACTACAAATGTTTGCCTATCACTCCTAAAGGAAATAACCCCAATGCTTTAAGAGTCGGTGATTTTTTGAATAGTAATTCTTGGAACCGGGATAAACTTTTAAAACACTTTTGGCGGTTGATTTTAACCAAATTATTAATATACCGTTAGTATAAGCGATGTACGGATAAAAGAATTTGCATATTTTGAGTAATGGTGACTTTGTCTCTAAAGTCGCTATGATTTTTGCTCGCAAAATAGAATAAGATCGGAGAGTAGTTCTTCTTCTACAAAACAATGGTCTTAATGGAAAATTTTGGAAGAGAATCTGGGCTCTCCATTTGCCTCTAAAAATAATTTTTTTTTTATATGGAAGTTACTGAAAAGGGTAGTGCCTACCTCGGAGGTGCTTCATAAGAGATTCGGTTTTCATGTTTCTTTATGCGCTTTTTGTGGGCATGAAATTGAATCTGTTGAGCACATTTTCTTAGAGTGTCCTTTTGCTCAAAATGTTTGGAAGCTTGTGGGGTTATCTTGGAATTCTTTTAGGGCTCCGAGTACATCATTATTGCAATGGTGGGATGAAATTTTGAAGGAAAAGCCTTCAAGTACTCTTATCGACAGGATCACCTTATCATGTTTTGTCTTATGGTATATTTGGAAAGCTCGATGTAATCGCGTTTTTGATAATTTGTTTTGGTCCTTTGAGGAAACTGCAAAATTTGCCAGTGAGGCTTGGTCTGAGCATATACAGGCACATAATGAGGAGAGGGCTAGTTCTAATCATTTTTCTTCCTCTCCTGTCTTGCAGCGCGAGGACTCCCATTCTATGGAGGTACGTGCCTTTGTCGATGCAGCCTGAAAACCGGATTCTGGCCTTGCGGGATATGATGCAGTTCTTCTCCAGGGAAATGATGCAGTTTTGGAGGCCTGGGCTTCCCCAAGGTCGCAATACAGTTCGGCTTTAGCTGCTGAAGCGCAAGCCTTACGATGGTGTATGAGTAGATGTTTAGTGCTGGGGCTCAAACGTATAGTCTGTTACTAGGATTGCCTAGTTTTGGTTAATCATTGTAATAGCTCAAAACCCCCTCCAGTAGATATTTCTATTATCTTAGACGATATTAGTCTGTTAGCCAGAAAGTTTGAACGCTGTCAAATTTTGTATACTGCGCGCGAAAGCAATAAAATGGCCCACAATCTTGCTGCTTTCTCGTTCAGTTCGGATGTAGGTGTATTTTGGCATAATTCTGTTCCTGTTTGTCTTTGTAACGCTTAATTTGATATAATGAAAGATTTCGTTTCTTGTGGAAAAAAAAATCTTTTATCACAATATTGTTGATTTATATGAATAAAATATTTTGTAATAGTTTTCTGAATTCGCGCTGGTAATGTTCTTGACCTATTAATTCGGTGAATGGTTTTAAGTAGAGGTTCTATTGACACCACGATTTTTACTATCGGCACACTTTTTTTGATTAATTTTTTTTTTCAACTTTTGGCACCACACATGTATTCTTGCTTTTGCTTCCCGCACCACACTAGAAACGTCGGCGTCATTGACGTTCCTATTCGTTATCAACGCCAGTGGACTGACGTTACTAAGTATTGACACTTTTATAACGTAAACGGAGGGGCCACTGACTTTAGTTTCTGAACAGTAACGTCAGGGTCACTAACTTTGGTTTTCAATAGCAACGACAGTGCCACTCACGTTATGTTCATTAAAAATAATCGTGATGCCGAAGTAATTTTTTGTGGTGTCAGGAGTAATAGGGTGCCAGTAGTAAAAATGAGGGTGCCTATAGAAACCCCTTTAAGTATTATGTTGTTTTTGTTGATCATTTTACGTATTATGTCTGGCTATATCTGCGTAAACATAAATCTTATCTTTTGACTATATTTCAATGCTTTAAATCGCTTGTTCAGAATTGTTTTTCTAATCTACCACCCTTCTTTACTTTGACCATTGATGGAGAATATGTTGGTTTATAATCTTCCCTTTCCACTCATGACATTTGTGATTTTTACTATCCCGCCTCACACACCTCAACATAATGGCATATCTCTGAACGTCGCCATTTGCACATCATTGAAACTGATCTCACCCTTCTTCAGAGCGCACATATGCCTCCTGCTTACTAGACCGATGTGTTTGCTATTGCTGTCTATCTCAGTAGTCGTATGCTAAGTAAAGTGATCTCCATGTCTTCCCCTTAAGAATAACTCTTTCATTAGTCGCCTAATTTTTCCAAACTTTGTGTTGGTTTTTTATATTACCCATGGCTTTGCCTGTATAATCACCACAAGCTAGAATCCTCCTTTTTTCCCTGCGTCTTCCTTGGTTATTCTTTGACTCAGAGCGCTTATTTATGTCTCCATCTCGAAACAAATCGTCTGTATGTTTCTCTTGATGTTTGGTTTGTGGAGTCGGTATTTCTCTTTCTTCCTCGAGCACCCTCATCTCCTACTGATTACTCCCTTGAGTCATGGTCCCTTGCCCTATTCACCACTATTCCAGCCCCACCATCTGTTACCCCTCTTCCTGACCCTGACCCACCCTCACCCGCCCTAACCTCCCCTTCTTCTCAATCGTCCTCACCCTCCATCGGTCCGCCATCCCATCCTCAGCTGACTCCCTTAATCCCTCGGCCCCAACCCCTACAATCCATCCCATGATGACTCACGCTCACAATACTATCTTCAAACCTTGACACCTCGTCAACCTCAATACCCAACTGGAATGAAATTCTTTAATATTGAACCCACCACTCACAAGAAGGCTTTGCAGTCACATTAATTATTGGAGTGCTTCCACGTCTGAGTAGTTTAATGCATTGGTCACTAATGGTACATGGTCTTTAGTTTTGCCCTCTTCCGGCCACTATGAACGTGGATGATAATAAATGGGTCTTTCTCATCAAATGGAAAGGTGATAGGACCATTGATTGTTACAAGGCTCGTTTGGTTCACAAAGGTTTCACTCAAAGGCCTAGTGTTGATTATTTTGAAACCTTTAGTCCAGCTGTTAAGCCCACTACGATTTGCTTGGTTCTTAGTCTTGCTATCTCTTTTGGCCGGTCTTTATGACATTTAGATGCAAATAATTCTTTTCTTCAGGGTCATCTTTCTGAGGAGGTGTACATGGATCAACCTCCGGGTTTTTTTAGTATTCTGATCATGGTGCTTATGTTAGTCATCTTCATAAGGTTATTTATGGTATTAATCAGGATTCGTGCTTGGTACCTGATGTCGTGTGCAACTTACGAACTACTAGAGATAGGACTAGGTCTATCGTAGTATAGCGAAGGCGAATCAATGTGTCGAATCCATAGAGACTCGTAAGATACAATTAATTTAGATGAAGAACAATTAGGGCGGTCTACAACCAACGAGTGTACAGAGTAAACAATGGTGACAATGATACACAAGAGCAAACACACAAATGCACCTCTATGAGTTACTAAAGATAAGTCCTAACTATGCGTGATTAGTTACTTCCCCCAATTTAATTTATGCATCGATCTTCCCCGTTGGTTTATTTTAATTCTTTATCACCTACGGGTGCTAACTGTTTAGGGTCAAATTGTATGATTTTTAACGATATATTTTCTATCAATTTCCCCCATATATGGATGTTTTCCATAGAAATCGAGCGTTATATTGAAATATTGAGTAAATGATGTTTTTAAGAGTTAAATTGCAAAAACGTGCGTAACTTAATTATGTGCTTAAATGATGAATTTATATTATTTTGGAATTATGTTACGCTTTGGTATGTTTGATCCTCTTGTAGATACTCATTGATGATGGAAAAGATAATTTTAGAGAGCTAAATTCGAAGTTGGAAAGAGCTAAAGAGATTTATGGAAGATTGGAAGATTAAGGAAAGAAATCAAGTTTGTGATCTTCAGCTGGACTGGCGTCCAAAGAAGTGAACTGGCGTCCACTGGAGCGAAATCAGATCAGAGAGTTCAGAAACTTAGCGGACGGGCGTCCAGAGGAAGTGGACGGGCGTCCAAGGCTTGAATGATCACCCCATGTGCTTAGCTTGTAAAAAATAAATATCTTGGATATTTTCTGGGAATATTCCAAGCATATTCCCTTGGATATTTATTTGATCACAAAATAAATATCTTGGATATTTTCTCACCAAACTTGGAGCCCAAGGCCAAGCCAAATAATATGTTTTGAGTCCTAAAAGATGGATTTTTGAGGAAGAGAAGAAGATGCCACGAGTTTACGAGATCAACGGATCAATATTTTCCAACGCACTTCTACCGTAACCTGTTTTCGATGGAAATTTGACCCAACTTAGAGGCATTTTCAGGGGACGAGGTCTTGATGAAAGTTGTAGATACTGAAATGAGATTTCCAACGCATTTTGAATCACATCAATCGGAGGTCTACAACTCAAGTTATGATTTTTTCTTCCAAACAGCTGAAATTTGGACGAATTGGGAGATATTTGGCTCATTTCCTTGCATGTTACCTTCAATGATGGCAAAGATTCCTCCCCAACAAACTCCACATGCTTGTAACTAACTCTTGCATGACTCATCACCCCTACCCACCATCTCCTACCCACCATATCCTAACAAACTAACAAACTCATCATTACATCCTAACAAACTTCTCACCTCCCTCAAATGCTACCTCCCTTATACACCTCCCTCAAATGATACCTCCCTTATACACCTCCCTCAAATGATACCTTCCATATACACCTCCCATTATATATACACACCTCCATCACCACACAAAAAATACACACTACCATTCACCTAAAAAAAGAGGCAGCCGCACTTCTGAGGGGTTTCAAGGCCGATCACCGAGGCGCTCGTGCTCGGGTGATCGGTTAGATTATGTAGGATTTTTTTTTTCGTTTTTTCATCGTTGATGCTTGAAGATCAACCCTTGTATGAACTATGTGAGTTTAATCTCTTTTAATTTATTCAATCTCTAGTTTATTTTTATGATCTTTAATTTATTTTGTATCCTTCATGATTATGATGCTATTGTGTGAACTATATCGAGAGATTGTTTACTAATCGTTGTCTAACGCCGATGAGAATCGTTGTTAGGCTAGATCACCATAGAAAGATAGGATCTTTAATCGTTAATTAAATGACAAGTTAATCGGTTAATTATCTAGGTTGTTAGATTCTAAAATACGAGAGTTAACTTGAATCTACACCTTCGTTTTGTATGGAATATTGGTCTCAACATTCGGAAGAGGAGAGATCGATAATTGAATTCACTAAGGAATTAGGAATTCATAGTTTGGGAAACAGATTCACTAAGAGATTAGGAATTTGTATCTCGTGTAAAGGTGAAACCACAATTTGAATTAAAATCATGAGATGAACTAGGATTGAGATCACTTAGTTTGTATTCTGTTTGATCCCATGTATCTTTAGCTTAGTCGTTTTTATTGTTCTTAGCTTAGATTTATCTTATTTGTTCTATGTTTGTATTTCCTTTATTTGTTTTCTTGAGTGATAATTTAGAGGAATTAATAAAATTAGATTCAAGAGCCCAATTCCACAATGGATCGACCCTTTACTCATTACGCTTTACTAGCAATTACCCGATATTCGGTCGGTTAGGAGTTAGTTTGCATATAGGTTAGGGTTTTATAAATTGTTTTTGTTTAGTGATGCAAAATCCTCCGAACAAAATGGCGCCGTTGCCGGGAATCGGTGTTTTGTTGAATTTAGTTGAGTTAATTTCTCTATTTTGTTACGATTTATTTTCTTTCAATAAAAGTAGCGTTAAACAAATTGAGAGTTTTATTTTTGCCGTGTTTCGATGACCGTAGGGTTAAGAATGTGCAAAAAGTTTTTACTCGATTTGTGAAGCGTGAAGTGTAATCTAATCTTAACCTTGTGTGCTCTATGCTAAAATTTGATGTAAATTTCTTTGTTATGTATGATTTGTTTGGGTTGATGATCTGCTGTGTTTTCACGCATTACGCTATACATTGCAAAATTCGATGCTTGGACGGACGTCCAAGTAAGTGAACGCTTCGTCCACCCACTAACATGCGGGTGAACGAGCGTCTGGATTGTTGAGCGGCCGTCTGTGCAAAAAGTATCAACTCATTACATTACTGTTTTCAAGAACCAGGCGGGCGTCTGTCTTCACCGAGCGCCCGTCCGATCTGTTTTTCATGGCAAGCGGCGTCGCCTTGTTGGGCGCGCGTCCAGTTCGAAATTTCTCTTAACTTGATTTTTAATGCTTTATTTGACTTGGATACTTTCATACGAGCTTCTGTGGCTAATTTCTTTTACGTAGATGTTCTGAACATGCATGTTTACATCTTTCCATCTACGAATCCATGTTAAGTAATTGATTTATTTTTATATACATGATTCATCCATGCATGTTATAGCTAATGTCGGTTCTCGTATGCTATAACTGTTCTTAGTGTTATTTAGTAGCTAATGTCGGTTTCCGTATGCTACATATCGTTGTGATGAATCTTGTGAGCATTAAGACTTATGTGCTTTCTTTTTATTTTTGTAACTCATATGAGTAGCTACTGTCGGTTTTCCGTTGCTACCATCTTTGGCTTATGAGTTATATTTGTTTAGTATAGCTCTTTGTTGGTTTTCCATAATGCTATCACCTCTTGTGAGTCTTAAGGCGCGTCTTCACATGTATGTAATGAATAGTATCTTGTCGTTTATAAGTAAACTATCATTATTTGGTAGACGTTTATTACATACATGTTTCGTTGCAAATAAATGGGCTAGTTTTCTTTCTTTTATTTTCCGTTATTTTTGCATACCATTTAGATGCATATCACTTAGGTGCATTTCATCTAGTTGCATTTGTTTTTCTATTTTTTTCCTTTTATTCTTTTTAGAGTGTAATTCTTTGTCGGTTTCCGTAATACTACCTCGTTTTTTTCCATGATGGTTCTTTGTTGGTTTTCCATATGCCATCATTATTTTATTATTGCATATCATGTAGATTGCATTGTAATATATTTTCATGTAGTTGCACTTAGCCCTCTTGTTTTGTAATGTTCCATGTATATGTCCATCCTTATATGAGCTTAATCTGAAAAAATCTCTATGACTTCTTTTCCATGTGTTTTACATGTATAACCCTTTGTTCCCGAGATGTTTCTGTGTTTTTCAAGTGGTGCAGTACCATTCATCATTTATTTTTGTCAAGCTACTTTGGAAGTCGTTCTTTGAAAAGGACTCCATATGACATCACCATTGTTGTCCTCTTGACCACTCTTTGAATCAATACCAAATCACTAAGTCCACTAAATTTTTATTTACTGTACAACTTGAGGACAAGTTGAAATCTAAGTGTGGGGAGGAATGATCGATATGTATCTACACTCATTTGCTTTATTCTATGCGAAAATGAGCTAAATTTTCAAAATTTTTGTTTTGTCCTTGAGTGAGCATTGCATGTCTTTATTTGAGTTTTTTTATCATTGATGCGTTATTTTGCATATTTAGTAAATTTAGTTGTTACACCCAACACTATTTTTCACATGCCATAGTGAATGATGAGCTATAAAATATAAAGCTATACCACTTTTTGGATTAGTGATTTTTGATTTTCTTATAAGTCGTGTACTTAGTGCTAACGTATATATCGTGAGATTTATAATAGTTTATGTTTAGATCCAGTATGATATCTTGTGAATATCCAAGGTTTGAATGTGATAAGTGAAAGCGTAACTAAAGTCTTTGAAAAATAATAATAATGAATAAATTGTTTACTTGAGGTGTTATGCTCAATTGGTCATTAGAAAAAAATAATTTTTACCACTGCTAGCCGTAAATCTCTAAGTAATCACATAAATAAATGGGTGTGTCGAAAGCTAGTCGATGATTGGAGTGAGGTAGGGCATTATCACGAAATATCCTATACCACTATGATGACTAAAAGCTCATGTGATTAGAAGAAGCTAACCTATGATTTGAGTAAGGTAGGGTGTTATCCCGAAACATCCTATTCTACTATGACGGGTAAGAGCTCATTCTAATGTGCGTATAAAAGTGAAAGAAAAAAAAAAATTAATTAAGGACTTGGTTATCGTTAATCTTATACCTAGTATAAACTAAAAGATATCTTTGTAGGGATTATCCTCTGAGTATGTCGAAAGGTCCTAGATGTATTCTATCATATTTTTCAGGGATATATCACGTTTTGTAGGGTACATCTTGTAAGTGTCATTTGTCTCTAGTTGAAGGGGGTATTAGCTAGTTTTGCTTGAATCAATTTCAAGTGTGGATTTAGTGGAAATTTATTATGGCTATGCACACACACTTGGGCGAACCTCTAAACTATTGAATATGTTTTATATTTGCTAAGATGTTTATTTATCTCGAGCTATGTTATTGTTTTGTTTTGCTCGGGACGAGCAAAAAGCTAAGTGTGGGGTATTGTTTAGGGTCAAATTGTATGATTTTTAACGATATATTTTCTATCAATTTCCCCATATATGGATGTTTTCCATAGAAATCGAGCGTTATATTGAAATATTGAGTAAATGATGTTTTTAAGAGTTAAATTGCAAAACGCGTAGTGAATTATGTGCTTAAATGATGAATTTATATTATTTTGGAATTATGTTACGCTTTGGTATGTTTGATCCTCTTGTAGATACTCATTGATGATGGAAAAGATAATTTTAGAGAGCTAAATTCGAAGTTGGAAAGAGCTAAAGAGATTTATGGAAGATTGGAAGATTAAGGAAAGAAATCAAGTTTGTGATCTTGGTTGGGTGGCGTCAAAAAGTGAATCCAGCGTCCCACCTGGAGCGAAATCGGATCGAGAGAGTTCGAAACTTAGCGGACGGGCGTCCAGAGAGGAAGTGGACGGGCGTCCAAGGCTTGAATGATCACCCCATGTGCTTAGCTTGTAAAAATAAATATCTTGGATATTTTAAGAATATTCCAAGCGTATTCCCTTGGATATTTATTTGATTACAAAATAAATATCTTGGATATTTTCTCACCAAACTTGGAGCCCAAGGCCAAGCCAAATAATATGTTTTGAGTCCTAAAAGATGGATTTTTGAGGAAGAGAAGAAGATGCCACGAGTTTACGAGATCAGCGGATCAATATTTTCCAACGCACTTCTACCGTAACCTGTTTTCGATGGAAATTTGACCCAACTTAGAGGCATTTTCAGGGGACGAGGTCTTGATGAAAGTTGTAGATACTGAAATGAGATTTCCAACGCATTTTGAATCACATCAATCGGAGTCTACAACTCAAGTTATGATTTTTTCTTCCAAACAGCTGAAATTTGGACGAATTGGGAGATATTTGGCTCATTTCCTTGCATGTTACCTTCAATGATGGCAAAGATTCCTCCCCAACAAACTCCACATGCTTGTAACTAACTCTTGCATGACTCATCACCCCTACCCACCATCTCCTACCCACCATATCCTAACAAACTAACAAACTCATCATTACATCCTAACAAACTTCTCACCTCCTCAAATGCTACCTCCTTATACACCTCCTCAAATGATACCTCCCTTATACACCTCCCTCAAATGATACCTTCCATATACACCTCCCATTATATATACACACCTCCATCACCACACAAAAAAATACACACTACCATTCACCTAAAAAAAGGCGGCCGCACTTCGAGGGGTTTCAGGCCGATCACCCGGCGCCTCGTGCTCGGGTGATCCGGGTTAGATAGGATGTTTTTTTTTTTTTCTCGTTTTTTCATCGTTGATGCTTGAAGATCAACCCTTGTATGAACTATGTGAGTTTAATCTCTTTTTAATTTATTCAATCTCTAGTTTATTTTTATGATCTTTAATTTATTTTGTATCCTTCTATGATTATGATGCTATTGTGTGAACTATATCGAGAGATTGTTTACTAATCGTTGTCTAACGCCGATGAGAATCGTTGTTAGGCTAGATCACCATAGAAAGATAGGATCTTTAATCGTTAATTCGTGACAAGTTAATCGGTTAATTATCTAGGTTGTTAGATTCTAAAATACGAGAGTTAACTTGAATCTACACCTTCGTTTTGTATGGAATATTGGTCTCAACATTCGGAAGAGGAGAGATCGATAATTGAATTCACTAAGGAATTAGGAATTCATAGTTTGGGAAAGCAGATTCACTAAGAGATTAGGAATTTGTATCTCGTGTAAAGGTGAAACCACAATTTGAATTAAAATCATGAGATGAACTAGGATTGAGATCACTTAGTTTGTATTACTGTTTGATCCCATGTATCTTTAGCTTAGGTCGTTTTTATTGTTCTTAGCTTAGATTTATCTTATTTGTTCTATGTTTGTATTTCCTTTATTTGTTTTCTTGAGTGATAATTTAGAGGAATTAATAAAATTAGATTCAAGAGCCCAATTCCACGTGGATCGACCACTTTACTCATTACGCTTTACTAGCAATTACCCGATATTCGGTCGGTTAGGAGTTAGTTTGCATATAGGTTAGGGTTTTATAAATTGTTTTTGTTTAGTGATGCAAAATCCTCCGAACAAAATGGCGCCGTTGCCGGGAATCGGTGTTTTGTTGAATTTAGTTGAGTTAATTTCTCTATTTTGTTACGATTTATTTTCTTTCAATAAAAGTAGCGTTAAACAAATTGAGAGTTTTTATTTTGCCGTGTTTCGATGACCGTAGGGTTAAGAATGTGCAAAAAGTTTTTACTCGATTTGTGAAGCGTGAAGTGTAATCTAATCTTAACCTTGTGTGCTCTATGCTAAAATTTGATGTAGTTTCTTTGTTATGTATGATTTGTTTGGGTTGATGATCTGCTTGTGTTTTCACGCATTACAGCCTTACATTGCAAAATTCGATGCTTGGGCGGACGTCCAAGTAAGTGAACGCTTCGTCCAACCCCTAACATGCAGTGAGCGAGCGTCTGGATTGTTGAGCGGCCGTCCTGTGCAAAAAAGTATCAACTCGTTACATTACTGTTTTTTCAAGAACCAGGCGGGCGTCTGTCTTCATTTGAGCGCCCGTCCGATCTGTTTTCATGGCAAGCGAAAGTCGCCTTGTTGGGCGCGACGTCCAGGTTCCAGAATTTCTCTTAACTTGATTTTTAATGCTTTATTTGACTTGGATACTTTCATACGAGCTTCTGTGGCTAATTTCTTTTACGTAGATGTTCTGAACATGCATGTTTACATCTTTCCATCTACGAATCCATGTTAAGTAATTGATTTATTTTTATATACATGATTCATCCATGCATGTTATAGCTAATGTCGGTTCTCGTATGCTATAACTGTTCTTAGTGTTATTTAGTAGCTAATGTCGGTTTCCGTATGCTACATATCGTTGTGATGAATCTTGTGAGCATTAAGACTTATGTGCTTTCTTTTTATTTTTGTAACTCATATGAGTAGCTACTGTCGGTTTTCCGTTGCTACCATCTTTGGCTTATGAGTTATATTTGTTTAGTATAGCTACTGTTGGTTTTCCATAATGCTATCACCTCTTGACGAGTCTTAAAGCGCGTCTACACCGCATGTAATGAATAGTCTCGCGTTTATCGTAAACTATCATTATTTGGTGAGACGTTTATTACATACATGTTTCGTTGCAAATAAATGGGCTAGTTTTCTTTCTTTTATTTTCCGTTATTTTTGCATACCATTTAGATGCATATCACTTAGGTGCATTTCATCTAGTTGCATTTGTTTTTCTATTTTTTTCCTTTTATTCTTTTTAGAGTGTAATTCTTGTCGGTTTCGTAATACTACCTCGTTTTTTTTCTCCATGATGGTTCTTGTTGGTTTTCCATATGCCATCATTATTTTATTATTGCATATCATGTAGATTGCATTGTAATATATTTTCATGTAGTTGCACTTAGCCCTCTTGTTTTGTAATGTTCCATGTATATGTCCATCCTTATATGAGCTTAATCAAAAAAAATCTCTATGACTTCTTTTCCATGTGTTTTACATGTATAACCCTTTGTTCCCGAGATGTTTCTGTTTTCAAGTGGTGCAGGTACCATTCATATTGTTTTTGTCAAGCTACTTTGGAAGTCGTTCTTTGGAAAAGGACTCATATGACATCACCATTGTTGTCCTCTTGACCACTCTTTGAATCAATACCAAATCAACTAAGTCCCTAAATTTTTATTTACGTACAACTTGAGGACAAGTTGAAATCTAAGTGTGGGGAGGAATGATCGATATGTATCTACACTCATTTGCTTTATTCTATGCGAAAATGAGCTAAATTTTCAAAATTTTTGTTTTGTCCCGAGTGAGCATTGCATGTCTTTATTTGAGTTTTTTTTATCATTGATGCGTTATTTTGCATATTTAGTAAATTTAGTTGTTACACCCAACACTATTTTTCACATGCCATAGTGAATGATGAGCTATAAAATATAAAGCTATACCTTTTTGGATTAGTGATTTTTGATTTTCTTATAAGTCGTGTACTTAGTGCTAACGTTATATATCGTGAGATTTATAATAGTTTATGTTTAGATCCGCAGTATGATATCTTGTGAATATCGAAGGTTTGAATGTGATAAGTGAAACGTAACTAAAGTCTTTGAAAAATAATAATAATGAATAAATTGTTTACTTGAGGTGTTATGCTCAGTGGTCATTAGAAAAAAAATAATTTTTACCACTTGCTAGCCGTAAATCTCTAAGTAATCACATAAATAAATGGGTGTGTCGAAAGCTAGTCGATGATTGGAGTGAGGTAGGGCATTATCACGAAATATCCTATACCACTTATGATGACTAAAAGCTCATGACGATTAGAAGAAGCTAACCTATGATTTGAGTAAGGTAGGTGTTATCCCGAAACATCCTATTCTACTATGACGGGTAAGAGCTCATTCTAATGTGCGTATAAAAGTGAAAGAAAAAAAAATTAATTAAGGACTTGGTTATCGTTAATCTTATACCTAGTATAAACTAAAAGATATGCTGTAGGGATTATCCTCTGAGTATGTCGAAAAGGTCCTGTATGTATTCTATCATATTTTTCAGATATATCACGTTTTGTAGGGTACATCTTGTAAGTGTCATTTGTCTCTAGTTGAAGGGGGGTATTAGCTAGTTTTGCTTGAATCAATTTCAAGTGTGGATTTAGTGGAAATTTATTATGGCTATGCACACACACTTGGGCGAACCTCTAAACTATTGAATATGTTTTATATTTGCTAAGATGTTTATTTATCTCGAGCTATGTTATTGTTTTGTTTTGCTCGGGACGAGCAAAAAAAGCTAAGTGTGGGGTATTGTTTAGGGTCAAATTGTATGATTTTTAACGATATATTTTCTATCAATTTCCCCATATATGGATGTTTTCCATAGAAATCGAGCGTTATATTGAAATATTGAGTAAATGATGTTTTTAAGAGTTAAATTGCAAAAGTAACGAATTATGTGCTTAAATGATGAATTTATATTATTTTGGAATTATGTTACGCTTTGGTATGTTTGATCCTCTTGTAGATACTCATTGATGATGGAAAGATAATTTTAGAGAGCTAAATTCGAAGTTGGAAAGAGCTAAAGAGATTTATGGAAGATTGGAAGATTAAGGAAAGAAATCAAGTTTGTGATCTTCATTTGGTGGCGTCAAAAAGTGACCCAGCGTCCCACTGAGCGAAATCGGATCGAGAGTTCGAAAAGCTTAGCGGACGGGCGTCGGAGGAAGTGGACGGGCGTCCAAGGCTTGAATGATCACCCCATGTGCTTAGCTTGTAAAAATAAATATCTTGGATATTTTAAGGAATATTCCAAGCGTATTCCTGATATTTATTTGATCACAAAATAAATATCTTGGATATTTTCTCACCAAACTTGGAGCCCAAGGCCAAGCCAAATAATATGTTTTGAGTCCTAAAATATGGATTTTTGAGGAAGAGAAGAAGATGCCACGAGTTCTGAGATCAACGGATCAATATTTTCCAACGACTTCTACCGTAACCTGTTTTCGATGGAAATTTGACCCAACTTAGAGGCATTTTCAGGGGACGAGGTCTTGATGAAAGTTGTAGATACTGAAATGAGATTTCCAACGCATTTTGAATCACATCAATCGGAGGTCTACAACTCAAGTTATGATTTTTTTCTTCCAAACAGCTGAAATTTGGACGAATTGGGAGATATTTGGCTCATTTCCTTGCATGTTACCTTCAATGATGGCAAAGATTCCTCCCCAACAAACTCCACATGCTTGTAACTAACTCTTGCATGACTCATCACCCCTACCCACCATCTCCTACCCACCATATCCTAACAAACTAACAAACTCATCATTACATCCTAACAAACTTCTCACCTCCCTCAAATGCTACCTCCCTTATACACCTCCCTCAAATGATACCTCCCTTATACACCTCCCTCAAATGATACCTTCCATATACACCTCCCATTATATATACACACCTCCATCACCACACAAAAAATACACACTACCATTCACCTAAAAAAGAGGCGGCCGCGCCTTCCGAGGGTTTTGATAGGCCGATCACCCGAGCCTCGTGCTCGGGTGATCCGGGTTAGATTAGGATGTTTTTTTTTTTTTTTCTCGTTTTTTTTCATCGTTGATGCTTGAAGATCAACCCTTGTATGAACTATGTGAGTTTAATCTCTTTTTAATTTATTCAATCTCTAGTTTATTTTTATGATCTTTAATTTATTTTGTATCCTTCTATGATTATGATGCTATTGTGTGAACTATATCGAGAGATTGTTTACTAATCGTTGTCTAACGCCGATGAGAATCGTTGTTAGGCTAGATCACCATAGAAAGATAGGATCTTTAATCGTTAATTAAGTGACAAGTTAATCGGTTAATTATTTAGGTTGTTAGATTCTAAAATACGAGAGTTAACTTGAATCTACACCTTCGTTTTGTATGGAATATTGGTCTCAACATTCGGAAGAGGAGAGATCGATAATTGAATTCACTAAGGAATTAGGAATTCATAGTTTGGGAAACGGATTCACTAAGAGATTAGGAATTTGTATCTCGTGTAAAGGTGAAACCACAATTTGAATTAAAATCATGAGATGAACTAGGATTGAGATCACTTAGTTTGTATTCTGCTGATCCCATGTATCTTTAGCTTAGGTCGTTTTTATTGTTCTTAGCTTAGATTTATCTTATTTGTTCTATGTTTGTATTTCCTTTATTTGTTTTCTTGAGTGATAATTTAGAGGAATTAATAAAATTAGATTCAAGAGCCCAATTCCCTGTGGATCGACCCCTTACTCATTACGCTTTACTAGCAATTACCCGATATTCGGTCGGTTAGGAGTTAGTTTGCATATAGGTTAGGGTTTTATAAATTGTTTTTGTTTAGTGATGCAAAATCCTCCGAACAAAATGGCGCCGTTGCCGGGGAATCGGTGTTTTGTTGAATTTAGTTGAGTTAATTTCTCTATTTTGTTACGATTTATTTTCTTTCAATAAAAGTAGCGTTAAACAAATTGAGAGTTTTTATTTTTGCCGTGTTTCGATGACCGTAGGGTTAAGAATGTGCAAAAAGTTTTTTACTCGATTTGTGAAACGTGAAGTGTAATCTAATCTTAACCTTGTGTGCTCTATGCTAAAATTTGATGTGGTTCTTTGTTATGTATGATTTGTTTGGGTTGATGATCTGCTGTGTTTTTTCCCGCATTACAGTATACATTTGCAAAATTCGATGCTTGGACGGACGTCCAAGTAAGTGAACGCTCGTCCAGCCCCTAACATGCAGGTGAACGAGCGTCTGGATTGTTGAACGGCCGTCCTGTGCAAAAAAGTATCAACTCGTTACGTTTCATTTTTCAAGAACCAGGCGGGCGTCTGTCTTCACTTTGAACGCCCGTCCGATCTGTTTTCATGGCAAGCGAAGCGTCGCTTTGTTGGGCCTTGCGTCCGAGTTCCGAATTTCTCTTAACTTGATTTTTAATGCTTTATTTGACTTGGATACTTTCATACGAGCTTCTGTGGCTAATTTCTTTTACGTAGATGTTCTGAACATGCATGTTTACATCTTTCCATCTACGAATCCATGTTAAGTAATTGATTTATTTTTATATACATGATTCATCCATGCATGTTATAGCTAATGTCGGTTCTCGTATGCTATAACTGTTCTTAGTGTTATTTAGTAGCTAATGTCGGTTTCCGTATGCTACATATCGTTGTGATGAATCTTGTGAGCATTAAGACTTATGTGCTTTCTTTTTATTTTGTAACTCATATGAGTAGCTCACCGCCGGTTTTCCGTTGCTACCATCTTTGGCTTATGAGTTATATTTGTTTAGTATAGCTCTTGTTGGTTTTCCATAATGCTATCACCTCTTGACGAGTCTTAAGGCGTCTACACAATCGCATGTAATGAATAATCTTCGTCGTTTATCGTAAACTATCATTATTTGGTAGACGTTTATTACATACATGTTTCGCTGCAAATAAATGGGCTAGTTTTCTTTCTTTTATTTTCCGTTATTTTTGCATACCATTTAGATGCATATCACTTGGGTGCATTTCATCTAGTTGCATTTGTTTTTCTATTTTTTTCCTTTTATTCTTTTTAGAGTGTAGTTCTTGTCGGGTTTCCGTAATACTACCTCGTTTTTTTTTCCCATGATGGTTCTTGTTGGTTTTCCATATGCCATCATTATTTTATTATTGCATATCATGTAGATTGCATTGTAATATATTTTCATGTAGTTGCACTTAGCCTCTTGTTTTGTAATGTTCCATGTATATGTCCATCCTTATATGAGCTTAATCAAAAAAAATCTCTATGACTTCTTTTCCATGTGTTTTACATGTATAACCCTTTGTTCCCGAGATGTTTCTGTGTTTTCAAGTGGTGCAGTACCATTCATCATTGTTTTTGTCAAGCTACTTTGGAAGTCGTTCTTTGGAAAAGGACTCATATGACATCACCATTGTTGTCCTCTTGACCACTCTTTGAATCAATACCAAATCACTAAGTCCCTAAATTTTTATTTACTGTACAACTTGAGGACAAGTTGAAATCTAAGTGTGGGGAGGAATGATCGATATGTATCTACACTCATTTGCTTTATTCTATGCTGAAAATGAGCTAAATTTTCAAAATTTTTGTTTTGTCCCGAGTGAGCATTGCATGTCTTTATTTGAGTTTTTATCATTGATGCGTTATTTTGCATATTTAGTAAATTTAGTTGTTACACCTAACACTATTTTTCACATGCCATAGTGAATGATGAGCTATAAAATATAAAGCTATACCTTTTTGGATTAGTGATTTTTGATTTTCTTATAAGTCGTGTACTTAGTGCTAACGTATATATCGTGAGATTTATAATAGTTTATGTTTAGATCCGCAGTATGATATCTTCGTGAATATCGAAGGTTTGAATGTGATAAGTGAAACGTAACTAAAGTCTTTGAAAAAATAATAATAATGAATAAATTGTTTACTTGAGGTGTTATGCTCAGTGGTCATTAGAAAAAAAATAATTTTTACCACTGCTAGCCAGAAATCTCTAAGTAATCACATAAATAAATGGGTGTGTCGAAAGCTAGTCGATGATTGGAGTGAGGTAGGGCATTATCACGAAATATCCTATACCACTATGATGACTAAAAGCTCATGACAGTTAGAAGAAGCTAACCTATGATTTGAGTAAGGTAGGGTGTTATCCCGAAACATCCTATTCTACTATGACGGGTAAGAGCTCATTCTAATGTGCGTATAAAAGTGAAAGAAAAAAAAATTAATTAAGGACTTGGTTATCGTTAATCTTATACCTAGTATAAACTAAAAGATATGCTGTAGGGATTATCCTCTGAGTATGTCGAAAAGGTCCTAGATGTATTCTATCATATTTTTCAGGATATATCACGTTTTGTAGGGTACATCTTGTAAGTGTCATTTGTCTCTAGTTGAAGGGGGGTATTAGCTAGTTTTGCTTGAATCAATTTCAAGTGTGGATTTAGTGGAAATTTATTATGGCTATGCACACACACTTGGGCGAACCTCTAAACTATTGAATATGTTTTATATTTGCTAAGATGTTTATTTATCTCGAGCTATGTTATTGTTTTGTTTTGCTCGGGACGAGCAAAAAGCTAAGTGTGGGGTATTGTTTAGGGTCAAATTGTATGATTTTTAACGATATATTTTCTATCAATTTCCCATATATGGATGTTTTCCATAGAAATCGGCGTTATATTGAAATATTGAGTAAATGATGTTTTAAGAGTTAAATTGCAAAAGCGTAACGAATTATGTGCTTAAATGATGAATTTATATTATTTTGGAATTATGTTACGCTTTGGTATGTTTGATCCTCTTGTAGATACTCATTGATGATGGAAAAGATAATTTTAGAGAGCTAAATTCGAAGTTGGAAAGAGCTAAAGAGATTTATGGAAGATTGGAAGATTAAGGAAAGAAATCAAGTTTGTGATCTTCAAATTTGGATGGCGTCCAAAGAAGTGAATCCAAGCGTCACCTGAGCGAAAATCGGATCGTAGAGTCGAAAACTTAGCGGACGGGCGTCCCGAGGAAGTGGACGGGCGTCCAAGGCTTGAATGATCACCCCATGTGCTTAGCTTGTAAAAAATAAATATCTTGGATATTTTAAGAATATTCCAAGATATTCCTTGGATATTTATTTGATCACAAAATAAATATCTTGGATATTTTCTCACCAAACTTGGAGCCCAAGGCCAAGCCAAATAATATGTTTTGAGTCCTAAAAGATGGATTTTTGAGGAAGAGAAGAAGATGCCACGAGTTTACGAGATCAACGGATCAATATTTTCCAACGCACTTCTACCGTAACCTGTTTTCGATGGAAATTTGACCCAACTTAGAGGCATTTTCAGGGGACGAGGTCTTGATGAAAGTTGTAGATACTGAAATGAGATTTCCAACGCATTTTGAATCACATCAATCGGAGGTCTACAACTCAAGTTATGATTTTTTTCTTCCAAACAGCTGAAATTTGGACGAATTGGGAGATATTTGGCTCATTTCCTTGCATGTTACCTTCAATGATGGCAAAGATTCCTCCCCAACAAACTCCACATGCTTGTAACTAACTCTTGCATGACTCATCACCCCTACCCACCATCTCCTACCCACCATATCCTAACAAACTAACAAACTCATCATTACATCCTAACAAACTTCTCACCTCCCTCAAATGCTACCTCCCTTATACACCTCCCTCAAATGATACCTCCCTTATACACCTCCTCAAATGATACCTTCCATATACACCTCCCATTATATATACACACCTCCATCACCACACAAAAATACACACTACCATTCACCTAAAAAAGAGGCACCGCACTTCCGAGGGGTTTGAGGCGATCACCCGAGCCTCGTGCTCGGGTGATCCGAGTTAGATTAGGATGTTTTTTTTTTTTTTCTCGTTTTTTCATCGTTGATGCTTGAAGATCAACCCTTGTATGAACTATGTGAGTTTAATCTCTTTTTAATTTATTCAATCTCTAGTTTATTTTTATGATCTTTAATTTATTTTGTATCCTTCTATGATTATGATGCTATTGTGTGAACTATATCGAGAGATTGTTTACTAATCGTTGTCTAACGCCGATGAGAATCGTTGTTAGGCTAGATCACCATAGAAAGATAGGATCTTTAATCGTTAATTCGTGACAAGTTAATCGGTTAATTATTTAGGTTGTTAGATTCTAAAATACGAGTTAACTTGAATCTACACCTTCGTTTTGTATGGAATATTGGTCTCAACATTCGGAAGAGGAGAGATCGATAATTGAATTCACTAAGGAATTAGGAATTCATAGTTTGGGAAACGGATTCACTAAGAGATTAGGAATTTGTATCTCGTGTAAAGGTGAAACCACAATTTGAATTAAAATCATGAGATGAACTAGGATTGAGATCACTTAGTTTGTATTCTGTTTGATCCCATGTATCTTTAGCTTAGGTCGTTTTTATTGTTCTTAGCTTAGATTTATCTTATTTGTTCTATGTTTGTATTTCCTTTATTTGTTTTCTTGAGTGATAATTTAGAGGAATTAATAAAATTAGATTCAAGAGCCCAATTCCCTGTGGATCGACCCCTTACTCATTACGCTTTACTAGCAATTACCCGATATTCGGTCGGTTAGGAGTTAGTTTGCATATAGGTTAGGGTTTTATAAATTGTTTTTGTTTAGTGATGCAAAATCCTCCGAACAAAATGGCGCCGTTGCCGGGGAATCGGTGTTTTGTTGAATTTAGTTGAGTTAATTTCTCTATTTTGTTACGATTTATTTTCTTTCAATAAAAGTAGCGTTAAACAAATTGAGAGTTTTTATTTTTGCCGTGTTTCGATGACCGTAGGGTTAAGAATGTGCAAAAAGTTTTTTTACTCGATTTGTGAAACGTGAAGTGTAATCTAATCTTAACCTTGTGTGCTCTATGCTAAAATTTGATGTGGCTGCTGTTATGTATGATTTGTTTGGGTTGATGATCTGCTGTGTTTTCCCGCATTCTCAGCATTTCATTTGCAAATTCGATGCTTGGACGGACGTCCAAGTAAGTGAACGCTTCGTCCAGCCCTTCTAACATGCGGGTGAACGAAGTCTGGATTGTTGAACGGCCGTCCTGCAAAAAAGTATCAACTCGCTTTCGTTTCGTTTTCAAGAACCAGACGGGCGTCTGTCTTCACCGAACGCCCGTCCGATCTGCTTTTCATGGCAAACGAAGCGTCGCTTTGTTGGGCGACGTCCAGGTTCCGTAATTTCTCTTAACTTGATTTTTAATGCTTTATTTGACTTGGATACTTTCATACGAGCTTCGTGGCTAATTTCTTTTACGTAGATGTTCGAACATGCATGTTTACATCTTTCCATCTACGAATCCATGTTAAGTAATTGATTTATTTTTATATACATGATTCATCCATGCATGTTATAGCTAATGTCGGTTCTCGTATGCTATAATCGTTCTTAGTGTTATTTAGTAGCTAATGTCGGTTTCCGTATGCTACATATCGTTGTGATGAATCTTGTGAGCATTAAGACTTATGTGCTTTCTTTTTTTTTTGTAACTCATATGAGTAGCTACCGCCGGTTTTCCGTTGCTACCATCTTTGGCTTATGAGTTATATTTGTTTAGTATAGCTACCGTTGGTTTTCCATAATGCTATCACCTCTTGACGAGTCTTAAGGCGCGCTTCACACCGCATGTAATGAATAGTATCATCGCTTATCGTAAACTATCATTATTTGGTAGACGTTTATTACATACATGTTTCGTTGCAAATAAATGGGCTAGTTTTCTTTCTTTTATTTTCCGTTATTTTTGCATACCATTTAGATGCATATCACTTAGGTGCATTTCATCTAGTTGCATTTGTTTTTCTATTTTTTTCCTTTTATTCTTTTTAGAGTGTAGTTCTTTGTCGGTTTCGTAATACTACCTCGTTTTTTTTCTCATGATGGTTACCGTTGGTTTTCCATATGCCATCATTATTTTATTATTGCATATCATGTAGATTGCATTGTAATATATTTTCATGTAGTTGCACTTAGCCTACTGCTTTTGTAATGTTCCATGTATATGTCCATCCTTATATGAGCTTAATCAAAAAAAATCTCTATGACTTCTTTTCCATGTGTTTTACATGTATAACCCTTTGTTCCCGAGATGTTTCTGTGTTTTTCAAGTGGTGCAGTACCATTCATCATTGCTTTTGTCAAGCTACTTTGGAAGTCGTTCTTTGAAAAGGACTCCATATGACATCACCATTGTTGTCCTCTTGACCCTCTTTGAATCAATACCAAATCAGCTAAGTCCCTAAATTTTTATTTCTGTACAACTTGAGGACAAGTTGAAATCTAAGTGTGGGGGAGGGGAATGATCGATATGTATCTACACTCATTTGCTTTATTCTATGCGAAAATGAGCTAAATTTTCAAAATTTTTTGTTTTGTCCCGAGTGAGCATTGCATGTCTTTATTTGAGTTTTTTTTATCATTGATGCGTTATTTTGCATATTTAGTAAATTTAGTTGTTACACCCAACACTATTTTTCACATGCCATAGTGAATGATGAGCTATAAAATATAAAGCTATACCCTTTTTGGATTAGTGATTTTTGATTTTCTTATAAGTCGTGTACTTAGTGCTAACGTATATATCGTGAGATTTATAATAGTTTATGTTTAGATCCAGAGTATGATATACTGTGAATATCTGAAGGTTTGAATGTGATAAGTGAAACGTAACTAAAGTCTTTGAAAAAATAATAATAATGAATAAATTGTTTACTTGAGGTGTTATGCTCAAAGGTCATTAGAAAAAATAATTTTTACCACCACTAGCCGTAAATCTCTAAGTAATCACATAAATAAATGGGTGTGTCGAAAGCTAGTCGATGATTGGAGTGAGGTAGGGCATTATCACGAAATATCCTATACCACTATGATGACTAAAAGCTCATGACGATTAGAAGAAGCTAACCTATGATTTGAGTAAGGTAGGTGTTATCCCGAAACATCCTATTCTACTATGACGGGTAAGAGCTCATTCTAATGTGCGTATAAAAGTGAAAGAAAAAATTAATTAAGGACTTGGTTATCGTTAATCTTATACCTAGTATAAACTAAAAGATATCTTTGTAGGATTATCCTCTCGAGTATGTCGAAAAGGTCCTAGATGTATTCTATCATATTTTTCAGGATATATCACGCTTTTGTAGGTACATCTTGTAAGTGTCATTTGTCTCTAGTTGAAGGGGTATTAGCTAGTTTTGCTTGAATCAATTTCAAGTGTGGATTTAGTGGAAATTTATTATGGCTATGCACACACACTTGGGCGAACCTCTAAACTATTGAATATGTTTTATATTTGCTAAGATGTTTATTTATCTCGAGCTATGTTATTGTTTTGTTTTGCTCGGGACGAGCAAAAAGCTAAGTGTGGGGTATTGTTTAGGGTCAAATTGTATGATTTTTAACGATATATTTTCTATCAATTTCCCCATATATGGATGTTTTCCATAGAAATCGAGCGTTATATTGAAATATTGAGTAAATGATGTTTTTAAGAGTTAAATTGCAAAACGTGTGAATTATGTGCTTAAATGATGAATTTATATTATTTTGGAATTATGTTACGCTTTGGTATGTTTGATCCTCTTGTAGATACTCATTGATGATGGAAAAGATAATTTTAGAGAGCTAAATTCGAAGTTGGAAAGAGCTAAAGAGATTTATGGAAGATTGGAAGATTAAGGAAAGAAATCAAGTTTGTGATCTTCACCGGATCAAGCGTCCAAAGTGGTGAATCAAGCGTCCACTGGAGCGAAATCGGTCGTAGAGTTCGAAACTTAGCGGACGGGCGTCGGTAGGAAGTGGACGGGCGTCCAAGGCTTGAATGATCACCCCATGTGCTTAGCTTGTAAAAATAAATATCTTGGATATTTTCCTAATATTCCAAGCGTATTCCCTGGATATTTATTTGATCACAAAATAAATATCTTGGATATTTTCTCACCAAACTTGGAGCCCAAGGCCAAGCCAAATAATATGTTTTGAGTCCTAAAATATGGATTTTTGAGGAAGAGAAGAAGATGCCACGAGTTTACGAGATCAACGGATCAATATTTTCCAACGCACTTCTACCGTAACCTGTTTTCGATGGAAATTTGACCCAACTTAGAGGCATTTTCAGGGGACGAGGTCTTGATGAAAGTTGTAGATACTGAAATGAGCTTTCCAACGCATTTTGAATCACATCAATCGGAGGTCTACAACTCAAGTTATGATGTTTTTCTTCCAAACAGCTGAAATTTGGACGAATTGGGAGATATTTGGCTCATTTCCTTGCATGTTACCTTCAATGATGGCAAAGATTCCTCCCCAACAAACTCCACATGCTTGTAACTAACTCTTGCATGACTCATCACCCCTACCCACCATCTCCTACCCACCATATCCTAACAAACTAACAAACTCATCATTACATCCTAACAAACTTCTCACCTCCCTCAAATGCTACCTCCTTATACACCTCCTCAAATGATACCTCCTTATACACCTCCCTCAAATGATACCTTCCATATACACCTCCCATTATATATACACACCTCCATCACACACAAAAAATACACACTACCATTCACCTAAAAAAGAGGCAAACCGCACTTCCGAGGGGGTTTGAGGCCGATCACCCGAGCCTCGTGCTCGGGTGATCCGAGTTAGATTAGGATGTTTTTTTTTTTTTTCGCTTTTTTTTCATCGTTGATGCTTGAAGATCAACCCTTGTATGAACTATGTGATTTAATCTCTTTTTAATTTATTCAATCTCTAGTTTATTTTTATGATCTTTAATTTATTTTGTATCCTTCTATGATTATGATGCTATTGTGTGAACTATATCGAGAGATTGTTTACTAATCGTTGTCTAACGCCGATGAGAATCGTTGTTAGGCTAGATCACCATAGAAAGATAGGATCTTTAATCGTTAATTCGTGACAAGTTAATCGGTTAATTATCTAGGTTGTTAGATTCTAAAATACGAGTGTTAACTTGAGTCTACACCTTCGTTTTGTATGGAATATTGGTCTCAACATTCGGAAGAGGAGAGATCGATAATTGAATTCACTAAGGAATTAGGAATTCATAGTTTGGGAAACGGATTCACTAAGAGATTAGGAATTTGTATCTCGTGTAAAGGTGAAACCACAATTTGAATTAAAATCATAAGATGAACTAGGATTGAGATCACTTAGTTTGTATTCTGCTTGATCCCATGTATCTTTAGCTTAGGTCGTTTTATTGTTCTTAGCTTAGATTTATCTTATTTGTTCTATGTTTGTATTTCCTTTATTTGTTTTCTTGAGTGATAATTTAGAGGAATTAATAAAATTAGATTCAAGAGCCCAATTCCTCAATGGATCGACCCTTTTACTCATTACGCTTTACTAGCAATTACCCGATATTCGGTCGGTTAGGAGTTAGTTTGCATATAGGTTAGGGTTTTATAAATTGTTTTTGTTTAGTGATGCAAAATCCTCCGAACACTAACCCCTAATATTATACTACTTCCATTATAAGGACAGTAGGTGCCTTTGTGACCCTAACCTACCTTAGGCCGTATTAGTCCACATGCAATAAGATCTAGGGATAGCCGGCTCAAGACCGAGAACCTCCCCAGGTAGCCATCGCACTTTCCCTACAGATCGATCTAGACTTTGTCCGAACTAACATTTCACTATATGTCCTTCATGTCAATTTACGATAACATGCAAATTGTTGATCAGACTATAAACATGTAAATTAAATCTGTCGACCAGACGTAGCTGGCGCCGATTATCATGAAACATTATTTACAAGGTATCTCGTTCGTCGATATAGACCGTCGATGAATCGAGAGAACGCAACCTTTATTTCATGATTTCTTCACCAACAATTCAGATCTACTTATAAATAGGGTAAATAAACTAACTACTACATAGCGGAACTAATATAAACAATCAAAACAAGCTCATCATAAAGAACGACATATGTACATGTAAAAGCCGGAAAATCATACCTCGATGCGAGCATAGATCCTCCGTAGATCTCTCCCTAAATGGTGAATCCGTCGGATCCGTGACTTGCACTCATAGAAAATATAAAAGAAAGAAAGAACAAACTTGTATTGCATAATTTATCTGTCTTGTGAAAATTGTACATTCAAATTGAGGCCTGATGCTTCTTATTTATAGTCGGAAAACTGACTTAGATACCACTAAGATCTATCCCTCGTCCAAGAAAACGCATTTAAGCGGCTTGAGCTTTCTCTAAATCGGAGAACTTAGCTGACTTGTGCCTCTTAACATCGTTATTTTTCATCTCATCCGACAAATATCCAGATGATCTTTCGAGAGTATTTGATATTTTGGTTTGGCTAATAACCAAATGAAACTTTTGTTTTACCCATGCTTGCATATGTTTTTGGGTATTACTTGGATGTTCCTTCTTATGCTCACATATGGCCCTATTTAACTGGTCTGTTAAAGTTGTTTTTGTTATTGGTTTTGACTGATGATTGGAAGCCATTAAATTCAAGATTAAGAAAGATACAGTAGTATGAATTCTTCATCAACTAAGATTTTAGAACTATATATAGTTTGTAGTGTAGGTTAAGTATATTTTCTTATACTCTAAATATTCCATACAAACAATCTTATTAGTAGTCGCAATACATAATACACTACCCTTACTTATGCGGTGGCGTGCTTCGCTCAAGCTCGGGCATTTTCGTCTTTTTTTCTTCTGCCGACTTAACTTGGAACCTTCTGGAATACCCTAGCTCCCATTCTTCATCCAGTCCGCTCCAGAATTCTTCCTTAACACTTGGCTCAAATCTCGTAACCTGAAAATAACCCAATAAAACACGAAATAATACCAATTCCGGGAATAATAATAAGAAATACCAAATACTCGACTCGTGAACCTGACATATATCGTTTAACTCAAATGGCTCACATATAATGGCCGAAACACCTATTTTTAGCTCATAATGGATAAAATGTTGAGCTGTAGGATGTACTATTTTAAGCGTCATCAACTACCCCCACTAGCCCTCTGTTCGTTCCAGAGCAGAATATCAAGGCGGAATGTACCTCCAAGAGCAATACCCATCAATTACCACATGTTCAATATAGATTTCAAGCAAAACATATGTCACACAACAATACATAAGCTTCCCAGTAATCACTACCTACCACTGCATCAATGTGTAGTGTGATAAATCGTCGTGATAGTGCATTCATGAAAAGATTCAAGTTATATTGGCCTCACAACCTCAACTTCCTTGCGTATACACTCGCTGCTCTTGCTCACAGACTCAGTTACAAAACATGAACCTTAACCAGACCGGACGGACTTGGGGATCGAGTACTACTCAAAGGTCCTCGATTTTTTGTTTGACAGGGAAGCAAACATGACCGAATTTGCTTCCCTGCGTTTCAAACACTTTCAAAAGCATGAGTTACATGCAAAGGGAAACAAGAAAATAAGGTGGCGGTAATTGTGCATACCAAAGGAATGCGCAAAGACAGCTTAAGCCACTTGACCTAAGCAAGACACAAAAATTTTAACGAGGGTATTACATGAGAATCGGAAAAAACCACATATTTCAGGTGACAAAATATATATGTGATGGAAAAAAGACTTCTTGATTGTCATGCTACTTTATTGATTCGATAATTAAAAATAAAATAAATAAATAAGGTTCAGAAATAGTTCCGAGTTTGTAGTCTGATTCCTCTTCTTATTTCGGATTCCCGCAACCTCTCTTGCTTCTTCTTCTCCGTTCCCAAATTAAGCAAAAACATAATCCTGCCTTCGATCTTAGCTTTCGCGAAACCTGTTATCTGTATCTAAATTCTGTTTTGATAATTTTGTCACTATTGAATTCTTATATGACTCCTTTTTGGTAAAATATTTAAGGACATGCAAATGCCTCTACCAGGGTCAGGCTAAAGATGGAGTCTACTCCTGGTCCTCCAACCCTTTGTTTGTTTTTTAAGCTAATAAAACGAACACCTCGACTTGACACCATCGTCGTGGTCACCTTGCTTTTCCCATTATTCTGTTTTTGGCTAAAAATAATTATTTGAACTTATCGTACGTTAATTCTTCCTCTTGTGATGAATGTTTGCGTAATAAAATCCACCGGCTTCCTTTTTCAGAGTCTACATTGCACTCTTCTCAACCCTTAGACGTTGTTTTTTTGATGTTTGAACTGCTCTTATTTATTCTATGGAGGGTTATAAATACTACGTTCTTTTTTTTTTTGAGAAGAAAATACTACGTTCTTTTTGTGGACTATTTTACACGCTTTATCCGGCTTTACCCTATAACCCGGAAATCCGATGATTATTCTAGTTTCATAAAGTTTAAATTATACGTAAAGAAGCTCCTTTCGGCCTCAATCAAAACCCTTTACTCTGATAACGGTACTGAGTTCATTGCTTTGTGCCCTTTCTTTGCATCTCATGGCATTGCCCATCACACTTCTCCACCCCACACTCCCCAACATAATGGTATATCTGAACACCGTCATTTATATATTGTTGAAGCTGCCCTCACTTTACTTACACAAGCCTCCATGCCAATCACATGTTGGTCCTATGCTGTTAGTGCTGCTGTTTATCTCTTCAAGCGTATGCCCACAAAAACTCTGGATATGTTATACCCTCACGAAAAAATTTTATCCACTCCCCTCAATTACGCCAAACTTTAGGTCTTCAGTTTGTTACCCATGGGTCAAACCTTACAATCACCATTAGCTGGAGTCCTCCTCCCTACCATGCATTTTCGTTGGCTATTCCCTCACTCAAAGTTCTTATCTCTGCTATGATATTACTGGTGCTCATATGTATGTTTCCCGTAATGTTTGCTTTGTTGAGGATATATTTTCTTTTCCTCTACACCTCCTGACATTGAAATTCCGTCCCTTGATCACTAAGTCTCGTATGTCCTTTACTCTGATCTTGATCCTGTTGTTCCTTCCCCTCCATCCCTCCCCAAACCTCCTACTTCCTCTCCTCCTCATCCTCTTCTACTTTCTCTCCTTCCCCATCCTCTCCCTCTTCGTCCCCATACACCTCGTTCTTCCCCTTCATCCCCTTCCTTATCACATCCCCCTCCCTCTCACCCCATGGTTACCCGATCTCGCAATAATATCTTTAAACCTCACCACCTCCTAAAACTTTCCGCCCAGTTGGATTCTCAATATTTTGATACTGAGCCCTCCACCGCTAAACGGGCTTTACAGAGTTCTCATTGGCGTCTTGCTATGTCTGTGAGAGTTTGATGCGCTTGTGCGTAATGACACATGGTCCATTGTTCCTCCCGATTCGACTCTTAATGCGGTCGGCCGCAAATGGGTTTTTCGGATCAAACGACACTGGATGGCACCATTGAGTGCTATAAGGCTTGTTTGGTTGCAAAAGGCTTCACGCAAATGACCGGCATTGATTATTTTGAGACATTTATTCCTGTTGTCAAACCCACCACTATTCGTTTTGTTCTTTGTATTGCGGTATCCTTGGGTTGGTCTCTCAGGCATTTAGATGTCAATAACGTTTTTTTGCAGGGTTCCATTACTGAGTCTATTTATATGACTCAACCACCTGGCTTTGAGGTTCTGACCATCCTACTTATATTTGCAAGTTGCATAAGGCTATTTATGGGTCAGGCTTGGTAACATGAATTACGGTCCTTTGTTCTCTCTATTGGATTTGTTAATTTTATGCATATTCATATCTCTTTATTTATCGTACTTTCAACAAAGATTACCGTGACACTTGTGGATGTCGATGATATTGTTGTTACCGGAAGTTCTTCCTTCGTGTTTTAGTGGTTATCCAAATTTAGTCAACATTTTTCTATTAAGGATCTTGGCGCATTATACTATTTTCTGGGTGTTTAGGTTACTCCCAACTCTCAAGGTCTCTTACTCACACAAACCAAGTATATTCATGAGTTTCTTTCCGGGTTAACATGCAGTACTCCAAACCGGTGTCCACACCGCTTCCCCCCGGATACTTTTAATTCTAGTGATTCCGCCGCCTTTTGTATTCGAATGTTACTCGCTTTAGATAGATTCTTGGTGCGCTAAAGTATCTTTTAGTTATGCGTCCGGATATTGCATATGCGGTTAATAAGCTTTCTCAATACATGCATTCTCTGACAGATTATCATTGGGCCCTTGTCAAGCGTGTTCTTCGGTATTTAGCTGGTACGTTGCATGAAGGCTTGCAATTTTTCTCTGCGTCCCCACTTGCACTTCATGGCTTTTCTGATGCTGACTGGGGTGGTAACAAAGATGATGATTACCGGTCCACCTCTCGCCTACTTAGTTTTCCTCGGTCAAAATCTCGCTTCGTGGAGTTCTAAGAAATAGACGCCGATTGCCCGGTCCTTCATCGAGGTCGAATACCGCTGCTACCACTCATCTTTGAACTTTCTTGGCTTTCCTACTTGCTTACCGACCTAGGCTTCTCGCAGTTGACTCCCCCGGTTATTTTTGTGACGATGTGGGTGCTACTAAGTTATGTGCTAATCCGGTTTTTCATTCTCGAGTGATGCACGTTGCCATCGATTATCATTATATTCGAGATCAAGTTCAACATGGACTCATTCGGGTTTCTCACGTCTCTAGTTCTGATCAGCTTGCTGATGCTTTAACCAAGCCGCTTTCTCGACTTCCATTTGGTCACTTTAAGTCCAAGCTGGGCCTTCACTCCCTCGTCCTGCTTGAGGGCGTATTAGGATATATCCCTGTTATTTTGTATTTATTATTTATATCACTTTATTTATTGTATAGATTTATAGAGATACTCTAGAATACCCTAGAATACTTCCCTCAATTGTATATATACTGTGTACTACACCATACTTTATATCAATGATTCAGTTTTCCCATAATCTGTCATGCAAAGAAGTTGGCAGAGTTCATGGAGAAGCCTTTTTCTAGAGATGAAATTAATGATGGTGTGCCAGAGAAAATCGTAAAGATGTGTAGTTTCGAGACATTGAGCAATTTAGAAGTGAATAAGACCGGAAGACGAAAAATCTTTAAGATGGAAAACAATGTATTTTTCAGGAAAGCCGAGATCGGTGATTGGAAGAATCATTTAACTGATTTGAATTCCACTGGCGAGTGTTCGGATCAATAAGTAATGAGCGTCGTGTTGTATCTAAAATCATGCTATTCTTCTAATACGTTATTTCTGGGCCATCAACAGAGGGGACCTCCGAAGTGGTTTACGCCTATTGCAGGTCTAATAATCAAAGTACACTCTATTTGAGGAGCCATGTATTGTAAGTAATCCGAACCTGCCTGGAGCGAGCCTCCCATAGAGATAGAGGCAAGCAAGAGAAGGGCCTTTTTTCTCTATTTCCGGGGAGGTGAGGGCCATAAGAGAAGATTGTTGGGCCAACCCATATAGGAAGGAGTTGGTAGCACATGAGGAAGAAGATAGATATGATCACACTTCGAAGCTGCAAAATACCGGTCTTATGCTTTGACTCGTGGAGAACGTACCATTTGGAGTGATGATACAAAAAACGACAACGTTTTGATGGTTAATTGAACAAAAAATACGAACAAATCATCTTGATATCGTAAATGTGTGGTTGGATCAATATCAGATGACCTGCCATGACACAATATTTATTGTTGTACTGTTGCAGAGGATCTGAGCTGGTAACACTTTGGAGATTTATATGAATTATAAAATACTCCTTGTTTTTTGTTTTTGTTTTTTGGGGGTAACAAAAACGGATATGCTACTTTCATAATAAATTTCACAATTAAGTGATACAAATCAATTTTCAACAAATGAGTAGGGGCAGATTCAGGAATTTTATCCCGTGAAGTCACCGGATTGTAAAACTATACTATTTTTTATACAAATGTTTGTTCCCTGAGGTTAAGCGGAGTTAAAAACTACATTTTTAAACAAAGAAAATGATATTTTTTTAACAACAAAACATACTACATCGTTTTAATACAGTATACAGTGGAGTCACGTGACCCCCAAGAGTACACATATGCAAATTTTATTCTGGTCTCGCAACAAGTATGTCTGTTTTCCTTTCTTCACAATTGGCTTTAAGGCCGTTGTTGTCGAATTTTCCTGTTGCGGCAAAAAATTGAGGCAACGGTCGCAATGTGGCTTCATAACCTGAATTTTTTGTGGGTTTAATTATGAGTATGATGTCAACAGAGTTTTGAAATAAATGTGGGCATTTTTGTCCAGCAAAACTTCAGTTTATCAATTTGTTATAAAAAAGTTGAACATGTCCGGTATGTATATTATGGCCCGTTTGGATTGCGGTAATGGAATGGTTTTTTAATTCCATTCCATCAATTTGACGTGTTTGGCAACGGAAGAATGAAATATGTTTTAATTCTATTGGAATGAAAATTGATCCATCCAAAATACAATGGAATGCCCGGAATGGAATGAAAAAATAAATCATGCAATAAGAAAGGATTTCATTCCACTGTCTACCAAACACTGTAATGGAATGATATCATTCCATTCCATTCCAACAGATTCATTCCATTCCATTAGTGTTTAGAAAATGTTATTTTTTTCCCTTCATATTTTTCCCTTATCTTAATTAGTTGAAAACATATGGAATGGAAGCTAAGCTTTCATTTTTCGTCTGATCAAGCTGACATAGACATACTAATATACATTTAGGAGTTGACTTAAAAACATGGACAGGAAGAATAATAAGCAAATTCAAGAATATAACATCAAGGGAATTCTTGCAAAAAAAAAAAAAAAAAAAAAAATCAAGTGAATTTAAGATTGACGGATTAAAATATATGAGTCATGCGTGAATCATTTGTCTGATCAAGTTGAGCTTAATATATTATTCTTTTGAAATAATAAATTCAATAAAGTCAAAAGTAGGCCAAAAAAAAAAAAATCGTTTATACAAGACCGGACTAAAGTCGAAAAATACAAACAAAGCTAGATCCAAACCGGAAAACACCACCAACTAGTGAACAAATGAAAAACCATGCAACAAAAGTGCCTGGAAAGAAGAGAAAAAACAACTCCAAAAAAAAAAAAAAAAAAAAAACAAACAAACGGACACAGACTAAAGCTGTCAAGAACCAAGGTCACCACATGACTCTCTTGACAAAGAGGAGTGTATTGACAAAGAGTGAAGAAACCCTTGAGGCCAAGAACTTCACCCGAAACAAAGATACAACCAAACTAAGAAAATAAAAGCCAAAAGCACCGGATGCCTAGCAGCTCAGCCACTACACTAGTTGCCACCGTATGGTGGTAGAGAGAAGTATGACACGGTCGTCTCGGATCCAAAACTAAGAGTAGGCTCAACCGACTGACCATGTTTAGCTTTCTTCCAATCAAGGATTTGGAAATGACTGCTACGGAGGTTTTTTCACAGTAAGGAATTTGCCCCTAAAGGGCTTGCCGAGCCTTCACATGGGTGTTGAGTTGCGTTGGTCATCCTCACTGTCACTTTAGAATACCCCGAGTTTTTAAGAAGGGTAAAAGGGTAATTGGTTTAAATTTATTTTAATCTAATTACTATTTATCCCAATTATTTATATTAAAAGGATCTAAATAATTCAAAAGTGCTTATTTTTAATCAAAAAGCATTTTTTAATGAAAATATTTTAAGAAAATAATTTCCTTTAATCCCTCACTTTTAATATTTCACGTTCTGGGAAAAGAAAAGAAAAAGGCTACGCAAGAGAGAGGCGACACAGACGCAGAAGAAAGAAAACGGAAGCGAAGAAGAAGAATCTTCATCCTGGAGCCTAATCCGTCAAGAATTTAGGCAGACTGCAAAATACGGAAATCATCGTCTCATCCTGCAAAGACTTAGGAACCAAAACACTAGACATGTGTGTTAAGAAACATGAATACGATGATGTCAAATATGAAGTGGAAACAAAATCACGTAATGTGTGTTTAGTAACACAATACCTGGTGATTTTCTGAAGAGCAATAGGAAAGCACTCGAATGAAGTAGACGACTGCTGAAGATGTTGAAATGTAAACTTGATTTTGAGCCTTAATTTCTCAAAGAGTCCAAAATTAAATAGGCCTTAAGGTCCAAGTTCTAGAAACTTGTATGAGTCAATCTAGAATTATGTTGTAGGATGTACTTGTGTGGAGAATTCTAGAGAGTTAATAAATTATCTTGTATGGAAGACACTAGAATATGGTAGTAAAGGAATAAGGTGGAAGACTCTAGAAATAATCCTAGTTGAAGACTAGTACTATAAATAGGACACAAGCTATAGTGTTTGTATCAAGCAAAAATCAAGAAGTTTTGAAGTAATAAAAGAAGTCTCTTCCATCAAATCTTCCTACCATCTTCCACTCTCAAATACTTCTCCATTAATAATATCTCATTCCAACAAAGTGGTATCAGAGCCCAAGGTTCGTGATCATATCAAGAAATGGCTAGCAGCGGCATGGTTCCCTTTCAAGTCCCGATGCTCAACAAAAGCAATTATGATAATTGGAGCATCAAGATGAAGACCCTCCTTGGATCACAAGATGTATGGGAGATAGTAGAGAAAGGCTACGATGAGCCGAATAATGAAAGTGGTTTATCTCAAACTCAGAAGGATATTTTGAGAGACTCAAGAAAGAGAGACAAGAAAGCTTTCTACCTCATTTATCAAGGGTTGGATGAGGATGCTTTTGAAATGATATCGGAAGCAAAGACTGCCAAAGAGGCATGTGAGAAGCTTCAAACTTCCTATAAAGGCGGCGATCCAAATCAAGAAAGTACGCCTTCAAACCTTAAGAGTCGAGTTCAAGCTTTGCATATGAAAGAAGGAGAAGTCGCCTCCGACTATTTCTCTGAGTATTAACCATTACTAATCAACTAAAGAGGAATGGTGAAAAGCTCAATGATGTAAAGATCATGGAAAAGATTCTTCGATCGCTAAATCCCAAGTTCGAGCATATTGTTGCTATCATCGAAGAAACTAAGGACTTGGAAGCCATGACTATAGAACAACTCTTGGGTTCCTTACAAGCTTATGAAGAAAAGAAAAAGAAAAAGAAAAAGAAAAAGGAAGAGATTGTGGAACAACTCTTCAAGACTCAAGTTAATCCAAGAAAGGAAACAAACAATCATAGTGAAAGTCAACACATTCGCCACCAGGGATATTGTAGAGGCCGCGGTCGAGGACGAGGACGTGGACAAGGATATGGACAACGTCGACAATCGATTGACGACAACGACAATTTTCAAAGGGGAGGAACTCCATCACGAGGACGTGGAAGAGGCAACTCAAGATCAAGGAATGATAAGTCATATGTGAAGTGTTATAATTGTGAAAAACCTGGTCACTATGCCTCCGAATGTAGAGCTCCTAAATTTAATAGAGTTGAAGAAAAGGCCAACTATGTTGAAGAAAGAAATCAAGAAGATGGTACTCTACTTCTAGCTTACAAAGACCATTAATTTGGAGAAGGATGGTACTTGGATACCGGTGCAAGCAATCATATGTGTGGGAGAAAAAGCATGTTCGTGGAGCTTGATGAATCTGTGAATGGGAATGTATCCTTTGGAGATGACTCTAAAATAGCAGTGAAAGGCAGAGGTAAAATTCTTATCCGATTGAAGAATGGACAACATCAATTCATCTCCAATGTCTATTATGTCCCAAACATGAAGAGCAACATCTTGAGTCTTGGGCAACTTTTGGAGAAAGGTTATGATATTCACTTAAGAGATAATAACCTTTCTATATGAGACAAAGCGCATAAACTTAATTGCTAAGGTGCCGATGACAAGGAATAGGATGTTTGTGATAAACATTCAAAACGATGTTGCAAAGTGTCTCAAGGCATGCTACAAAGATGCATCTTGGCTTTGGCATCTTCGATATGGGCATCTCAATTTTGGAGGTCTAGAGTTGCTCAAAAAGGAGATGGTGAGAGGATTACCCAGCATTCGTCATCCCAATCAAGTATGTGAAGGGTGTCTACTTAGAAAACAATTTAGGAAAAGTTTTCCGAAGGAATCCACTTCAAGAGCTCAAAAGCCACTAGAACTCGTACATACAGACGTGTGTGGTCCAATCAAACCAAGCTCTCTTGGTAAGAGTAACTATTTCCTCCTCTTCATCGATGATTTTTCTAGAAAAACATGGGTGTATTTCTTGAAGCAAAAACCAGAGGTCTTTGAGATGTTTAAGAAATTTAAAGCTGCCGTGGAAAAGAGAGCGACCTGAGATCAAAGCCTTGAGATCTCGATCGGGAGGAGAATTCACCTCAAATGAATTTCAAGAGTTTTGTAGTGCAAATGGAATACGCCGGCCATTGACGGTTCCAAGGTCCCCCCAACAAAATGGAGTCGCCGAAAGAAAGAATAGAACAATCCTTGATATGGAGAGGAGTATGCTCAAAAGCAAGAGACTTCCAAAGGAGCTCTGGGTAGAGGTCATTGCATCTACAAAGTACTTGTCAAATCGGTCACCAACAAGAAGTGTATGGGGCAAGACACCACAAGAAGCATGGAGTGGGAGGAAGCTTGAGTCTCTCATCTACGAGTTTTCGGGAGCATAGTCCATGTTCACATACCGACGAGCATAGAAGAAAGTTGGATGATAAAAGCGAGAAGTATATTTTTATTGGTTACGACTCCAACACCAAAGGATACAAGCTTTACAATCCGAATACTAGAAAAACAATCATTATTCGAGATGTTATATTTAATGAAGAAGGAGAATGGGATTGGGAGACATGTGAGGATGACTATAACTTCTTCCCTTACATTGACGAGGACGACATAGAGCAACCAAGAGAGGAGCCCACTACCCTCCATCCACTTCACCAGCTTGCAACTACCCAAGAAGACGTATTGTCATCAAATGAAAGCTCGGAAGAAATAACTCCACGCTTTAGGAGTCTACAAGAAATATATGAGGTAACAGAAAACCAAAATGATCTTACCTTATTTTGCCTTTTTGCTGATTGTGAGCCAATGGACTTTGAAGAGGCTGCGAGGAGCCAAAACTGGAAAGACGCAATGGATGAAGAAATAAAGGCAATTAAGAAGAATGATACTTGGGAGTTAGCTACACTTCCAAAAGGTCACAAGGCGATCGGTGTGAAGTGGGTATATAAAACAAAGAAAAATGCCAAAGGAGAAGTTGAAAGATATAAGGCGAGATTAGTGGCAAAAGGGTATAGTCAAAGAGCTAGCATCGACTACGAAGAGGTTTTTGCTCCCGTTGCTCGACTAGAAACTGTAAGACTAATCATTTCTTTGGTAGCTCAAAATAAGTGGAAAATACATCAGATGGATGTAAAATCTGCCTTCTTAAATGGGATTCTTGAAGAAGAAGTGTATATTCAGCAACCACCCGGTTACGAAATCGAAGGAAGTGAAGACAAAGTTTTGAAGTTAAGGAAGGCACTTTATGGGCTAAAACAGGCTCCTCGAGCATGGAATATCCGCATAGACAAGTATTTTCAAGAGAAAGGCTTTAAGAAGTGCCAATACGAGCATGCTCTCTATGTTAAAAGAAAAGGCGAAAACATTCTAATAGTTTGCCTATATGTGGACGATCTGATCTTCACCGGCAACAATCCGAAAATGATTGAGGAGTTAACGAAGGATATGGCCAAAGAATTTGAGATGACAGATATTGGACTAATGGCATATTATCTTGGCATTGAAGTAAAACAAGAGGATCATGGAATCTTCATCTCACAAGAAGGATACACAAGAGAGATTCTCAAAAGGTTCAAAATGGAAAATTGCAAGCCAGTAAGTACACCGATAGAGTGTGGAATCAAGTTGTCAAAATATGAAAAATCGTAGAGAATAGACCCAACACTCTTTAAGAGCATGGTTGGAAGTTTACGGTACTGACTTGTACAAGACTCGACATTCTCTATACGGTTGGAGCAATTAGTCGTTACATGGAGAATCCAACAATAACTCACTGGAAAAGTGCAAAGAGAATTCTCCAGTATCTCAAAGGAACGATAGATTATGGATTATACTATTCGGTTTCGCATAAGTACAAGCTTGTGGGTTACAATAGTGATTGAAATTGGGCCGGAGATGTGGATGACCGTAAGAGTACAATCGGCTTCAGATTCTATATGGGAGACACCACTTTCACATGGATGTCAAAGAAACAACCGATAGTCACCCTTTCTTCATGTGAAGCAGAATATGTAGCTGCTACCTCATGTGTTTCTCATGCAGTCTGGCTACAAAATCTGTTAAAGGAGTTGGGTTTGGCACAAGAAGATCCAACTACTATTCGCGTGGATAACAAGTCACCATAGCTTTGGCCAAAACCCACCCATCATGATCGAAGTAAGCATATTGATACGCGCTATCACTACATAAGGGAGTGCATTGCAAGAAAGGATGTACAAGTGGAGTATGTGAAGACACATGATCAGGTGGTAGACATCTTCACAAAACCACTTAAGCAAGAAGTATTTGTGAAGATGAGAAACTTGATTAGAGTAAAGAAAAGTCAAGTTTAAGAGCGGGTGTTGAAATGTAAACTTGATTTTGAGCCTTAATTTCTCAAAGGGTCAAAAATTAAATAGGCCTTAAGGTCCAAGTTCTAGAAACTTGTATGAGTCAATCTAGAATTATGTTGTAGGATGTACTTGTGTGGAGAATTCTAGAGAGTTAATAAATTATCTTGTATGGAAGACACTAGAATAAGGTAGTAAAGGAATAAGGTGGAAGACTCTAGAATAATTTTAGTTGAAGACTAGTACTATAAATAGGACACAAGCCATAGTGTTTGTATCAAGCAAAAATCAAGAAGTTTTGAAGTAATAAAAGAAGTTTCTTCCATCAAATCTTCCTACCATCTTCCACTCTCAAATAATTCTCCATTAATAATATCTCATTCCAACAGAAGAGGCAGATGTTGATCTCTAGAAGAGTAGCAGGCCGGTTGGCACGTCAGCAACTTCAACATTTAATTTCTTCCTTCTTTGAAAGGGTCTGTGGAAATGGTTACAATGGTCCACTCATAAGAACGAAAGTACTCAAAGCACGCTCTAAAGGTTGGTCTAATGGTCTTGCTCGAGAGGCTGATCTAGATTATCACCATGAGACTCAACTTCATGTAATGGTAGAGGACTAGACTCAGAATTTTGATCATCATTCACAGGATCAGGAAACTCCATATTTGAAAGATGGGAGGAACTGAAGGGAGTTCACTCGTCAAATAGTATATTGGGCAACGTAAAATATCATTGAAGTTGCGGATTATAACACCTATAACTCTCTCAGGCGCGTGAATATCCCAAAAGATACACTAGGTTGCCTATGGATCAAATTTATCAAACCCCGGCCTAAGTTATGAACGAGCACACACACCCAAAGATTCTACGTGTTAATGGAAAAAGTGATTCAGAGGGAAACAATACGGAAAATGGGTATTTGCCTTCAAGATTCTTGGTAGGAATCCTATTAATTAATGGACATGAGGTGAGGAAAGTGTCACAAACATTTGGAGGATTCTGTAGTCGTCCGAGGTTCCCTTGAGTGAGAGACGCTAGACTGACCGGAGATGCGAGGGTCATATGCGACTCTGAAGCCTTTTTTGGGGTTTCGAAGGGAAACAGAAGAGCTTCGTACTAGGCTCTCAAGAACATGGGTGAATACTTAACGAATCTGAGGATTCTAGGCGGAGTAAAGAAGGTTTCGATGAATATTCAACCGAAAAAGCAAGAAGTACAACTTTTAGTCCCGAAAAAGTGGAAAGTATGACTTTTGGGAGTCGGACCTGGCGGTGGCGAGTACGAAACTCAGATATAACTGGAGAAAAAGGCTAGAACGTGTCGAGTTCCCGGTAACGAAGCCAACTGATACTGTCGAAAACATCACAAACAATATTAACGGTTGATTTGAGAGGATATTTGGATTGAGAGTGGTGTTTTGTTGTGTTTTAGCTCAGGAAATATATGAAGATATAAAGAAACTCAAGAACACAATAGCTGAGGGAAAAATGACAGGGCTTGACCTGTATTTTCTATTATGCCTCCCCTTTTAGGGTATAAGGTGCTGCTATTTGTAGGGCTTACATAGTCGGTGTGATGTGATTCGTGACCGAATCGATCCAAAAATACCCGAGGATTTGATCAAGGCATTGATAAGACGAGCACATCGTCCCTTAGCTAACCCGTAGCTAAAATCCTTGGTATAATGGACACCCACAAGGCTCGCCACACAACCTTGATAAGTCCGGTTTGGAATCTATCAAAACCAACGTGAGAAAACTCACCAAAGCTTTAAAAGTTTCAAATAAAATATACTTTATATCAAAATTTGTCTGATGATTACAATGACTCTAAATTCCTTTATATAGGCTATAGACTCCAAGTAAAATAACAAACTAAGAAATGTGGGACAAAAAATAAATAATAAAAATGAAAAATGAAAAACCTAATAATAAATAGTAATAAAAATCTAATAAAATTTGCCATGAAACAATGTGGGATAAATGATGAAACCAATCAACTCCAAGCCAAAACTTTTCATCTTCGATCACATCATTCCCTCCCGGTTTGAAAGGATTCGACCTCGATCAATAGGGCGTCATAAAATGCATCAGCACATGCTGATCCCAAAGAAACAAAAAATGACATCAATCGAACCCCTGGATCAAATACAAGCCGTATAGACAAATGGAATCCAATGGTACATTTTAATGAGGAGTCATATGTCATACATGCAATATCTAACACTCCTTCGACAGAATAGACTCAAGGATGACACCTTGTGAAACTGCAATATAAGAATAGCAAGTAGCAGTCGGATATGCGTTAAGAAATGCAGCAAAGGGGTCCACAAATTGGTGTTGTTGCATAAAGCTCACTTCTTCCTTTGAATATTCACCGGGTTTCACTAATCCCAACGGTACATTATAATTCCTCATACTTTCATAAGCCGCATCACTAGGCTTTTCACTCCCCGAACTCTTGCTAGCTTGAATTTCATCAACTTTCTTACTAAGGGATGCCAATTGTGCTTACACTTCTGTTTGAATGGATGATTTTCCAACAAAAGTTGTTACCCGTAGTATATCATGCGAAATAAAATGAATAAACAGAAAGACGAAGAACACTTTATTTATTTATCTGAAAGAAAATTACAATTACAATAAAGAAAAAGAAATGAAAACAAGAACAGAAAGGATAAGCTAAGAACTGAGGCGAGAAAAACTCTGTCCTTAACACAAAATTGCTCTGGCTTGTACCCGCAAATTATGCAACTGTCTCCCAGGATTACTCAGTTTACCTGTTCAAGAGGGAGGCACTTCAACTTTGAACAAACGTCGAACTCTTACAGTACTTCAGAAACTCTTCAACTAAATTTATGTAGAAGTATGATGTGTGTTGTTTTTCTGTGTCTATTTCCATTACAGTAGTAGACCTTTATATAGGAGGAAAGCATCCGTAACTAACCCACATTGCTATTAGTGCGGCCCGGAGTAAAGTATTGCCGAGAGTTAACTAACCCACATTGCTTTATCTCCACTAACACAATGTGTCTACCACACGCCGAATTCATCAGTGTAACTAACCCACTAATAGAAATAATTCATCAATTGAAGGATAACTAACCCAATGTATGGATAAATGTGTCTACCGCACATGACTCTTTCCCTAGCCTACAACCAAAGACTTGGATTTGCATATCCAAGGAATAACAATGATCGGGACATGCCCTCAACAACCTCTTGAATCTCTCCCAAGAAACCCTAAGTGATTTACTCTCGCCTTGCTTGAAGCTAGAAATCTCAACCTTTAATTCCTAATTCCGGCCCGGAGTAAAGTATTGCTTTAAGAACTCATTTTGGATCTCTTCCCAACTTGTCAATGAACGGCGATGGAGTGACATAAACCAAACCTTAGCCTTTCCATCCAACGAGAAGGGAAACATTGACATTCTTGTCAACTCTCTATTAATACCTTGACTCTTGGCCGTATTGCACAACTCTTCAAAATTATAAAGGTGGTGGTGTGGGTCTTCATTGTCATATCCGTGAAATTGAGCCCTTGTTCCAACCAATCCAAAGAGATGAGCTTTAACCTCAAAGTTGTTTGCACCCACATTTGGTAAGCGAATTGAATTGTTGGTTTCATTTATTCTCACGGCTTGATAACAAATGGGTCTTGGATTTGGAGGGTTGTTGTTGTTCCGGTTATTTTGGTTCCGGTTTTGGTTGTTGGGTGGTGAAAGTGGAGGATTTGGTGGTGGTGGATTGTTGTTGTTTGGTGGATTTGGATTTATCGGATTTTGTTCATGGCCTTGGGCATTATTGAATTCTTGCCCTCCTTGTGCATTCTTAAGATTCTCATCCATCTCTACTTCTTGATTAGATGATCCTTGGGAAGATTCTCCACCAAGTTCCAAACTACGACGAGCTTGACCAACCTTATTCTCCGCAACTCGTTCCCTAATATACGTATTGATATCTAAAATGAGTGGAATAAGCGGTGCTTTACCACGTCGAGTCTTGGTCAAGAGAAACAACAAGAACACAATCAAATAACACTTGGTGACTTACCAAAGAGGTAAGTACCAAAGAAATAAAATAGAAAAGATTGACTTATTCTCAAGAATTTTTAGCTAGTATAATTATCAACCGTTACACAATCCCCGGCAATGGCGCCGAAAACTTGATGCGACTTTTCTAGATGTCCAATCTTACCGGAAGTGTACCGGGTCAATTGTAGTCTAGTCTAGTGGTCAAGGTCATATGCACGAGGATTGTGAGGCTGAACACCGAAATGCTATTATTATCTTGATCTAAGTCGCAACAATACGAGAAAGTAAATGTTTCTAGAAATATACTACTAAAAGGGTGATAAAATGATAACAATCCTAACCGAGATAATGCATTGAACAAGCAAACCTCTATTAGCATCATGGGAATGATTTTCTACCAACCTTCCAATGGTGTTCACGTGTGTATTATCGGTGCACTCCTAAGCTAGAAATTCCCCCTCATACGAGTGTATGAAATTGCTCTATGCCTCCTCTTTGGTCTAAGAAACCAAGACCTAATGATTCAACATGATTAAGTTCTTGAGTGCAATGGATGAACAACACCCCCCGGATAAGAAATCGAGTTCCACTTAAGGTCGATTTTACCTTCCGGCTCTGCTATCCCTTCTCCCACACCAAGCTTCACCTTTCGTTCTCAACTAAGTGTTTGTGTGTGTGCAAGTACTAGGTGATCAATCCAACACAAGCTTTCAAAATAATGAAAACAGGAAAAGATAACAACAACCCATGAAGCTATGAAATGCAAACTAACATTTCCACTCAACCAATAGAGATTAAACTATCACAACTACATAATATTGGCTAGTGTAGAACTAGCCACTCATGGATATGAGCTCCAACATGTCAAGGTTAGAACTCATATCAATGAGAACAATTAAAATAAAGTAAAAACTAAGAAATTACCAACTAAAAGAGTGAACTTGTAGATGGAACTTCATTCAACTTGTAAAAGCTTCATGGATTCAAATTATACACCAAAAGAGATGAAAACCTTCCTCCACTAATGATTCCGTAAATCAAACTAAGAATTCTTTAGTGTTTACAATGATTTTAAAAGTCAAAACTCTAATACAATTCGCTAGAAGAGCCTTGAGGGGTGGTGGTGTCTCCAAGAGCTTGAGAGAGATTTAGGGAAGATGAAGTAGTTGAAAATAGATCTAAAAAGGGGTTTATATGCTGAAAATCTGCTTTCATGACGCTTGGCGCACGCCATTATAGATTGGTGCTCGCTAATTATGAAGAAAAACTCTCTCAGATAGCTACATTGGCGTTTTGTTGTACGCCACTATAAGTGGCGTCATGCCAACTGCTCACAAAGCAGATTCAATAAAATCGCCATAACTTGATTTGTAGAGTTCCAATGGATGCGATTCAAGATGTGTTGGAAAGCTCGTTTATTGATCTACAACTGTCATGAAGGAGTATTCTCCAGAAAATGCATCTTAGTGGGATCAAATGTCCGTTGAAGATGTGCTACGGTAGAAATACAAAAGACAAATGATCTGTTTGAATCCGATAGCTTCCGAATACTCTTCTAGCCCTCAAAAGACGTGTCTATGCTCAACATGTCATCACTCGGGGTCTCGGTTAACCTATAATCCTACAATACATCACCATAATACCAAGCGTAAACCCGACACGACGCTCTGGTTACTAAAACCGGTACAAAACCTATCAATATATGATATTTTATATAATAATTACTATCAACACATTTGGATGAAACTAAGAAAATAATGATTCGAATTGATACGAAAACATCAATAAACGCATGAGAAATGAGGATAAAACATCGTGAAATATGTCATCTAGTTGAGTTACATCACATGGTGTACTGTTTTCAGTAGAAATTGTGATTGCATAAGTGGATCATCTACTTGTAAAAAAAACCAGAATTTAAGTGTTGCTCATGTTTCATATGGTAGTTCAAGACCATTATAAAAATTCTGACCTGATGTCAAGGACGGAACCAGGGTTGGTTAGGGTGGCGTAGCCCTTCGATTTTTATTTTTGATACATAAAAAAACTTATACAATCTATATTAACATAATTAATAGTCTTAATCCAGCCCACATGTACAATAAATAATCCACAAACTCACCCAGACATCAATTCCTGATTCTAAGTAGTTATCAAGGAAACTTAAACTCCTGCTAAACTGATGACCGAAGCACGGATGTAGTTATTAAGAATACATGAAGTCCTAACAAATATTCAAGGGAAAATGTTACAACCCTCAATGTATGAGGTTGAAACAAATTCAAGTGGTTTGAATGCGGATTACAAGATATTAGAACATTTGTTAGAACTATTCCAACTCAATAGAAACCAAAATAGACTTATGATCAAGTCAGTTCGGTCATGCATGCAGAGTATCACATATAGATATTGATTGCAGAGAATGATGCTAAGTTCAGATGAACTTCTGATATATGGATGCTTGGACTAAACAATGTATAAAGATAAAGCAATTAAACACATCAGACAAAGCAGTGAGATTGCAAAATTAGAAGACAATGTGATTTATACAAATTCCAACAAGGTTAGGTATAAAACCCTCTCTTTGCGGTCAACCCTGTGGTTGTACCAGACTTGTGAAGACTGGATTTTTAACCTCATTTCGATCAATGTTATTCTTTACATTCATAGTTCCAGTTGTACTTTGTTAGACCGTAGAAGATATGTATCTGATAGATTGAAAAGTGTAGCAAAGGTGTCATGTATGATAATAGATGACTAGAAAGATAATTGAAGTATTATATTTACGATTTCATTTATTGGGATTTGTAACGGTCAAGTATTTTCGTGATTCATGGATTTAAATTCTCAGTTCATGATAGAGAAGTACGTGCGAATCCGAAAATTACTTGGGTTTTCAGGTTGGGACATTACATTTCTCAAGATAACTAAATTTATCCACCTCAAAAGATGCATTTTTTTTTTTAGAGTAACAAGAAGTGTTTTGCTTTCGCAATTAAGGTATCCCGAGACAATTGTCTCAGGGACTAATACTTCGAGTCTTGTCGGGCACCGAGAGGTGGGGATCGCTCCCAACAAGGTTTTCTGTAACAAAAAGTGTTTTATTCATATATATATATATATATATCAGTACAAAGTAAGGTCAAGGTACAACATCACAGATGACACATAATTAAATTACAGCAATCAAGACATTTGCAGATGATTACCAAAGCAAAGGATATTGAAGAGACTTGCAGACAAGAAACAAGAATCTTGAATGTGTTGAGTGTTACAGAAACGTAAGGCCCGTATTTTGCAGCTTCTGAATTGTGATCATATCGATCTTCTTCCTCATGTCTTCTGTTAAATGATTCTTCCAATCACCGATCTCTCCTTTACGAAAAAATACCTTGTTTTCGATCCTAAGGGTTTTTTGAAATCTTCCAGTCTTATTCACTTCTAAATTGCTCAATTCCTCGAAACTGCACATCTTCACGATTTTCTCTGGCATAGTCTCATTAATTTCATCTATAGAAAAAGGGTTCCCCATAAACTCAGCCAACTTCTTCACATAAAATACAGAATCCCTTTTCACATCTTCATATTTCAAGAACAAAAACCTGTCCGCCTTCGATGCTCGCATTCCAGTACCCTAAAACATGCTCCCAGTATGATCCGTAAACAACTTTTCCAGCACAGAAGTCTTGAACAGCTCCTCCATGGACAAGGGCTTACTATCCTTGCTTGATAAGATTGTACTGTTTTGCATCCTGTCTGTCATGTGCCACAAAGAAATGAATGTGTCCTTAGGTTCCCTAAAAATGTACACGATTTTCGACCGGATTGGATTATGGATTTTGGAAAAAGTTTGTAAGGGTTGTGTGTAGCTATAAGTGGGAGCTTTCGCGACTGGGAAAACGGATCATTGGCGAATTCCTCTAACATAGGAAGGCAGTCATGTGGCAACGATGTTACCAGTGGAGAGGTGGTTTCGTTGAAAAGATCACGAGTCATAATCGCGAAAGCCAAGGCTTTAAGCCATGTAGTACCGGTTTTAGGAAAACTACATAAGAAGATATCAGAGGGTTGAGCTTGGAATTTGTCCTGAAGGATCAAAGTTGCCTCCAAGTATTGAGCTGGGAGCCATACACCCTCATACTCGTATATAGCAAAAGCAGGGTTAAAGTTTTCAAGCTTTGGAAGATTTAATAAGAAATCTGGGAAATTCATGTTTGCATTGGCCATGTGGTTTTCTTCTTTCTCCTATAGCTTGCCTTCTCTCTTTTGGTTTACTATTGCAAAATGGCAATTCAATTTTTGAAGCATCCATAGTCTACTAACCATATATATACTTAAATAACATAAAATTACGATTCCAAACGTATCGCATTACGCAAAAGTAAAGTCAACTCGTGTGTATAAGGTTTTTTTTTTTTTTTTTTTTTTTTTTTTTTTTTTTTGGTGTGAAAAAAGTTTTAATACTTTTATCTTAGGAATTTTGTAAGTCTGTTGTTTATACATCATGATAACACCATCATAACTGTGGTGCTTGGGTCATCAGTTGGTGAGGGAAATTTTTAAATCCTAAGTGTTCTGTAAAGCACCATTAACCTCAATCTGGTTCATTTAGAACTACTCCATCCATCCTATTTTATTTGTCCCGTTTGACTTTTCATACAAATTAAGAAAATTTGTAGTTAATTTTTTGAATCTCATTAAATGATCCAATATTTTTACATTTATGCCATTTAAATAGTTGTTAGAGTATTTAATTCTACACACTTTTTATTGTAAATATTAGAGGGAAGGACATTTGAAGAAATTTGACAGTAAATGCCCAAGTTGGACACTTATTTTGGGACAAACAAAAAAGGAAATATGGACAAATAAAATGGGACAGATGAAGTATAATTGATCCAATAAATTGGTATTTTAGCGCTGGTTACTTTGTGCAAATTGTTTGATAACGCCATCTGATTAGAAACTATCTCTATGATGACTTTTACAAAGCCTGGAGAGGGCATGTCAAGTATAATAAGGCCACCATATTTTACTGGTGTGCATTTTGACCAATGGAAAAGAGCCATGAGACTTCATTTGGAATCACTTGAGCCTGATATTTGGTATATGTCATTAAAGATAGACCTTTTGTCCTGATAAAAATCAAGATCACATGAGATGTGGTTGAATATGTTGTCAAAACTAGAAAATAGTGGAAAAAAGCATATAAGAAGAAAATCTATGTAAATGCTAGATCAATGACCATCTTGATCAATGCATTAAGTATTGAATAAGCTAGATATGTTTCTATGTGCACATCTGCAAAAGAGATTTGGTCTAAACTATAACTCAAATATGAATGAACAAACAGAGTTACGGAATCAAAGATTAATATCGTGATACATTTCTATGAATTATTCAAATGAAAGCATCTGAATCTGTTTGTGAGATGGTTGCTGTTAAGGGTGAATTTACGTACTTTATAACGCTATATTTTATAATGTTTTCCCCGACATTCGTATTTATCGCATGGAAATCACGTGTTTAAATGGAATATTGGGCAAATGACGTGGCTAAGGAGTTATTCGCAAAGTTGATGGATTTGTATGTTTTAATTATGATTTTTGATGATTATTAGAATTGTGTTACGCTTTTATGTGTTTTTTGATGTGATGTAGATACATGTTGGAGGCTAAATTGATGATCAATGTTGATATAATTCGAGCTAAACCGAGATAAAGATGGAGGAGAAGAGACAAGAATCAAGAAATCGAATTCAATCATCTTGGGTGGCGTCGAGTCCCGTCCAGTGGGACGGCGTTTAAAGCATTGGACGAAAGTCCAGAGTAGATGTGACATTCAAAGAAGTTTGGACGCAGCTTTGGACGCCGGGTCGATTTAACGCGTTTGGAAAGCTCACCGATTCGAAGTTCATTATAGAGCGAGGCGAGCGTTCGAAGAATGGACGGGCGTCCGACCGCCGACTGAAGCACAACCGACTTAGTTTTGACCTAGCCGTCTTAGTTCATCTATATATAGCAGCTTGTATCAAACCCTAAAGGGGGGCACGACAGAACATATAGTCGATTTCCATAAAAACAAAGCATGAGCTTGTCTTTTTCTTTTGGTTTTCGAATACAATCAAACGACCTTTTTGATTTCAAAGTTAATATGAGTAGCTAAACTCCTGGTTTGAATGAACGGGTGAAGCAATTCAAGTGGCGTTACGTTTTCTTATTTCTTTCTGCGGTTTATTTCGACAAAGGTTAGATTTATATTGCGTTTATTTCGTGCTTGACATCGATAGATAAAGCTTGTGATATTCGTTTAACGATAGTTGAATGATACCTAGATCCCCGCAATAATAATCGATTAATTAATTTGTTGAGAAACGAAAGTTATCAAATTGTTAATCTAAATAATAGGTTCGAAAGAATTTATGCCTATCGTGCTTGAAGAATCAATCTTTGATAAAAGTTGATGAACAAATTATCTAAGATATTAGTAATTTGCGTTTAGGATAGGTTAATTTTGACCTTGGTTGATTTGCATGCGTAGGAAATTAGGAGCTGTCGCGATTATCTTGAATTGTGGATCTTTGTTCGTCCCGCTTTTTCTCCCCATTATTTGATAAACTTAAAATCATTAGCTTAAACTTAAAAACGCATTAAACCTCACGTTCCTCGTGGGATCGACCCGGCATAACCGCTTTACTACAAGCTTTGCACTTGGAGCGACTAACCGGATTTTTATTACTTGTCTTTTTGTTTCCTTTACAAAAATCCATCACAAGTTTTTGGCGCCGTTGCCGGGGAACTTGGCACGGTTTTATGTGTTTTTAGCATAAGATTTAGGTAGATCAGTCGCTGCTGTTTTAGTTAGGGTTTAAGGTTCTCCCTTAGGAGCCTTTTTGACTTCTGCAATTTCTGCGTCTGTTCTTGTTCTTCCGGTACCAGACGAGCGTCTGAATCTTGGACGCCCGTCCACTGGAAATTTTTGATCCGATTTCATTTTTATTCATTCAAACGAGCGTCCGTAATATTTGGACGCCCGTTCAGGTATTCTGCTAGACGAACGAGCGGTGGTGTCACTAAACGCTCGTTCAGTCCTAGTCCCACCAAGACGCTCGTCCATCATCTTGGACGCCCGTCCGTTTTCCTGATTCCTTTCTTTTATTTCTCTGTCTCTCCCTAGTTTGACTCCGTTGTATGCAAACACGAAGTAAACAAGGGCAGTTAATTTTTGAGCCTGAGCTCGAACGAGACGTAGTTCGAGTGAACCGTAAACGAAAAGTCCCCGAACCCATTCCAATTTCCGAAGAGGAAATCGAAGAGAGTTTGAGTGAAAACTCTTCTGAAGATAATTTCCTATTTAACCTCTTCTTTGAGGAAGAAATTATTGCCTCAATGGCTCAAGCCAACCGTACCCTGGCAGACTATGCCACTCCTGGTGATGTTAATATTCGTTCGGCAGTAGTTATCCCTACCGATACAGCTCCGTTTGAGATAAGGCCAGCCCTTATCCAGATGGTGCAACATGCATCAACTTTCTATGGGTATCAATCTGAGAACCCCTATACGCATCTTTATGTATTTCTGGGTATATGCGATACTACTCGCATTAAGGATGTCAGCCAAGACATCATTAAGCTGAAACTATTTCCATTCTCACTCCGTGGAGAAGCAATGGAATGGTTTAAATCTCTCCCTTCTGAATCTATCCAAACTTGGGCCCAGCTTGAAAGTCAATTTTTAGCCCAGTACTTCCCTCCGTCTAAGACAGCTCAATGTCTTAACGAAATCTCAAATTTTCATCAACTGAGTGATGAATCTTTCTTTGAAGCATGGAAGCGCTTCAAAATTTTGTTGAATAAATGTCCCCATCATGGAATGGATTTGCAGAGGAAGGTCCATACTTTCTTCAAATGGGTCTAAACGAGTCCACAAAAGGGATGGTCAACTCCTCATCCTGAGAGTCTTCTTGAAGAAAACCCCACGACAAGGGTGGGAGTTATTTGAAGATATAGCTAGGTACAACTATGCACCTACGTATCAATCGCCCGACACTCCTCTTTGCACCAAAAATTGAAGAAGTCAACAACCGTAATCATGGTCAAATGATTGCAGCCTGCGCAGCTCAACTTTCTCGCTTTGACCATGACTAAAAATCAAAATCAACCCTCTCCAACAGAATGCACAAGTATTCTCATGTGATAATTGTTATCGATTTGGTCACATCGGTGACCATTGTCAATACACTCCTACCCCTGGCTTTCAAGCCAATGCTGCCCAACAAACGAGGCAGTATGATTCTGTGAACTGCTATACCTGTGGGCTTAGAGGTCACATTTCTACAACATGCCCCTTGAATGGTGGACATGAGAGAAACAATTCTTCTGGCCAGCAACACCAGAGATTTTCGAACCAGAATAACTCTCAAGGTCAAAACTACAACCAGAATAGAAATTATGGTTATGACCAAAACCGCGCTCAAAACTCGGGACAGAATACCTCTCGCAATGCCTACTACCAGAACCCCAACTCGAGTCAAAATTCAAACTCTCAACCAAAAGCTCATCAAAACTCGCAGCAAAACCGCCCTAATCAGGACTCATCCACTTATGGTAATCGCTTCTACGAGGCGAGTAGTATAAGCGCAAAGAGAGGACGATGAAGAACTTAGAAAGACAGTTAGACAAACTAGGTGAACAATTGGTGCCAGACCTCAAGGTCGCCTACCTAGTTTCTGACGAAAAAACCCTAGAAGTGATCATGCATTGGTAAGCCGAGGCAAGAACAAACCACTGCTCCGAGCTCGCGCCCATTACTCCTTATGGACAAGAGGTCCAATGCTATGAATTTGAGGTCCGGTACACAATTGCAACAATCTAGTTATAGATGAACTGTGAACCGAATGAGTAAACCCTCCTACCCTTGATTCGGTAGGAGGGGAAGATTCATGATCCACGACTTGGATGAGCTGAAAGATGAAAATGAGATCGAGGCCGGAGAAGGATCTCGGGTGAGTGAGAACCAATTAATGAACGAGAGAGAGTCACTCAGAGGCAGAGGATCTCTCGACGGGTAAAAAGACGAAAAAGTGTTAAGGTGGAAAGATCTTGAAGACAAAGTCATCTGAGCTTCCTCCACCAAGAAAGTATTCTCCGAAGACGAATCAATAAGCTCCTGTTCCCACCAAGGAAGCACAACATCCCTTATCTCAAGACAAGAAGTATGATAAAGTACTCAACCTATTAAGAAACACCCAAGTAAATTTGCCCTTATCCGAGGTATTGGTTGAAATGCCTAAGTACACCAAGTTTGTGAAGGATGTTGTTTCTTCAAAGAAGAAGTTGGGCGAAATGGAGAAAAGATTGGGAGAAGAATGCTCCGCTATCATTGACGGAGGAATTCCTGAAAAGCGCAGCGATCCCGGAAAATTTGTCTTAACTCTAAAAATCAAGGAGTTAAGCTTCCCAAATTCTCTGTGTGATTTAGGAGCATCCATTAGTTTGATGTCTCTATCTGTCTGCAAGAGACTGCACCTTGACCATCTATTGGAACCTACATCCATAAGCATCCAACTTGCAGATAGATCTTTCAAGAGAGCCAACGGAGTGCTTCGAGACCTTCTGGTCCAAGTAGACAAATTCACATTTCCTGTTGATTGGTATGTCTTAGACACTAAAGAAGAAGATACCCCCCTCCTCCTGGGCGACCCTTCCTATCTCTTCGCTAGAGCCACTATAGATTGCGATGCGAGATTTGTCACCTTACGTGTTGGAGATGAGGAAATGCGCTACAAAGATTGTAGTTAAAGCCCTTAGATCACCTTCTGAAAACCCCGCTGGCTTTGTGCTTGAAACGTTAGATGATTTCACAGACTACACCCTAGACGAGCTAGAGGCCGCCTATGGAGAAGACCTTGCTGAAGAGGACTTAGTGCTCTCTGAAAGAACTCTCTCTCCCTCAGAAGAAGTAGACTTGCTTGAGGCAAGAGTTTTTGACCCTATCACCAAGGAGGATCTAAAACAGGGGGAATCCAAGACCAGCTTAGAGGAACCGCCTGAGGACCTTGTTCTCAAACCGCTACCTCGAAAGATTTGAAGTATATCTTCTTGAGAGAAGGTGAGCGCTTACCTCTAATTATCTCATCTAAACTATCAGCGGAAGAAGAAGCTGAATTAACCGAAGTTCTAAAGAAAAATGCGAGAGCTTTCGGTTGGCAGATAGAAGATATAAGAGGCATCTCACCTGACATATGTATGCATAAAATAAGAACTGAAGAAGGCGCGAAGCGTATAAGACAACCACAGAGACGTTTAAACCCACACATGCAGGCAGTGGTGAAGAAAGAGATCATTAAGCTATTAGATATGGGGATCATTTATGCGATAGCTGACAGTGATTGGGTCTCCCCCACTCAAGTTGTACCAAAAAAAGGGGGCATTACAATCGAAAAGAATGACAAAGGTGAAGAGGTGGTGTCGGATTAGTCATCGAGTCTGAGTCTCAGATAGACTATAGGAAGCTAAACGAGGTAACTTTAAAAGATCATTTCCCACTCCCGTTTATAGACCAAATGTTGGAACGTTTGGCAGGGCATGAATTCTATTGTTTTCTAGACGGTTACTCAGGTTACTTCCAAATCCCTATTGACCCCGAAGATCAAGAGAAAACAACCTTCACCTGCCCCTATGGTACTTTCGCCTATAGGCGAATGCCCTTTGGACTTTGTAATGCACCAGCTACATTTCAAAGATGTATGCTGGCTATCTTTGATGGGCTTGTAGAGAAGTGCATGGAGGTGTTCATGGACGACTTCTCGGTATTTGGCACATCATTTATGGACTGTCTTAAAAATCTAGATGAAATCTTTGCAGAGGTGTGTAGAGAAGAATTTGATTCTCAACTGGGAAAAGTGCCATCTGATGGTAACCGAAGGAATTGTTTTAGGTCACAAGATCTCCGCTAAAGGCATAGAGGTTGATAAAGCTAAGGTAGAGACTATTGAAAAGATGAATTACCCCAGAACACGAAGAAGTAAGAAGCTTCCTTGGTCAGTATGTGGGTTTCTGAGAGATTCATAAAAGATTTTTCAAAAATATCGAAACCTTTATCAACTTTACTGAAGGATGACGTCACCTTCAATTTCGATAATGACTGTCAAGTTGCCTTCAAAGAGCTTAAACAGCGTTTGACCTCTGCCCCTATCCTGATCTCTCCGGATTGGAACATACCATTCGAACTGATGTGTGACGCCTCCAATTACGCTGTGGGTGCTGTATTAGGACAAAGGATTAATGGTAAGTTCCAACCTATTTCATACGCAAGCCATACCTTGAATCCAAATTGAAGCGAATTACACCACTACGGAAAAGGAACCATAGCGCTTGTGTTTTCTATGGATAAGTTCATGACTATTTGCTTGGTGCCAAGGTGATTGTATGGGTGATCATGCAAATCTGCGTTATTTGATGAACAAGAAGGATGCTAAACCGAGATCGCTAAGATGGATTCTTACACTTCAAGAATTCGATGTTCACATCAAGGACATAAGGGTAGTGAGAACACCGTAGCGGACCATATTTCGAGAGTACTACCAGATGGGCGAGGAAGATCCTTTGGACATTGATCTTTATTATCCTTCCGAGGCGTCATGAATATGGATGTCCATAACCCCGATCCCCTTGGTATGCCTCGATTGTCAATTACCTTCATTCCAAATTATTTGAATCCCGAATTTTCCTACCAGGAGAAGAAGAAGTTCTTCTCGATTTGAAGTACTACGTGCTGGAAGAACCATATCTATTCAAGATCTGCAAGGATGGGTTACTCCGCCGGTGTGTACCTGAATGTGAGCAACGGGATATTATTGAGCAATGTCATAGTGGCCCCACTGGCGGTCATTTTAGTGCATGGAAGACCGTTGCCAAAATTTTTCAATGCGGTTTCTACTGGCCCAGGATTTTTAAAGATACGGAAGCCTTCTGCAAAGGCTGTGATAGATGCCAGAGAACCGGTACTTTGACCAGGCGATATGATATGCCACTTCAACCCATATTGGAATGTGAAGTGTTTGACGTATGGGGCATAGACTTTATGGGACCATTTCCATCTTCATGCGGAAATAAATACATTCTGGTCTGTGTAGACTATGTCTCTAAATGGGTAGAGGCTGTCGCAACTCCACTGAATGATCATAAAACAGTCATGAAATTTACGAAGAAAAACATTTTTACGAGGTTTGGCGCCTACAGAGCCTCGATCGTGATGAAGGTTCACACTTCATTAATAAACCCTGGATAGCTGTTAGCTAAGTATGGTGTTAAGCATAAGAGTGGCACACCATATCACCCTATGACCAAAGGGGCAAGTTGAGCGTAATGTCGAGCATCAAGAAAATCCTCGAGAAAGCAGTCCAACTCGCATCGTAAAGATTGGAGTGCGAGGCTGGATGATGTACCTTGTGGGCTTACCGGACCGCATACAAAACCCTATGGGTACATCACCATACCAAATGGTTTATGGAAAGCCCTGTCATTTGCCTATAGAGTTAGAGCATAGAGCCTATTGGGCAATTAAGTTCCTAAACTTCGACTCCCAAGCTTGCGGAGAACGTAGGCTCCAGCAGATACATGAATTAGACGAGTTCAGGCTCCAAGCTTATGAGAGTTCACGGATCGGCAAGGAAAGGATGAAATTACTTCATGATAAAAGATAAAGAAAAGAGAGTTTCATGCGGCGAGCCGGTCTTCGTTATACAATACCAGTCTGCATCTTTTCCGGAAAGCTAAGGGCGCGTTGGTCCGGTCCATTTGAGATCCTATCTGTTTTTCCTAGCGGCGTTTTAGGCCCGAGGGGATTGGCGATCAGCCTTTCAAGGTCAACGGTCAACGATGCAAACACTACATTGGCCAACCGAAGGAATCACCCGAGGTAGTTAAATTCCTTGATTTGTTAAGTTGTACCACTTCAGGAGTCGATGACTGCGATGAGTTCTCCCAGACCTATTCTCCGATAATGGCAATGAATCACCAGTTGAAATTTTTGCGGAAGTCGGACATGGAACAATCTTTGGAAAGAAATGGATTTGAAGAAGCATAAAGTACGAAAGAGATCTCGATCAGACGAGAAGATCGAGCAGGCCTGGAAAAATGGTTGGGGCGAATCCCGAGTGCATTTGCTTTGTTTTTGTAGACCTAATGTTGTTAAAATTACATTCTGAGATGACCGCGAGGAAGCCAAAGTGTCCCGACCCGGGTTAGACCTGAATTGAATGTCGAGCTAACGACATAAACCAAAAGCGCTACTAGGAGGCATCCTAGATATCAAATCTTGTTTTAGTTTTTCTTAGTTCGTTTTGCTTCCGTATGTTATTTTAGTTAGTTTTACTAAGCTTTTATGTGTCTATCTGTCAGTTTTTGCTTTCTAGTTATGGATCTTCACGGAGTTCGCCCTGAGGAGTTTCCGCTCATTAGTCGGATCCCGCTCCACGATGATGATGGACCAGGAGGCACTATAATTCTTCATGTAGATTTTGATATTAGTACTCGTGTTAAGACCATCACATACGTTATCATTGTTCCACCTTGTTCGGGAGGCAAATGATTTCACGATCGAGGAGTTGCAGAGAAGCTATAGGGCGTCCTTACACAATACTTAATGATTCTATCTTGTGGTTGGATTTGCACTCTTGCTGCAATTTGAGCATTTCGAGAGAGTCTTGAGGTAGTGGTGAGGATTGGTGTTTGCGGGATGAGTTCAATTTTCCTCCGGCTATCGACATGCTTCGACGTCTCATTCGCATAGTGGGATGGGGACGAGATCTACGCAGAACCCGTGACCTCTTAGTTAGTTTTACCTCCGTCGAGCCCCGACGTTAAACAAAAGCGCTTAGTGGGAGGCAACCCACTGTTCTCTATTTTGTTTTATTTCCTAGAAATTCTACGTACTTCGTTTGATTTTTACTTGTATTTTTGAAGCTTTATTTGAGTTTAATAAGAGATGAAATTTTGAACTTGAATTGTATGGAAATTTTATGATTTTTGCATTCAAGCCTCACTTGGGCGCTCGTCCACGGTATGGACGCCCGTCCGGCGCGACTAATTTTCGGACGAACGTTCACTAGATTGGGCGCTCGTCCGATAATCTCCTCCAATCTCGTATGTGATTCAAAATATCGAGACGGCGTCTCATCGAATTGGGCGCCCGTCCGGTTCATCTAATTTCCCGATGGGCGCCCGTCATTCTGGAGTTGACGAGCGTCCATACTCATATCTATATACCCCCCTTCAAATGAACTTTCACTTTGAAATTTTCAAAAGCGAAAACCGGTTGCTCTCCTCCTTTGGCTCTAAATTCATCAATTCTTGACCAAATCGAAGCGATTCAAAGTGCTACAGAGCCGCTTTTCACCCTCTCTCTTTGATTCTCACAACCGAATCCTCCAACGCCGCGATATTATTGGCGAATCGGACCCTATTGCAATCCGACTTTTCGGAGGAAAATTTCGATTTTGGGCGATATTTTTGCGTTGTTTGGATCGATTTTCACCTCAATCAACATCTACTCATCCTACTTGGTAAGTTCCTAACAACTTTTCGGGTTTAATTCACGTTTTTGGCAAGTTCGATCTTTGGGTCGGCTCGCTCACTTGAATACCATCTTAATTCGTCTCTTTTTCTCTGTTTTCTTTTGATCATTATGGTGGTATGGTGTGTGATGGATGATGAATGGGTTGTTGGGTGATGATTGTGGTTCGGTTGGTTTGAAATCCCGCTTTGGATGATAAACGGGTAACCCTTGTTGCTGTGAATCGTTTGGTTTAAATATTTAGGTCGATATGGTGAAGAAAGCAGTCATTAAGCAGAGGCCTGGTAAAGAGAAAGTTGTCGAATCGGGTAAACGTAAACGTTTAGATGATGACCCTTCTAATTTAGACCCTAACCGAGGTGTGAGTATTCGGGAGCGACCCCCTAGAGCCACCCAAACTAGGGCAACCTTAAGAGATGAATCCACTTCGGACTCTGAGACGGACGATGATACTCCTTTAGTACGGAGGCCTAGGGTCAATCAGGGGGAAGCACCTTCTAGAGCTGAGGCTACGGAGGAAACACCTGTGCACGAAGAGGCTGAAACTAGGGCAGAAAACCCTAGAAAGAGAGTGAGGCCGGCAGTACCTATTCCCTTGCCTCGTAGATTTGTCAATCCAAAAGCACACGAGGTCTACACAAAGCATTACTTTGCTAGAAATATGTTGATCGAAAGGGCAGTGGTGGAAACAAATGTGGATCCCTCTTTTGTGCGACTGTTGAAGGATAAGCAATGGGACGCTTTGATGAAAATCCCGACGACTCCGGTTAATGATTCTTTGGTTAGAGAATTTTATGCCAACTTTTCAGAAACCAACTTGGATACGGGTGTGGTAATGGTGAGGGGTGTCAAGGTTCCGTTTACGCCCCAAGTCATTAATGCAAAGTATGGTTTGGCGGCTTTGAGGATTGGATTATAAAGACGAAAATTAAGCGGAGGCGGGATGCGGGACAAGACCCGTTGGAGGAGTTGAGGTTGACGGTTTGCCCCGATGTTGCATGGACACTTAGGCCGGGCGGTGATAGGAAGGAATTAGTTACTACGGCCTGGTCCGAGGATTGGAGAGTTTACTGCCGTTTCATCCAGAGTCGTTTACTACCGAAGAATAATTTGACGCACTTTCACATCGGCGACCTTGGGATGATGTATGCTTTGGTTTTCAAGATAAATGTGGATGTTGGCGAGCAATTTATGATGAGTTGGTGTTTAGTCAAAAGAATTACAAGCGCAGGTTTGATTGTACCCCATTTGATTCATCAGATATGCAGCGATGCCGGAGTACCGGAGTATAGGCAGGATCACAAGCCTAAGAACCCGAGAGGTATTCAGAGAGAGAAAGCTCCGTCTACGGTTGAGACTGAGGCTGTTCCCGTTACTGAGCCTGGTTCCACTTCAAAGACCACCTCCGGTTCCTCCTTGTCTAGTTTATCTCCTGCGGAGAGGGCTCGATCAAAGATGGCCAATGATCTAGATTGGATGACTGATATCCAGGAAACGCAGAAGAACATGATGTACGTGCTGAAGTGCATTGTAGAGGGCAAGAAACCGAGGGATATGCAGATTTTCAAGGAGAGTGATACGGAGTTCGTCTTTTCCGATGCGATCGAGCAGGTTATTGCCGATGTGCTTGAGGCGGAGAAAGAGCCTGATGATGAGGAGGTTGCGGAGAGAGACTCTTTCGGGATCTCACGCCCGGTTACACAGCCTGCACCTTCATCGACGACGTCTACGGCTGCTGTACCCTCCACTGACCCTACTACTGCTGCTGATTCTGCTGTTCCTCCTCCGGCTGAGCCTACTCCGGGCCTTTCTTGAGCTTTATCTCTTATTTTTCTGATTTCATGTTGCACTTTCATGATACATTGCACTTTTCATTTTCTACGTTTACGGATCGTGTAAGCCATAAGGCATCCCGACATTCTGCTTTGATTTGTATCAACTTTATGATCAACTGTTTTGTATGCTTACCGATGGTTCTTTTGTCTATTCGATTTCGATTTATTACCATTTTCATTGTTGCGATATTATACCCCATTGTCCCCGAGATATTTACGGTTTCTCGAGTAGTGCGAGATCTAGTTTTTGTCGAGCTCTCGGTTGAGTTCAGTTTGGACGTTGTTTCCGACACTTTTGCGGGCGTTGTTCTTTCATGCTCCGGCCTGACCAACATCTCGATTTTCTACGCGCAAATAGCTAAGTTCCTTCCTTCTTTACTTTCTGCACAACATGAGGGCATGTTGAACTTTTAAGTGTGGGGGAGGGGATTAGTCGGTATGTATCTATACATTTGCTTACATGATATTATTTCTATGCTAAAATGAGCTAAATTTTCAAAATTTTTGTTTTGTCCCGAGTAGGCAATACACGTTTTTGTTCGGATTGTTATATTCATTGATGCTGTATGCCGTATATTCCGTAAGTTAGTTGTTTCACCCGATATTATTTTCCACGAGCCATAGTGAATGATGAGCTACATTATAAAGTTATACCCCGTTTTGGATTAGTAGTTTTTGATTTTCTAATAAGTCATGTGCTTAGTGCTACGTATATATCGTGAGATTTATGATAGTTTGTATTTAGAGTTAAAGTATGAGATACTGTGAATATCTAAACGTTTGAATGTGATAAGTAACACGTAGCTATTGTCAAAGTGAAAAAGTTGAATTAATAAGTTAAAAAGGGTGTGTGTCGGAAGCTAGTCGATGATTTGAGTGCGGTAGGGTATACCCCGTATGTCCTACTCCACTATGATGACTAAGAGCTCACGACAGTTAGGAAAAGCTGCCTGATGATTGGAGTAAGGTAGGGGATTATCTCGAAATGTCCTATTCTACTATGAGGGCAATAGCTTCTTCTAATGTGTGTTTATAGTGAAATAGTTAAATCAACTTAACAATTGATGTGAAATGGATATAAGACTAAGTTATCGTCTATCTTATCCCCAGTAGAAACTGCTAGATATGATGTAGGGATTATCCTCTGAGTATTTCAGAAAGGCCCTAGATTCATACGATCATTCTTTTCGGGATATGTCACGTCCATTAGGTGCATCTTATGAGTGTCATTTATTGCTAGTCCACGAGGGGGTATTAGCTAGTTTTGCTTTGAGTTTTTCAAGTTTGGATTTAGTGGAAGTTTTCTATGGCTATGCACACACGCGATGGTGAACTTCTGATTTATTGACTATGTGGTATATGTGTTGAGGTGTCTATATTCTTTCCGAGCCTTTATCTTGTTTTGTTTTGCTCGGGACGAGCAAAAGCTAAGTGTGGGGGAGTTGTTAAGGGTGAATTTACGTACTTTATAACGCTATATTTTATAATGTTTTCCCCGACATTCGTATTTATCGCATGGAAATCACGTGTTTAAATGGAATATTGGGCAAATGACGTGGCTAAGGAGTTATTCGCAAAGTTGATGGATTTGTATGTTTTAATTATGATTTTTGATGATTATTAGAATTGTGTTACGCTTTGCGGTGTTTTTGATGTGATGTAGATACATGTTGGAGGCTAAATTGATGATCAATGTTGATATAATTCGAGCTAAACCGAGATAAAGATGGAGGAGAAGAGACAAGAATCAAGAAATCGGAATTCAATCATCTTGGGTGGCGTCGAGTCCCGTCCGGTGGGCGAAGGTTTAAAGCATTGGACGGCGTCCGAGAGTAGATGTGACATTCAAAGAAGTTTGGACGCAGATTTGGGCGCTGGGTCGAGATTTAACGTTTGAGGAAAGCTCACCCGATTCGAAGTTCATTATAAGCGAGCGGCGTTGAGAAGAATGGACGGGGCGTCCGACCGCCGATCGAAGCACAACCGACTTAGTTTTGACCTAGCCGTCTTAGTTCATCTATATATAGCGAGCTTGTATCAAACCTAAAAGGGGCACGACGAGAACATATAGTCGATTTCCATAAAAACAAGAGAGCGCTTTGTCTTTTTCTTTTGGTTTTCGAATACAATCAAACGACCTTTTGATTTCAAAGTTAATATGAGTAGCTAAACTCCTGGTTGGAATGAACGGGTGAAGCAATTCAAGTGGCGTTACGGTTTTCTTATTTCTTTCTGCGGTTTATTTCGACAAAGGTTAGATTTATATTGCGTTTATTTCGTGCTTGACATCGATAGATAAAGCTTGTGATATTCGTTTAACGATAGTTGAATGATACCTAGATCCCATAATAATAATCAGTTAATTAATTTGTTGAGAGCGAAAGTTATCAAATTGTTAATCTAAATAATAGGTTCGAAAGAATTTATGCCTATATCGTGCTTGAAGAATCAATCTTTGATAAAGTTGATGAACAAATTATCTAAGATATTAGTAATTTGCGTTTAGGATAGGTTAATTTTGACCTTGGTTGATTTGCATGCGTAGGAAATTAGGAGCTGTGCGATTATCTTGAATTGTGGATCTTTGTTAAATGCGCTTTTTCTCCCCATTATTTGATAAACTTAAAATCATTAGCTTAAACTTAAAAACGCATTAAACCTCACGTTCCTCGTGGGATCGACCCGGCATAACCGCTTTACTACAAGCTTTGCACTTGGAGCGACTAACCGGATTTTTATTACTTGTCTTTTTGTTTCCTTTACAAAAAATCCATCACAGTTGCAAGATTATCCGAAATTATTGATGCACTGGAATCACTTGGAGGAACCTTCTCTATTAATTCAAGAGAAAGTTCAAAAGTTAATGAGAAGTTTAACACTTGAGTAGGATGCAAAGACCACTAACTAATTCTGTCCTTGCAGCAGGTATAGTAGAAGAAAATACAAGACATCCAAAAACCATCAATACTTCATAGTTATGTTCTTTCTGATGAAGCATAAAAAAAGGATTATTATTATCAAGTATATGTGTAGGCCTCATATTGATTAATCTGACAGCATGTAGTACACAATAACCCCACAAACTTAAAGGTGAATGAGACTGCAATTTCAATGCCCTGGCAGCATTCATGATATGTTGATGTTTTCTCTCCACAACACCATTTTGTTGTGGAATGACCACATAACTTATTTCATGAAAAATACCTTTTGCATCATAAAATTCTGAATACTTGAATTCCGGACCATTATCAGACCTAAGAACCTTTATAGATTTGTGAAACTGATTCAATGCATAAGAATAAAAGGCAGATATGACACTTCTTATTTCTTCTTTAGACCTCAAAAGATATTCCAAGTGTATCTAATGAAATCATTTACAATTCCAGAACCACGAAGCATACTTATAGCTTTATTGTGGACAAAATGAGAAAAAAGTTGGCGAATTGGAAAATCAAAAGTCTGGCACGTGCAGGCAGAACGATTTTGATAAAGAGCTCCCTGGCAACACCCGTTCTATGCAATGCAAACGGTTAAGTTTCCACATAGTATATTGGATGATATGGAGAGAATTTGTAGAAGCTTTTTTTGGGGGGAGGAAAGTGGAGAGAGACGTGTATGCATTTCCTATCCTGGAATACGCTTTGTCAACCGAAAAGAGTCTGAGGCTTAGGTTTCAAAACACAAAATTCATGAATATTGCAATGCTTGGAAAATTATTAGTCGGCAAGCGCTCATTGATGATCATTCGTTGTGGGTAAAAGTTTTGATCCAAAAATATGGTAGTCCCTTTGAGAAGCCTAAACCCACAAGCTCACCAGTGGAAGAGCATTTGCTATGCAGCATCCTACTTGAAGGAAGGTTTTGACGTTGCTAATGACTCTATCATTTGGAGTAATGCCAGTAATAAAAAATATAGTGTTGCAGATGGGTACTCCTTCCTCTGCAAAGAGACTCAACCTACCACTGATAAGATTTGGGAGGATATATGGCATCTCAAAGGACCGGCCTGCCTCAACTTTACCATGTGGCAAACGACTCATTATGCTTTGCCTACAATGTCGTTGTTGTCCAAACGCCATGTTTCACCAACAGCCGTGTGCAAATTATGTAATGTCGCTGACGAGACTTGCCTACATGCCTTGAGAGATTGTACGGTCGCTAAGAAACTTTGGAAAATTATTGTCCCAAAACCGAACTGGAGGGACTTTTTTTCGCATGTTGCCCCAGCTGACTGGATTCGACACTCTATCATTGATAAAGGAAAACAAAAAAATTGGTCTTATCAGTTTAGGGATGTGATTCATTGTATTTGGTAGTAGAGAAACAAGATCCACCACGGGCCGAGTGGCCATCCTCCCTGCATGTGTTGATTTCCAAATCTGAAGCTCGAGTTCGAAACCTTAGATTAGCGTGAAATTTTGATTAGCCTTTCCTTGTGTAGTTATTTTTTGTTTTTATGCAACCTTTGTAAGTTGTGGTTTTCTACGTTTCCAATTTAATAAAATGATCATTTCTAAAAATAAATAAAAAAACAGTCCATGTATAGTCTGATGCCTATAGGGCCCCCAGATATCCATGTGTACTAATTCAAAGATAGAATTAACAGAAGAAGAACTTAATGGAAAAGGCAACTTTTTTTGTTTAGCTAAAGGCACACATAGCATACAAAATTATTAGGTACTTGAATTTGATTACAAGAATGGCGTTATAAATCAGCTCTATTACTAGATAGATGGCATAATCTACAGTGCCATAACATGTCTTCTTCAATCTTATCTGACAAAGGAATTTGTGTGAAAGCATTCAATGCAGTATGAACAATACAATCCGATTTGAGCACATATAAACCTCTATCTTTCTCAGATGATCCAATCATCTTCCCACCGAATTTGTCCTACATCAAACACTTATTAGCAACAAAAAAAATAGATATACTATAATTATTAATAAGCCTATTAATAAGTTATATTATATTTGAAACCAGGCACACAAAGCACAGAGATAGAATCAAGTGATCATTTATCTTGACTTGCCCTACAAAAGTTATAGAAATGTTTTGACCATTAGGTAGAGTGACTGTGACCCCAATAACTGGTTCTTTAGAAATAAAAAGACTACTATCATATACAATATGGTCTGTGGCACATGAATCCACAATCCAACTGTTATCAGACAAACCTTGAACCTCAGTAGGATCTGGTTTGAAGTTTGTAGTAAAAGTAGTCACTTGGTTCACAGAGGGATGATTAGAATCTGCCTTCTTGACTTCCATCATCCTCATCAACTGAGTCACTTGATCCTGTAATTCACTGATCTTAGGCTGATGATTTGCGGCTGTACTGAGATGCGTTTAGAATTTGTGGCCATTTCTTGAGTTTCTTCTTGATTAACCATATTTACCCTTGGTTTGGATTTGAAACCTGGTGGACAACCATGATTTTTGTAGCATTTATCCACCGTGTGACCATTAAAATCCATAGTAAGAACTTGAACTTTCTTGGTATTTGCACCAGACCTATTATTGACAGAATTCACAGATTGATTAGGATATATGTTTTGAGTATTAGCAGATTGTTGTCCAGACCTGTTCTGCCCCTGCACTTGATTAACAAAAACCATAGATTCTGATCTTTGGGGATGCCCCAAAGCATATTGTACTTGTCTTCAAACTTTACAGCCATAGCAAAAGCTTGCTTTAGATTTGGCAATGGTGATAACAAAAAAACTTGAGACCTTATGGGAGCAAAACTATCATTTAGGCCCTTCATGAACCTAATCACATAATCTGCTTCAATATAGACATTCATCTTGGAACTAATGTTGCAGACACAAGGTTTCCACATTCACAAGTTGGAAGAGGCTTCAGAATTTCGATTTCATGCCATTTTGCTTTCGGTTTAGTAAAATAAGAGGTTACCGACAAGTTTCCTTGTTTAATCAGACTCACTTCTTCCACAAGATCTGATACTATAAAATAATCAATATTGGAGAATCTATCTTCCAAATCTAACCAAACATCTTTAGCTGTTTTCATCCATATAACACTTTGTCCAATATCCGGTATAACAGACTTGATAATCCAAGTAAGAACAATAGTATTACATTGACTCCATACTCTATACAAATAATCATTAATGTCTTGTTTTTCTATAGCTCCATCAATAAAACCCAACTTATTCTTGGTTTCAAGCATCATAGTCATGGATCTTGCCCAAGAATGATAGTTATTACCTTCTAATAATGAAGAAACCAGAACTACACTAGGATTTTCATTAGGGTGCAAGTAAAACTGGCTAGAAGTACTAACCACAAGACCAATGCCTTCTAATTCCACAGCATTCCCTCTAGCAGCACCTGTACCCGTTTGATTTGAAGCAGCCATAACAAGAACTCTTCAAGAAACGAAGTAACAAAAGTACTCCAAGAACACTCTCATGGTTCTGAAATCAACTTCTATTGTGATACTCTCAAATTCACAATAATACGCAGCTTACAAAAGCTTTGATACCATGTAGTAGTTCAAGTTCAGTCGGAAGAACTTGAATTAAGAACAAAACAGAAATTCGAAGATTAAAGAAAACGGGAAAACATCAGAATGGACGAAGAAAGTGGAATTTTATTCATAGCTCAAAAATTAATTTTTACAGAACTTCAATTACACATATATATAGCACAATGCTTCAGCTGCTTCCTAAGAAAAGTAGTTACAACTAACTAAACTTCCAGAACTACCTTCAACCGTTTTCGGTTGAAGGTGTTTGTGAAAATGCCACAAAGAGTATTATAGTCACTTTGGTAGTGCTGATGCTGATACTGATGTTTCACTTCAGTTTTGCTGATGCTATCGATGCGCCACTTCAGTTTTCAGATGATGTTTCACTTCAGTTTTGTTGATGCTGCTGATGCTCCACTTGAGTTTTTAGCTGATGTTTCACTTCAGTTTCAGCATTCATTTCACATATAGAAGGTCAGGGTACGGTACATTTGCAGATGATTACCAAAGCAAGGATATTGAAGAGACTTTCACACAAGAAACAATTTATAATAATTCAACATAATATCATGTGTTTTAGTAAAATGACATATCTGTCCTTTTCCGAAAATGGGAATATTACGATCAAAGCAAGCGATTAAAGAGACCTGCACTCAAGAAACAAAAATATTGTACGTGTTGAGTGTTACAGAAGCGTAAGGCCCGTATTTTGCAGTTTCTGAATTGTGATCATATCAATCTTCTTCCTCATGTCTTCAGTTAAATGATTCTTCCAATCACCGATCTCTCCTTTACGAAAAAATACCTTGTTTTCGATCCTAAGGGCTTTTAATCTTCCTGTCTTATTCACTTCTAAATTGCTCAATTCCTCGAAACTGCACATCTTCACGATTTTCTGCGGCACAGTCTCATTAATTTCGTCTATAGAAAAAGGCTTCCCCATAAACTCAGCCAATTTCTTGACATAAAATATAGAATCCCTTTTCATATCTTGATATTTCAAGAACAAAAACCTGTCCGGCCTTTCGATGCTCGCCTTCCAGTACCCTAAAACATGATCCCAGTACGATCCGTTAACAACTCTTCCAGCACAGAAGTCTTCAAACAGCTCCTCCATGGACAAGGGCTTACTGTCCTTACTTGATAAAATTGTACTGTTTTGCATCCTGTCTGTCATGTGCCACAAAGAAGTGAATGTGTCCTTAGGTTCCCTAAAAATGTACACGATTTTCGACCCGGATTGGATTATGGATCTTGGCAAAAGTTTGTAAGGGTTGTGTGTAGCTATAAGTGGGAGCTTTCGCGACTGGGAAAACGAATCATTGGCAAATTCCTCTAACAAAGGAAGGCAATCGTGTGGGACCGATGTTACCAGTGGAGAGGTGGTTTCGTTGAAAAGATCACGAGTCATAACCGCGAAAGCCAAGGCTTTAAGCCATGTAGTACCGGTTTTCGGAAAACTACATAAGAAGATATCAGAGGGTTGAGCTTGGAATTTGTCCTGAAGGATCAAAGTTGCCTCCAAGTATGGAGCTAGGAGCCATACACCCTCATACTCGTATAAAGCAAAAGCAGGGTTAAAGTTTTCATGCTTTGGAAGATTTAATAAGAAATCTGGGAAATTCATGTTTGCATTGGCCATGTGGTTTTCTTGTTTCTCCTATAGCTTGCCTTCTCTCTTTTGGTTTACTATTGCAAAATGGCAGTTGAATTTTTGAAGCATCCATAGTCTACTAACCATATATAGACTTAAATAACATAAAATTACGATTCCAAACGTATCACATTACGCAAAAGGAAAGTCAACTCGTGTGTATAAGGGTTTTTTTTTTTTTTTTTTTTGGTCTGAAAAAAGTATTAATACTTTTATCTTAGGAATTTTGTATGTCTGTTGTTGGCTAAATTACAATTTTCGTTCTCTAACTAGACACGTTTTCGATTTTGGTCCTGATTTTTCTCCGGTGACAATTTTAGTTCTGTAAATGGTCTTTTTTTTGCAAAAATAGTCCTGAACGCCGGAAAGACCACTTACAGGACTAAAATTGTCGCCGGAAAGACCACTTACAGGACTAAAATTGTCGCCGGAAAAGACCAATTTTAGTCCTGTAAGTGGTCTTTCCGGCGTTCAGGACTATTTTTACAAAAAAAAAGACCACTTACAGGACTAAAATTGTTGCCGGAGAAAAACAAGGACCAAAATCGAAAAACGTGTCTAGTTAGAGGACGAAAATTGTAATTTAGCCGTCTGTTGTTTATACATCATGATAACACCGTCATAACTGTGGTGCTTGGGTCATCAGTTGGTGAGGGAAATTTTTAAATCCTAAGTGTTTTGTAAAGCACCATTAACCTCAATCTGGTTCATTTAGAATTACTCCATCCGTCCTATTTTATTTGTCACGTTTGACTTTTCATACAAATTAAGAAAATTATAGTTATTTCTTTGAATCTCATTAAATAATCCAATATTTTTACATTTATGCCATTTAAATAGTTGTTAGAGTATTTAATTCTACAAACTTTTTATCGTAAATATTAGAGGGTAGGACATTTGAAGAAATTTGACAGTAAATGCCCAAGTTGGACACTTATTTTGGGACAAACAAAAAAGGAAATATGGACAAATAAAATGGGACAGATGGAGTATAATTGATCCAATAAATTGGTATTTTAGCGCTGGTTACTTTGCGCAAATTGTTTGATAACGCCATCTGATTAGAAACTATCTCTACGATGACTTTTACAAAGCCTGGAGAGGGCATGTCAAGTATAATAAGGCCACCATATTTTACTGGTGTGCATTTTGACCAATGGAAAAGAGCCATGAGAATTCATTTGGAATCACTTGAGCCTGATATTTGGTATATGTCATTAAAGATAGACCTTTTGTCCTGATAAAAATCAAGATCACATGAGATGTGGTTGAATATGTTGTCAAAACTAGAAAAGTGGAAAGAAGCATATAAGAAGAAAATCTATGTAAATGCTAGATCAATGACCATCTTGATCAATGCATTAAGTATTGAATAAGCTAGATATGTTTCTATGTGCACATCTGCAAAAGTGATTTGGTCTAAACTATAACTCAAATATGAATGGGATAGTTGAGAGGAAACACCAACACTTACTTAATGTTGGGAGGGCACTTAAGCTTCAATCAAATCTCCCTATATGTTATTGGGGGTATTGTATTGTTCATGCTGCACACTTGATCAACATCACACCCACTCCTACCTTGCACAATGATACACCCTTTCACAAACTTTAATCCACACTCCCTGATTTTTCCAGAATCAAAGTTTTTGGATGCCTAGCCTATGCCTCTACTTTACAGCATGACATATGCAAATTTTCTGCTAGAAGTGTTCCTTGTGTACACATAGGCATTTCACAGACAAGTAAAGGGTATCTTTTACTCAATTTGCACACTCGGCAGGTTTTCATATCAAGAAATGTTCAATTTTATTAGAAATGTTTTCCTTTTCTTACCAAACCTATGCCTTCTCAACAACCTGACACCTATATTCCTTCCCTTCCTACACCTTTATCCACTCTACCAGATGACACTTTAGACTTGCCTCATGAGAATTCTCCACCAACAGCCACACACCATACTACAAACACTTCTGACCTGCCACCTCCTAGAACTTCCACTAGGAATAGGCAGCCTCCTTCTTATTTGCAAGACTACATTTGCTCTAATGTTACTCAATCTTCCACTCCATATCAACTAGATAAAGTGCTTTCTTATGCCTTCTTGAGCCCCTCTTATGATGCTTTCATTATGAACATTGACATTGAGTCAGATCTGTCTCTTTTTCCCAAGCTATAAAATCAGAAAATTGGAGACAAGCTATGAAACAGGAAATTGCAGGCCTTGATTCAAATCACACTTGGGACATAGTCCCCTTGCCTAATGGAAAACATCCAATTGGCAACAAATGGGTCTTCAAGATTAAACACAAGCCTGATGGTACGATTGACAGATATAAGGCCCGTTTAGTCGCTAAGGGTACAATCAATGATATGGAATTGACTATCAAGACACATTCTCACCGGTTGCAAAAATGGCAACCATTCGGGAGTTATTGGCTGTGGCAGCTGCCTCAAATTGGCATATCCATCCATTAGACGTCAATAATGCATTTCTCCACGGAGATTTGCATGAAGAGGTCTATATGAAATTACCTCAAGGATATCACACACCTTTGCAAACTCAATAAGTCACTCTATGGACTTAAGCAAGCGAGCCGTCAATGGAACTCCAAGCTCACTTCAGCGTTACTTAGTAAAGGTTTCACTCAATCCAAGAGTGATTACACTCTCTTCACTAGAGCCTCAACTCGTGGCTTCTTGGCTGCTTGGGTCTACGTAGATGACGTTTTACTTGCTGGCAATTCTCTAGATGACATTCGGGAAATTAAAACCTTCTTGCATAAACAGTTTCAGATCAAGGATATTGGCCCTCTCAAATATTTCCTTGGGCTCGAAGTGGCAAGGACACATGAAGGGTTAGTCTTCTCTCAATGTAAGTATACTCTCAATTTGCTCCAAGAGTTTGATCAACTAGGAGCTAAACCAGCTTGTACTCCACTGGAAAGTAAAGCAGCGTTGTCTCATGGTGATTCTGCTCTACTCCATGATACTTCTCAATACAGGAAGCTTGTTGGGAAGCTGCTTTATCTAACACTATCATGGCCCGATATTGCATATGCGGTACAGCAGCTCTCGCAATTTATCGATGTGCCTACAGTCCATCACCAATAGGTAGCTTACAGGGTTTTGAAATACCTTAAACGGAACCCCGTCAGGGCCTTCTATATCCGGCTAAGAATCCTCTAACTCTCAAAGCGTTTACGGACTCGGATTGGGCCGGCTGCCCGGAGACTCGCAAATCTGTCACAGGGTACTGCCTATTTCTTGGGGATGCTTTGGTTTCTTGGTGTGCCAAGAAGCAAAACACTGTTTCTCGTAGCTCGGCTGAATCAGAATATCAAGCCATGGTCGTCACGGTTGCTGAAATACAATGGTTTACGTATCTTCTTCATGATTTGAATGTTCCACTTCATTCACCGGTCCCTCTCTATTGTGATAATCAAAGTGCACTACATATTGCCAGTAACCCGGTTTTCCATGAGCACACAAAGCACATCGAAGTCGATTGCCACGTCGTCCGTGAAAAACTTCAAGTTGGCCTGGTCAAACTGCTTCCCATTGCTTCATCATTTGCGACTTCGATTGTTTCACCAAACCATTGGATGGCCCTGCACTTCAACGCTCCCTCCGCTTCTTTCATGTTAAAGACATTTATGCCCCAGCCAGCTTGCGGGGGGATCTTGAGGATACAAAATAATATTATATTATGTTATAATTCATTACTTTGTATATATAATAGTGGTAGAGTATAAATAACAAAATAGAACATTATTGTAATAGATTTTTCATTTCTTTTATTAGAAACAGTATTCCCCAAAAGGATATATTCTCCCAAAAGGTCTCTGTTCTTCGTCTTCAACTTTCAGGAGGTCATTCTCCTGATTTCCTCAAGGTTGAATCAGCATATGTTCATGAAGACTCGACACTTAGCCAATGAATGTAATGAAAAGAAGGTTGAATCGGAATATGTTCCTATAAAGAACAACATAAGAGAATTTATTGTTTTTAGGGTCCATACAGTGTAAATCCACCCCCCCCTCGTCCCCCCTATTAAGACAACAGCCACAACATCCAACAGATTGCTTTCGGACACAGAAAATAACAAGGAAAGTGTCTCATCTCAAACTCAAACGGATATTCAAATAAAAGATAAAATGGGCATATCAACAATTTGTGGAGTGATAAGGATGGACTCAAATAACACATAACAAATTGTGGAGTGATAAGGTTGGTTTCAAAGCGAAAACCCGAGTGTGGAAGTGTTGAAGTGTTATTCGAAAGTCATTATCTTCTAGACAAAGTGGTGGTTTATCTTAATAGCTTAGTTTTGAATAAATTAGATAGAATTGTCAATCAGTTTGCTTTCAATTTAAAAGAGAGTTCAAGATAGAACAAACTCTCTGCAAATCGTGTATAAATTAGGGCTTTATCAAATTGAATAAACAAGGCAAGAAATCTGTACCTTACACAGTCTGAACTTCTCCATCTTCAAGTTGTTCTTGATTCTTTGCTTCCGCCCCCAAATTTCAGATTTCTTTATGGTATCAGAGCGGAAATCCTGCAAAAATTCAAACTCAAATTGATCCCTACACAAAGCTCACAAACAAACCAAAGACAAGCAAAAACAAACGAGCCACGAATTGATTCACAAAAAAAAAAAAAAAAAAAAATCAGATCAAAAACTAAACCCAATCACAGTTGAAGCTCAGACAAATTCACAGCAACAATCCAGCACAAAATTCAGACAGGACTCATGACAACACTCTCACTCAACGTTAGCAGCTTCATCACACTAAAACTGACACAGGACAACTATCCACTGTGGAGAGAGCAGGCCTTGGCTCTGGCTGAAAGTCAAGATCTTGTAGGACATCTGACCAAGGAGACACCAATGCCAGAACAACATATAAAACCAACTGGATCAGACAACTCAGATGCAACAACTATCAATCCTGAATACCAAAAATGGAAAAAATCAGACAGGACTTTTGAGAGGATGGATCATTGGTTCCTATCTGAAGAATCACTAGGGATAGTGATAGGACTAGACACCTCATATGCAGTTTGGGATGCACTGAAGAATGCCTATGCTCAAGATTCACAGGAAAGGGAGTTCACCCTCAAACAGCAATTGACATATCTGAAGAAAGATGAGACCAAAAGCATTGCAGACCACATCAGGACATTCAAGGGTTTATGTGATAACCTTGCAGCCATAGGTAAACCTGTTGGAGATTCTGAAAAAGTGTACTGCCTCCTGACAAGTCTGGCCCTAATTATGAAACCTTCACAACAACCATGCTGAAACCACCTAGACCTACATATACTGAGCTAGTATCCCAACTACAAAACTTGGATCAAAGAAGGAGCTGGTTTTCCACAATGAATCCTACTCATCAGCAAGTAACTCCCCAAATGGCATTCTATGGACAGAACCAGTCCTAGAACACAATCAAACTACAGGCAATCAGCAACACAAGGCAACAGATTTGAATCATCAGGCAGAGGATTCCAGGCTCAACAATCAGGAAACAGCAACTCCCAACAATCAGGAAACAGCTACCAATTAGGAAACAGCTATTCTGGACCTTCTAATCAGAGGAAGCCTCCTCCTCCTGGAGAAAGAAGGATGACCAATGAAGAAAGGGAAAAATACCTCAATGAGAGGTGCCAATACTGTGGGGTTATGGGACACATAGCCAAAATATGCTGGTGGGTGCCAAAGAAGGACCAACAATCTAATGAATTGCCTCAGGCACTGGCTGCACTCACCTTAGACACTTCAATTGCTGATACAGAGTGGACAGTGGACACAGGTGCATCTCACCACATGACTGGTAAGGCAGGTATGCTACACAATGTTCATAATGCTTTAAATTCAGATTCTATCATTATAGGAGATGGCACCACACTACCTATCACTGGTATAGGACAGTCTCACTTAAAACAAAAACAATGCACTTTACCTCTAAATGATGTCTTACTTGTACCACAACTCACTAAAAATCTGCTGTCTGTCAGTCAACTCACCACAGACCAACCAGTAACCTGTGAATTTACTAATCACAATGTTTTTGTCAAGGAACAAGCAACAGGACAGACCTTAACCACAGGGACCAGAAGGGGTGATCTATATGTGCTTGAGAACACACCTGAACTGTACTACTCAAACAGATTCAGGTCAAGATCAAGTGAGCTATGGCACCAAAGACTTGGACACACTCAGATGGGGACTGTCCAGCTCTTAAAGAACAAAGGACTGATAGATGTCATTGGAAAAATAAAGACAGACCACATATGTGAGAGCTGTCAATTAGGAAAATTAAGCAAACTTCCCTTTTATGATTCCACAAGTGCTAGTAGAGCACCTTTTGAAATAATACATTGTGACCTTTGGGGCCCTGCTCCTATTAAGGCTATTGGCTGTTTTTCTTACTATGTGACTTTTGTAGATGATTACTCAAAGTTTACTTGGCTTGTTCCATTGGTGCATAAGTCTGATTTTTTTACTGCTTATATAAACTTTGAAAACTATGTTCACAGACAGTTTGAAAAACAGATCAAAATCTTCCACTCAGACTGTGGTGGTGAATTTGTTAACAACAAAATCAACAATCACTTTCAAACTAATGGTATTGTGCACCAATTTTCTTGTCCTCATACACCTGAACAAAACTCCACAGTAGAAAGGAGACACAGAACCATAAGAGAGTTAGGAATGACTATGATTTTTCACAGCAACTTGCCTCTATTCCTATGGACTGAAGCCTTTGCTACAACTGTTTATATCATGAATAGAACACCCTGCTCTGCCCTAGATTTTGAATCCCCTTACCATAAACTCCACAATAAGGATCCTATATACTCAAGCTTCAGAGTGTTTGGCACAAGATGCTACCCCTATACATGGGACACAAAACACAACAAGTTTGATCCAAAACTGTTCCATGTGTCTTTATTGGTTATAGTATGCAACACAAAGGATACAAGTGTTATCACCCCACAACTAGAAAAATCATCATCTCCAGACATGTAGTCTTTGATGAAACTAGTTTTCCCTACAAACCTCAAAATCAGCAACCTACCACAACTATCCCAACTCACCCACTAAGTACCTTTGAGGACTGGATTCAACCCACATCCGGTCATACACCCAGGTTTCATCCCACCTCTCCACCAATAGCACACACAGATCCTGTTACAACATCAGACACACCCTTACCCACAATATCTGTTCAAGAACCAACTACACCTGCTGCAGATACACTTCAAGACCAACCATCCAGCACATACTCAACTCCATCCACTCCTACAGTATCCACAACAAGCACCTCCACACACCTTGATATAAGCCATGAACCTTCAAGTGGCTCAGAAACATCTGCACCAAATCCTGACACACCTATTCATCACATAGACACCCCACAATCTGATTCTGACACTGAACTTACACCTACACAAGAGACCTCCCCAGAACCTGCACCAGAACCTTCACCAGTACCTACACTTCTTCCCACTCATCCTATGGTAACCAGGAGTACACATGGCATCTTTAAACCTAACCCTAAATATGCCCTTACAGTATCCAACTTCCCCAGCATTCCTAGAGAGCCAAAAAATGTCACAGAGGCTCTCAAACACCCTGGATGGAAGACTTCCATGCTAGAGGAGTTACAGGCCTTGCACCACAACCAAACTTGGGAACTTGTGCCAAGACAACCCAATATGCACATTATAGGGTCAAAATGGGTATATAAAGCAAAACTACATCCTGATGGGACACTGGAGAGACTCAAATCCAGACTTGTTGCTAAGGGATACAACCAAGTGGATGGAATTGACTACACTGAGACCTTCTCTCCAGTCATTAAACCTGGCACTATTAGACTTGTGCTAGCAGCAGCTCTAAGCCAACAATGGACAATAAGACAACTTGATGTCAAAAATGCTTTTCTACATGGAGTGGTCAATGAAGAGATCTACATGACACAACCACCTGGTATGCCTGATCCTCAGTTTCCCACACATGTCTGCAAACTCAAAAAGGCTCTATATGGTCTAAAGCAGGCACCCAGGGCTTGGTTTGACAGGTTCAGTTCCTACCTCACTACTTATGGCTTTTATTGCAGTTTGGCTGACCCTTCACTGTTTGTTTATCATTCTGCACATGGCTCCTTATTTCTATTATTATATGTTGATGATATGCTACTTACAGGGTCAAACTCTGAACTGATTATCTCTTTTATCACATTGTTACACACTGAATTTGCTATGAAAGATCTGGGGACTTTACACCATTTTCTTGGAGTAGAAATCTCATATGCAGGTACCACTATGCACTTATCTCAGACTCACTATGCTCTGACTGTTCTGGAAAGAGCACAGATGGTGGATTGCAAGCCTATGGCCACACCCTTGGAGCTCAAGCCCCAACCTGATAGCTCATCCTCACCATTGGAGGACCCTACTCACTGAGGCATACCGATTGGCGCAACTGCGATGCTGACATTTACAAGACCTGACATTGCCTACAGTGTCAATTATGCATCTCAGTTCTTACAGGTTCCTACACAGGCACACCTCAAACTTGCTCACAGAATCCTCAGATATGTCAAGGCTACACTAGCACTTGGACTACAGTTCACAGCAAGTCCTACATTGACTCTAACAGCCTACTACGTGATGCAGGTAGGCGGTGCCCCGATTACTGAAAAGGTCAACCACAGGTTTTTGCACATTCCTAGGCAACAACCTTATTTCCTGGTGTGCAAAGAAGCAACACACGATCTCAGGTCCAAAGATTGAGCGAATCTGAGCCACTAGCCAACACAAAGAAATGAGTTGACATGGCTCCACTATCTCACCAAAGATCTACAACTTCCTCAGTCCAAGCCTCCTACTGTATATTGTGACAACTTAAGTGCTCTCTATCTAACAATCAATCCAGTTTTTCATGCCAGAACGAAGCATATTGAGCTAGACTACCACTTTGTCAGGGAGAAGGTGGCTCAAGGTAACCTCATCACTAAACACATATCGGGTCAGCAACAAGTAGCAGATTTGTTCACAAAACCTGCTACCAGATATGCCCTCCACCATTTTCTACGCAAACTTTGCCTTCACCCCAGGCACAGTTTGAGGGAGGATATTAAGACAACAGCCACAACATCCAACAGATTGCTTTCGGACACAGAAAATAACAAGGAAAGTGTCTCATCTCAAACTCAAACGGATATTCAAATAAAAGATAAAATGGGCATATCAACAGCTGTGGAGTGATAAGGATGGACTCAAATAACACATAACAAATTGTGGGTGATAAGGTTGGTTTCAAAGCGAAAACCCGAGTGTGGAAGTGTTGAAGTGTTATTCGAAAGTCATTATCTTCTAGACAAAGTGGTGGTTTATCTTAATAGCTTAGTTTTGAATAAATTAGATAGAATTGTCAATCAGTTTGCTTTCAATTTAAAAGAGAGTTCAAGATAGAACAAACTCTCTGCAAATCGTGTATAAATTAGGGCTTTATCAAATTGAATAAACAAGGCAAGAAATCTGTACCTTACAAAGTCTGAACTTCTCCATCTTCAAGTTGTTCTTGATTCTTTGCTTCCGCCCCCAAATTTCAGATTTCTTTACCCCCCGCATTTCAGTTTATGCTATAGGTTATGTTGCTCCTATTTTGGTTGGGACCAGACTCAGTGTTGTGAAATGCTGATGCATTTGTTTAGTTGTTGTTGTTGATGTTTTTCAATATATTATAATGCTCCTCTATCGTGCCATTTTCTTGTATTATTTCCATTGTGATGTATAATGTTCTTCTTCTTCTTCTTTTTTTTTTTTTTTTTTTTTTTTTTTTTTTTATTATATATATTTAAAAAAACACTTTTTTATGTCTATTTAACATATTTTGTATTGTTGGGAGAGATTCTCACACTCTTGAATGTATCAAGAAATATAGTAGCGTCTGTACTACAACTAATTGGTTTTAGTAGAATGGTAAGCGCTGGATCTTAACATGGTATTAGAGTCCAAGGTCATAAGATCGAACCCTGGTGTGAACATTATTTTAAAAAAAATTGTGCAAGTGTTTAGAGAGATTGCTCATACTTGAAGGGGGGTGTTGGGAGAGATTCCCACACTCTTGAATGTATAAAGAAATATAGTAGCGTCTTTACTACAACCAATTGGTTTTAGTAGAATGGTAAGCGCTTGATCTTAACATGTATCTTTTTGTAAGACCCCTCATTTCTTTGTAAGGCTATTTGAGTCTATTTGAAAATTGTTTTTCCTTTTCTTTTTAAGATACCTTTTCCTCCAGTCCTTGAAAACCGACCTAGATGTGAAATAAGTCCATAAAATGCCTCTAGTTAGCCCTAAACTTCACATAATTATCATTTTCGGAGTTTTAGTTAAAGCTTGAGCCGCTACCCCACAAGCTCACCCAGTAAAGCGCACCAAGTGTTAGCTTTATCAGTAGTTTTGTTGAGTTTATGGGTATTGTGTAGATCGTAGTGTTGATTTCGAAGCGGTTTCAGATTCTGGAGCAGTTTCGAATTTGGTTTTCATCGTAAAGGTAACCATCATAACCTCTTGTTTAATCTGTAGTTTGGTCTTGTTAAGTTAGGGTTCTTGGCTTTTGACATATTCGCAAGAATTCGGGAATCAATCGTAGTTTGTTCGTCGTTTAGCTTTTGGTTTCAGCTTGTTATCAAGGTAAGTAGTTCTTCTTATCGAAAGGTTCCATGTTTTTTTCTTTTCAAGTTTATGTTTTGAATAGTTTTGGTTCTATTTCATGATGAAACTTCACAAAATTGGACATATTTGTGTGTTAGGGTTCTGCCGGGTACTTGCGAGACTAGAAGCTGAATCTTTCGCTAAATGGTGGACCGTTGTCCTAAATCTCTTCTCGGGAAAGTGTCTAGGGTGACTCATGGACTAAGATTCTGGGCATCCTAGGTGCAAAAGCAGTCTAAAGTCAAGCACAGGCCCACTATCCTGGCCTACACTCAGGACAACGCACGGACTGATACCCAGAGTTAGTTTTTAGGCGTCATGTGTTGACAACAAGTTTTTTGAAAAATTTATTTTTAAGTTTTAGCTACGTATTTTGTTTATGTTTTCATACCATTAGTGAACATATGATGGTAGTTCAGTGTTGTTACAGCCTTTGTATGCTCACGTGTGTTAGATATGGACTTTAACGTGCATTTATGTGCTTTATGTGCTCTTACGTGTTTATCGTATGGACCCACCTATGCACGGGTGGTCTCAAGCCCCCAAATGGTCACAAGCCCCCTATATGGTCCCAAGCCCCCAAATTTTTATTATTGTAGTAGTAGTGTTAATATTAGTATGCTATGTGTCTTTTTCTTGAACAAAAGACCTTATATCCTAGTGGTTTAAGAACAAACCCTTCTAAGTCTCCATAATTCTAGGTTGTAAGTTCAAATCCCACTACCAACATTTTTAATTTTTTTTCCCGGATTTTTTTTAGCTTTGCAGTTTATATACCAAGACCACCCGAAATTTTTTTCCTGGTTCCATTTGGTGTTTATGGTTAGTGACCTTGTGATGTCTTGAACGGTGTACCATGGGTTCTAAATCTCATGTCGGACATGTGACTAGTTGTATTCCCCCTATTGCTACTAAGATGTGTACTGAACAGGGTACTATGACCCAGCCCCATAATGGACGTATGACTAGTCATGTTCTCCGTGTCACATCATGCCCTCATGTCAAGTAAGTAAGAAACATGATCAGTACAAGACAAGACAAGAACATGACAAAGAACACAAATAGGTTAACTGTAACGCCCCGTTCCCGGATACCGAGTCCTTACCCGGAAATAGAACGTTCGACACGTATAATATAAAATAAATTCTATATTATACGTAAGCCTTTACTACGTCGTATCGAGTTTCGCATTTACGGAAGCTAAAAGACTCGGGTATAGTTTTTTTTTTTTTTGTACATGATAAGAATGAAAACACAATCATACTAAAGATAGAAAAGATATCTTACAACCATGATAAGCATGAAAACACTCTCTTTCCCTGTAACTGATTAAACAAGTCATCTATCCTTGGTAGTGGATACTTGTTCTTGATGGTGAGGTTGTTCAAGGCTCTATAATCTATACACACTCTCATGCTACCATCTTTCCTCTTAACAAACAACACAGGGGCTCCCCACGGTGAAGTACTTGGCTGAATTATATTCCTTTCTAACATATCTTTTAGCTGAGCTTTCAATTCCTTTAATTCAGCCGGTGCCATCCTATATGGTGCTTTTTTACTCTCGGTGCTTTGCCCCGGTACTAACTTGATTTCAAACTCAATTTCCCTATCCGGCATATTGCCTGGTAACTCATCCGGAAATACCTCGGGGTATTCTCTTGCTATAGGGGTTTCATCCAACTTTGGCTTAACTTGCTCTACATCCATTGCATACAACAAGTAGCCTTCACAACCTTTCTGACATGCTCTTATAGCCTTAACCGCTGAGATTATCGGATGACGCTTCTTACTTGGCTTGTACATGTTACCTTGAAAGGTCTTAGAAGATTTTCCCGGCACCTTAAAGGTTACTCTCTTTTCTCTACAGTCCAAGTGAACAAAGTTCTTGGACAGCCAATCTATTCCCAAGATAACATCAAAGTCCGTAAAGTACAACACTGTAAGGTCACTCTTGCAACGGTAAGATCCTACACGAATGTCTACTTGAGGTATCAACTTTGTCACTTTAGTAACTCTTCCTAACGGTGTAGTTATTTCCAAAGTGTTCCTTAAAGCTTCCATGGGTATGTTTAGTTTCTTAGCAACCTTAGAAGACACAAAAGTGCTAGACGCTCCGGTATCAAACAAAGCCTTAATTGCTAAATTGTCTAATATTATCGTACCTAAAAATGTAAATTTGTTTATTTTAATACAACTATAACATGATTTAACGTGTCATAATAGTACTTGAATAACATAGAATGAACAAATTAAAAGTACCTGAGATAACATTGTCATCTGGCTCCACAATCTCTGACTCCATAGCAAAAACTCAAACCGGTCGGCTTGAATTTCCTCTTCCGCTTGCTTGACCCTGACTTTCTTTACCTCCCTTGGTTGGAAAATTCCTTGCAAAATGTCCAGGATCTCCACAATAGTAACAACTGCCTGTGTTAGCCTTATATTCACCTGATTGATATCTCTTGCATTTCTGACAAGGGGGTGCACTTGCTGACGGTCTTTCTTGAGAAAGATCTTGACGTCTTCTTCACATTCTGCTTTGGGTCTTTGCCCAACTAGTTCCTTGACTCGTCCCAAATGTTCTCTTAGCACCAACTATCACCGAAGGCTGTTCTTAAAAGTTTCAACTTCGATGGCCTTGTTCAATAATTACGCCATATTTCTTGGTGTAGCTCCCATCATACCGGCTTGTATCTCACGAGATAATCCATTCTTATAGAGGCCATTTTCTTTTCTTCAACTCTCATGATTTCAGGATAGAACCTTCCCAACTCGTTGAAGCGATTGGTGTATTGAGACACGATCGTGTATTGACCTTGACTATGTTTTAGAAACAAACTTGCTTGATTTGCTGAACCGCGGGTGGATAGTACTCATTGTAGAAAAGTTCCTTGAATTCTTTCCAATCCGTAATCTTACCTCATTGCTCTCTATTGCATCAAACCAACTCTCCGCCGTACTCAACAAAAACCCGCATGACTAAGCCGAGCCATCTCTGTTTGAGCACCTTCACATTTCGACATGCCTTTTCAAAGCTCCTCAACCACATCTCGGCCTTGAGTGGTTCTACATTTCCATGAAAGTCTTGCATACGGTTTCTTTTCAGCCTAGTGTGCCAATCCACGGGTGGTGCCTGCTCAAACGCTTGTGGTCTAACCGGAGGGTAAACAGGTGGATAAGCCGGAGGGTAAACGGGTGGGTAACCATAGGGTACATGTGGTGCTTGAGGTGGATAAGGTGGTGGATATGGCTGTTGAGGTTGTTGTGGCTGAATCACAGGCGGTGCTTGTTGATATGGGTGATACCTTGGTTGGTGTGGTGGAGCTTGGTATGGCTGATGTAGTCCATAAGGTGGGTATCCAAAGCCGTGGTGGTGATCAAATCGTGGTGATGGAGGGATAGCAGGTTGAGGTTGGGAACTTGCAGGTGGAGGGTAGAAGGTTTGTTGGTAAGGGGGGTAAGCTGTGGTTGTAGGATAGCTTACTCGTGGTTGTGGTGGATAAACTTCTGTCACTAGTGGTGGTACAAAACCCGCTGGAATATCACTTACCATCGTAAACTGAACCGAACTTCCCACATTCCATTGTGAAGGTTGCTCCTGGTGAGATCGCGGTGTGGGGGTCGCAGTATGAGGGGGTGGTGAGTAGCTCGGGTGAGGCGAAGGATTCTGCCTCACAAAGCCTCTTCCTACAACCGGTGTAGTATTGCCTGCCTCTGGTCTAGTTCCTGAACATCCAGCCCCATGAACACCTCTCCTCGTTGTCTCCATTCTGAAAGATCAAGAAGATCAGAATGCTATTAAGTGATCTAAAGAAACTTATCTCAAGAGAGGAATTCTAAAGGACGCTTTTCTCTGATACCAACTGTAACGCCCCATTCCCGGATACCGAGTCCTTACCCGGAAATAGAACGTTTGTCACGTATAATATAAAATAAATTCTATATTATACGTAAGCCTCTACTACGTCGTATCGAGTTTCGCATTTACGGAAGCTAAAAGACTCGGGTATAGTTTTTTTTTTTGTACATGATAAGAATGAAAACACAATCATACTAAAGATAGAAAAGATATCTTACAACCACGATATATAAACTTTACAACAGTACGGTGTCTTAAAAGATAAACAACTAGTATCTTGCAATAATTCAAAGAAATACAACAAGTCTTGAAATGGAATTGCAACATAATTTTTGAAGGAAATAACATAGTCTAGAAATATCAAAAGAACAAGATAAAAGCATCAAAGGTCGTCTTCAAAATCCTCGTCGAACTCCAGTTCAACCTGTTCATCTTCTCAATCCCCAAACACAACAAACATGCATTTGAGGTAAGTACAAACGTACTTAGCAAGAAACAGAAGCTATTGCATTAACTAGAATTCACAAAGAAAGGTTTACATTGTTATTAAGTTATCTTTATTTGACCGACTCAATTCTAGGGTTCAATTCATGCTCATCAACATGTTGTGACTAAACGTTTCTAGCTTAACTCAAGTTTTTTACACCGGCACTCAAGGGCACTACGCATGGTGCTACCCACCACGAGGTATCATTTGCAACATATTGGCGGATCACACCAATATCCACGGGGGAAAGCCCGATAGTGTGCACGTTCGGCGAAGTCCCCCTACCATTTAGCCGTTTATAGGCCAGTAGAGTTATTCACTTTATCTGACCGCCCACACGTCGCGATATAGACAAGTGCCTTACCGAAAGTGTTACGATGTTTAGTCTTTTACTATACACTTATGTAATTTATTAATCATTAACTAGTCATCTTTAGTGTTTTCAAGGTAAAAGCTCACTTAGCAATTCTACTCCCTCACTTAGACTCTAGACACAACACCTTAAACACGTACACAGACATTGATGAATACTAATTCATCAAAGCACAAGCCATTCATACCCTTCCGACGGTCCCGAACTTCAACTCTATGGAAGAGTACATTCGGTGCCGGAACTAAACGCATCAGAAGCTTAATCGAGGCTTGTTCATGTTTAATTAATGTTATTAAATCATGCAACAATATCAAAGACTCATACCATTGTTTAAACAACCTATTTTTCAAAAACAGGGGCAATGTGCGCACATTCTAGGGGAATGTGTGCACATTGAAACAAAATTTATTCAGCCACACCGGTGTGTGCACATTCCTGGAATGTGCGCACACTCAGTAAGCTATACATTCACCTTAAAAATGTGCGCACACAATTTAGTCAATGTGCGCACACAAAAGGCACAAAACTCTCTAAACACGTTTTTCTTCACCCTTTTCGATTTCTAACCCAACCCAAACATGTATAACATCAATCTCAACATCATAACAACAGAAAATCTCTACTTTAACATCACATAGCACCAAGCACTTGCATAACCACATTTAGACATGATTTCAACATCAAATCACTCCTAAAACAAGGTCCTAACTTCTTCAAACCATAATTAACACAATGGAGAAGATTTTCTTACCTTTCAAAGCACAACTCCAAAAACACCGCAGAAAATTGCAGGCACTCCCCAAGGACTCCAACAAAACCCTATCCAATCCATAACCAATCCAAGAACCGATTAGGGTTTCTAACACTCAAAGCTACGAATTTAACAACTCTCTACAACCAGACGTGATCAAACGTGATGAAACCAAGATTAGGGTTAAATTCTTACCTTGACAAAACTTGGATATCTTGGTATCAAAATGATCCTTGAAATCTCACGATGCTCCCGCCCATGAGCATTTAACTAAAAGCGGAGTAAAACGAATCGTGAATTTGAAGAAGCCTCTTCTCCTTCTTCCTTGCTCTCAAAACACAGAGTTTAACGTAAAAGCTTTACAACTCCTTGTTAACCCCTTTTTTGATTAGTGGGAGGTTATTTCCCAATTATAACCTCCTACTAATTAAAAAAAATTAACTACCCTTAAATTCCACTTATTACAATTCAGTCCCAAGGAAGAATATATGTACATATTCGAAAATATATATATATAAATAAACTTATATTAAATTATAAACTTTAATTCCATAAAAAGATAAACATAATATTTCGTTCTCGCAAAATGACACGTCTGCCCTTTCCCGAGAATCGGAATATTACATTCCTCCCCCATTAAGAGGAGTTTCGTCCTCGAAACTTGAACATACTTGGTAAGTTCAAAAAGTCTGGAAACTCGGTGATCATATCATCTTCCACTTCCCAAGTTGCTTCGTTTACTGTGTGGTTGCTCCACTGTACTAATACCAAAGGAATCATCCGCCTCTTGATCATCTTTTCCTTCCTATACAAAATCTTAACCGGTTTTTCATCATATGCGAGGTTATCTTGAAGGATCTCCGGATCAACTGTGGCTTCAACATCCAACTTCGTTAAACATTTCTTCAACATCGAGACATGGAACACATTGTGAACTCTTGACATAGATTCCGGTAGCTTAAGCTTATATGCTAATGGTCCAACTCTCTCGAGGATCTCAAAAGGTCCGACATACCTTGGACTTAGCTTTCCTTTTTGTCCAAATCTCTTAACTCCCTTCATTGGTGAAGCTCTCAAGTAAACTCTATCACCAACATCGAACTCTAAAGGTCTTCTACGGACATCAGCCCAACTTTTCTGATGGTCTTGTGTTGCCTTCAAGTTCTTCTTAACCAACAAAACTCTTTCCTTAGCTTGTTCAACCAATTCTGGCCCGGTAAGCTGCTTCTCTCCAACTTCATCCCAAAACAACGGCGTTCGACATCTTCTACCATAAAGAGCTTCAAACGGCGGCATTCCCAAACTTGCATGATAACTGTTATTGTAAGCGAACTCAGCCACAGGTAGGTAATCATCCCATGATCCACCTACTTCCAAAACACATGCTCTTAACATATCTTCTAGTGTTTGGATTGTTCTTTCCGATTGTCCATCTATTTGAGGATGGAACGCTGTACTCAAATCCAACGTTGTGCCCAAAGCCTTCTACAAACTCTTCCAAAACCGACTAATAAACCGGCTGTCATGATCTGATACAATTGAGACAGGGACTCCATGTAGTTTCACAATATTGTCCAAATAAAGTGTGGTCATCTTCTTCAATGACATATCCACTTTGGTTGGTAAGAAATGAGCCGTCTTTGTTAGTCTATCCACAATGACCCATATCATATCATGCCCACTCTTAGTCCTTGGCAAACCGGTGATAAAATCCATTGTAATCTTATCTCATTTCCACTCGGGGATGTCCAAAGGTTTAAGCATACCTCCTGGTTTCCTATGCTCAGCTTTGACTTTTTGACACGTATCACATTCAGCCACAAACTTAGCTATTTCCAATTTCATTGAAGGCCACCAAAAACGTTCCTTCAAATCCCTATACATCTTTGTACCTCCTGGGTGGACTGCAAAAGCTATCCTATGTGCTTCATCCATGACTCTCTGTCTTAAGTCTCCAACATTAGGCACACATAATCGATCTTGGTACCAAAGGTTCCCATTCTTAACTAGGACATAGCCAACTGTAGGCTTTTCTTTAGCAACTCGCTTCAAATCTACCAAGGCTGGGTCTTCATCTTGTTTACCCCGAATATCATCCATCAACTCTGACCTAGCCAACAACGGTGCCACAAACTGTTGATTCCCAAACTGAGCAAAACTCCGGATTTTCAGCCCATCTAACTGCTCTGCCACATCTTCAACCCCTGAAACTGCAAACACTGGCTTCCTACTCAACGCATCTGCGACCACATTTGCTTTACCCGGATGGTACTGAATATCCAAGTCATAATCCTTCATGAACTCTAACCATCTTCGCCGCGCCTCATATTCAAATTCTCTTGAGTGAAGAAATATTTTAAACTCTTGTGGTCCGTGAAGATTCTTGCCTTGACTCCATACAAGTAGTGCCTCCAAGACTTTAAGGCAAACACTACCGCTGCCAACTCTAAGTCATGTGTTGGGTAGTTCTTCTCGTGTATCTTTAGCTGTCTAGATGCATAGGCTATTACTTTGCCCCCTTGCATCACCACACAACCTAAACCTTGTCCCGAAGCATCGGTGTACACATCATAATTATCAAAGATCTCCGGCTCATCAAGATCAGGTCTTTGTAGTCAATCTATCCTTGAGTCTGAAAAAAGGCTGTCTCACACTCACTAGTCCATTCAAACTTCACATTCTTTTGTGTAAGTTTGGTGAGTGGTGTGGCTATTTTGGAAAAGTCTTGCACGAACTTCCTGTAGTATCCGGCTAACCCCAGAAAACTTCTTACTTCTGAAACTGTAGCAGGTCTTGGCCACTTCTCAACCGCTTCTATCTTTGCAGGGTCTACTTGTATACCATCTCCAGATATCACATGTCCCAGAAAACTGACTTGCTTCAACCAAAACTCATATTTCGAAAACTTAGCAAACAACTTTTTCTCTTTCAAGGTCTTCAACACTATTCTTAAGTGTTCTTCATGTTCTTTCTCATCCTTTGAGTAGATAAGGATATCATCTATGAATACTATCACAAACTTATCCAAATATGGCATGAAAACACGTTGCATCAAATCCATGAATGCTGAAGGAGCATTAGTGAGTCCAAAAGGCATAACCAAGAACTCATAATGTCCATACCTTGTACTAAAAGCCGTCTTAGGTATGTCTGCCACTTTAATCTTCAACTGATGGTAACCGGACCTAAGATCATTCTTAGAAAACACTCTCTTTCCCTGTAACTGATTAAACAAGTCATCTATCCTTGGTAGTGGATACTTGTTCTTGATGGTGAGGTTGTTCAAGGCTCTATAATCTATACACACTCTCATGCTACCATCTTTCCTCTTAACAAACAACACAGGGGCTCCCCACGGTGAAGTACTTGGCTGAATTATATTCCTTTCTAACATATCTTTTAGCTGAGCTTTCAATTCCTTTAATTCAGCCGGTGCCATCCTATATGGTGCTTTTGTTACTGGTGCTGCCCCCGGTACTAACTTGATTTCAAACTCAATTTCCCTATCCGGCATATTGCCTGGTAACTCATTCGGAAATACCTCGGGGTATTCTCTTGCTATAGGGGTTTCATCCAACTTTGGCTTAACTTGCTCTACATCCATTGCATACAACAAGTAGCCTTCACAACCTTTATGACATGCTCTTATATATAGCCTTAACCGCTGAGATTATCGGATGACGCTTCTTACTTGGCTTGTACATGTTACCTTGAAAGGTCTTAGAAGATTTTCCCGGCACCTTAAAGGTTACTCTCTTTTCTCTACAATCCAAGTGAACAAAGTTCTTGGACATCCAATCTATTCCCAAGATAACATCAAAGTCCGTAAAGTACAACACTGTAAGGTCACTCTTGCAACGGTAAGATCCTACACGAATGTCTACTTGAGGTATCAACTTTGTCACTTTAGTAACTCTTCCTAACGGTGTAGTTATTTCCAAAGTGTTCCTTAAAGCTTCCATGGGTATGTTTAGTTTCTTAGCAACCTTAGAAGACACAAAAGTGCTAGACGCTCCGGTATCAAACAAAGCCTTAATTGCTAAATTGTCTAATATTATCGTACCTAAAAATGTAAATTTGTTTATTTTAATACAACTATAACATGATTTAACGTGTCATAATAGTACTTGAATAACATAGAATGAACAAATTAAAAGTACCTGAGTTAACATTGTCATCTGGCTCCACAATCTCTGACTCCATAGCAAAAACTCAAACCGGTCGGCTTGAATTTCCTCTTCCGCTTGCTTGACCCTGACTTTCTTTACCTCCCTTGGTTGGACAATTCCTTGCAAAATGTCCAGGATCTCCTGATAGTAACAATCGCTGTGTTAGCCTTACATTCACCTGAATGATGTCTCTTGCATTTCTGACAAGGGGGCGCACTTGCTGACGGTGCTACTGAGAAAGATGCTGACGTCTTCTTCACATTCTGCTGGGGTGCTGCCCAACTAGTTCCTTGACTCGTCCCAAATGTTCTCTTAGCACCAACTATCACGAAGGCTGTTCTTAAAAGTTTCAACCCGATGGCCTTGTTCAATAATTCTGCCATATTCCTTGGTGTAGCTCCCATCATACCGGCTTGTATCTCACGAGATAATCCATTCTTATAGAGGGCCATTTTCTTTTCTTCAACTCTCATGATTTCAGGATAGAACCTTCCCAACTCGTTGAAACGATTGGTGTATTGAGACACGGTCGTGTATTGACCTTGACTATGTTTTAGAAACAAACTTGCTTGATTTGCACGAACCGTGGGTGGATAGTACTCATTGTAGAAAAGTTCCTTGAATTCTTTCCAATCCGTAATCTTACCTCGGCTGCTCTCTGTTGCATCAAACCAACTCTCCGCCGTACTCAACAAAAAACCCGCAGCTAATCGAGCCATCTCTGTTTTGAGCACCTTCACATTTCGACATGCCTTTTCAAAGCTCCTCAACCACATCTCAGCCTTGAGTGGTTCTACATTTCCATGAAAGTCTTGCATACGGTTTCTTTTCAGCCTAGTGTGCCAATCCACGGGTGGTGCCTGCTCAAACGCTTGTGGTCTAACCGGAGGAGTAAGCAGTGGATAAGCCGGATAAGCGGAGGAGCGAAACGGGTGGGTAACCATAGGGTACATGTGGTGCTTGAGGTGGATAAGGTGGTGGATATGGCTGTTGAGGTTGTTGTGGCTGAATCACAGGCGGTGCTTGTTGATAGGGGTGATACCTTGGTTGGTGTGGTGGAGCTTGGTATGGCTGATGTAGTCCATAAGGTGGGTATCCAAAGCCGTGGTGGTGATCAAATCGTGGTGATGGAGGGATAGCAGGTTGAGGTTGGGAACTTGAAGGGAGGGTAGAAGGTTTTTAGGTAAGGGGTAAGTGTGGTTGGAGGATAGCTTACATCGGTGGTTGTGGTGGATAAACTTCATCATTTGGTGGTGGTACAAAACCATTTGGAATATCACTTACCATCGTGAATCGAACCGAACTTCCCACATTCCATTGTGAAGGTTGCTCTGGTGAGATCGCGGTGTGGGGTCGCAGTGATGAGGGGTGGTGAGTAGCTCGGGTGAGGCGAAGGATTCTGCCTCACAAAGCCTCTTCTTACAACCGGTGTAGTATTGCCTGCCTCTGGTCTAGTTCCTGAACATCCAGACCCATGAACACCTCTCCTCGTTGTCACCATTCTGAAAGATCAAGAAGATCAGAATGCTACTAAGTGATCTGAAGAAACTTATCTCAAGAGAGGAATTCTAAAGGACGCTTTTCTCTGATACCAACTGTAACGCCCCGTTCCCGGATACCGAGTCCTTACCCGGAAATAAAACGTTTGGCACGTATAATATAAAATAAATTCTATATTATACGTAAACCTCTACTACGTCGTATCGAGTTTCGCATTTACGGAAGCTAAAAGACTCGGGTATAGTTTTTTTTTTGTACATGATAAGAATGAAAACACAATCATACTAAAGATAGAAAAGATATCTTACAACCACGATATATAAACTTTACAACAGTACGGTGTCTTAAAAGATAAACAACAAGTATCTTGCAATAATTCAAAGAAATACAACAAGTCTTGAAATGGTATTGCAACATAATTTTTGAAGGAAATAACATAGTCTAGAAATATCAAAAGAACAAGATAAAAGCATCAAAGGTCGTCTTCAAAATCCTCGTCGAACTCCAGTTCAACCTGTTCATCTTCTCAATCCCCAAACACAACAAACATGCATTTGAGGTAAGTACAAACGTATTTAGCAAGAAATGCAAGCTATTGCATTAACTAGATTTCACAAAGAAAGGTTTACATTGTTTTTAAGTTATCTTTATTTGACCGACTCAATTCTAGGGTTCAATTCATGCTCATCAACATGTTGTGACTAAACGCTTCTAGCTTAACTCAAGTTTTTACACCGCACTCAAGGGCACTACGCATGGTGCTACCCACCACAAGGTATCATTTGCAACATATTGGCGGATCACACCAATATCCACGGGAAAGCCCGATAGTGTGCGCGTTCGCGAAGTCCCCTACCATTTAGCCGTTTATAGGCGGTAGAGTTATTCACTTTATCTGACCGCCCACACGTCGCGATATAGACAAGTGCCTTACCAAAAGTGTTACGATGTTTAGTCTTTTACTATACACTTATGTAATTTATTAATCATTAACTAGTCATCTTTAGTGTTTTCAAGGTAAAAGCTCACTTAGCAATTCTACACCCTCACTTAGACTCTAGACACAACACCTTAAACACGTACACAGACATTGATGAATACTAATTCATCAAAGCACAAGCCATTCATACCTTTCCGACGGTCCCGAACTTCAACTCTATGGAAGAGTACATTCGGTGCCGGAACTAAACGCATCAGAAGCTTAATCGAGGCTTGTTCATGTTTAATTAATGTTATTAAATCATGCAACAACATCAAAGACTCATACCATAGCTTAAACAACCTATTTATCAAAAACAGGGGCAATGTGCGCACATTCTAGGGGAATGTGTGCACATTGGGCCAAAATTTACATTCAACCCTGCCAGTGTGTGCACATTCCTGGAATGTGCGCACACTCCAGAAGCTGTACATTCAGCCTTAAAAATGTGCGCACACAGCTAGTCAATGTGCGCACACAAAAGGCACAAAACTCTCTAAACACGTTTTTCTTCACCCTTTTCGATTTCTAACCCAACCCAAACATGTTTAACATCAATCTCAACATCATAACAACAGAAAAACTCTACTTTAACATCACATAGCACCAAGCACTTGCATAACCACATTTAAACATGATTTCAACATCAAATCACTCCCAAAAAAAGGTCATAACTTCTTCAAACCATAATTAACACAATGGAGAAGATTTTCTTACCTTTCAAAGCAAAACTCCAAGAAACACCGTAGAAAATTGCAGGCACTCCCCAAGGACTCCAACAAAACCCTATCCAATCCATAACCAATCCAAGAACCGATTAGGATAAGGTTTCTAACACTCAAAGCTACGAATTTAACAACTCTCTACAACCAGACGTGATCAAACGTGATGAAACCAAGATAAGGGTTAAATTCTTACATTGACAAAACTTGGATATCTTGGTATCAAAACGATCCTTGAAATCTCACGATGCTCCTGCCGCAGACGAAACTGAAAACGGAATAGAAACGAATCGTGAATTTGAAGAAGCCTCTTCTCCTTCTTCCTTGCTCTCAAAACATAGGATTTAACGTAAAAGCTTTCTGAACTCCTTGTTAACCCCTTTTGATTAGTGGGGAGGTTATTTCCCCAATTATAACCTCCCACTAATTAAAAAAAGAATTAACTACCCTTAAATTCCACTTATTACAATTCAGTCCCAAGGAAGAATATATGTACATATTCGAATATATATATATATATATATATATATATATATATATATATATATATATATATATATAAATAAACTTATATTAAATTATAAACTTTAATTCCATAAAAAGATAAACATAATATTTCGCTCTCGCAAAATGACACGTCTGCCCTTTCCCGAGAATCGGAATATTACATTAAGTAAGTAATTATTGTAAACGAACAAGTACGTGCAAGACGAACTGAAATTAGTTCATAGGTATGTTTCATATGCACTGCTTAACGTTGTTTTAAAGTGGCTTTCCTTTACGTTTCAAAATATGTTATTTTAAGTAGTTTCTATCTAAAGAGTCCAAGTTATGCTTTTAACTGTTTTCTAAATGAATGAAATAGATTCATGTTGTGTCTGACTTATGACAATTATGAATCTCTCTTTTAAACCTCTTTCTCCTTAATGAGCATCTAGCAAGTGCTCATTGCTTTATTTGGAATAAGAAGATTGCACGTACAGAATGAGTTGATGAGGAGTTTGGTGGGCTAGCGTAGGTTTGGAGCAATGTTTATGTTTTAGTTTCCTTTTATAGTTGTTCTTTATAAATAAGGCATTGTTGTCAGTAGTCGTAGTTGTTTCTTCTTTTCAGATATGACAGTTGTAATAGATGATATAATGGGGGAATGAGAGAGAAGGACAAAAATATTGCATCAATTGAGTAAAAGGACAGTCTTTTGAAACTTTTGCATAAAGGACAAAACTATTTATTATGCAAAAGTTTCAAAAGACAGTTTTGTCCTTTAAGCAAAAGTTTTAAAAGACTGTCCTTCTACTCAATTGATTAAATATTTCTGTACTTCTCCCTCATTCCCCCTATATTATAAGTATCAAAAAATCAACTGCCATTTTGTAATAGAAAACTGAAACAGAGCCCACACATGTGGCAATTACCAACATGAATTTCCCAGAATTCCTATCTAATCTTCCAGAGATAGGAACCTTTGATCCTGCAACTTTTTTATACGAGTATGAGGGTGTATGGCTACCAGCACCATCCTTGGAGGCAATTTTAATCCTCCAGGACCAATTCCAAGCTCAACCCTCTGATATCTACTTATGTAGTTTCCCGAAAACCGGTACTACATGGCTTAGAGCCTTGGCTTTCACGATTATGACTCAGTGATCGTTTCGACGAAACCACCACTCCTTTGTTAACTTCGATGCCACATTGCCACACGACTGCCTTCCGGATTTAGATGAATTTGCCAAAGATCCATTAATCTCCAAGTCGCGAAAAGTACACCCACTTATAGCTACTCATAACCCTTACAATATTTTGCCAAAATCAATCATTAAATCCGGGTCGAAAATCGTGTACTTTTGCAGGGAACCTAAGGACACATTCACTTCTTTTTTTCACATGAAAGACAAGAATCTCAGGAATTACAGGATGCAACAGACAAGTAATTTATCAATGATTGATAAAAAGCCCTTAAACATGGAGGAACAGTGTGAAAACTTCTGTAATGGAAAGGTTTGTTTTATTTTATGACTTTCCAACATTGCTTACTTGTTTCTCTTGGCTTTTTAATGCATTATACACCTATAATATTGATGCAAACTTTCCTAGGTTCAAATCTAACCGGCAATGTACCGGGTCGATTGCAGTCTAGTACGGTGGTCAAGGTCGTATCCCAAGGGAATTGTAGGTTAAACACTAATTAGTTATTATTATCTTGATCCGAATCGCAAGTTTGTTTAATAAACTAATATTTAACTATAAAAGGTAGTTCAAGAGATAAAATAATATTGCCAAGATGATTCATAGTTCAAGTTATCTTCCCTTATTACTTAGAACTGATCAACCCACCGCCTTCCATTGGTGCTCAATTGAGTGAATGGTGCATTCCTAAATGAGTGGTCTCCCCTCATACGAGTGAATGAAACCACACTTGTCTCCTCCTTGGTTTAAGCACCTTAAACCTAATGAATTGACAAGAAAAACACTTGAATGCAAACTCCACGGATAAGGAACCGAATTCCACTAGGGTCGATTCTACCTTCCGTTCTTCTTACTCTCTTCTCACAACTAACGTCTCCATTCAATATCTACTAGTTGTGTAGGTGCATAAGTTGGTTAATTACTCCAAAATACACAATGCAAATCAATGCAAGTAAGAGGATTTTCAACACAATAGAAGCTAGAAACATAAACGATCAATTCCAAACTATCAAAGGGATGATCTATCATCACTATATCATCTTGGCTAGTAGAAGGACTAACCACTCATGATTATAACTACTAACAAGTTAAAGCTAGCATTCATAATAACAAGATCAATTAAATCAAAGTAAGGATTTAGAATACCAAATTCGAGTGGTGAACTTGAAGTTAGAGAGTTACATTCTAACTGCAAAGTACCAATAAAGATGAAACACAAACTAGTTGTTCTTACATCCACTGGAAGCCTTGACGTCAAAATGATGATTCAATAATGTTTATAATGAATTTAGGTGTTAAAGGGTGGGATTTTTGGCTAGATGAGCCCTTGAGGTGGAGGTGACTGATGATGATAATTCCTTCTTCTCTGTCCAGAAATGGCTTAAATCGCATAATTCCGCTTTTTTAAATAATTCGGCGCACGCCGTAATGACTTCGGCGTACGCTGAGTCTTACATAGTAGTTGAGACATGACATCACAATTAATGCACTTCAATTATACAATTTGATGTTTCGGCGTACGCCCATCATGTCTCGGCCTACGCCACAAGTATCTCGGTGTATGCTGAGACTTTAATTTGTAGTGTCAACCATACAGAATCAACCGTATTAATTCCAAACTTCTTTATTTGCTCAGAAGGTGACACTAGCCTCGATCTAGCCTTGATGTATTTTACTCCCCACTCCCGTAATTACTGAAAAATAACAATATAAACATACCACGAGTAATTATGATAATACTTTATAACTAGTAAGTTCTTAAAAAAATTGATAAAATGCTTAGATACTGATTTGTTAATAAAAGTGATTCGATTTATAGCAAGATTCACTAAAATTGACACACAATACCACTATATACTGAGGAGATGGGGTAAAACATCGTGGAATTTTAACATCCGATTGACATACATCAAATATCTTTGGTCATTTGTACTATATATATGCATAAATAAATGGGATATATTACTTAATCTGAACTTTATTGCTGAATGTTTGGTCTACTGTTTTTTTGGTTGAAGAATTTTATTTGTTATCCGATCCCTTTTTGCCCATGATGTAGGTTACCTGATCGAACCAGGTAATTTGGTCCACTCGTCTTAAATTATTATTTTTCTCTTCCCTCGTTCTTTTATGTATTGTCATTGAGGCTAAATCCCGAAGTTTTTTTTTTTTTTTTTCTAACAAAGGTTCTTTACTGATCGTATCATGTTTTGGGGTACTGGAATGCGAGCATTGAAAGGCCAGACAAGTTTTTTATATTGAAATATGAAGATGTGAAAAGGGATTCTATATTTTATGTGAAGAAGTTGGCAGAGGTTCATGGAGAAGCCTTTTTCTATAAATGAAATTAATGATAGTGTGCCAGAGAAAATCGTAAAGATGTGTATTTTCGAGACTTTGAGCAATTTAGAAGTGAATAAGACCGGAAAACGAAAATTCTTTAGTATGGAAAACAATGTGTTTTTCAGGAATGCGGAGATTGGTGATTGGAAGAATCATTTAACAGAAGACATGTGGAAGAAGATAGATATGATCACACTTCAGAAGCTGCAAAATACCGGTCTTACGTTTAACTCGGTGGGGCACCCTTTGGAATGATGATAAAAAAACGATGACGTTTTTATACAAAAAAATCGAAAAATCATCTTGATATCGTAAATGTGTGGTTGGATCAGTATCAGATGACCCTCCATGGCACAATATTTATTGTTGTACTGTTGTAGAGGATCTGAGCTGGTCATACGTACGTGATGTATTAATGGGGCCTTGTTTGTAACACTTTGCAGATTTATATGAATAAAATACTCTTTCTTTCTCTTTTTTTATTGTAAGAAAAACAGATATGCTACTTTCATAATAAATTTGTCACAATAAAACCATACTTGTTTTTTGTGTCAACGCCATCTGCATGGATTTTCTCCAAGGATGATAATTGTTTCCATTTAGCAGAGGCTGAACCATCACCGAAGATGGATTCTCATTTGGATGAAGATACAAAGGATAAGATGAGGTTAATTATTGTCTTCTGGCTGCCATGGCCTCAAGAAATTCTGAAAACCACTGAGTAAATCCAAGAAAACTTCCAAAAAATAATCAATGTGACCAGGGCCGTCCCTGTGTAATTGGAAGCCCGAGGCCAAAAAAAATTTAAGGCCTTCGACTCTGTGAAAAAATAATATGAAAAAGGTAATGGAATTTAATTAGACTTCCAAGAAAATTTGAGTCTTATCAGTGTTTTAATTTGAGTAAAAATAAAAATAAATCTTCCAAAAAACGTAAAAATCAATGTGACTGGATTCTACTAGGATAACATAGAGATAATTCATAGAATACTCTCAGGTTTCATTGAAAAATCTATAGAATTTGAAGGAAACACTCAAGTTTCTACTACAATCGCCAGAGGTAGCGCAAATTGAGCTTGAAAAGCTCTGATACCATGTTGACGCTTGGTTAGAGGTGTTAAACGAACCGAACGTTCACGAACAAGGCTCGAACTTGGCTCGTTTAAGCTCGTTCGAGCTCGTTCATTTATGTTATCGAGCCGAGCTCGAACGAGTTCTCCCCGCCGTTTAGTAAGCGAACGAACACGAGCCTGCTCGTGAAATTGAGCTTGAAAAGCTCTGATACCATGTTGACGCTTGGTATATTCAACCAAGTAAACTAGAGGAAACGAAACATAAAAGAAAATTAAAGGAATTCTTATTGACCAAAATAATGATCGAGTTAAGTTACATAATGTTGATGGTGGAGTATTTATATATGATACTCCTCTCAACGGTTACAAACTTGTTTAGGTAGTTAATTACAACATAAAGGGAATCTGGAAGTTGCATTTTGTTGAATTTGATTAGCTCATCTTAGCTGATCATCATTTCTTCTCAGCTGCTATGTATTCTCAACTGATCTCATCAGCAGAGTCATCTTATCTCATTTGCTCTCAGTTGCATCTCCATTGTATAGTCTCAACTGTTCACCTCAACAGACTGTATCATCTCAGATAATTTGTTTCCTGAACGTGTTTCTCATCCTTCTCGTATCCAACACTCATTCATCCACTTTATATATGTTAACAAATACTAAACATTACTTGTTGAAATCAATCACTAAGAGCTTTCCGTTACTAAGAACTACCAGTTCGGTTGCACAAGAGGTGGAGTAAGGGCTCCGGGTAGGATAGTAACTTTGTACATTGACAACCCTAACAATTTTAACATCAAGAATATTCTACAGACGAAAGTAATTAAAGCTCAGTGGCTAGGATGCAGACAATTTGTATTCGGCTTCAGTGCTACTACGAGCAATGGTAGGTTGTTGTTTTGATGCCAAGGTGATAAGATATAAATACAATATGCACCTGTGGATTTACGGTCATCAGGATAAGCATCCCAATCAGAGTCAGAGTATGCATGAATATTGGATTGAGGATGAGCAGTGAAAATGAGACCTTCATCATATGTTTGACGTAAATAGAGTAATATATGTTTAACAACTATCCAATGAATGTCTCCAGGAGCATACATAAATTTCATTACTTTGTGGACATCATAAAGGAATTATCTGGGCGAGTCAAAGAGAGATAGTGAAGTCCACCAACAATACTCCGATATTGTGCGAGATTAGGATGAGGGAACACAACAAAAAAAGAACCTTTTCGTGACGAAAAAATTCGTCGCGAAAAGTGCTGATTTTCGTCAGTAAAGGTAATCACGGCGAAAAGTTTTCGTCACCCTGTTTGTTGCCTTTGAGGCATCGCTAAAGGGTTCTGTGCTGACAAGCTTTGCATTCGTCACCAAAACATATTCTCCTATGACGAACCTCTGTATTTGTTACCAGAGCTTCCAAATCTTTAATGACAAATTTTAGTATTTGTCACCAAAAAAACTTTCCAAGTAACAAAAACATTGACACAGAACACTCAAAACTTTGTCACCAAATCATATTTGTCACAAAAGGATAGAAACACATTTTATCTTTTAACCCTTATTCTTGACAAACACTTTGTCACTAGAAGTATTATTTTTATAAAAAAAAGTAATAATAAAAAATTATAAAATAAAAATCAAAATAATAATAATAATAATAATAATAATAATAATAATAATAATAATATTATTATTATTATTATTATTATTATTATTATTATTATTATTATTATTATTATTATTATTATTATTATTATTATGCAGACACATTAAACTAGTATTATATTAATCAATAATAATATCCTACAACCATTGAACAATCTTTTTCACCATACAGTAATATCATATAGCTACAAATCTCCAGTATTATAACTCATTGCATCATCAAAACATAGTCTAATAAAACATTCATTGTTTCGTTAATCCGAAAGACAGATAAACTACTCACCATAATTTTCGTTAGAAGCCTCTTATGTATCTCGAGACGTTCCTCGAGACGTCAATTTACCCAATGCTGCTTCTACGGCATCCTCTGTTTGCTCCCGTCATATAGAGTAAGCTTAAACAACTTGATCATGAAACTGTCACATAATAGAAAATTTGTAAAATTCAAACAGCTTTATGAATTGGTAGTAATGCATTTTACAGAATTTAGGGTAGTGAAAATTGCAGAAAATGATTTAGAAAACAGTTTTAAAAAAAAAAAGAAACCAAACCCCATCTCCGATTGATATCAAATTTTGAAACAATGCCTCCTGATTTCCTATAAAAAAGGGTAAAACAACACCATTATTAACAGCAGCTATAAATATTAGGAGAAAGCCCGAGTACAGGGGGCGGATTTCCGTACCAAAAACTCATATAAAATGCAAATTTTGTGTAAATATGATGTTACATTAAGAAGAATTTATTTCATCAGAACGAAAGATATATATTACTTGCCAAGAATAAGAATCTGAGATGCCTCTTTTCAATAGACCATGTCGATTCTACTTAATTAGGAACTGGGGATTCTACATAATTAAGCACCGGGCATATGAAGAAAATGCAATAGAAATCGAATTTTTAAAAAAAAAAGGACCTTCTTCTTCAGCAATCGAATCACAACCCAAACCTGGTCCGTTGCTTCAGAAATTGATTAGGGGCTGAAATTTAGAGTTCGATGAAGGAGGGAGAAAATATTAAGATTATCGATGAATGGAGTTTTGTCCAATCGCGATCATTGCTACAAAATTAAGGTTTATCGATGACTGTCTGAAAGTTTGTATCATATTTTGTCAGTGTAAAAAAGTCAAATCGAGTCGAATATTAAGATTATCGAGTCGAGCAATATTTAAATCTTACAAACAAGAATTAGCGCATTAACTTAAATAACAATCGAGTCTATTCGATCTCGAACCGATCACGAACCCATTTAGTTAATTTATACCCCTAATTGTGACAAAATGCTTGTTACGTAAATCATTATGGATTTCATATAAAAAAAAATGTTATCACTAAAGCTCTATAACAAAGTTTGTCGGATAACACACAAGTGAAATCCTATTTTTGTAAGAACCATCGGCATTGTTTGGTTTCGGGTGGGGTTGGATCCAACCCAATATTTTATTCATTCCACTATCTTACTTATCATTATTTTATTAATTCTATTATTTTATTATAAATTCTCTCATCAATTATTCAACATCAACAAATAAATTAATATTAATCAATTCACTTTATTCACCCACTACACTATTTAACCATTACTTTTTCAATATAATATTCCATTAAAATTTCTCTCATCAATCATTTCTTCAACTACACAAATTTCAACATAACATTTCAACTTTATAATCATTATTTCACTATATTTTATTTTACATTTTTTTTCCTTGAATCCATTCAACCACAATCCAACCCGAAACAAAACAGGGCCATCAAGTTTTTCGTAACAATCTTGTGCCTGCCTAGCATCACTACAAAAAATAGATCATTTTGTGACAAACATCTAGTGACAAACGCCAAATTTGTTACAAAATGAAAGCTTCTTGTGACATCAACTTCATTTGTCATGGAAATATGTATTTATTAGTGACAACGTTAGCATATTGTCACAAAGTTTTCCTCTTTGACACCAATACCATGACCTTTGTTGTCAATGTATTATTCATGAGCCTTTTATGACAAGCAACGATGTAATCGAGCCGAGTCATATAGATTATTTCTCGAGCTCGAGCTTGACTCGTCTAAAAAACCATAGCTCAAAACCAACTTGAGCTCGATCAAGCCATAAAACGTCAAGATTAATTTCGACTCACTAACTATTCGATATAATTCGACTCGGCTCGATAGCAATTATTTGTTTTATTATTATTATCTTGTAATGAGCTACGGTGACAAACGGTACAACAAAGATCAAGGTTTATATGAAAAATAATTTTCGTTGGCGTCGTTTCGCATTCTAATAAAACCTACGAATTTGGGAATGTAGGTTTTCTCTCGCCAAATTGAAAGATTCTTCTCTTCGAGCACAATTTCTTCTTCTACTTAGATCAATTTTTCTTCACATCTCTTGATTTTCTTGGTTTTTCTTCACATCGATTCGATTTTTCTTGGTTTTTCTCACTCGATTAATTCCGTCATGATACCAAGAAACAATTTCTGACCTAATCTATTGGAAAAAAATCGCCATTTCCGATGAAGGTTTGAAGTATTCAAATGTCGGAAATTCGATAAAAGGTTAAATCTATGATGATGAATCAAATCTTCACATAACTTGTTTCGATTGATTTCTATCGAACGATTCAAAAGACGAATAAGGAAAAATCTCCCTATCTAGGTTTTCGCCGAAGAGAATCGTCAGATCGGCCGGATTCGAGATCTAAAAAGATATTTCAATCGCAGGTGTTCATGAGGCCAATGAAGAAACGTCGATCAAGCAGCAAGCAGTGTTAAAGAAAAGAGAGGTGAACGGATGCTTTATCATCGTGATTCACTAAATAAGCCTCCACTTGAATTTTCTTTTTGGATTTGAAATCTAGGTTCTGGCAGGATGCAGAGAATAAAGTCGATATATTGAAAGTTCTCGACAGGAGAACTGGTCAGGTAAATTCTACTTGTTTTCATTAATACCTACACACACAGTTAATTTTCTCAAATATAACTAGAGAACATGTTGCACGTAATTTTCCACTGAACTTTTTGAATAATTGTGAACTTTTGACCATTGAATTGTTAGTTACCTGCTTAGATTTCACAAAAATAGGTTCTATGACAATTTGAACAAACCGATGCACGCAATAAGCTTTCCACCCACATTGTTTACATTCGCTTTTATATCTCCAACTATTTCGTAGACGAAAACACAAGATTTGATGTTGAGCTAAGTACTTTCTGTTGTATGTTCGGATAAACACTGAATTATGTTTTTTTATAAATATGCTTTTAGTTATTCTGTTGGATGTTTGGATAAACACTGGATTATGTTGTTTAGAAATACATTCAAGAACTGTTATGTTTCAGGTAGTATTATTTCCCCTGGTCTTTAGTGGTGGTGTTGGGTGGGTTGGAAGGAGATTTTCGTTTAAGACCATCTACTTGTAGGCATATACGGAAAGAATTCCAAAGAATTTATATAATGCCAAAGAGAAAGTCCTTACAATATTTCAAGCATCGTTTTGTTATTCTGTTGAATATCATCACAATAGTTGTTAGAGCGATGCCGAGAGGTGAGGTCAGAGGTGGTGTCGTTTTTTGATCGTTTATGAACTTGACTTCCCTTTTTCATAGAGGATTCTTGTTCTTGAAGCTACAAAGAAGCTAATGTCTCTCTTGTTGCATCCATTAGGTTGCACGAGCGGGCTTAAACATTGAGATTGCTCTGGATCCTGTTGCAAATCAACTTAATGTCCGAAATGGGGCACTAGTTATACAGGTATATTCCTGGTTTTAGTGTAGTTTTTCTGTATGGTGTTAATTTTCGAGTGAATATAAATGCTGCTGCTTATGCATTTGACTTTTATTCTGCACAGAGGAAAGAGTTGACATGGCGAAGGTTGATTCGGTAAGGTACTCTCCAAGCACCTGTAGCACCCGTGTTGATGCAGGTAGAAGTTTTAAATGCCAAGCCATCTTTATTTCTCCTGGAGCAACGCATTTATTTCTCCTCTCACAAGTGATCATTTGATGGTATGATGGGTAATTACTGGTTTGTATCCCACTGAAGCGGAGCAGATCTTACTCTTGCCTGTGTTTTCTATTTTGGTGCCTTTTTCAGTAACTGAGCTCATATTTCATATATTTTCAGCCTTATTAGCTACCGTTTAGAGGTATATTGATGCTGATAATAGCAATTGGCATTTTTCAGTCTTCATTTGACCAAGCATGCAGAAATGTCGAATCTGTTTAGCAAGAATGTAGATGTTGGCACTTTGAGGAACTTAAGCGGTCCAAGTATGTACGGGCACTTTTATTGGATAAGGAGGAAGAGCTCCAAATAATGCGGTAAGACAATAGTTGTGTAGATGATATTATTATTGGCTGAATTCTCCAATTTATGCTTTTGAAAGTGGAAGCCAAACTCATATCTCAAATCAAGCCTCTCACTAAAAATGTAAATCGGAGACTAAAACGTGTAGTTGTGTAGGTTTGCTTGGAATTTCTTGATTAAGCATTAATTTGTTTCTTCCGTATCTTCAACCGAGGAGCGCCAAGCATTTTCCAAGATCTTTGGAAGAATGATTCGAACAAGTAGGACCCTTTTCGTTGGAAATATTCCGGTGATGTTCGTGAAAGGGAAGTTGAAGATATGTTGTATAAGGTACGTGTTTTTCGGCTTTCTCCCAGTCACACATTTCCATTTATTATTCGGAAATTTATTCAATTTCGGGTTCCTGGGATTTGTTTTGATTGCAATTAAATTTTGTATTGTTAGTCGATTCAAAATTGGAATGCTCTCTGTTCTTTTGGTTTTTGCAAACTATGGCATTCTTGGCGCTTTACATGGAGTCAGAGGTCATTGAATCAGGTCTTAATGGTATATGCACCCTCTGAACCGTGGATGGACTTTAACAGGGATTTCTTTCCTTATTTTCTTTTCTTTCATTCTCCCTTGGCTTTATTAGTCTTTCCAAAAGTTGTCTGAATTTGTTTTTTGTTACTTTCATTTCATATACCGATTTTGACCTCAGAACACAATAATCAGTAGTCTTTAGAGAACTTAATATGCTTCTTCGAAACTACAATTCAGATTTCTTTGAAGTGGCAGACTCCTCCAAAGACGGTGCTTATTTTAACGAAACCGATTTCAATATATGTTCAAATCCTCTGTTCACAAAAATGGTTAGGTAAGTCGGATATTTTGTCGTTTGTGTTTCTGTTTTCGTAGAGTCCATTTGATGTAGTACATTTTCGTTGTGTCCAATGAGTAGTAACTTTCTTTCTAGTATATATCATTCAGCTATTATCGCTATCAAAACACTATGTACATTATACAAATAGAAACAAAAACATCAAATTTTATCATCCAAAAGATCCCAGTGGGATCCCACCAACATACATGCATATAAAAAGGTCATCAGAAAAAGTAAGGGAAACAGTTTCATCCGATCACATTTGGAATGCCGAATAGTAAATTACTTTTTGGTGATACAGAAAAAAAGGTTTTCAATATTGATTGCGTTATGCTTATCATATGTTCTTAACCATTTATGAATGCATTTCTATTTCTCTCAGGTGGTTGAAAGAACAAAAGAAGCTCAACATCTTAGTCGAACCTCGAGTGCGGTCTGAACTTTTGAAAGACTCATCAATCATCATACTACGACTTCGTTGAAACCTGTCAGGATGGTAAGCTGTGAGAGATCTTTTGCTCATTACTTTGCTCAATACTCATTCTTCTTTCCTTGAACTCTTGTTTACTCTTGTACAATAGTAAAAGAATATTAAGCCTGGTTTCCTGTTGCTTTTAGAGTTCAGGTTTGTATCAGATCTCTGTATTCAGGTCTATGTGCAATCAGTAATCGTTGGTATTCTCCTTATATGCGCTTGAGTTCTGTTGTTTCTAAGGTATCATTTTTCGTATGTACTTTGTATATAACAGTCTACTTGATTTTTCTTATAACACCATCCAATAACTATTTAGACACACTACCATTGCTTTCCAAGTTACTGAGTCCGTTGTGTCTCATCTTACATCTTGGTGTCTTGAACTTTTCCAATGTGGAATCTTCGAACTTGTCATATTTTCAATTTGAGTAAAGGTCATGGGTAAGACTTATGATTAACTTCTATTTTAATATGATTCAATTGGCCAATATATTAATTATTGATTGCATTTTCTTGAAGGTGAGATGCTGAAACAAGCCCGAGAGGATGTTGGGGAATGCACACACTGCATCTTTGGGATCCTAACAACTTGAGAGGGGAATGACATCTCATACTGCGGGGTGGTAGCTCGTGGGTTTGGGGAAAATGTTGTGTTTAGTTTGTTACGACATATGTGTGGATGATTACGAAAAGGTAAAGATGGAGGCCATGTATATCTTCATGTTTTCCAACTTCATGAGTAATATTTGCGTAAGGTGACCTACAACAGATTGTAGGAGAGCTAACAAACCGATCTGAGAATGGATCAAGATGATGTTTATTCGAGATTCGAGAAATTGTCGGCGAACCCAATGGTTGGATTCCGTGGATGCGAGTTTAACTTTTTTTCAACTTTTCGTGGAATTCTTTTAGTGCCGACTTCGCATGTTGAGTCCCAATGCGAGAAAGTGTGATTTGTCGTACTATCACAAATGACATGCTTTTTAGCGTTGTGACTTTGCATGTGGACAAAGCATTTGTATCGTCAACCGAAAACTCTTTTGTCATGTTCCTCACTAAACTTTGTCTATATACATTGCATGGGAATGCACCACACTCTTGAGTTTATAAAGGCATCCGACATGGACGGCTTTGGGGTACATCTCTTAACTCTGCTCATCTATGAATAATGGTATATTGTAATTCCCTATGACTTGTTGTGCCTCTGCTTTACACAAGACTTGGTGTGCTGAGTCTAAGTTGATGACAAGCAAAAAAAAAAGGCTCTCTTTTACTATTTTGTTGAAGCTGAATTTGACTTGTTGTGCCTCTGCTTTACACAAGACTTGTCATGTTCCTCACTAAACTTTGTGAAATTTTTGCTGAGTTTTGCTTTTTTTGATTGCCTTTATGGCTAGGGACAATTTATTTAATTTTGTAAGTATTTTTTGAAATTTTTAGAGTTGATGTTAAATTTTTGTATACTTGCAAAATGATTGTTAATAATTATTTAATATTTTATTGTGTGTTGTATTATTTTTTTATTCTTCTGTAGGGTTTGTGTATATTTTTTTAGGTTGATAATTAATATTATTATTATTTAATTAAAATTTTCAATAATAATTATTATTATTATTATTATTATTATTATTACTATTATTATTAGTTTTCTATTTTTTGAATATTTATTTATTTATTATTATTATTATTATTATTAAAATATGACTTCTAGTGACAAAGCTTTGTCAATATTAATCATTAATGTAAAAATGTGTTTATACCTTTTGGTGACAACAACACTGAATTAGTGATAAAATGTTCATTATTTTGTGAGAAAAGTTTTGTCGCAAGAAAAACCTTCTGGTGAGAAAGATGGAGGTTTGTCATGAAAAGCTTTGGTGACAAAAATATGAGATTTGTCGCCGTTGAACTCTTTTAATGACTAATTCACTGATCGTCACAAGAGAGACCTTTAGCGTCGCTGTTTACGCAACAAAGGCCGCGAGAAAAAAAATTTGTCACGAAAGCTTTCACTGACGAAAATAAGCACTTTTCGCGACGAATTTGTTTGTCACGAAAAGCTCTGTTTTTTGTAGTGCATAGCATGCAATTATTCCAAATAACATTTAAAAAAAAAAAAAAAAAAAAAAAAAACTTAGAGACAGTAGCTAGCTTTTCTTGTAAACTCATATAATACTCAACAAGTTCTTCCGGGCCTGGCACAACATTTCGGGTTGCTCCATGTGAAATATTATAATTATTATTATATGGACACATTAAACTAGTATTATATTAATCAATAATAATATCCTACAACCATTGAACAATCTTTTTCACCATACAGTATCATACAACTACAAATCTCCAGTACTATAACTCATTGCATCATCAAAACATAGCCTAATAAAACATTCATTGTTTCGTTAATCCGAAAGACAGATAAACTACTAACATAATTTTCGTTAGAAGCCTCTATGTATCTCAAGACGTTCCTCGAGACGTCAATTTACCCAATGCTGCTTCTACGGCATCCTCTGTTCGCTCCCGTCATATAGAGTAAGCTTAAACAACTTGATCATGAAACTGTCACATAATAGAAAATTTGTAAAATGCAAACAGCTTTATGAATTGGTAGTAATGCATTTTACATAAATTAGGGTAGTGAAAATTGCAGAAAATGATTTAGAAAACAGAATTAAAAAAGTGTTATTTGTTTATCAGGACGTGTTTTGGGACTAAATTAGGCACTTAGGACACCCAAAAAGACCATCGTTTATAAGGACGCATTTTATCCAACTTTCCTAAATTACCCCTGTTTTTTACAAACGCCAAAATCATTTTCCCTTCTCAAAGGCCGATGAATTAAGATATCTTGTCATGGATTCTGGATCGAGAGATGCTTCTCCCACCGGCAGCCATGATTCTAGCACTTTCCGTCCGGCAATCCATTGTTACGATGTTCCTGTTTGATTGGTTTTTTTTTCCTTCTTCTTCTCTCATTTATCTTTCTTTTGATCCATGGGAAAGAAAAAATCGAAAGAAACCTGATATAGCTTGGGTTCATTCCTATGATTCTGATGAAATACACCCTGTAATTCCGAAGAGGTTGGATTCTATAAAGCTGCTTTCAGCTATTCAACCTTCGAAGAACATTTATGCCATGGTTGTAGAGCCTACTGCTACAATTTTTGCTGAAAACTTGTTGAATTTTTCACTTAATACAGGGGGAGAAGACCAAAATCATCGTATATTGGGATCCAGGAAGTAGAGCTATGAGGCTACTTCATTTCAGAAATCGATCAAACTGGGTTGTGCGATTGGACCACGGTCCGATCCATGTTAGCCATTCTTCAATGGTGGGGTTTCAATGTCACTGTGTTTATTATGAACAAGTGGATCTTTCAGGTAATAGCACCTGAAAATGTGGCTGATTGCTTGCTTTTTATTGTTTTGGGCATCACGATTTTGGTTTCATATCTCAATTTGAGTTGTTTCAGTGGGTGACATGATTTGCCATTGGTGTTAAATTTGCTTGTGATCATTTCATTATGATTCGATCATCATCATCATTGTTACTGTTAAGTATTATTGTTATTATTTTTGTTGTCACTGCTTCTACCAAAAAATGTCTTTGATTGGCACTGCATCTTCATATGTCACTACAATACCGAATATACCGAAGATACGGTGACACTCAAAAGCTGGAATTGTAGAAGGTTGCCATAAAGTGTTTCAGCAAATTCAGGATCCTGATGTCATTATCTGGACAGCTGTGATTGCAGGCTATGCTCAAAATGGAAAAGGGTCAGAGGATTTACCTTTATATGAATGTATGAAAAAAGCTGGAGTTAGACCAGACGCAGTGACTTTTGTCGGTGTTCTTTCAGCTTGTAGTCATTGTGGGTTGGTTCAAGAAGGCTAGTTTCACCTCCACTCGATGAAGAACGGCTATGGCATCGAGCCTGACTTTAGACATTAATCTTGTATAGTCGATCTTTTAGGTCGTGCCGGAAGATTGAAGGAAGCTGAGAGGTTCATCAATGACATGCCTATATAGCCAAATGGTTTGGTTTGGGGAACATTGCTTTCTGCTTGCAAAGTACATGGTGACTTTGATCTTGGAAATTTAGCAGCTGAAAATGTGATGAAGTTGGAACCGTGTGAAGCCGGGACTTTCAAGCCCTGATGCCCTTTAGAGACAATTACACAGCTATTTCACCTTCATGATTCTGGTTTGGATCAAGCTTTTATCGATGCATTACTTGTCTTCATGTATAAAGATATTGTAGGTGGTGCTAAAGAGCCGTTTGATTGTGTAGTCTGTTTATGTGAATTCTCAACCCGATTGAAGTTTAAGATACATGTAGTCTGTATTAGAAACATTTATGTGATACTTGGATTATCGTTTCTGTGAATACGGTGATGCCATTTTGGCTACTGAATCAAGTTTGAGTAGCCAGCAAGAACAATTGTGAATCAAGTTTATCAGTCTGTACTGAACTCCGTTAATTTGCTTTATTAACATTTCATGTTCTTTAATAATTTATAACCTATTTTTTCGGAGGTGGGAACTATGCAGTTTTGATATACAGTATATGCTAAGTTGAAAAAATCAGTAGTGTATAAATTATACACGCATATTTGTTTAAAAAGTTATTGCATCTCAATTTTATACTTAATGTACTAATGCTCTGACAAAGTGGATTTGATAACTGTGTTTTTGTGTAATTGGATGATCACACATTAATTGTATGTGATTATAGTCAAACTTAACATTAATTGATATATTTTTGTAATAGTTCATCTGTAAGGCTTAAAGTGTTATATATGAATTTGAACCTTTTAGTCTAATTATATTCTGCATTGTTTTTGTTTCTTTCAAGCTGTACTGAACTAAATATTTTATCATATTACATTATAAAACAGTGTTTGCATTCTTTATCTATTCGCAAATTATTTTCAAGTGTACTCTTCTTTAACAACATATGTTTTGTCAATGAATTTTTGTTTTATCACATGCACTTTTTTTTTGGATGATATTTTATTTTTTCCATTCTTTTTTTGAGTAATGATCCAGACACAACCGTTGTGATGTCACTGCATAAAATGTTGATGTCACTGCATAAAATGTGGATGTCACTGCATAAAATGTTAATGTCACTGCATATCTGATTGCCGATGTCACTGCATAAATTGTTGATGTCACGCATATATGATTGCCGATGTCACTGCCTAAAATGTTGATATCACTGCACATGATTGCCGAAGTCACTGCATAAAAATATGAATTAAGGTGAAAGATTTATGTTGATCGTAGTTTTATATCATACGATATAGCCATTTGAAGTCGATTTTATGAAGAAAAGAAATCGATTTTATGAAATTAAGTCGGAAAAATATCAAATGTCATCACGGTTTTGCTGCATCCCGGTGATCACTGCATCCCGGTGGTCTATGCATCGCGGTGTCTCTGCATCGGGGGTGGCCACTGCATCGCGGTGTCACTTCATCGCGATTTCTCTGCATATAAGATTGCCGATATCACTACATAAATTGTTGATGTCATTCATATATGATTGCTGATGTCACTGCATAAAATATTAATGTCACTGCATATCTGATTGCCGATGTCACTGCATAAAAGGTTGATATCACTGCATATATGATTACCGATGTCACTGCATAAAAATATGTATTAAGGTGAAAGATTTATGTTGATCGTAGTTTTATATCAAAAGATATAGTCATTTGTAGTCGATTTTATGAAGAAAAGAAATCAAGTTTATGAAATTAAATGGAAAAATATCAAATGTCATCACGGTGTTGCTTCATCAAATGTCACTGCATCCCGATGGTCTCTGCATCGGGGGTGGCCACTTTATCGCGGTGTCTCTGCATCAGGGGTGGCCATTGCATCGCGGTTCATTTCATCGTGATGTCTCTGCATATATGATTGTCGATGTCACTACGTAAATTGTTGATGTTATTCATATATGATTGCTGATGTCACTGCATAAAATGTTGATGTCACTGCATATCTGATTGTCGATGTCACTGCATAAGTTGTTGATGTCACGCATAATGATTGTCGATGTCACTGCATATATGGTCAATTAATCGGGGTGGTGACTGCATCGTGGTGGTCACTGTATCGCAATGGTTAATTAATCGGGGTGGTGCATCGGGGGTGGTCAATGCATCGGGTTGGGCAATGCATCGCGGTAGTCAATGCATCGCGGTCGTCAGTGCATCGCGGTGTCTCTGCATAAAATGTTGATGTCACTGCATAAAATGTTGATGTCACTGCATATATGATTGCCGATGTCAATGCATCGCGGTGTCTCTGAATCGCGGTGGTCACTGCGTCGCGGTTGTCAGTGCATCACGGTGTCACTTCATCACGGTGATCAATGCATAAATTGTTGATGTCACTGCATATCTGATTGTCGATGTCACTACATAAATTGTTGATGTCACGCATATATGATTGTCGATGTCACTACATAAAATGTTGATATCACTGCATATATGATTGCCGATGTCACTGCATAAAAATATGAATTAAGGTGGAAGATTTATGTTGATCGTAGTTTTATATCAAAAAATATAGCCAATTGAAGTCGATTTTCTGAACAAAAGAAATTGATTTTATGAAATTAAGTCGGAAAAATATCAAATGTCATCACGGTGTTGCTTCATCAAATGTCACTGCATCCCGGTGATCACTGTATCGATCCCGATTGTCTTTGCATCGCGGTGTCTCTACATCTGGGGTGGCCACTGTATCGCAGTGTCACTTCATCGCGATGTCTCTACATATATAATTGCTGATGTTATTACATAAATTGTTGATGTCATTCATATATGATTAATGCTGATGTCACTGCATAAAATGTTGATGTCACTGCATATCTGATTGCCGATGTCACTGCATAAATCGTTGTCACTTCAGAAATAATGTTGTATGAGCGAACATCAAATGTCATTGCATAAATCGTTGCAAATGTTCTTGTCACTGCATCGCGTTGGTCACTGCATCGCAGTGGTCATTGGATCGGGGGTGGTCAATGCATCGCGATGGTCAACTCATCGGAGGTGGTGACTGAATCGCGGTGGTCAATGCATCAGGATGGTCGTTGCATTGAGATGGTCAAGACATCGCGGTGGTCGACGAAAAAAAAAATGTTTGCATAATAAAACAAAATAAAAAAAAAAGTCCAGGAAAATAGAAAGAAAAACAAAACAAAAACACAAATACATGAACAAAACAAATGTAACATCGCTACATTTCTTTTTAATAACAGCGCTATATCTTCGGCGGCTACTGCTTTTTTTTTTCTTTTCTTTTCTTTTCTTTTTTTTTCCTTCATTAAGGGTATTTGGGTCTATCTATCTAATTTTTGTCCGTATAACTAAATGTTTGTTTTGGATGTTCTTTTTGCCTAATTAAGTCCAATATGTGTCCTTTTCAATAATTGTCCCAAAAAAGAAACCAAACCCCATCTCCAATTGATATCAAATTTTGAAACAATGCCTCCTGATTTCCTATAAAAAAAAAGGTAAAACAACACCATTATTAACAGCAGCTATAAATATTAGGAGAAAGCCCGAGTACAGGGGCGGATTTCCGTAACAAAAACTCGTATCAAATGCAAATTTTGTCTAAATATGATGTTACATTAAGAAGAATTTATTTCATCAGAACGAAAGATATATATTACCTGCCAAGAATAAGAATCTGAGATGCCTCTTTTCAATAGACCATGTCGATTCTACTTAATTAGGAACTGGGGATTCTACATAATTAAGCACCGGGCATATGAAGAAAATGCAATAGAAATCGAATTTAGAAAAAAAAAAAAAAAAAAAGGACCTTCTTCTTCAGCAATCGAATCACAACCCAAACCTGGTCCGTTGCTTCAGAATCGATCAGGGGCTGAAATTTAGAGTTCGATGAAGGAGGGAGAGAATATTAAGATTATCGATGAATGGAGTTTTGTCCAATCGTGATCATTGCTACAAAATTAAGGTTTATCGATGCCTGTCTAAAAGTTTGTATCATATTTTGTCAGGGTAAAAAAGTCAAATTGAGTCGAATATTAAGATTATTGAGTCAAGCAATATTTAAATCTTACAAACAAGAATTAACGCATTAACTTAAAATAACAATCGAGTCTATTCGATCTCGAACCGAACTCAAACCGATCACGAACCCAATTAGTTAATTTATACCCTTAATTGTGACAAAATGCTTGTTACGTAAATCATTATGGATTTCATAAAAAAAAAAAATGTTATCACTAAAGCTCTATAACAAAGTTTGTCGGATAACACACAAGTGAAATCCTATCTTTTGTAAGAACCCATCGGCATTGTTTGGTTTCGGGTGGGGTTGGATCCATTTAATTGGATAGAACCCAATATTTTATTCACTCGACTATCTTACTTGGATCCAACCCAATATTTTATTCCTAGCAACCTCAGCAAATCCCTATGACCAGGGTATACCTCCTGGAAGTAGTCCTGTTCTCGCACTAGACGTGTTCTTGGTACAGGTAACGTATTCATTCAGTGTACTTTTTGCAATCACTATCTTCTTCAACTTCTATGGCAAACGTATATCATGTTTGTTGATGTCTTGTATGTGTATATTTTGATGACAGTCGTCAGCAAACACAATTCTATCACATTTTCTGGGATTAGCAACCTCGTTGGAACTGTTACGTTCAGTCACGTTGCCACCAGCAGAAACCATTCCAGTCGCCAAAGCTGCCTAATTTGATAATTTTGGTCTTTGGATTGCTTTTGTAATATACTATGAGAATGTACTGAACTAGGCTGTGTAAAACTTGAAATGGTGAGCAGATATACCATCATCCAATCGAAACGCGACACGTGTTATCAATTGCTCGGTGAGCAGATATACCACCATCCAATCAAAACACGACACGTGTTATCAATTTCTCGGTGGGCAGATATGCATAATAGATCATCACATCACAGACATATAAAAAACAAGGTTCTAATGGCGCCATTAGATTTCTTTGGTCACCCATTTTGTGAATTCTTTTTACAAGGCAACATAAAATTACTTCATCACCTCACATGTTAGAAAATGTCACCGGTAGGGTTGTCACTCGTACTGATGTTCCTATAAGGTAAGGAACTTCAAGGCAAAATTAGGATTTTAGTCCTCTAACTTTGCCTATTTTGGATTTTAATCCTGCTCCTGCTCCGGTGAGGAAAATGGTCGTCTAAGTTTTCTTTTTTTTTTTTTAAGATTTTAGTCCTATCCGCCGGAAATAGCTGATTGGGCACCGGAATCTTTAAAAACACTTACGTAGCGACCTATGAAGCACGGACACGGACACGGAGAGGACTATTTTTAAAATTTCGGTGCCCAATCAGCTATTTCCGTATATGTATATGACTAAAATCCTCAAAGAAAGCAAACTTAGAGGACCATTTTCCTCACCGGAGCCGTGTCCCCAGCGTGTCCGTCGTGTCCGCCTTGTGTGTCCCTAACGTGTCGGGCCGTGTCCCGCCGTGTCCCAACTAAAATCCAAAAATTCAAAATTTGAATTTAACATTATTTTAATCGAGCGACACGCCGACACGTGTCGGAGCGGCGTCGTCGGCGCGCGTCGAGAAGTGTCGGTCTCCTAATTTTGCCGGGACTTCAATACTGATGACTATCCCCTCAATGAAAAAAAAATGTTGGATAGGAACACCGGCGGCATTGAAAAGGAACTTCAATACTGATGACAATCTTGTGCGCATAGCATGCAATTATTCCAAATAACATTAAAAAGGAACAAAAATAAAAACAAACATATAATCACTTAGAGTTAGAGGCAGTAGCTAGCTTTGCTTGTAAACTCATATAATACTCAACAAGTTCTTCCGGGCCGGGCACAACATTTCGGGTTGCTCCATGTGACAAGAATGCAGTAGCCCATTCAACAAGTCTAGGTGTGTTGACTTCATCAAGGAACTTGATTTTTTTCAGAATCTCTACTGCCTTTAGCCAACCCAAAACACATCCAAAAGCAATGTCCAAATAACCAATTTCATTGCCACCAAAAAAGGGTTTACCTTTGCTTATTTTTCCAAAAACATCTTCCAATAAGAGCATGGCTTCATTTACTTTCTCAGTTGTAGCTTTCTTTTTCTCTTCATCTTGTGTAAATGCTATTAGCTCTACTACCGCTGGAAACAGCTACACACATATATGTATAGCAAAACAATCAAATCAAAATTAAAATTAGTGTTTTTTTTTTGTTAACAATCACATATATATCTATATATAATATATATATATATATTATCGACATGGACAACAAGGGCTGAAATGGCATGTTTTTTCTGCCACGTCATCGAATTTAGCCGGATTTTTGTGCTCTTTTAGCATTTTCAATTCCGGTGAGACAATACCAAAATTGCAAAAACAAAATGCAGACTTATAGGACTAAAGTTATGATCGGAGTAAAAGAACATGACTAAAATTATAAACGTGTCGAGTTACATGACGAAAATAGATGTTGATATATATATATATATATATATATATATATATATATATATATATATATATATACCTTCAGATCAATGTAGGCAGCCCAGAAGCGAGCGTTGGCACGTTCATAAGGATCAGAGGGGAAGATCGAATGACCAACGTCGGTCCAGAGCTCGTCGATGTATTCCACAATCACTAGCGACTCGCTTATGGGTTTATCATTGTGGATGAGTACAGGGACCTTTTTGTGAACCGGGTTCGATTTGAGCAGGAGCTCACTTTTCTCTTTTAGCAAGTATTTTTCTGGGATGAATTCGTAGTCCAATGACTTGAGATTTAGTGCAACTTCAACTCGGTTCACATATGGGCTTTGTCTCATGCCTAAAACCTTCAGTTCATTGTTGATTCCCATTGCTAATTATTCAACCTTTTTCAATAATAAAAAATAAATATTATAAATTGGATGCTTTCTGTGTTGAAATTGCATTAGGTGGAAGATGCTTTGTCTTCCTATTAATAAATAGCTCGACCAGTAAAAATATTAAGCTGGTCGATCGAACAACACAATAATTTACACAGTAGTTTTTTGAATCCAAGTTTGACCATTATTTATTGACGTAAGTGCTTACGCATTGTTAGTGTTTATATTTTAACATACTAAGAAATTCTACTACATTTTACGGAGTTCCCTTTTTTATTTTTATATAATGTTTTACATATAAATATAATATTTTTGAAAAAAAGCGATATAAATTGGATGCTCTCTCTAAGTAGGTTGCACCGATTGTCTAGTACATCCCATTACTAAAGCGTAGTGTGCCTTGTTATTCATGATGTAACAAACTTGAGCTAAGCTAGATACCTTTGGAACCTCATGTTATGCAATGAACATAATATGATAGTTAGCTAGGGCTAATAACGGAAATGAATTAATAAAAGGCGGCGTTGCTTTTATTTCTTTATGAGACCAGAGTTATGCGATCTTACATGCATTACTAAGTACTTATGTACTTACCCCGTTACTTTATGTTTGTCTTTCCTTTTCCCAAAGAAGATGAAACAGGTTATTCTGGTGATGAGTTCTTTGATCGAGGATGTGTGAGATGGAGCTCTTGAAGACTTAGTTCCTTTAGTTTTGCTTTCTTTCAATAATGTTGTTGATTCAAGTTCAAACAATGTTGTCTTTCTTTTGGATTAGTTACGGTTGAGTTCTTTTGAGATCTTTTGGGATTTGAATGTTGGATGATTAGTTTTCTTTATTGGATTTAGTTTCACGGCATTGAAAACCGTAAATGCGTTCGATCTTTTGTCTTTTGTTTTTCCGGTCGTTTTATCTTCCGTGTCGTTTTAGTTCGATGTATGACGTAAGGCTTACATATATTATTGAATTTATTTGATAATATATGTGCGGCGCTCTCCGGATAAGGACTCGGTGTGCAGGAAGCGGGAGGCGTTGGGATTAGTATCGAGAGAGGCGAGTTTTTCTTGCTTTGTGTAGGACTTGATTTTCTTTAAGATAAGGTTAGAGCTTTAGTAACCCCTCTCTTTCTTGGCTACATGATGGTGCTTACTAGAGGAGAGCTAGTTCGTATAACGCCGAGGCGATAATACCCAGACAAGTAATGCGAGGACGGATTTTACCGAGGTTGTGGTTCGAGAAGGAGGAGGAGTGGACCGACTACTCCAGAGTCCCTCGGTCGCTCGAAGTGAACAACCAGGTCATGGTGGAAATCAGGACCAAGTAATTCTGTAGAGAGTCGAGTGGAACAAGCGGGTCCTTCGAGGTTTAGCACTCGCATACCGGTTTTACATCAGCTCAGGACCACCACTTGGACCGGATTGGGACTTTACAACCCACCGGCGATCGATTCTTGATTATCCACAGGTATCCATGTTTCCGTCTACACCGTTGAGTTTCACTCCTCAGCCGACAGTTCGACCTCCACCACCACCTAGATCGAGTTCTTTCGTAGCACCTGGCTACACCCACCCTTGTGGCGAGTTATCAGAATACCCCACGTATGCATGGCCGACGATTTAGACATCGATCGCGTTAGTTTGGGGTTATGATAGACCAATAGATTGGTATGAGAAAGTGAAGAAGCATAGGGTACGAGTTCTTCGGTAATGTTGAGCCAAGCAGCAGCAGATTTGTGGCTTAAGTCGTTTTGAAAAGCATGTAAAAACATGAGGCCCCGAGAATGCGAATGGGCTCGATTAAGCGACATCTTTGTTGGCGAATGTCAGAGAGTTGGATGGAGTCTTATGAGCAAGCTAATCCTAGAATCACAGATAGGCGGTATTCAAGGATTTGTTCTATCGAGAATACTTCCTAGAAGCGGCACAAAATGCAAAGGCCAACGAGTTTCGAGTTTGAAGCAGGGAAGAAATACTACGGTGACACAAAGATACTCATGAGAGTTTCACAGTGGGCAAGATTCTACCCGAGATTATGAAGAGTGAAGAGAAAAGATTGACAAGTTCATGGAAGGATTGTCACATGAAGTGGCTAAGGGCATGCTAGGAGATAGACCTACTAGCATGGCAAAGCGTCATGGATAGAGCATTGGCGGCGGAAGGTTTGCCAACAGGCCGGCAAACAGTAGTTGGGGACAAGAGGCCATTCTCAAATTTTCAAGGAGGAGGTAATAGAGGCGCCACGGCGAGAATGTAAAGAAGGCGGAGTTTAGCAATGAAGAGTTACGACAAGTGGGGCGCCACCGGTTTGTGCTAAGTGTAACAAGCACACACAGGAGATGCATAGTGGTAGCTTGAATTCAACTGCGGGGAAGTGGGACATTACTCGAGGCGTGTCCTAAGAAGCTATCACAGGGCAATCGAGCGAGAGGCGAAGTAACCAGCGAGGGTAGTCGCCCTACGAGTAGTGATTTGATTACGTGTTTTTGTTTGTGATGCGGAGCCAGGAGGAGTTAGATGACTTTGTGGTGACGGTACTTTTCGGTGTTTGTGTTTCTTATAAATATTTAATATGATATATTGATCTTTGTTGAAATTGCATTAGGTGGAAGATGCTTTGTCTTCCTATTAATAAATAGCTCGACCAGTAAAAATATTAAGCTGGTCGATCGAACAACACAATAATTTACACAGTAGTTTTTTGAATCCAAGTTTGACCATTATTTATTGACGTAAGTGCTTACGCATTGTTAGTGTTTATATTTTAACATACTAAGAAATTCTACTACATTTTACGGAGTTCCCTTTTTTATTTTTATATAATGTTTACACCATGGTTCGATCTCATGATGTACTTGAGCTAACTAGATACCTTTGGATACAATGAACATGTCATAATAACGTGAATTATTAGACGGATCATTGCTAAGTACTTATGTCGTTTGTTCTTGAAGACTTGATCTTCTTTGAACTTTGCTTTCTTTCAGAAATATCCAGTGAAACTAATCTGGATTTAGTTTCACGGAAAACCGAGAGATTGATGGTCGATTCGATTAAGTATATTCGGGATTCTGTTCGATCTCGAAAGTCGGATTTGATGAAGTCTGAAGTTTTTGATTAAGTATATTCGATTCTGTGAAAGTCGGTTTGAAAGTGCAAGCGAGTTTCTTCAAATCGCCCGATTTACGTGTCAGTCTGCGTTATCTTGAGTATAGTGAGTTTCTACATCCGGGCAACTGATTACAAGTCTGGGAAGTCAGTTTTTGAACTGGGTTTTTTCTGGTGGATAACAGCTGGAGCTGGGTCCACATCTGGGGTATTTATGGTAGTTCCGATAAAGATCTATGGCGGTTAGGGTTTGGGACTTGTGTCTATAAATACCAATGTTGTAATCAATCCAATGTGTGTCATTCAAAATGTTATTCACACACTTGTGAAAACCTTGTAATTCTGTGCATAATAAATATCTCCTTTTCTGTCCGTGGAGTAGTCGGCACAACGCCGGAAACCACGTTATATCACTGTGTTCTTCTTGTTTCTCAGATTTATCAATTCCGCCATTTTATGTTTGCATTGCTATCTGTGTCTGTTCCTTTCTTAAACTGCATATTCGTATCCGTGTTTATAACAAACTGGTATCAGAGCGTAAGGTTCAAGATCCAGGAGTTGCAGGTGAACAGAGTTGATCTTCACCAAGACCGGTGACCGGTGCTAGGATTTGTGATCAAAGGTTTGTTCTTTAATTAGAAGGATGTCAGCAATGAACGCGAAGATTGATAAATTACAGGGAGGAACAATTTCAGTTTATGGCAAATCAAGAGGCGGTGTAAACTTGCATAAGGACGTCGTCTAAGAGCGAGGAGGTTGTAGTAGTGGGTATTAGGTTATCTTGCTTGGACCAGTCCGTGTAAGACGGATTTACAGCAGTGTTTCCGGCGGCATCAGTGGTGGTTTTCACGGGAGGTGGGATCCTGCCATCAATATAGCCTTGACCTTTGAGATATGGGAGAAGTTGAGCACGCCAAAGTGGATAGTTTGGCGAGTTAATTTTGAGATGTGGATTGAAGAAGAAGGAGTAAATGTTGGATAGGAGGAGGAAGAAGAAGAAGTGGCTTCCGTGGCTGTGGCGGTGGTTTCACTGGTTTCGGACATTGGTAAGGGTTTAACGTGAGTTTAGGAGAGGATTAGGGTTTGGAAAATAATTTAGCCTATAAGAAGAGAGTGTGGCCCAACACTTGATTTTTTTTGTTTTTAATTGTGCTGGAAACGGGGTTTGAACTCAGGACCTTCTGCTCCGATACCATATTGTGACCATAATTAATAAATATTTCTCATTGAATTATCATCAGAATACAATGGTGTTTATACAGGCTTAAATAACTTAGCCTACAAGTACAAGATAAATATAAATGACATTTAAATAATATTTGAATTATTCTTTATCAATAATATCCTCAACACATATGATTATATTACGATATTAGTGTGAACAGATAGTGTGAATATACTATTTTGTATTAATTTTTTGAGGTGTATATACACACTACACTATAAATTGTGAATGATATAGAGAATCAAAAGTTTTACTTCACGAAATTTGTCATGGTAGCAGATTCGGGTTATTGAGAGAGAGAGAGAGAGAGAGAGAGAGAGAGAGAGGCCAACTTCAGCAAATTGATCAAGGACAAATACTTCCGACACAATTGTAAGACGGCCTTCACATGTGGGAAAAAAAACTTTGACAGGAAAGACTTCAGCAACAAGGACAAAAAAGAGGAAAAGCTTCGAACAGGCCATGGTTTCAGCAGGTGAATGGTGGGTTGACCGCCCTAGGGGGGCATGGAAATGAGGACGAGCGGGCCGGATAGGAACAGATGGGCTAGGATGTGGAACAACTTCACCTCCTCTCCCGCCGCAGCTGAATAATGCTGCAGTATTGGGTTCAGTGGACTCGGCTCAGCCCACTATGGCGACTCATTCACAGGATTTGGAGAAATCAGGACTTGCGAATATTACTCCTGCCCAACGACAGGGGGTCTAGATTTTTTTATCCTTCTGAAACCACCGAATCGATTCACTGGTAACTCGGTTTGGGTTATTGACACGGGGGGATGGACTATGTGACAGGAAATTTTGGCTTTCTCGTTGATCCTCATCAAATAGTTCGATGTCCTATTGGGTTACCGGATGAGAGCTCATCTTCGGCTATCCATGAGGGAACAATTACATTATCGGGAAATTTAGGTTTGAAACATGTGTTATTTGTGCCTAATTTGAATTGCAATTTGCTCTCGGTTACGCAGTTTTAGGATGATACAGATTGTGTTATTCAGCTCACCAATGCATTATGTGTTATGCAGGACCGAGTGACGAGGACACTACTAGGAATGAGTGAGTGTGTGGATGGACTTTTTCTATTTTCCAGAGTTCTAGAGGTTTGGGCTTTAGCTATTGATGGTGGGAAATCTATAGATTTGTGGCACTGGCGTTTGGGTCACCCTTCCGAAAAGGTCCTTACAAATATTGCAAATATTACTATTTCCAAAAATTTAAATAAGGATGTTTGTGACGTTTGTTTTAGAGCTAAGAAGTCACATGAACAATTTTTCCCTCAGTGAAAGTAGAGTTATTCGTGCTTTTGAGTTGATTCATTGCGATTGTGGGGTCCCTATAGTGTTCCCTCTATATGAGGTGCTACGTACTTTTTGACTATTGTGGATGACTATTCCCGGTGTGTTTGGATTTATTTACTGTTGAATAAAATGGAAGCTGAATCTGTGTTCTTGGAATTTGTTGCTCTGATTACCCGTCAGTTTGATGTTACGATTAAACGTGTTCGCAGTGACAATGGAACTTAGTTTAGGATTTTGCTTCCTTATTTTCGCAAACAAGCAATAATTTTTGAAACCGCTTGTGTTAAAACTCCTCAACAAAATGGAAGGGTAGAACGTAAGCATAAACACATATTGACTGTTGCACGAGGACTTCGCTTCGAGGGTCACTTACTGATGAGCTTAATTTACCCCTTCAAAAATACAATTTATAAAGGACTCGTAACCGTGGGTAAACCATCTCTAACCAAAGAGTACCGGTCGATTGTTAGGATAGCTACAGAGTACGCAGTCGTCGATCCCAGGAAATGTGGTTGTGAGTACCAAAGCGAACGTGTGTCTTAGTCTAGCGATCAAAGTTAGTAGGTGGAGAGATATTATACTAATGCAAAAAGTAAAGTTTAACTAATAAGATTAAAAAGCATAGCCAAACCATGATCCAAATGATTAGTTTCAACCCCAAGGATAGACAAAACCAGGAATGTGCAAACGAACTCTCGCATTCAATCTCACGGGTGCAAACTCCTAAACCCGGTGCTAAGGTCTGAACAACTCTCTCCTAACACCTTATGCCATGTTAACTACCCTTCCTTTAGAAGATTCACTAACAAGTCATGTTTTGCACTAGAGTCGCTTAAAACGATAAAAAACGAGTAACCTCACTTTGGGCCCGGGCTTAACAACTAAGCCGGGTCTACGCCGTGATCTTAGAACCATTTTCCCACACCACTCTCTCTGAACAACTCTCAAGAGTGATATGTGTGATCTTTGACCTAGATAGCTAATCTAGTCCAAATCCATTATAATAAGTTTTAAGACGTGAAAAGTGCAAGATACAACAAAAAGCACTACACACCCCTTATTTCATCTTCCGAGGGTTGATTTCACCAAATTTCACATAATTCAAGCTATGTATATATTTAGCTACACATATAGTTAATATATATATATATATATATATATATATATATATATATATATATATATATATATATATAAATACATAAGTATATATATATATATAAATATATAGATCTATAAATATATATATAGATACATAAATATATATAAGTATATAAGTATACATATATAAGTAGATAAATAGATATATATATATATATATATATATATATATATATATATATATATATATATATATATATATATTGAAACATACGGAAGGAAAGAAAATTAAAAGAAGACAAAGGGAATAAAAGAACAAGGGGAATAAAACAAGAGGGGGGACAAGGGGACAAAGGGAATATATGCTATATATATATATATATATATATATATATATATATATATATATATATATATATATATATATATATATATATATATAGTACAACTAATAAAAGAAAGAAAGACAAGAAAAATAAAAGAAACAAAAGGAAATTATATCTATATATATATTTAAAACGGAAAGAAACGAAAGAAAGAACGAAGAACGGAAACGATATTATAACGATAACTATTCGAAGAATTACAACTACAAATATATATATATATCTATATAGATATATATAGGCCCCAAAACATGAAAAATAGAAGGGAGAATATGAAGAGGGAAGGGAGAAGAAAGGGGCAAGTCTATTGAAGGAAATGAGGGGTGTATTTATAGAATTTTTGGAAGCCTGTTCGAACCGAGTCAAAGGCTAGTTCGAACCGAGTTTTGGTATAATACCCATAACTTGAGTTGTAGACCTCCGATTGACGTGATTCAAAATGCTTTGGAAAGCTTATTTGAAGATCTAAAACTTTCATGAAGAAGTCTTCCCCAGAAAATGCCTCTAAGTAGGGTCAAATGTCCGTCGAAAACAGGTTACGGTATAAGCATGTAGGAAAAATGATCCGTTTGAACTCGTTAGCTCGTGGCACCTTCTTCTAACCCTCAAAACACCTCTTTTAGGGCTCAAAACATGTCATTACTTGGAATCTTGGTCAACCTATAATTCTGCAATAAAACACCAAAATACCAAACGTAAATCCGACACGACACTCCAGTTACTAAACCGGTACAAAAACTAGTAAAAACACGATATTTTATATAATACTTACTACTAACATACTTAGATAAATCTAAGAAATTTATGACTCGAAATGATATAATAACGCTCAAAATGGTATCAGAAGTGGGGTAAATTGTTATAATAATAACAGTGAATTTTTCCCTCATCACAACCCCCCACTTAGCTTTTGGTCGTCCTTGAGCAAAACAAGCGATAAAACAAAATGAATGAGGGATAAATTCATGAAAAGATAAGATGTAAGGGACAACCAGATGATGAAACCATTCGAATCATAACCACACGTTAACCTCAATATAAATGTATAACAGAGTGCGTGTGTGACAAGCCTTTTCAATTTCCACTATCCTCTCTTGAATAATTCAAGCAAACGCACAAGTATCCATTCAGACAATCCTAATGACTTTCCTAGGTATAGCGATAATGAGCCCACACAATGTCCTCCCGTGTACTTATTAGGATAATCCCAAAGCATATCATTCGATTTTATACTTGGGGATAGTCGAAGATAACTAAGTTGTAAACCAACTTTCCACATTGTCATTTGCCAACTTTTTAAATTTAACTTAATTTCACATGTGTATCATATGCCCTCATTCCCAAAGAATAGGATGTTTCGTGATAACACCCTAGCCGGACTACTATCATCGAGCGATGGGAGCTTTTAAACCTCATAGTGATATAGGACGCTTTCAGATAACGCCCTACGCACTCAAATCATTGGTAGCTACATCCGACATATATATAGTTCAACTTAGTTTGGTATTCTTCATTTCATTCCACTTTCCCAATAAACTTAACTTATATCCTTTCTATCACATTCAAACCTTCAGATATTCACAGTACACGTTCAGAAGTTAGGTACTAAGTTACTGCAAGTCTCTCTAGGATAATCACTAGGATACTGAATGGATACAGTTTAAAATTTTTGCTTCAATATCAAAGGCTTATGTGAAGGAATTCATGTTATACAAATAGATTTAGGCTAGAATGCACTTACGGTTCAAATTTGTTATACATATCTGAATTGATCATTACAGCTTCAAATCCATGAAATATATACCTTATATAATTTATTTTAATCAACTAAATAATGCTCGAAAAAGATAAAAAACAAAAGGATTAAACACTTACTGCCATTGCTAAACCAACCACGTCTCTACCCCCCACTTACGATTTTGCATTATCCCCAGAGATAGAGAGAAAGACTTAGCTTATAGACCTGGCAAAAAGGTGCTATCGAATCCCGTAACAGCCATGAGAAAGCACGTCCCGAATCCCTGTACCAAAACAAAGCCAACACGGGACATGGTCCTCGTGCCAAAGTATGCAATAGGGATATGGGAATAATAAAATAGCCCTGTCACGTCAGAAAATTCGATAGGCAATATATAGCACATCGCATAACAGCTTTAGATGGAAAAATAACCCACAAGGGTAAAGCACAGAACATCTAAGCATATACGTATTATAGAGAGTATCACATGAGCATATATCATAGTCAACTCAGCTATTCCTAGATTTATTTTTATTACACACAGTTTTATTAAGGCGGGAATACTCACCACTATACTACAACGACCAGAAATTTGAAACAGACTAGATCATAAAATGAAATGTGTGAAAGAGTATTGAGTCTTTTATACCAAGATCCTCAAGGGTTCTTTCAAAGCATTTTAACAAACTAAGTCCAAGAAATGATGTATTTGAATTTTATCTTTTTTCTCCATCGGGATTTTCGGATAACCACCTAATCGTTCCTTGTTTCATGACATTCAAACCTTCATCTCGAGACTTGGTTGTGCTTTGTGTTCATCTTTCCACAGATTCTACATTTCATTAAGACTAGTCTTTATCCAAATTATTATTATTATTTTAACGGGCTGCCTCCCGGTAGCGCTTTTGTTTAACGTCGTTTGCTCGACAGGGTGACTCTAAACAGACTCAATCAACCAAAATCCGAACTCAAGAAGATCAATAGCTTAAGAAAAATTAACAATGCGAGAACCATTGAAATTGTATTGTCTAGAAACGTACCACTTTTAATTCTCGATGTCACCTCCTCCCAGCCAGAGAATCTTCTGTTATCAGCCTGTCGAACCATCTTCTTTACTATTCCATAAAGTTCATCCATCGGGGAGTACACAAACTGAACCGCAGAAAATTCATCCTCACAGAGTGGACAAATGTAGTAATCCGGGACCGTTATATTAAACACTACCAACTCTCCCAATGGCTTTACTAAAGATGGCCGATCAATCTCCTGCTCCTCTAACTCTGAAATATCATTATAGCAAACTGAATCCTCAACCTTATTCTCAACCTGAACTTCTTCAATGAGCACCTCATCATCCTTAACCACCTCTTTTGCACATGCCTGTTTTGCCTGCTCGAACTCCATTATTTCAATCAATTGCACCACCCTCTCTTGAAGATTTCTTATGGCAGAGTCAGTACTTATCTTGAACTCTTGCATGTCCAGCAGTCGCTCTTGCAAGATCTGGTCCAATCGCTCTAGTTGATCCATTTGACTGTCGGTGAAGTCTTCTCGTGGCATGGGGGAAAACTGATCATACTGACTTTGATTCATCGGAGGTGAGTAGCATCCATCTTGCCATTCCGCATAATCGATCGGTGGTGAATCGAAAGTAAAGCTATCAACGCATTGAGTATGAACACCGTAATCCTGATAAGCACTAGGGTTCGAAGAACCCTCATAATATTGTGGCTCATAACTCAAATAACCATAATTCTGATCCTGGCACGTACTAGGGCACTGATAATCCCATGAACCTTGGTTATTCTCATGTTGATACTGAGGTTGAGGCACGAACTGTTGTTGATAACATTGTGCAGATGCCTGAGGTAGGTAGGAGTATTGTTGTTCAGGTGAGTAGTATTGATTGAAAAATCCATCCATTTAAGCTCAATCTGCAAGATCTTCAGAAAACAACAAGAAAACAATAAAATTTTTCTTTTTCTTTTTTCGTTTTTTTTACACACACACACACACGAAATCTAAATAAAATGAAGAAAATAAAAACCTAGGCCCAAGCCTTCGGTTCACTTACAAGATATCACAACAATATCACACATTTCCCCGGCAACGGCGCCAATTTTTGATGAACTTAATTTACCCCTTCAAAAATACAATTTATAAAGGACTCGTAACCGTGGGTAAACCAACTCTCTAACCAGCAGAGTACCGGGTCGATTGTTAGGATAGCTACAGGAGTACGAGGTCGATCCCAAGGGAAATGTGGTTGTGAGTACCAAAGCGAACGTGTGTCTTAGTCTAGGCGATCAAAGTTTAGGTGGAGAGATATTATACTAATGCAAAAAGTAAAGTTTAACTAATAAGATTAAAAAGCATAGCCAAACCATGATCCAAATGATTAGTTTCAACCCCAAGGATAGACAAAACCAGGAATGTGCAAACGAACTCTCGCATTCAATCTCACGGGTGCAAACTCCTAAACCCGGTGCTAAGGTCTGAACAACTCTCTCCTAACACCTTATGCCATGTTAACTACCCTTCCCTTTAGAAGATTCACTAACAAGTCATGTTTTGCACTAGAGCTGCTTAAACGATAAAAACGAGTAACCTCACTTTGGGCCCGGGCTTAACAACTAAGCCGGGTCTACGCCGTGATCTTAGAACCATTTTCCCACACCACTCTCTCTGAACAACTCTCAAGAGTGATATGTGTGATCTTTGACCTAGATAGCTAATCTAGTCCAAATCCATTATAACAAGTTTTAAGACGTGAAAAGTGCAAGATACAACAAAAAGCACTACACACCCCTTATTTCATCTTCCGAGGGTTGATTTCACCAAATTTCACATAATTGCGCTATATGTATATATTTAGCTACACATATAGTTAATATATATATATATATATATATATATATATATATATATATATATATATATATATATATATATATATATAATATATATAGATTTATATAAATACATAAGTATATATGTAGATATAAATATATAGATCTATAAATATATATATAGATACATAAATATATATAAGTACATAAGTATATATATATATATATATATAAGTAGATAAATAGATAGCTAGATATATATGTATAAGTTAAATTAGACAAGCACTGTAATATTTCTAGGTTGTGAACTGAGATAACAAGAAACCGAGATAACGGGAAACTGGAAATTAGTTAAACTGGAAAACAGAGCACACCAATATGAAACTGAAGATAAGTTCACTGAGGGACACAAACTCGGTTGGCTTATCTAGAAGACTGAAGAACTGAGGGACACAGACTCAGTTATTGAAGACAGAAGAACTGAGGGTTCAAACTCAGTTATGAAGACTACGTCGAGACTGTAAAGCTAGACTTCAGGCAAGATTGTGATGACCTGAACTGACTTTATGGATCTTGTATGGGGAGCTAAGACACATAAGGACAATGATGTCTTTGCTGATTAATTCTTTGGTATACTCTGATTAAGTCAATAATAATCAGATGAAATGAAGAGTACTTAGTTGTTGAAGAAGAGTAAAAACTCAGTTAAAGCTCTTACGAACTGAGAACTGATAATGTTCTCCATAAATCAGTTTCAGTACTAAGGTTTAACTAAACTAAAGAAGAATCCAACCGTTAAAATTCAAGAATTATGATTGGAGGATAATCTATCTGTTCTGACATAAACATACAAGCAAGAAAGCAGGACCACTAACTGCTACAAGGATTTGAACTCAAAGAAATTTGACTGTTAGATAAACCCCTATAAATAGACCACTTCTATCAGAAAGAAACGGGGGAGAGGAAGAGGAATTCTAAGAATTAATCTAGTCAAGAAAGAATTAAGGGGAAGAGCCAATTTAAAAGAATTCCTACTAAATACTTAATTGCAAGATCAAGAAATTTCTTCATGTGTTCATTAGCATTCAAGAAAGATCAATATCATTCATTTGAAGAAATACAGAGCTGTGCATAACTTATTTATCTAGAAGAAAAGCTCAAATCACAATTGAATCATAGTTATTGATTCAAGTCTCAACTTTGATTCTATCAAAGGTTTAGACTGTAAAACACCAAGAAGGTGTGAAGGACAGTTGAGTGCAGTCAGGAAGCCTGTGGTTGTGAAGAGCTGGTGAATAGGTAATTCAACCCTCTAAGGACCAGTGTTTCAAACAATTGAAGAGCAGCAATTCTACCTGTTCTACATGTGTTTAGATAGTGAAGCTATGGATTAGTCAAGGACTATCAGTTTAGAACTTTTTGTAACCGGGCCATCTCAAAGAAGTTCTAGTGGAATTTTCCTCCACATCATAGGGGAAGAGAGGATTGACAGGATTACATCACCTGGAACCTCTATAATTCTTGTTTATTTAATTTACGCATTTACTTACTTCATTACAGTCATAATCTTATTTACAGCAATCTTAAGAAACTGACTCAATAAGTTATCTGATAACTTATATCTTATAAAGGCTAAATCAATCCACTGCCAGTTAACTAGACAAAGAATAAGTCAGTATTGACTTATACTCAGTTGAGTTAGCTTAACTCCGCACAAGCTTTAGTTGAACTCTATCTGGTTTAAGATTCAGTTTTTGGGAAAGTTTTTGGTGACAAGTTTATTCACCCCCCCTCCCTCTAAACTTGTGTTAGCCTTTCCAAGCGACCAACAATTGGTATCAGAGTAGTTCTTCCGTTTGGAAGTGATCCAAAGATATCTTACAAACCAGTTGTTGAAAACCCCTTTATGTATCATTTGTAAAAGCATTTTATTGAAAAATTAATGGATACATCTAGAATTAGAAGTTGGCTGAATAACCCCCTGACTAACTATTTGCAGAATGCTGTTTCTGAATTTCAAGATCAAGTATTTGAAAGATTCAGTACTACGAGTTCACATACAAATACAGAACCTCATTTTAGTAATGATGTGGATATTGACTTTAACGCGTATGATGATGAATCCAGAGGATTTCCATCCCTAAGTGATCTCTCAGAAGAAGCAGAAAAGGAGTTGCTACGAGTAGCTGATTACATAGAAGAAAAACTGACTGAAACCATCATTGAAGATCCATCCATCGCAAAAGCCAAACATATTGTTGAGATTCTACCCATGAGCTATGGAGGTGAAAGCGATGAGGAAATCATACTGCTAGGAGCAGCACAGGCAAGTATTAACGTTAAAGGGAAGCAAGTTTTAAATGATGATGATTCCTCAACAGAAAATTTACCTATCAAACACCAGGAGGTAATTTCATTTACATCCAGCACTCACATTACCATGAACAATCATAGAAATGAAGACTTCAATAAAACCTTGGACATACTCATAAAGGAATTAGAGGTAATTCAAAAGAATTATGAGAATGTCAAAAAGGAGAAAAAGTTATTGAAAGCTGAAGTTTCGAGATTGAATGCTGAGGTCAATTTAATCAAGGCTAATAATGGAACCAAGGTAATTCGACCAACTGATGAACTGACAGAAGTAATAAACATCACAGAATCATTAGTTGATCCAATCCCCAGTGTTCAGTTCAAACCTGGAAAACCATTTGGAGACAGATCTGGTTTAGGGTTTGTTAATCAGTATAATTTTAAGTTCAGCCTAAGTTCATTTGCAATGAAATTTGTGACTGCACAACAGTCAGGAACTCAGAAAACTGATAAGATTATTAGAACTGACAAAACTCAGCACAACCAAAAGCACAAACTGACAGAACTGAAAAATCAGTTGGTAAGAAGCACCAAACCAACAGATTTTACAGGAAGGCTCAGAAGGCTGAAAAAGGTAAAACTGATCAGAGATCAGTAAGAAAAATCTTCAAGTCTCATCCATCTAAGAATGAAAATCATTCATGGAATAATGAACTTAGAAGGAAAGGGAGACTGTTTCCCACTGATGAAGACTGGAGTGAACCATCACATCAATTCCACAAATTGAACAAACCAAAAAACATTAGGACAAAATAGCAAGAATTTGTGAAAACTGACTTTACTCAGTCAAAATATCAAGAGAGGTATAAAGTCAAAAATAAAATTATATCATCTAAAACTAATCAGTTAGGACCCAAACAGATATGGGTACCGAAAATCTCTCATTCTGTTTTGCAGGAGAATATCGCTAACTGAGAACTGAAGAGGTGTGATTCACAAAACTGAGTTGTATTCACAATTGAGTTTTTGAATTCAGTACTGAACGTGTACAGCTGGAGATACACCACATCTACCCTACTTACTACTGTCTAGCTACGGATGTCAAGAAAAGACGTGATCTTTTTCAATCTCAACCGTCCATCTTTTCCACTCAACTCATTTTTGCAATCTCAAAACATTTATGACAAGACGTTTTGAGTCCCACTAAATTCTTAACTACCTTTGCTACAAATTATAAATAGCCTAGAATTTTCTTTTATAATTCTTCACACTCGAATTTTGAATCTATTTCTTTATTCTCTAAATCTTTGAATTTTTAAATTCTCAATCAAATCCAGAAAACAATGACTTCTACTCATATTGAACCTGAAATGATCATTTCTCTTGATCAATTTATTGCAAAATATGCTGATCAAACTTTAGCCAAGGTTATTGCAACAAAAATACAGCAAATCAAAGGATTGGATGACGTATTCAACATCAATCTGAAGAGTGTATGTCTGGAGAGCATTGGAGACTTCTATGAATTTGGAAGTACAGCTCTAGAAGGAGAGGGCACACACACTTTTACCACAACTGTCAATGGTAAGCAGATCAAAGTTACTGAAGACCTAATTACAGAGATTTTTGGGCTCGACAAATCTGGAGGAACGGCAGCCATCAAGTTGACTAAAGAACAGAAGGAAAAATTATGGAAAGATATAGCAATTGATGCAGACTCCACAGTTTCACAGACCGGGAGCACAAGTTTACTCAAACCGGAATTCAATTTTCTCACCAAGATGTTAGCAAATGGCATAATTAGAAATGCAGGAAACTTTAGCAATCTCTCTGGAGCGAAATTGGATTTATTATATGTGATTTGGTTTGGAGAAAATTTCAATTGGCAAATATATATGTTTGATCAATTAGTGGCACAATCAATTGACACACCCAAAAAGAAGACCGATGTCAAGAAAGGTCGATTCTATCACAAGAAGACTCTTGCACTGGTGGTCCAAAGAATACTCGATCATTTTGGAATCTCAAAGAGGAAAGAAACGTCGATTGCCGATGGAAAGATTGTTATTAAAGAAGAAAAATCTGGAAAAAGGAAAGCTGAAGGTTCTGTGAGTGAACCTAAAAAGAAGAAAAGCAGAAAGTTGAAGAAAGTTGTAACCGGAGATGAAGCCTTGGGACAGGTTGAAGAATTAAAGAAAAGAAGGAAAAAGTTAGAAGATTCAGTAAAAGACAAATCTGATCTTGTCTCACCAACACAAGTCACTACTTCAGTTGCTGAAGATTCAGCACAAATACTGAGAACTGAAGTTACTCTTACCGAATCTGTTCCAACATCTGTAACTGAAGCTTTACAAATTCAAGAGCTAGTTACACATTCACAAGAAATCGAAATGACAAAGGAAACTGAAGTTGTCAACAGAGAACATAATGTTGAAGCTGACTTACAGAAGGAAGCTGACACTCAGGGGGAACAGACCCTGAGAGTTGAGCATGACGATGGATCTGACAGTGAAGAAAGGTTAATTGACAAAGCAACGATGGACATGCTTTTGTTACTCTCAAAATCTAGATCCACACTTCAAAAATCTGCTTCCAGATTAGAATTTGAGGAATCAGTCAAAGAATTTTCAGCTTCTCACTCTGAAGATAAAGGAGCTGAAGTAGAATCAAGATCGACTAGAGTCATTCACCTGGATGAGCTGGTCCATGAAGAAGAACTCACTAAATCCATGATGAAAGAAGTTCCAGTTACTAAATTGGAACTTGAGCCTGTTGGAGAACAAGTTGCTGAAGAACTTTTTAGTGAGAAAAATTTGGAAACTGAGTCGATAATCTCAATTTCAGCCATTGAAAAAGGTACATCAGTCATCCCAGTCACTACTGAGGGAGGAACCAGCAAAACTGACCCAATACAAACTGAAGATATTGTGAGAATTGGAGATATTCTGGAAGTTGACTAGGAGATCTCAAGAGGATCTGAAGAGATTGTTACTCAATCTAAGATCTCAACTGATCATGGAGAACTGATGTCAGCTGATTATGAACGATTGCGCAATTATCAAATCTAGAAATTCGGTTCTATCACCTATCAAATGAGTCAGCTAGCAGAAATGGAAGTTACTGAAAAATAGGTATTTGATCTCTACAACATTACCAATCTATCAGAAATGATCAATACCGATGAATTCTTGAATCAATGATATGCGCTGATCAGAAATAGTTATTGGAAAGAAGCCACAGCTGGTGGAAGTTCCAAAAAGGGTGATGATGATGATTCTCAGGAAGATCCCAATTTGCAGAAAGGGATTCTTGCCTCTTTACAAAAAAAGAAGACTAAAACTGATCAGAATACTGATGATGATTCTAGTAATTCTGAAGAAAGCAGTGAAAATTCTACTTCTAGAACTACATCTGATGAACAAGAAAAAGATGAAGGAGGTTATCAATCTCCTACTGATAAGCCTATGATAGAAATTGCAAGAACTGTGGCAAACATGGCTGGAGAAGAATCTGATGAAGAATTTAACGTAAAAATATCACCTGCAAGAAATGTTGATCAATCAAGTCTAGAAGAAATTAGAAAACAATTTGAAGAAAGAAGAAGATCAGCAGAATACAAAGAAAAACTGAAGCAAGTTGTTCTCTCACCGCTGAAGCAAGCTAAATCAACTGAGGCTGAGACAAGCAAAGCCAATGAACCACAAGCTGGAAGCTCAAAAGACATGCCAACTCAGGTTGATCTCATTAAATTTTATCATAATGAGATAATCAGAATTCAGAAGGATGATAACAGTTTGTTTGGAAAAGTTCTAAAGTCCTTAGAGGCTAGCAAAAATGAAAGAAGCGAACTTGAAAAGAAGATGGATATCGTCACTGGTAACTGTCAAGACACTCTGATTGAGCTTCGAAAGACAACCATTGAAAACGATGCAAGAAGAGATGAAACCCAAGATAGATGGGAAGGTATTCTTAATAATCTGGTTGACAGAATGACTCTAATGGAAAATGGCATGAAGGACTCAGTTGTAGCTCAAACCATTTTGGCATCAACTCAGCAGAATCTAAACAATTACATCAAAAGCCTGATTGATAAAGATGATGTCAATAAGGGGGAAAGTTTGGACATCTTAAAAGTCCATGCAACTGAGATGCCACAAGTCCTTGCAAACATTGATGATAAATTGACTGAACTGAAGAAAGCTAGAGGAGAATTCACTGATGAGGAAATGGAGCTGATTGCTAAATACTCAGAGCCAACTGAAAAAAGAATTGGCTTAGATTCTCGTCTCTACAGTTTATTCAAAAATCTACCAGTCAGAGAAGGAGAATCAAGACAAGAATCTCTAGAAATATTTCTACATATGCAGAAGATTCTCATGCATTACTGGAACAAACTTAAGAAATGGGAAAATAATGGTACTATAGATAAAGAATTAAATAAGATTGAAAAGGCTAAACCTGAATTTGTTCAGAGTCTACTAAAAACAGCCACCACTGAAAGGCTGAGGACATCTGTTTTTACTTTTTCTATTCTTTTCAAAAGCAAATTCTTCGGCAAGCATAATTTATCTGAATCATGGAACATATGGGCAAGCATCCATGGAATCGAAAGCACAACAACAAATGATGCTATGAGGAATGTTGCTGAAGCTTATGACAATCAATTGAGTTTAACTATTAAGTAAAAAGAAGTTGTTTTTTTAATTCTTTTTATGATGTATTCTATTACCCAGCTCTGTAACTCAGATATCAATAAATTTTTAGTTTCTCAGTTCATTGTGTTACTCACTGTATCATGTTTTATCTTTTTGCATTGCTTTTAAGGAAGGTATTGACATCATCAAAAAGGGGGAAATTGTTGGAAATAAAATTTATGTTTTGATGATGATTCATCACATATTCAGTCATTGTTCTAAACCCCATTGATGAAGTGTCATAACTAGCTATTATAGTGCAAAGCAAAAAGATGTCTAGATTTCAATGTATAGGATTTAATAGAGTCTGATATTTGTATAAGTTAAATCAGACAAGCACTGTAATATTTCTAGGTTGTGAACTGAAATAACAAGAAACTGAGATAACGGGAAACTGGAAATTAATTAAACTGGAAAACAGAGCACACCAATATGAAACTGAAGATAAGTTCACTGAGGGACACAAACTCGGTTGGCTTATCTAGAAGACTGAAGAACTAAGGGACACAGACTAAGTTATTGAAGACAGAAGAACTAAGGGTTCAAACTCAGTTATGAAGACTACGTCGAGACTGTAAAGCTAGACTTCAGGCAAGATTGTGATGACCTGAACTGACTTTATGGATCTTGGATAGGGAGCTAAGACACATAAGGACAATGATGTCTTTGCTGATTAATTCTTTGGTGTACTTTGATTAAGTCAATAATAATCAGATGAAAAAGAGTACTGAGTTGTTGAAGAAGAGTAAAAACTAAGTTAAAGCTCTTAAGAACTGAGTACTGATAATGTTCTCCGTAAATCAGTTTCCGTACTAGGTTTAACTAAACTAAAGAAAAATCCAACCGTTACAATTCAAGAATTATGATTGGAGGATAATCTATCCGTTTTGACATAAACGTACAAGCAAGAAAGCAGGACCACTAACGGCTACAAGGATTTGAACTCAAAGAAATTTGACCGTTAGATAAACCCCTATAAATAGACCACTTCAATCAGAAAGAAACGGGGGAGAGGAAGAGGAATTCTAAGAATCAATCTAGTCAAGAAAGAATTAAGGGGGAAAAGCCAATTTAAAAGAATTCCTACTAAATACTTAATTGCAAGATCAAGAAATTTCTTCAAGTGTTCATTAGCATTCCAGAAAGATCAAGATCATTCATTTGAAGAAATACAGAGCTGTGCATAACTTATTTATCTAGAATAAAAGCTCAAATCACAATTGAATCATAGTTATTGATTCAAGCCTCAACTTTGATTCTATCAAAGGTTTAGACTGTAAAACACCAAGAAGGTGTGAAGGAAAGTTGAGTGCAGTCAGGAAGACTGTGGTTCTGATGAGCTGGTGAAGAGGCAATTCAACCCTCCAAGGACCAGTGTTTCAAACAATTGAAGAGCAGCAATTCTACATGTTCTACAAGTGTTTAAATAGTGAAGCTAGAGATTAGTCAATGACTATCAGTTTAGAACTTTTTGTAACCGGGCCATCTCAAAGATGTTTTAGTGGAATTTTCCTCCACATCACAGGGGAAGAGAGGACTGATAGGATTCCATCACCTGGAACCTCTATAATTCTTGTTTATTTACTTTACGCATTTACTTACTTCATTACAGTCATAATCTTATTTACAGCAATCTTAAGAAACTGACTCAATAAGTTATCTGATAACTTATATCTTATAAACGTTAAATCAATCCGTTGCCAATTAACTAGACTAAGAATAAGTCAGTATTGACTTATACTCAGTTGAGTTAGCTTAACTCCGCACAAGCTTTAGTTGAACTCTATCTGGTTTAAGATTTAATTTTTGCGAAAGTTTTTGGTGACAAGTTTATTCACCCCCCTCCCCCCCTCTATAAAATTGTGTTAGCCTTTCCAAGGGACCAACACCACCGTCATTCAAATAAGTTTCATAGCCGTAGTTGTAAGTGTGTTTTTTGGGATATCCCTTTGCAAAAAAAGGGTGGACATTGTATGATCTTGATATGAAAGAGTTTTCTATTTCCCGTGATGATAAATTTTATGATCACGTTTTCCTTTTTCCCATCCAGTCAAGGGGAATGTTTCTTCTCCTCCCCCTCACCAGTTTATAAATGATGTTGTGATAGAAGACGAGGGGGTCATATTTTCTCTCCCTACACCTGGAGGTCCATCGTTGCCGGATCCACCAACTGAGGGGAATGCATGGTATAGATGACATAGCTAGTTACAGATGAGCCAGTTGAGATTGCACCTTCACCACCACCTTGACATCCAGGTGAAGGTGTGGAAGAGTTGGGTAGGGGTAAACGACAGAAAATTCCAATTTCACGGCTTCAGGATTTTGTGACACACAATTTGGTTGACAAGAAAAGTCCTACTCCACGCTCCTCCATTCCATCGGCATCCTTAAGTACCCCATGTTGGTCCCTAGAAAAGGCTTTGGTTAAGTTTAGAGGGGGGGTGAATAAACTTAACCCTTAAACCTTTTGGAGTTGACAAACTCAGCAAGGTCAGTAGCATGCTGACTATCAGTAGTCTGCTGACTATTAATGTTACTGAATTTGTTGCAGCGGAATATATTCAATTAAGCCTTATTACTTGTTGTTAAAAAGATGATACTAAGTATTGAATACTCAGTAGTGTGAGTGTGTGATTCAGTTACTAGTTTCAGTAGGTTGATGTGATCAGTATACTAAATGCAGAAAGTAAATGCAGAAAGTAAGCAGGCAAATTTTATAGTGGTTCCAGGTGGTGTAATCCTGTCAGCCCACTCTTCTCCTGTGATGTTGGATAAAATTCACTAGGGATCCTTGAGGTTGCAGTTACAAAGATCCCTAAGCTGTTTGTCCTTCACCAATTACTATGGCTTCACAAACTGAACACTTGAAACAGGTAGGATTGCTGCTCCAAAGTATTCCGCTGGTCCTTGAAAGGTAGGATTGCAACTTCACCAGCTCCACCACACACAACAGTTCTTGACGCCCAAAAGATGCTTCTCTGTCTTCAGCAGGTTTCTTATAAAAGAAAGATTGAATCAAATAAATGATTCAATTGTCAGCAGCTTGATCAGGATGAAATGGTCAGCAGCTTGAGATCTTCAAGTGTGTGTGTGTACTTGATGTAACTTGATAGCAGGTTACACTTGAGGAAATTACTTGATCAGTAAGTTAAAGCTCAGTGTATATCAGCAGGGTGAATAACTTGGTAGCTTCGAATAGATTATTTGTGCTTCTTGATATTCATCACTTGTATCTGAATTAGGAGTCTTCTATTTATAGGTGAGAATCCTGTGACTTATGTTTTAATTTCAAACATAGCCGTTTCAGACTTGTCTCCATCTTGACTTGCTTTTGCCTCTATTCATAGGACTGACACTGTCAGTCGGCTTTTTGTCAGTTTTCAGATTGTTCTCCCTTTGACTTTTCTCCATTGGATAAAGCTCTGAATCTTTCCAACGTTCCTTTTATCTTGACCATTGATTTGTTGGAAAAATCAAGTCTTGTAATCCATCCTTATCCTTTTAATCTTCCAATGTAACCTTTGATTAAATCGAGATTTATACTCAGCAAATATCTGAAGTATAACAGCCTGTTGATGTACATATCTATCACCAGGTTTAAGTCTGCTGTATTTTAATAACACTTAAGCTGACTTCTTCTCATCTACCTTTTTATTGTGAAGTTAGAGTACACCATTTTGAACATAACTAAGTTCCAATCACCACTTAACATATGGAACTTAGACCTTGTACATAAGGTATATGTGATCAGTTTAGGTCATCACAGACTTCCCTAAATTCTGATTCCATATCCTTGACTTTAAATACTAAGTTTGATCCCTTAGCCTTCAATAACTGAGTTTGAACCCTCAGCCTTCAATCTTTAGTAGGTCCCTAGTAAGTCTACTGACCTAGACACTCTACTGACCTAGACAGGTCTGCTGATAAAGTCAGCTGACCATTTACAGTGCTTGCTTGATCAAGCCTATACAAAGATCAAACTCTAATAAACCTATACATTTGATCTGGACATCTTTTTACCTTTGCTCCATAACAGCTAGTCTGACACTCATCATTAAAACTTAAAATATGTCCAACAATTTCCCCCTTTTTAGTGATGATGCCAATAACCTCCTTACAGCAAAGCAAAAAGATATAAACACAAAGACAGAAAAAAATTCAGTCATTTTTCATTAAGATCATATTGGTTCAAAATTATTACAAACTAGGATCAGCAAAATAAAATAAGCAGTGTAAGTGTGATGATCTAGTTTCTGTCTCTGTCTTGTTCTTTCTTCTCATAGAACTCTCTGATTTCTTTGACAATGTCTTTCATCCATTGATTTTCCAAAGTGGAAAAGTCAACCCAGGTCTGTAACTATTTCCACCATTTCCAGGCTTCTGGTAGAGTCAATCTTATAGTATGAACATTGAAGCCTTGTCCCATGTAGAAGTGTTTAAATTCTTCCAATGAACCCATTGATGATTGACTTCCCAATCTTTGACCTCTTCCACCTCTGCCACCTCTTCCACCTCTACTAGAAGCTCTCAGTGATTTGACCCTTACTTCCCAAAATTTTAGTCCCAAAAAGGAGTTGAGTCCTTCCTAAAATCCCATGTCATGATAGGGTCTCTTTTTTCCATAGTATAGCTTCTTGTATTCTTTCAGGAGATCATCAGTCATCTAAATCCTGTCAGGTACAGGTTTCCTGAACTCATTTATACCAATCTCCCACTTCTTCTTAGCAAAAATCCTTACAGCTTCCTTTGCTACTACTGTAATGCCCTCTTCCCCCTTATTGACATCATCAATAAACCAGGATAGTAGGCCATGAACACTTTCTTGTGTGATCACCAAATTGGCAAGTTGACCTTCCATTATCTAAGTCCTTGTGTCAACTGCAGTGATCCTTCCTTCAACAGTTTGTTCCAGCAGATTGATCCTCTCAGTAATCTTGGGATCAAGTACAGCAGGTTGAGGTGCCTTAGAAGGTTGAGGTACCACAGCAGGTTTAGGCGCCTCAACAAGCTTGTCCAACTTCTTGTGTATTGAGGCAATCTGTTCATTCAAATGCTTATCTTTGTTTTTTGTGTTGACCTTTATACCTATTACATCTCTAATAAGATCATTTATAGCAAATTGAGCAGAGGTAATGTTGGAAGCAACAGTTTCAGTAGTCATTCCTCTGTTTTCTACCAGATTCACCAAATCTTCAAATCTCTGTTCACTTCTATTCAGTTGAGTCCTTAGCTGTGCAATATCAGTCTTACAGCTCTCAACTCTTCCAAAACATGTGCTGGTATTGCACAAGCCACACCTCTTGCCATTTGTCCAGCAAAATCATCAGCAGGCTCTTCAACATTATAGTTTGCCCTTGGTATGCTGACAACTATGGCTCTTGTCCTGTCCCATTCAGCAGGTTTAGGACTTTCCTCAATAGCATCTCCAAAAATATCCACAATTTCAGGTTCTTGTGCAGGTTGAGGTTCTTGAACTGCCTCCACAACACGTACTTCTTCAAATATTGGTACATGTGCCTGTTGGGGCTCTGATGGGAGTCAACTTTACGTGATTCCGGTGCACTTTCTACCCCCGTTTACCACACGTTTAGCATGTTTTTGGGTGGTTTAGACCGTTTTCAGGGTAATATCGTGAGTTTATAGCACGAGGATTAAATCCGTTACTTTGATGGTTTATTACCCCTTTCTGTTGATATTAACCCTATTCCCGAGCACTCTTACCCTCCGAAATTGTTTGGTTGGTTTGGTCGTTCATGATGTGGTAGGGTATTAGTGTTTTGAGGACCCCAGAAGGTGATGATTCATGGTGAGTAGCATGATCGAGGCGTTATGAGTGATCAAAAGGGAGAAAAGATGAAGTTTTGGAACATATGGGGTTCAAACGCACGTTTGAACCACCCAAACTGGCGTTTCAAAAGCATGATGTTGGACAGGATGCACCTGCTCTAAACGCGCGTTTTAATCCCTCCTAAATGCGCGTTTGAACCCCCCAAACTGGCGTTTCAAACTGCCCTAAACGCGCGTTTCAGTTGAAGAACAAGCAAGAACCTACCCAGAAATGAAGCGAAACGCGCGTTTTCCCTATGCGAAACGCGCGTTTGACCAAGAAAAGTGCCAGTTTACAGTATCTAAACGCGCGTTTGAAGACGAAAATCTACAGTTTTTTCTCCACCTATAAATACCAACTCTTAGACCATTTCAAGGATCAAGTCTTTTTCTTAGCAAAACCTACCCCTTTTGACTTTGATTTTTGTAATAGCTTGGAATACTTTCTTTTAGCTTAAAGTAGTATACACTCAGCTCAATCTTTCCATTTCTTAGCTTAGATTTCTATTCCAAACACTAAGAGACCATCTTTTAGTTAGTTCTTCAAAGTGTACTTTTTGGATCTCAAATTTGAAATTCTCGTTTCTATGGTAAATTTCTCTTTTCTTTCTCGTATTATGTCTTTAATTTACTGTCTCTTGTATGCTTTAACATCTATAATGAGTAGCTAAATCCTTAACATAGTCGAATCAGGTGAACACTAGTGAAATGTCCCTAGATTGATGAAATTGGGAGTGGGTAGTGCTTATTTTCATGCTTTAATGATTTATTCTTGTCTTAGAACTTGTGTTAACATATTTGGGCTAGATTGATCATCTAGGTCAAAGTCACACACATCAATCTAAAGGGTTGTTCAGATAGAGAGATGTGGGAAAAAGGGTTCTAGGATCGCGGAATAGACCCGGCTTAGTTGTTAAGCCCGGGCCCAGAGTGAGGTTACTCGTTTTAACGTTTAATCGGTTTAGAGCTTATCGTGTTGGGGTTTCCGGGTTCCTTAAAGGGGAATTGGCTAGTCTAGCATAGGGTGGTGAATGAGAGTTGTTCAGATAGCATCAAAAGTTTAGAAACCGTTACCCTTGAATAATCGTTAAGCACCTTTGGTTATGGTTGGTCGGTAAATGCACACTCCCGGTTAAGTCACTTGAGGGGGCGTAAGTAACTAGTGGGATCATGGTTCGGCTATGCTCGTAATCCCTAATCTAATCATCTCAGTAGTTTCTTTTTATTTTCTTATCTTTAGACTTGTTAATTGAATTGCTTAATTGTCGTTGTAGTTATAAAACACCTTAAAAGCTGGATCGCCTAGACTAAATTTCACGTTTGCTTTTGATAGTCACATCCACATTCCTTTGGGTTCGACCTCGGACTCCTGTAGCTTTACTATAATCGATCCGGTACACTGCCGGTTAGAGAGTAGTTTTGCCCACGTTTTTGAGTCTTTATAAATTGTTTTTGGAGGGTGAATTCAAGCTCATCAGGCTCAACTGTAACTTCTTCTTCCTCTGGAATTCAAAATTCCTCATCACTGAAGTCATAGTCAACCAGTCGTTCCTCATCAACAACAGTCTGCTGACTATCCTTAGCATCAACAACCTTTTCTTTAGCAGGTTGCTGTCTGACTTCATCTACAACAGCAGATTCTCCAGAAACCTGTGCTTCAGCAGCTTGCACAACAGTAGGTTGTACCACAGTTGCATGTATAACAGCAGCCTGTTGTTCTTCAATATGTGCAGCAGGAGCTCCTTCCTCAGTAGTCTGTTCAACAAAAACCTCTATACTATGTACATAGGATTCCTCCAATCCCATTAAAAGTTCCAACCTTTTTCCCAACACTGTTTGCTCCTCAGTGATTAGGACCCTCTGTTCCAACCTTTGTCCCAAAACACCATGAGCCTCAGCTATCTCTTTTAAGGTTTCAGATGCTTGTGCTAAAACTTCATTAGTGTTAATGTTGTCTTGGTACTATGCTGATCCTTCAGAATAGACATCAGATACTTCAACCAATAAAATGTCAGACATACTGATCAGCCTGTTATCTTTAAGAGCTATTTCAGCATTAATTCGAGCTTCCAAATCCTCCATAGTAACATTCTCCATGTCTTCATCTACATTACCAGTCAATTGGCCCTCAGCAGACTTGCCACCATCAGCAGATTGATCTGTTGTTTTATCTTTAGACCCTGTCCTACATTCTCAGTAGGTCTTTCCAATGCAGTGCCACTTGGTTGGCCTGGAAATGAAGGGTGATCATCATCAGAATCTGAAGATGATGAATCATCATTGTCAGGTGCATCTTATGGTTCTCTGAACATAATGCTTCCTCTTTGCTTCTCTCTTTCAATAACCAGCAACCTCACTTGTAGTTCAGATGTATCAATCAGTCCAAGCAAGTTCTCTACTCCCACCATTCTTTAAAATCAGTCATTGGTTCTGCATCTGGTTTTTGTCTCTTATAAAAGCCAAACTTCCAAGGAAAGTAATCTTCAATTTTCTTGAAGTTGGGATGTACATTTTCCTTCTTAGACTTCTTTTCCATTATTTCAAACTGTATTGTGGGCCTTCTTGGGGCAGGTTGCTCAGCTTGTTGTCCTCCAAAGGTTTCAACAAGATGAGTCAATGTATCTACAGCAGATACAAATAAGTCAGTTGGTTCTTCCGGTTGTAAATTAGTACCTACTGCCTCCATCTGTTCAACACTAGGTTCCCCCTGACTCATACGCTCCTCAGTAGGGTTTGCAGCAGTGTGTTCTTCCCCCTGAATTGTAGCATCCACAGTAGGGTCTTGAACAGGTAAAGTGACTTCCACAGCAGGTTCAGGTTCAGCAGTGTGCTATGGTTCTTCAGTTTGTTGCTAAATAGCAACCTCAGCAGCATCAGTAGGCTCAACAACTTTTGTTGTTTCAACAAAAACATCTTCTTCTGCTTCCTTTTGGGCCTTCAGAACCCTCAATTCTTTGCCATTTCCATGGACTCTCTTTTTGGCAACTTGTTTCCTTCTTTTTGCAGGTTGTTGCTCATCTTCAAAAATTTCTTTTTCCAACTGCTCTTTGCTAGAAGCTTTCCTCTTTCTTTTTTCTTCTTTTTGTTGTTCTCTTAAGATCTCAGCAGCAGTCTTCTTAACAACTTCAGCAGGCTCAGTAGCCTCAAATTCAACTTGAACCTCAGTAGACTCAGCAGTGTCTACTGGTTGCTGCCTTGTCTTTTTAGGCTTTAAAAGCTCAGTGATCTTTCTGGTATCACCAGCCTTTCTTTTCTCTGCAACCTTCTTTGGTGCGGTAGGTTGGACATCATGTTTAGCCTTGGATCTCTTTTCCAGCCTACCAACATCATTATCATCCCCATCATTATCACTTTCTGTCCTTTCATCATCTCATTCTTCATCATCATCCAAACCTGGGATGAGATAAGTGATTTCAGGTTTGTATCTTGACTTGCTGATCTTTGCAGGTGCAACATCAGCAATCTGCAAGTGAGTCAACAGGGCTTGTAACATCAAACTCAATGGTTTAGTCTTAGACTTCCTTGTTCCATCTCTATCTTCTGTCACCACTTTCTTCATATATTGAACAAAGAATCCGGCCGAATCAAACTTCATACTTTTGCATATAATAATCAGCAAGTCTATTTTTTGTCCTGAAAGAGTATCAAGACATCCACTGAATCCAAGAATATTCTTGGCAATAATCTTGCTCAGCAGGTTACATTTAATCTGATATGCTTCACATTGATACTCAGGGTTGATGGTATGGACTTGTTGGTCTTTATTGCATCAACAAACTCCAGTCTTGCTAGCTGCATTGATTCACGATTTGTGGGAGCATTGATTCCAGGTCCAAATCCGAACACTTCCCTCAACAGGTCTGAGGTTATTTCAATCTCCTGGCCATTAACAGCTGTCGTAAATGATTCTCTATCATTCTTTACCACCATATTCTTCCAGAAATTAACAACATTGGTGTATGAGATGGTTTCTAATCTCAGATTTAGAACATCTTCCAGTCCTTCATATCTTCTGATCCTTCTACCAATGTTGATGGCTAGCTCAGACTTGTTAGCATCAACAACAAAGCCTCTAACACTTTGGCTTGTACCAATATGAACATCTCCTTTATCCGCCATTGTATAAATTGAACAGGATGAGGAAGAAAAATTTGCAGATCTGTTTTCACACTTATATATTTTCAGAGAAGATTGATCTGAGGTTTGTATGTAACGTCTGAGTGTATATGTCCGTATATATAAGGAAAGGTAGTGGTTGATAACTGTCAGACAAGTACTGTACACGTTCTGTAGCTTTTAACCATGATTAATCATGGAATAAATGTGATGTTGCCACGTGTCCCACTAGCTTATCCCATTATGACTTGTAACAGTTGGATATTGTAACCGCATTTATAATGGATAAGAATAATATCCACTTACTGTTGACTTTCATTAAAGTTTTTACTGTCTTGTAACGTATACTCCAGCAGACTTGGTCTTCAGTAGAGTTGGCTCAGTAGCCTACTGACACAATATGGCTCAGCAGCCTACTGACGGATTACTCTGCTGATCTTCATACACTCTTGTTTTGTCCAACTGATAATACAAGATAAAGTTTAATACCAATGACTGATCTGTCAAGTGAGCTCACTCAACAGGACAAATACCAACCCCATTGGCAACTTCATTTGCTCAATTGTCCAAACTTATTTAAGTACATGGAATTGTTGATACCAATGACTAGTCTGCCAAGTGAGCTCACCCAACAGGGCAAAGACTAATCCACTTGGTGAATTCCAGTACTCTGCTGATCATTAATATATCAGTCAATTTTTATGATGCCAAGTTCAGTTCTTAACTTAGAAAATCTTTCATTATCCAATGGTTTTGTAAACATGTCAGCAAGTTGATCTTCAGTAGGGATGTAAAGAAGCACCACATCTTTCTTCTCCACATGATCTCTTAAAAAATGATGTCTCGCATCAATGTGTTTGGTTCTTGAGTGCAAAATAGGATTTTCTGTGATTGCAATTGTACTTGTGTTGTCACACATTATAGGAATTTCTCTTTCTTCAATTCAGTAATCCCTTAATTGTTGTCTTAACCATAGTATTTGTGCACAAAGCTTCCAAAGAAAATGAATGTATTCACTTTTCAAGAAGGAAGTTGATATTGAATTCTGTTTCTTACTAAACCAGGAAACAAGTCTATTTCCCATCAACTGACAGGTTCCTGTGGTACTTTTTCTATCAAACTTGCATCCAGCATAATCAGAATCTGAGTAGGATATAACTTTGAAACTTCCATCTTTTAAATACCATATCCCTACTCCCAAAGTCTCTTTTAGATACTTGAGAATCCTCTTGACTGCAGCTAAGTGACTTTCCTTTGGTTTTGATTGAAATCTTGCACAAACACTTACAGGAAAAGATATATCAGGTCTTCTAGTAGTGAGGTAAAGCAGACTGCCTATCATCCTTCTATATAAAGTCTGATCAACATCTTTGCCTTCTTTATCTTCATCCAATATGATGCTTGTACTCATAGGAGTTGATACCTTGGTGCTATTTTCCATACCAAACTTCTTTAGCAGCTCTTTGATATATTTAGTTGATGAATGAAGATTCCATCTTTCATCTGTTTGACTTGTAATCCCAAAAAGTAGTTCATTTCTCCCATCATACTCATTTGGAACTTGCTTTTCATGATATTAGCAACCTTTTCCCATAGCAATTCATTTTCAGAACCAAAAATTATGTCATCCACATAAATTTGTACCAGCAGGGTGATGTCTCCTTCATTGATTCTGAAAAGAGTTTTATCAATGGTACATTTGGTAAAACCATTGTCCACCAAGAACTGAGATAGGGTTTCATACCATGCTCTTGGTGCTTGTTTCAAACCATAAAGTGCCTTGTTGAGTCTGTACACTTTTTCTTCTTGATCTTTAACTTCAAAACTAAGGGGTTGCTAAACATAAACCTCTTCTTCTAGGATGTCATTCAAAAATGCACTTTTGACATCCATCTGGTATACTTTGAAGTTTTTAATTGCAGCATATGCCAAAAATAGTCTTATAGCTTCCAATCTTGCAACTGGGGCATATGTCTCATCAAAATCTATTCCTTCTGCTTGAGAATAGCCTTTTGCTACTAGTCTGGCCTTGTTCCTTACAATGGTACCAGATTCATCCAATTTATTTCTGTATATCCATTTAGTTCCAATTATGTTTGCATGACTAGGCCTTTCCACTAGTGTCCAAACTTGGTTTCTTTCAAACTCATTTAATTCTTCTTGCATAGCATTATCCAATCTGGAACAGATATTGCTTCTTCAACAACTTTAGGCTCCATTTGAGATAGAAAACAATTAAACATTGCTTCCAATTGTCTTCTAGTCCTTACACCTTGTTATATGTTACCAATTAATTGTTCAGCAGGGTGATCCTTTAACCATTATAAATCTTGATTTGTTTGATATATAGGAGCTTCATCTTCAGTGGGCTCTGCTGGTGCTTCAGTAGGGGGATCAGCAGATCCTTGAACTGCATATGTTGTTGCATCAGCAGTGTTACAGCAGGTTCTTCAGCAGGGGCAGAGTCAGAAACTTTTAAGTCATTTATCTTTTCCAAAACATCAACATATTCGGGATCAGTAACTTGGATATTTTCAGCAGGTTCTGAAACTTCATCTTCCATTCCAGTAAACTTAGGTTCATCAAATACAACATGTATGGATTCTTCATGTTTCAATGTCCTCTTGTTCAGCACCCTGAATGCCTTGCTGACTGAAGAATATCCCAAGAAGATTCCTTCATCTGATTTAAGTTGGAATGTCTTCAATTGTTCCTTATGATTTAAAATAAACACTCGCTTCCAAATGGATGAAAGTAATATATATTTTGTTTTCTTCCATTACATATCTCATAAGGTGTCTTCAGCAGCTTTTTGTTAACTGAGGTCTTATTTTGTGTGTAGCATGTTGTGTTGATTGCTTCAGCTCAATATCTTTTAGGTAGTAATGCTTCACAAATCATAGTCCTCCCTGCTTCTTTCAAGGTCCTATTTCTTCTTTCAGCAATCCCATTTTGCTGAGGTGTACCAGCAGCTGCTAACTGATGCAGCACACCATTTTGTTCACAATATTCTCTTATGACTTTATTGAGAAACTCAGTACCCTTGTCTGATCTGATCTTTACTACTGTCAAACTTTTCTCATTTTGCAATCTCTTCAAAAGTTCAGGCATCTTTTGAAGTGTTTCACTTTTCTTGTTCATAAATATTACCTAAGTGTATCTTGAATAATCATCCACAACTACCAAAGTGTACTTCTTTCCCGTTACACTTGTAGGTATTACTAGTCCAAATAAATCCATATGCATCAGCTTCAAAACTCTTTTTGTTGATTGTTTAGTCTTTGACTTGAAGCTTGACTTTGTTTGTTTACCTTGCTAACATGCATCACATATAGCATCTTTTTTAAATTTGATCTCAGGTAAACCAATCACCAACTTCTTTTTCACCAATTGATTGATATAATCAAATTGAGATGATTCAACTTCTTATGCCACAACCAAATTGGTTCCGACTTGTATGCACAATCAGGCATGTCTCTGGAACAGCAGTAGACCAATCCACTACATACATGTTTTGTTGTCTTCTTCCAGCCAACACAACTTGTTCACCTCTTTCAGTAATGACAATATAGTAGCCTATGTCAAAAGTGACCTTGTAACCCATGTCACAAAATTGTCCAGTGCTCAGTAGGTTCCAGTCCTTCCAAAAATGCAACATTTCTAATTGTCAATCCATTCCTCACCAATGTTCCATATCCTCTTGTATATCTTGGTGTGTTCTTGTTGCCAAAGTTGACTCTTGGACCACCCTTTGCCACATAGTTTGTTAGACAGTGCTTATTCTTTGTCACATGTCTGGAACATCCACTGTCAAAGTACCAGACACCCTACAAAACAAAGTTAATGTGTTTTAGGTACCCAAAACTGTTTGGGTCCATAGTGGTCAGTGGTAAGCATGACACTTGGCAAATTTCCATAAGGTCTTCTTTGAAAAGCATTACACTTTTGTTCATATATGTATCCTACATTTCCATAAAATCTAACATTTGGTTGTGTAGGAATCACATATGATTTCTGGTCTTTTGGTACATAATGTTGTTTGAAGTGATTTCTATTGTAAGAAGCACTAGCATAACCATGAGGTTGCTGTCTGTTAGGAACAGCCTTGTAATGTGGAGTCTGCTGAGGTCTCTGCTGAGGTCATAAATAAGTACTCTGATACCAATTGTTGGTCCCTTGAAAAGGATTTGGTTAAGTTTAGAGGGGGGGTGAATAAACTTAACACTTAAAACTTTGGAGTTAACAAATTCTGCAACTTCAACCTTTCTTTGATACTTCAGAGTCTCTGCTTGAGACTTCGATAAGCTCTTGATAAATGATGAGTTCTCGATAGTTGAGTTTGCTGAATTTGTGCAGCGGAATTATGTTAAAATTAAGCCTTAATACTTGTTGTTAAATATGATACTAAGTATTAGATACTCAGTAGTGCATGTGTGTGATTTCAGTTGCTAGATTCAGTTGACTGATGAATAAAATAAACTAAGTGCAGTAAGTAAATGCTGAAAGTAAGTAGGCAGATTTTATAGTGGTTCCAGGTGGTGTAATCCTGTCAGTCCACTCTTCTCCTGTGATGTTGGAGGAAATTCACTAAAGATCTTTGATGTAGCTTTTACAAAGATTCCTAAGTTGCTTGTCCTTCACCAATGACTATGGCTTCACAAATCGGCGGGGGAACAGTAGGATTGCTGCTCCTTAGTCTTCCACTGGTCCTTGAAGGGTAGGATTGCCTCTTCACCAGCTCCACCACAAACAACAGTCTTTCACACCCAACAGATGCTTCACTGTCTTCAGCAGGTTCTTTATAAAATAAAGATTGAATCAAGTAAATGATTCAAATGCAGCAGCTTGATTAGGATGATATAATCAGCAGCTTGCAGTCTTCAAGTGTGTAATCTTGATGTAGCTTGAATACAGAATGCACTTGAAGAAATTCTCTAGATCAGCAGCTTTTTGCTCAGTAAGTTCAGCAGGGTGTTTTTCAGCTCAGTAATATCTCTTCAAAGTTTGTTAATTTTTATCCACTTGTTTCTGAGTTGAAAGTCTTCTATTTATAGGCAAGAATGCATGTGACTTGTATTTGAAATTCAAATGTAACCGTTCCTTCTTTTTGTCCCATCTGATTTGCATTCTGTCACTATTCATAGGACTGACACTGTCAGAATTCCTTTTTGATAGTGCAGTCTGTCCACCCTTTGACTTGTGTCCATTGGATAAAGTCCTGAATCATCCCAACGTTCTTTTAATCTTAACCACTGATTTGTTTGATCAAATCAGAGGTTGTTGGCTGTCCTTATCCATGTAATCTTCCAATATAATCTTGATTTAATCGAGGTATTATATCAAGCAGTTTCATCGATCTCTTGAGATACCAATCGATCTATTGAAAGATATTGTTTGTGTATAAAATGCAATGCAAATGATTTCTTTTATCTAACTTTTATTTGTGAAGTTAGATTACACCTTTTAATTATAACCAAGTTCCAAACATCATCCAACTTATGGAACTTAGACTTGTATACACAAGGTATATGTAATCGATTTAGGTCATCACAGACTTGCCTAAATTCGATTCCATATCCTTGACTTAAATTACTAAGTTTGATCCCTTAGCCTTCATTTCATCGAGTTTGATCCTCGGCCTTCGGTCTTGGCGAGTTTCAAGACTAGTCTACTGACCTATCTACCCTACTGACCTAGACCAGTCTGCTGACACAAGTCAGCTGACCATTACAATGCTTGTTTGATCAAACCTATTCATAAATCAAACTCTAACAAACCTATACATTTGATCTAGACATCTTTTTGCCTTTGCACTATAACATCTAGTATGGCACTCATCATCAAAACACAGAAATAAGTCCAACAATTTCCCCCTTTTTGGTGATGATGCCACAACCCTCACCTAACAGCAAAGCAAAAAAGATTAAGACAAAAACAGAACAAATATCCATCTTTCATTAAAATCATTTGTTCAAAGCTATTACAAACTAGATACAACAAAGATAAAGTATAGTAAGTATGCTGATCTATTGTCTCTTTTCTCTCTCTTGTCTGGCCTTCTCCACTTGTTCTTGATAGGCCCTGATCTCTTCTATCATATCCCTCATCCATTCATTTTCAATCAGTGTAAAATCAATGTAGGGATTGACTTGTTTCCACTAATTCCATGCTTCAGGCAGGATAAGATTAATCTGATTCACCCTGAATCCAAACTTCATGTATAGTTCCTTAAACTCATCAAGTGAATCCTTTGCTTTTGTGATAGGCAAGTTCCTATCACCTTTGCCACTTCTTCCACCTCTGTTGCTTGCCCTTAAGGCTTTAATCCTTGCCTCCCAAAATTTCAATCCCAGGAAAGAGTTCAGACCTTCATGAAACCCTTTGTCTTGATAAGGTTTCCTCCTGTTGTAATACTCTTTCTTGTACTGTCTAAGAAGATCATCAGTAAGTTGCAATCTGCCAGGTGCAGGTTGCCTGTAAGCATTGGTATCATCTTGCCATCTCTTCTGTGCAAAAAGTCTTGCAGTCTCTTTTGCTGCAGCTGATTGGCCCTCTTCCCCCTTAGTGACATCATCAACAAAACGGGACATTAGGCCATGAATACCCTCCTGTGAGATTACCACTCTATTTAATTGACCTTCCATACTTTCAGTTCTTGTATCAAGTGCAGTAATCCTTGATTGCAATGTCTCCTCCAGTAGGTTGATCCTTTCAGTAAGTTTAGGATCAGGCATAGCAGTAGTTGTTGTGCAAAGCGAGGCTCGATGAGGTTTAGGTGTAGCAGCAAGGTTGTCAAGTTTCTGATGGATAGAAATGAATTGGTCTTTCAGAAACGTCTCTTTGGTAGTATTTCCAACCTTGATTCCCCTCACATCTAGTATTAGATCATTCACAGCATTATGAGTAGATGTGAAGTTTGAAGTAACTGTGGCAGTAGATTGTCTGTTTTCATTCACCATCTTCATCAGTTCTTCAAATCTCTCTTCTTGTCTGTCTAGTTGAGTCCTTAACTGTTGCATATCATGCCTCACAGTTCTTAAATCATTCAACACTTCAACTGGCACTTCACTGGTCATCCTTCCACCAGTAGCTTCATCAGCAGGCTCCTCAACATTGTACTGTGGCCTCTGATTGCTCACAACCATTGCCCAACTCCTATCCAGTCCAGCAGGGTTAGGTCCTTCATATTCCTCCAGGATAGGATCAATGGCAGGTTCCTCAAAAATAGGTACAAATGCCTGAGGGGGATCAACATCAATATTTTCTTCTTCAGGCATCTGAAACTCCTCATCACTAAAGTCATAGTCCAGCAGCTTCTCATCCTCATTAACAGCAGTCTGCTGACCATCTTTCCCTTCAGTGGTCTTGTCTCCAGTAGGCTCCACTACAGCAGCCTTACCAACAACAGGGGTTTCCTCCAAACCCAAATCAGGTTCCAACCTTTGTCCAGGTGCTGTTTGAGACTCAAAGAGACTGCACTCTCTGCTCCAACCTATGTGCATGTGCTTTGTTTGTACCCCAAAGAACTGTACCTCCTCTTCAACTCTCTGTGGATTGAATATAGTGTCATTATCCACTTGGAATCCTTCTGCATGACCAATCTTGTGCAGGATGATGGCAGTTTTAGTAAGAATGCCCTCAAAGTCAAATCCATCTTGATATTCAATGGACTCTTCTGAGCTGGCACTAGGTTCACTGTGATCAATAACCTTTTCTCCATCCAAATCCTCACTCTGTTCAACTTCAGGTTGTGCAGTAGGCTCTACAACATGGAATGTAGCAGATTCATCAGCCAGCCTACCAGCACTCAAAGTAATTCCTTCATTGATCAATGCTTCCAGATCATCCATGGTGAGATCCTATAGATCCTCATCCATCTCTCCATCTACGGCCCTCGGCAGACTCTACCAATATCGATGGAATCACAGTGCGAAGGTTCTATTAATAATGCAGTCCCACTGGTTCCTCCTGGTCCAGAGGGAAAATCTCCTCTAGAATCTGATGATGAGGAAGAATCATCATTCCCATTTCTTGGATCCCTAAACTTGATACCTTCATCTTTCTGTTGTTCATCAAATAAGTCCATCAGTCTGGATTGCAGCAGAGTGGTATCAATCAGGTCCAACAAATTTTCTACTCCCAACTTGTTAAAAGCCCATTCCTCAAGGTCTGTCATAGGTTCAGCAGCTGGCTTTTGTCTCTTGTAGAAACCAAACTTCCATTGAAAATAGTCAGCAATTTGCTGAAGTTTGGGATCCACAAACTCTTCTGTTTTCTTTCTTTCTTTCACATGCCTTTCAAATGGCATGAAAGATCTCCTGGGAGCAACTCCAGTACCTTGTTGACCTCCAAAGGTTCCAACAAGTAGGTTCATGGTTTCTTCAACAGATGTTTGAAAGTCAATAGGTTGCTGAGATTGTATATTGGTGCCTACTACTTCCATCTGTACCACACTTGGTTCCCCCTGACTTACATGCTCATCAGCAGGGTTAGCAGCAGACTGCTCTTCCCCCTGAGTTCTTGCAACAATTGCAGGGTCTTCAACCATTTCTTCAACTACTTCTTCAACTACCACAACGAGTTCGAGTTCGGTGGTTTCTTTGTGGTTCTTCAAGAGATACTACTACAAGAAGGCTCTGTGGTCGAGAGTCGATGAAGCTGTGTATATCTTCAACAGATTGCTCAACAACAACTTCCCCCAAAGATCGTTAGACTTGACAACCTCTTCAGGTGAAGAGTCAGTAATCTCCACAGGCTTGATTATGGTCAAGGGCTCAGCCTCAACAGCCTCTTCTTCCTCTTCTACTGATGCTTCCTCTTGGACTCTTTGTGCTTCCAAGTTTTTCAGTTCTTTCCCTTTTCCATGTTTTTGTTTATGGACAATTTCTTTTCTCCTCTTGGAAATGGGTTCATCATCCTTTTCAGTCACAGTAGACTTCCTCTTTCTACTATCTTCTTTCTGTTGTTCCCTCAAGATTTCAACAATAGTTTTTCTTGCAGCAACAGCAGGGCCAGTAACCTCCAATGAACCTCAAGCACTCGGATCAGATGCATGCTTGTTTGCTTCCTTGTTTTCTTTGAAGGCTTTAACACTTCAGTTATCTTCCTTGTGTCTCCACCCTTTCTTTTCTCAGCAGCTTTCTTTGGTGCAGCAGGTTTAACAGATTTCTTTTTAGGTTGCTTGACCTGCTCACCACTAGCATCACCATCATCTCCACCATTATCATCATCAGCAGCTTCTCCAGCAACCTCTTCATCATCATCTAGACCAGGAATAGCAAAATCAATTTCCTTCTTGTATCTAGACTGATTGATCTTTTCAGATGCTACATCAGGGATTTCCAAATGATTCAGCAGGGTCTGAACCATCAATCCTAAGGGCAAGGCCTTGGATCTCCTCTTTCCCTCTTTTTCTTCCTTGAAAACCTTCTTCATATAATGAATGAAATAACCAGCCCAATCAAACTTCATGCTTCTGCAAATGATTATCATCAACTCTATCTTGGGTCCTGATAGAGTATCCATACTTCCAATCAATCCAAGTATGTTCTTAGCAATGAGTTTGCTCAGCAGACTGTATTCACTTCCAATTTGTTTGCAGTTGATGCCTGGAACGGATTTGGTGGCTGCATTTGTTTTGATCTGATCAACAAACGCCATCTTGTCCAATCCCATTTCTTCATGATTGACTGAGTCATCCACTAATTCTTCAAATCCAAAAACTTCCCTCAGTAGACTGGGGGAAACTTCAATTTCTTGTCCATTCACAGCAGTTTTAAATGCTTCAGTTCCTTCCTTTATTTGAATGTTTCTCCAGAAACTGACAACATTTGTATATGAAATTGTCTTTAGTCTTATATTCAACACATTCTCCAGACCGGCATATCTCCTTATTCTTCGACCAATGTTAATGGCCATTTCAGTTCTGTTTGCATCCTCAACAAAACCTCTAACACTTTGGCTTGATTGAATCTGGACATCAACCTTTTCCGCCATTTTTATGAGAAGAATGAGATGAAGAAGATTGATTCTCAAATCTGTGTTCACACAGTGTAAAAATTGCAGTGATAAAGCAGATTTTGCAAGTAGAGAATCTGCTGTGTGATAGCCTGTATAAATAGACAGTGAGTAGTTGTAACTGTCAATGCACGTACATCCATGTCAACCATGATTAATCTGAATAAATGCTGGCTTGACACGTGTTTCATAACGTCTGATAACCGTTAGATCGTGTTAACTGTGGTAATAAGGATAAAATAAATATCCCGCCAATCTGCTTTTTGACTTTAATAACTTTGACTGAGTAACGTTCCATCCAGCAGGGTAATCCTCGGCGAGGTGGGCTCGGCGATCTGGCGATAAATAGGCTTCAAGACCTCTTGACATAGGTACTCTGCTGATCCTTGTTTTCTTCTTGTTTTGTTCAATTGATAATACAAGATGAAGTTTAATACCAATGATTGATCTGTCAAGTGAGCTCACCCAACATGACAAAGACCAATCCCCTTAGCAACCTCATTTGCTCAATTGTCCAAACATGAGTACATGGAATTGTTGATACCAATGACTAATCTGCTAAGTGAGCTCACCCAACATAGCAAAGATTAATCCCCTTGGTGAATTCCAGTACACTGCTGATCATCAGTCAACTTTTATAATTCCAAGCTCAGTCCTTAATTTGGCAAATCTTTCACTGTCAAGTGGTTTAGTGAAAATATCAGCAAGTTGATTTTCAGTAGGGATGTATAGAACCACAACATCTTTCTTTTCAACATGATCTCTTATAAAGTGATGTCTCACATCAATATGCTTGGTTCTTGAGTGCAAAACAGGGTTTTATGTGATTGCAATTGCACTTGTGTTGTCACACATAATTGGAATTTCCTTTTCTTCAATTCCATAATCCCTTAATTGTTGTCTTAGCCATAGTACTTGTGCATAAGCGACTTCCAAAGAAGAATGTATTCAAATTCAAAGAGCGGTGGAAGTTGATATTGAATTGCTTCTTGTTAAAACCAGGAGACCATCTATTTCCCATTAACGATGAGTGTTCTGAGGTGCTTTTTCTATCAATCTTGCATCCAGCATAATCAGAATCTGAGTAGGATATAACTTTGAAGCTTCCTTCCTTTGAATACCATATCCCTACTCCCAAAGTCTCTTTAAGGTACTTGAGAACTCTCTTGACTGCACCTAAGTGACTTTCTTTAGGTTTAGATTGAAATCTTGCACAAACACCTACAGCAAAGGATATATCAGGTCTGCTGGCGATGAAGTATAATGAGATCGCCTATTATCCTTCTGTATAAAGTCTGATCAACATCTTTGCCTTCTTTATCTTCATCCAACCTGATATTTGTACTCATAGGAGTTGAATTTTTAGTGCTATTTTCCATACCAAACTTCTTCAGCAACTCCTTGGTATATTTGGTTTGATGAATGAAGATTCCATCTTTCATCTGTTTAACTTGCAATCCCATCATACTCATTTGGAATTTACTTTTCATTATATTAGCAAACTTTTCACAAAGTAGATCATTTTCAGAACCAAAAATTATGTCATCCACATAAATCTGTACCAGCAGGGTGCTGTCCCCTTCACTGATTCTGAAAAGTGTCTTGTCAATGGTGCCTTTTGTAAAACCATTGTCCACCAAGAATTGAGATAGGGTCTCATACCATGCTCTTGGTGCTTGTTTCAATCCATAAAGTGCTTTATTGAGTATATACACTTTATCTTCTTGATCTTTAACTTCAAATCCAGGAGGTTGCTATACATACACTTCCTCTTCTAGAATGCCATTCAAAAATGCACTCTTGACATCCATTTGATATACTTTGAAGTTCTTATATGCAGCATGTGCCAAGAATAATCTGATAGCTTCCAATCTTGCAACAGGTGCATAAGTTTCATCAAAATCTATTCCTTCAGCTTGAGAATAGCCTTTTGCAACTAGTCTGGCCTTATTCCTCACAATGGTACCAGATTCATCAAGTTTATTTATGTATACCCACTTAGTACCAATGATATTTGCATGACTTGGCCTTTCAACTAGTGTCCAAACTTCATTTCTTTCAAATTCATTCAATTCCTCTTGCATAGCAATTATCCAATCTGGATCTGAAATTGCTTCTTCAACAACTTTAGGTTCCATTTGAGATAGAAAACAAGTAAACATAGCTTCCAGTTGTCTTCTAGTCCTCACACCTTGCTGTACATTGCCAATAACTTGTTCAGCAGGGTGATTCCTTAACCATTGTGGATTCTGGTTACTTTGATTAACAGGAACCTCATCTTCAGTAGGGTCTGCTGTAGCTTCTTCTACAGGGGGGTCAGCTGATCCTTGAACTACTCTAGTTGTTGCATCGAGAACATTATCGGCCAGTGTTCAATGCCAGGCGATGTCGAAAACTTTTAAGTCATTGAATCTTTCCAAAACTTCAACACAATCTGGATCAGTGACTTGTTGATTCTCAGCAGGTTCACAATCTTCATCTTCCTTGCCAGTGAACTTAGGTTCATCAAACACAACATGGATTGTTTCTTCATGTTTCAGTGAACTTTTGTTCAGTACCCTGAATGCCTTGCTGACTGAAGAATATCCCAAGAAAATTCCTTCATCTGACTTTGGTTGGAATGTTTTCAAATGAACCTTGTGATTTAGAATAAAACATTTGCTTCCAAATGGATGGAAATAGGATATGTTTGGTTTCCTTCCATTCCAAATCTCATAAGGTGTCTTCAGCAGCTTCTTGTTCACTGATGTTCTGTTTTGTGAATAGCATGCTGTATTGACTGCTTCAGCCCAATATCTTTCAGGTAGCAATGCTTCACATATCATTGTCCTTCCTGCTTCCTTTAAAGTCCTGTTTCTTCTTTCAGCAACCCCATTTTGCTGAGGTGTACCAGCAGCAGCAAGTTGATGTAGTACACCATTCTGTTCACAATATTCTCTTATAACTTTGTTGAGAAATTCAGTACCCTGATCTGATCTTATCTTTATTACTGTTAAAATTTTCTCATTCTGTAATCTCTTCAAAAGATTAGGCATGCTTTTGAGTGTTTCACTCTTCTTGTTCATAAATATCACCCAAGTGTACCTTGAATAATCATCCACAACCACTAACGTGTATTTCTTTCCTGTTACACTTGTTGGAGTTATTGGTCCAAAAAGATCCATATGCATCAGCTCCAACACTCTATTAGTTGATTGTTTGGTTTTTGACTTGAAGCTTGACTTTATCTGTTTACCCTGCTGACATGCATCACATATAGCATCCTTCTTGAATGTGATCTCAGGTAAACCAATCACCAGCTTCTTCTTCACCAACTGATTAATATCATCAAAGTTTAAGTGATTCAACTTCTTGTGCCATAGCCAATTGAGTTTTGATTTGGTATGCACAATCAGGCAGGTTTCTGGAACAGCAGTAGACCAATCCACAACATACATGTTTTGTTGTCTTCTACCAGCAAGTACAACTTGATCACCTCTTTCACTATGACAATACAGTTGTTTTTGTCAAAAGTGACCTTGTATCCCTTGTCACGGAATTGTCCAGTGCTCAGCAAGTTGTAGTCCAGTCCTTCCACATATGCAACATTCTTGATTGTAAGTCCATTCCTTACAAGTGTGCCATATCCTCTTGTATATCCAGGTGTATTCTTGTTGCCAAAATTCACCCTTGGACCATCTTTTGCCACAAAATTTGACATACAGTGCTTATTCTTTGTCATATGTCTGTAACATCCACTGTCAAAGTACCAAACACCCTACAAAACAAAGTTAATGCATTTTAGGTACCCAAACCTGTTTGGGTCCATAATGGTCAGTGGCAAGCATGACCCTTGGTATGTTTCCATAAGGTCTTCTCCTGAATGTGTCATACTTTGGTTCTTACTTTGGTTCATACATGTATTCCACACATCCATAAGTTCTAACAGTAGGTTGTGTAGGAATCACATATGTTTTCTGGCCTTTTGGTTTATAATGCTGTTTGAAGTGATTCTTGGTGTTAGAAGCATTAGCATAACCATTAGTTTGATGTCTGTTAGGAACAGCCCTGTAGTATGGAGTCTGCTGAGGTCTTGTGTAAGTCCTCTGCTGATCCCATTGCCTAGGTTTTACCCTAGCAGCATGGTTATATTTACTGTTTCTAGCATTAGATGCAGGAATATTCCAATCATCATCAGTAGGGAACAGTCTACCATTCCCCCTGAGATAAGTATCCCTTGAATGATTAACATTTTTGGGTTTAGGATTCTTATCCTTGGAATTTTTCTGTTTCTTACCCTTCTGTGGTCCAGCAGACTTGGTAGCAGGTCTGCTATCAGCAGGCTTAGAAGGCACAGCAGTCCTATTTTTAGATTTATTCTTTTTATTAGGAGCTGTTGACTTCTTTGACTTCTGATTTTGCTTCCTTGAAGCATTCTCAGTAGGTTTTACTGCCTCAGCAACCTTACTGGGAGTTGGATCTAGTGCAGGTACAAACTTAGGACCACCTCGGTGCTAGGTTCAAAGTGACCTTCTGGATCCACTCTTGTTAGATTGTTGAGTTCCAAATCCAAGCCCAGTTCTATCCCCATAAGGCTTTCCTGATTTGTATGCAGTAGTGGAACAAGATGGTTCAATTGATTCGAGAGGTCATTCTGGATGTTCAAAGAGACTTATACGATTCTCATCCAACATCTTTTCCTTACCTTTGAGAACCTTTAATTCACTTTTCAATCTTCCAACTTCCAATTCAAGAGCTTCTTTTTCAGCCTTCACGATCTCATAACCAGATTGTATTATCCTCAGTTGATTAAGGATGGCATCCAAAGTCTCATTGTTGTCAAAATTTCTGGGATTTGAACCACAAGTTGACTCACAATCACTTCCAGCAGGAGTATTGATAGATACAGTGTTGTATACCTCCTCAATTTCATCCATATTGGCCATCAAAGCATAATCTTCCATATCGAGAACGATCTTCTTTGTGTCATCGATTCATTTCCTTTTTCAGATTCCACATCATACCCTGATTCATCTTCAGCAACCATAGCCTTCTTGCCATGTCTTCTTTGTTGACTCTTGGTCTTGATGAGAGTCCGACAATCAGGTCTAAAATGTCCAGGCTTCTTGCAGTTGAAGCAAAGATAATCAGGTTCCTTGCCTTGTTTTAACTCAGGACAGTCAGGTTTGAAGTGTCCTGGTTTCTTGCAATGAAAGCACAGATAGTCATTATCTTTCTTTGGTTCTTCTTTCCTTCTTTCAGTAGGCCTCTTTGTGAAATTTCTTGAAGGGGCCTTTCCAGTTTTCATCATCCTGATTTTCTTGCTCAGTAGGGCAATCTGCTCTTGCATTTCATCCAGCAGATCATCTTGTCCTCCTGATGTTTCTTCTTGATGTGAAGCAGCCAATGCAGTGGTCTTTGGCTCTTCATTTTCAGTCTCAGGTATAAGCTTTTTTCCAAATTCATAAGCCTTAAGATCTGAAAATAACTTGAAGGTGTCTTCTTCATGCAACTTTCTCATTTCCTCTATTGCAGTCACCTTCATTTTCCAAACATCCTTTGCAGGTAGAGCCTCCAAGATCTTAGTGTTTATTTCTTCTTTTGAATAACTTACACTTAGCAGGGCAAGTTCATCCAGGATTGCATTAAATCTAGACTCCATTTGCTCAATGGTTTCATTTGGCAGCATTTTGAACTTTTGGAACCTCTTTCTGGCCACACTGATTTTATTCTTCTTTATTGCATCAGTGCCTTCACAGATCAGGTGTATCTTGTCCCAAAGTTCCTTTGCAGTCTTGCAATCTTTAACCTTCATGTACATATTGCTATCCAAAGTTCTATAAATAATGTCAATAGCAATGTTGTTGAGGTTTGCTCTCTTCCTATCTTCTGCATTCCATTCTCTTTTTGGTTTAGGAATGTACTCAGTTATATCACCCACTGTTACTGCCTTGGTAATCTCCAGTGGTCCATCAGTCAGTACATCCATCATCTCATCATGAGTTGCAGCAAGGTAAGCCTGCATTCGACGTTTATACTCGTCAAATTTATCTAGAGAACACATCAACATTGTTCTATCATACTGTGTGTTATCCATGATGCAAGTCATTGAAAATCAGTAACTTGAAAGAAAGTTTCAAAGAATTTTCACAAGCACAACAAGTAGGATTTCTTGAATGCAAATCTTTGCTCGATACCAATTGTTGGTCCCTTGAAAAGGCTTTGGTTAAGTTTAGGGGGGGTGAATAAACTTAACACTTAAAACTTTGGAGTTAACAAATTCAACTTCAAGACTTCGACTGATACTTGAGAGTCTGTTGAGACTTGATAGCTCTCCTGATAAATAGTAGTCTACTGATAGTTGAGTTTGCTGAATTTGTGCAACGGAATTATGTCAAAATTAAGCCTTAATACTTGTTGTTAAATATGATACTAAGTATTAGATACTCAGTAGTGCATGTGTGTGATTTCAATTTGCTAGATTCAGTTGCTGATGAATAAAATAAACTAAGTGCAGTAAGTAAATCTTTGAAAGTAAGTAGGCAGATTTTATAGTGGTTCCAGGTGGTGTAATCATGTCAGTCCACTCTTCTCCTGTGATGTTGGAGGAAATTCACTAGAGATCTTTGATGTAGCTTTTACAAAGATTCCTAAGTTGCTTGTCCTTCACCAATGACTATGGCTTCACAAATCTGGCCGGGAACAGGTAGGATTGTTTGCTCCTTAGTCTTCCACTGGGTCCTTGAAGGGTAGGATTGCCTCTTCACCACTCCACCACAAACAACGATCTTTCACACCCAACAGATGCTTCTTCATGTCTTCAAGAGTTCTTTATAAAATAATGATTGAATCAAGTAAATGATTCAAATGCAACAAATTTGATTAGGATGATATAATCGACTTGCTTGCGCCTTCAAGTGTGTAATCTTGATGTAGCTTGAATACAAAATGCACTTGAAGAAATTCTCTAGATCGCAGACTTTTTGCTCGATAAGTTCAATGAGGTGTTTTTATTTCATTAATATCTCTTCAAAGTTTGTTAATTTTTATCCACTTGTTTCTGAGTTGAAAGTCTTCTATTTATAGGCAAGAATGCATGTGACTTGTATTTGAAATTCAAATGTAACCGTTCCTTGTTTTTGTCCCATCTGATTTGCATTCAGTCACTATTCATAGGACTTACATCATCGAAATTCCTTTTGTGATCGATGCATCATCCACCCTTTGACTTGTGTCCATTGGATAAAGTCCTGAATCATCCCAACGTTCTTTTAATCTTAACCACTGATTTGTTTGATCAAATCAGAGGTTGTTGGCTGTCCTTATCCATGTAATCTTCCAATATAATCTTGATTTAATCGAGGTATTATATCGGCCGAGTTCATCGATCTGTTTGAGATACCAATCGATCTCACGAGATACAATCGATCATTTGAATAAACATATTGTCAATAAAATGCAATGCAGCTGATTCCTTTTATCTAACTTTTATTTGTGAAGTTAGATTACACCTTTTTAATTATAACCAAGTTCCAAACATCATCCAACTTATGGAACTTAGACCTTGTACACAAGGTATATGTAATCAGTTTAGGTCCTCACAGACTTGCCTAAATTCTGATTCCATATCCTTGACTTAAATTACTAAGTTTGATCCCTTAGCCTTCATTTACTGAGTTTGATCCTCACCTTCGTCTTGAAGAGGTTCAAGACTAGTCTACTGACCTATCTACCCTACTGACCTAAACCAGTCTGCTGACACAAGTCAGCTGACCATTACAGTGCTTGTTTGATCAAACCTATTCATAAATCAAACTCTAACAAACCTATACATTTGATCTAGACATCTTTTTGCCTTTGTACTATAACATCTAGTATGGCACTCATCATCAAAACACAGAAATAAGTCCAACAGTAGGGAATAATCTACCTTTCCCCCTGAGATAAGTATCCCTTGAATGATTGACTTTTTTAGATTTAGGATTCTTATCTTTGGAATATTTATGATTTTTTTGCCCTTTTATGGTCCAGCAGACTTAGCAGCAGGTCTGCTATCAGTAGGTCTAGAAGGTCCAGCAGTCCTACCCTTGGATTTACCCCTTTTGTTGGTACTGTTGACCTTTCGGACTTCTGATTTTTCTTCTTTGAAGCATTCTCAGTAGGTTTTACTGCCTCTGCAACCTTTTTGGGAGTTGGATCTTGTGCAGGCACAAACTTAGGACCAATTCTGGTACTAGGTTCAGTAGCCTTACTGGATCCACCCTTACTAAGTTGTTGAGTTTCAAATCCAAGGGTTCTATCACCATAAGGCTTTCCAGATTTGAATACAGTGGTGGAACTGGATTGTGCAGCAGATTCAGCAGCTAATGAATGTACAGCAGACTTATGTTGAGTCTGATCATAATCATTTTCCTTACCTTTGAGAATTCTTAATTCAGTATTTAATCTTTGAATTTCTGCTTGAAGTGCCTCTTTTTCAGCCTTCACAATCTCATAACCAGATTGTATTTTCCTCAGCTGATTAAGGATGGCATCCAAAGTTTCTTCTTGGGATTTGAACCACAAGTAGATTCACATTCACTTTCAGCAGGAGTATTTACAGATACAGAATTGTATACCTCCTCAGTCTCATCCATATTAGCCATTAAAGCATAATCATCCATATCAGCTATGAGTGCAGTATCATCTGATTCATTTCCTTTTTTTGATTCAACTTCATAGCCAGATTCATCATCAGCAACCAAAGCTTTCTTGCTAGATCTTCTTTGCTGACTTTTGTTCTTTAGTAGGTCGGGACAATCAAATCTGAAATGTCTAGGTTTCTTGCAGTTGAAGCATAGATAATCAGGTTCCTTCTTTGTTTTAGATCAGGACAATCAGGTTTGAAGTGTCCTGGTTTCTTGCAATGAAAGAACAAATAATCATTATCTTTCTTGTATTCTTCCTTCTTCTTTTCACTTGATTTCTTGGTGAAATTTCTTGGAGAACCCCTTCCTGACTTCATCATTCTGATCTTCTTGATCAGTAGGGCTATTTGCTCTTGCATTTCATCTAGTAGATCATCTTGACCACCTGATGTTTCTTCTTTATGTGCAGCAGCCAATGCAGTAGTGTTTGGTTCTTCCTTTTCAGTCTCAGGAATAAGTTTCTTACTGAATTCATATGCCTTGAGATTTGAAAATAATTTGAAGGTGTCTTCTTCATGTAGACTCCTGGATTCTTCTATGGAAGTAACCTTCATTTCCCAAACTTCCTTTGCTGATAGGGCTTCCAAAATTCTTGTGTTGATATCTTCTTTTGTATACACTACATTCAGTAGGGTGAGTTCATCCATGATAACATTGAATCTTGACTCCATTTGTTCAATGGTTTCATTTGATTTCATTTTGAAGTCTTGAAACTTTCTTTTGTTCAATGGTTTCATTTGTTTTTCTTGATAGCATCAGTGCATTCACAGATTAATTGCAATTTTTCCCAAAGTTCCTTTGCAGTCTTGCAATCCTTCACTTTCATGTACATATTGCTATCCAAGGTTCTGTATATGATATCAATAGCAATATTGTTGAGGTTTGCTCTATTTCTATCTTCAACACCCCACTCTCTTTTTGGCTTTGGAACAATCTGAGTCTGATTATCCACTGTTATAGCTTTTGTGATTTCCAGTGGTCCATCAGTCAGCACATCCATCATTTCATCATGTGTTGCAGCTAAATAAGCTTGCATACGACGTTTATACTCATCAAAATGATCTAGAGAGCACATCAACATAGTCCTTGCATACTGGTTGTTATCCATGATGCAAAGCTTTGAAAATTAGAACAATTTTGACAAGTACAATAAGTAGGATTACTTCAGAACAGAAGCACTGCTCTGATACGAAATGTTGGTCCCTTGAAAAGGCTTTGGTTAAGTTTAGAGAGGGGTGAATAAACTTAACACTTAAAACTTTTGGAGTTGACAAACTCAGCAAGGTCAGTAGCCTGCTGACTATCAGTAGTCTGCTGACTATTAATGTTACTGAATTTGTTGCAGCGGAATATATTCAATTAAGCCTTATTACTTGTTGTTAAAAAAAATGATACTAAGTATTGAATACTCAGTAGTGTGAGTGTGTGATTCAGTTACTAGTTTCAATAGGTTGATGCGATCAGTATACTAAATGCAGAAAGTAAGTAGGCAAATTTTATAGTGGTTTTAGGTGGTGTAATCCTGTCAGTCCACTCTTCTCCTGTGATGTTGGAGGAAATTCACTAGAGATCCTTGAGGTTGCAGTTACAAAGATCCCTAAGCTGTTTGTCCTTCACCAATGACTATGGCTTCACAAACTGAACACTTGAAACAGGTAGGATTGCTGCTCCAAAGTATTCCACTGGTCCTTGAAGGGTAGGATTGCATCTTCACCAGCTCCACCACACACAGTAGTTGGTGGATATATTTACCAAAGCTTTGGGCATGTAGCAGTTCGAGTTTCTTCTGCACAAGTTAGGCGTTTGTGACCTTCACGCTCCACCTTGAGGGAGGTATTACGATATTAGTGTGAACAGATAGTGTGAACATAATATTTTATATTAATTGCGTAGGATTCTTTGAGGTGTGTATATAACGTATACTGTAAATTGTGAATGATATGGAAAATCACGAAATTTATGATTAAGAGTTACAGGAATCTTGAGTTTGCTTCAACCACCAAGATCACTACGAATGCTGATCCTCTTGTAATCTTGTGGATATATTTAATTATTATGTATCTTTATTTTAATGTTTTGAGAAAATTAATAAAAGGAACTAAATTAATTTAATGGAAAATGATACTTAATTCTATAAAATAAAACTCCCCTACTATTAAATCTTGATCATTCTACTCGCCATTTATTAGAAAAGAAGAACAAAAAAAAACACACTCATGAGAAATACTAGGAGAAAAGTGAACCCATAGAATCTTCATCATGTTGAGCAATCCGTTCATTATATGTGCAGACCACAGTATAGAAAGTTAATCATTACACGAAGAAAATCGTTTTGATACCAGCATATTTCCAATCCGTAAGTTTTCAGTTTTAGCCCTCGAAGAATCTTGATCGTTTTGAGTTTTGGGTTAGTATAGATGTTGTAGCAATCATGGTACATCGTTTGTTGTAGAAATTCAAGGAGGGGTTGAAGGTTATTGAAGATTCTTGTGGCGATAATGATAGGTTGGGGGTGTTATTAATCGGTGTATGTGTTGTGCAATCGTTAAATTGTGTTTAGCGTATTGTATGAATGCAAAAAAATTGCAGGTTTTGTGATGTTTTTGTACCGTATATGTGCCAAATTAAGGTTGGAATTGTATTGGAATCCGTAAAAAAGGTGATGAATAGGTGGCATGTTATGTTATAAACTACAATCAAAAAATCGCCCCCAGGCGTGCGCCTAGCATGTTATAAATGCGCCTTTCCCATTTGAATGCCTTTTTGTGCTCTTTAAAGTGTATTACATGAGATGTTTTGGCTTGTATGTCGTCAAGACATTATTTTGAACGTGGCAAAGTCAAGCATTGACTTTTGGTACCTCACTCAGCACCATAGCTGAGAAGCTCTGCGGGGAGCACACGAAGGTGGTTGTCTAGACCTTGCGGGATGTTTATTTAGTAGTCAATGATCCTTTTGCTATGTGCTAGGTAGTTAATTTATAATGTCTAGGACAAAATGTTCTTAGGAAGCCTTACATGAATGAACCTAGATTTTTAGTTTAACTCCGTAGTAAACATATGTATTGATTCTAAAAGCTAAAACATCATAATTCATGGTGAGGCACATTTTTATTCAAAAAATATGGAACAATCCACACAGAACAGTATGTGCCATATGAGGTACTGAACATATCCCGGTGCATACCCATCATTGGGGGAAATGTCCTTGGATTATAACCTAACAAACCCTTGTATGGTCGAAGGTCTTGCTAACAGACCTAGCAGAAGGGGAGTGAGCTCTTTACAACATATGTGGTAGTATCTGTAATTTATTATGTTACATGCTATGTTAGTACTGATTCTTCTACCCCTTACTAAGTATGTATGTACTTACCCCTTTCCTTATTGTTCCCCACCCCGAGAAGGTGGTGGGTTGTAGTTTAGATTCGAGGCAATTGAGGAGTGACCCCGAGGATGTTGCAACTGAATCTTATCAATTTTTTCATTCCATTGTATTGGCTATAGAATTTCCATATCTTTGTAATGCTAGAAATTAATTGTTTTCACTTGTGGCTATCAAGATGTAGTGGATGATATGTACATGACAGTTGTATAAAAGTCAATAAATGATGTTCTGGTCTCCAGGACATGGCCTAGTGGTAAAGGGCTTGGGTGTCTTAAAAGGGCAGCTCGACCTTAAGTTGGAGTGTGGAGGCTCGAACCCCGGAAATGGGGAATTTCTTTCAGTTCTTTGGTATAATAGAAGGCTCATGGCTCTGAGCCATTAGGTTACCTAATTAACATCTTCATTCATTTCGTGTGATAGAGGAGTAGGAACCCACGTGGTTAGGGTTTAACCATATAAATAATGTTCTAGATGCAGCCTGTGTTGTTTTTTTATCTTTGGGTCAGTTGTTGCAGTTACCCAAGTCAATTTATTTGTTTTTGCTTTGGACTCTGATGACGGATTACATAAGTATTACATATATAATAAGATTAAATTTTAATTATCTATGTGAATATATAAGGACTCGGTATCCAGGATTTGGGCGTCACAGTTGGTATCAGAGCCAGGTTACATCTCTGCATAAGATTTAATTTCATAAGAGGTGATCTTGTTGTGTTTAGATCCATAAATTGGGAATCCTGAAGTTTGACTTTTAAGTGTTGATCCCCTAACTTAGTCATTTAGGTAATGAATCTCGTAAGGTTGGAATCTGTAAACCAAGATCATCTTACTTAAGACTAAGTGTCAATTCCTTAAGTGATGTTTTGAGATCGATGTTTTAAGCTTACACCCTTAAGTTGATGTCCTCGTGAAAAGGGTTTCTTTTACACTCTCTATCATGATCTCCCCATTTTCTCTCATACCTCGATATCAAAGCCTACTTTAGGACTTGGCCAATCTTTGTAAACAACAAGCAAATCGTGACAAAACCATGCACGTATTTTTATTAATCAACAATTCATCAACAGATTGTGAAATTCATCAGAATACAAATTACAAGAAAACATCCAAACAATGCAATACAAATTACAAGTTTACAACATAATTCACTGTTCGATACAAAGAAATTGGAAAGCCAAGCTAGTCACTAGAATTCTCGCTCAAACGGAAAATCCAATCAAAGATCAATCAATTAGACGTCCCTGTAAAATGAGACTTGATGAGATTTATGGTTGATGCATTTACTCGAAATGCTTTCCTCAGCACTTCATTAGGAACCGGAGGTATCGAGTTGAAGAGCGCACTCCCAGGAAATTGGATTCCGGGGGTTTGACCATTAAAAGTCGAAAAGAAGGTTGCATTTTCTTCTCCAATATTGAGCTGATAATGCACCAATCCAGGAGGAAACACAAACATGCCACCGGGAGTCACAACTTTCGAATACAAAACATTACTTGATGAAATCAATCCGACTAAGAGCTTACCTTTAATAAGAACCGCCAATTCGGTTGCACGTGGGTGCACGTGTGGTGGAGTAAGGGCACCGGGTAGGATAGTGACTTTGTTCATCGTCAACCCTAACGTGTTGAGGCCCGGAAACTGACGGACACTACCGAGGGTGGCGTTAAAACCCGAGGCCTCGAAATGATTGGGTTCTTCTTTTAACCCGTCGTAGAAGAAGTCGTCTGATGTGACATCAGCTGGATTCTTGCAAGGAAATCCGTTCACAAATAAAGGGGACTGTAGATCCGCGACGCAGAAATCTTGTATTGGACTTGGATCTGTACAAAAGGAAGAAAATGGCATTAGAAGGAGAGAGAATACTATGGATAGAAGAATGTAGGATGCCATTTGTGTTTTCTTGTAGTTGCTATTGAAACTAATTTGTTAGGCTTAAGGGGAAATGAATACACATATTTAAGAAAAAAATCCTAGTTTAATCTGTTGTTGAAAATGATTGGAGAGTGGTAAAAGTTCTTTATGTTTGAAATTCTGTAGAGAACCTAAAATAATTCCAAGAAGGGAAGACTAATTAAAAGATACCACAAGTATAACACTACACAACAACATGAAAGTCATATCACACCTTTCTGACAGAATTTCAGTTAGGAAAATTTTTTATCGTAACCGAATTCGAGTTTGGATGTTTGATATTTTCTAAACTTAATATTGATCAGAAAGCACGATTGATACTTCCTAACTAAAATTTGGTCGGTAAACTAATCAATTTTTTTTTGCATAACATTGATTCAGAATCAATTACGAAAAAAAAAATTAAAATTGAAAATAAAAGTATGTTGTGTTGAAACTTTTCAAATGTGAATTGTAATTTTCCTTAGAAAATGCAAACATCTTTTATAACCTGGGGCAAGGCGTTTACTTTAGGCATTCTGAAGTTTAAATGAAACTTGCATTTTGGTCATCTCAATATTTCTCTGTATCCCATTTCAACGGTTTTCTTTCATTTTATGGATATTTTAAAATAAGGGTCTACTTTGTATGTTAAAAGACATATTTCTTTAGTTATTATTGAACATTACATATTTACAATCATATTTAAGTGTGTAATTATAATGTATTAAATGTTTCATTAACCTTTTGCTAATACGAAATGTTTTTAATGAGATGCTAAACTGCGAAAAATTGAATCCGAGGGTTTGCTGCACATTTGGATGGTCTTTAAACTACACCTCAATCAACCAGCACAAAAGGCGAGAGAATATTCTATAGAACTATTAGTTGATTTTGTGTTATACACATAGAGTATTAGCTGGAAAAAAATTAAAGTCGCTTAAACTTCCTTCGCAAAAGACGTTTGAAGTGTGCCATAACCGAAGAGGATCGACCCTATATATGGAAACTGCAGGGTCCAGCAAGATTCAATATTTTTCCTTTGGCAAGCCTGCTATGAAGCTTTATGTAACGCCCCGCTCTCAGATACCGAGCCCTTATCCGGAAGAGAAATAAAAGTACAACATAATCTAGTACAACATTTATTATAAAAGTAAAAAGAAAGCATCATCATGGCATCAACGTCATCAAATCATCATCGAACTCCTCAACGAGCTCAAAGCTAACATGTTCGTCTTCTCACCCCAAAAACACACAAAACAACATATGCAATTGAGATAAGTACAAAGTACTTAGTAAGAAGAGGAAGCTAATTTATAATTAAGTCTTACAATGAAAGGTTCATTAGTTATTATTAAGTTATCTTTATGAGACCGACTCAAACTCTAGGGTTCACTTCATGCTCATCAACATGTTGTGACTATTGGTTTCTAGCTTAGCTTATCTTTGTTACATCATCATTCAAAGACACTACGCATGATTGATCGCGTGTAAGTCACTAACGTCGATATTACTAGCAAGAATACTAGGTACATCGCAGTATAGTAAATGCGAGTCAAGGTCGATCCCACAGAGACAATGCAACTTATAAGTATAAACGATTCCAACCTAATTAAAAAGCAACATAGAGGCGGTCATTGACCAACAAAAGAAAACAAACATGGTACTCATCTCCTCTCCTCACCGATCTACTAACTTGGATTAGTTAATCGTTATGTTTACTTCCCCACATAATTTCCTTAGATTAATCGTGAGCTTTTAATGATTATTATCATATTTATCAGCTACGGGTGAAATTCCTAACCCTATCTACTCCAACAATGGCAGTAGACAATCTATACGCAAGCTACCCTCCTTAATTGGTCCGTAATAGCCCATACGCATAAAGAAATAGAATTGTCGATATTGAGCGCTAAATCATACCGCTAACCCGCCTAGATAGCTGTCGACGTTGACCAGCACGTTCCTAGGGTCCATCAAGACTATGTTCTAATTAACACTTCATTTGTGGTCCTTCATGTTAATTTATGAATTACGAATATTAGATTGGCCAGACCTACTACTCGTTTTAATTATTCCTGCCGATCAACGTAGCTGTAGTGAATCCCAGTTTAGCTTTTCTAAAATATGCCTCGGTAAACCGGTATAGACCGCCGGTTTACCGGGGGCGCTTTTCCGAATTTTGGATCTACATTGCTCAATACGATTAAAATAATTAAATAAATTATGGGGTTGTTAAACATGCAGATTTACTAAAACACATAAATACGAACAAATCTACCATATTGAAGACAAAAAGGAACGTTCAAAGCTTCATACCTTCGACAATGGAGATCTAGCTCGATGTACTCAAACTAGAGATGATGGAAGAAGGGAGGAAACCCAAAATAACTCTCCAAAGCTCAAGAAAACTTTATTTCATCAAATTTGTATACTAAAATTGAATATAATTGAGTGTTGGTGAAAACTTATCGAATAATCTATAATTGCGGCCTTATATAGATACAATGACCGACTTAAGACTCTCTAAAACCCCTTACCAACTTAGACAATGCGGTAGAATAAATTTCGTGTTTCACAAGATGCCAGTTTACCGGGCCTACTTTTCTCCTTTTTCTTCAGCAGGCTTCTTCTTGGACTTCAATCACTCAGCCCAATGTACTTTTTTTGGTATAGATCCGTTCTCCAATGCTCCAGTTTTGGTACATCCTATAAAACATGCAAAACGAGACAAAACAGTACCAAAACATCGGGAAAATAGCGTAGATGCAGAATTACGATCCTGGAAACACTCACATAGCATTTGACACATATTCCACATAATAACTATAGTCAGAGGGGGGGTGAATGACTATAGTGGAGTTTCAAAAACTTTTCTTTTGTTTAAAAGCTTTTGGGCAGCGGATAAGTCCCTTCTTACTAAGTTGATTTCAAATCAATTTAGACAATCACAGATATAAGTTATGATCTAGGCAATTTAAATAAATGCTGTAAAGTAAATTGCAGAAAGTAAGTTGACACAAGGCTTATAGTGGTTCAAGGTGGTGTAATCCCTTAATCCACTCTTCTCATGTGATGATTGGAGGAATTCACTATTGTTTTCACAGATACAATAGTATGATTGTCCTTGACTTCCCAAGCTTCACAATCTACAAGACTATCACTCCATGATCGCAATGACCTGATGATTCGATCTCTTTTCTTTGCTTCCTTGAGATCAAAATCCTTCAACAAATATCACAGTTCAACTCCTTCTCGGTTGCCTCTCGATTCGATTGCTTGATTTGATGTGAATGTGATTCACACACTAGCTTGATCAATCTCAGTACTGAATATGACTCTTTAGCTTTTATATATGAGCTGATCACTGGATGTATCCTTGTAAGTTCAGAGAGAAGGTTTTTCAAATTGACAGAGTTTCTGCTTGATTTTTCTTTTTCAGATCGTTGGTTTCTTTGTCTGTCAACGCCTTCTATTTATAGCCTTAAATAACCGTGATTTTGAAATTCCGTCCGTTGGCTATATTAATGAGGGAATAATCCTTGATTGTATTTTTTATTCGCCTTTAATTGCATTCTCCTTGATTTTAGTGATCGGATTTTTCTTTCAAACATATAGTAGAAAATCCGTCCTTGATTGATCCTTTATTGATTGTGCATTTAATGCATGATCTTCTGTATCTTCAACATATATCAAATCTGATCTGGAAAGTGTTACTTTGCCGTTTTCTGGTTGAGTGATCCTTCTGACTTAGCTGTTATAGATCTTCCTTCACCGTTTTGTTTTCACTCAGCCGAAAGTCAGTTTACTTTGCCGATTCACTGTTTTCTTCTTTGCTTCATTTTAAAGAGAATCTTTGTACTTCACCGATCCTTGATTGGGGTGGGATCAGTGTACACCATATTTGAATATTAAGTTTCATCACTTAAAGTGTAAATTGGACTTATCCAAGGTCATCACAGACTTTCTTGGTTATAAGTCAGACCATTAATGTCTTCATTGCTTCTCTGCTGGTGCTTGGCTGGCTTCACTCTGCCGAATGTCTGTTTTTACTTTGCCGTCCTACCAACTAGTACAATACTTGTCTGACTCAACTTATACAACATGTCAGACTCTAAATAAAGACTTATACAGAGAGTTCTAACTTATTTCAGGCTTGCTATTACAGCTAGTATGGCCATCATCAAAACTTAATAAAATGTTCATAACAAACGAGCCTATCTATCCTCTCTTGAGTAGAATTCGGGGTGAATATAGGTATAATTATTGGTACCATTTAAAGCGTTATCAATGATGAATATCCACCACGAGATATTGTTCGCAACCTATCAGCGGATCACACTAATAGCCACGGGGGAAAACCCAATAGTGTACACGCTCGGAGGAGTCCCTCCGTACGCAGGGTCTCGGACTTACGGGGTGGTGTTCCTACGTATGTAGGGTCCAAAGACTTACGAAGTTATCCACTTTATCTGAACGCCCACACATCGCGATATAGACTTGTGCCTTACCAAGAATGGATTGATGTTTAATCTTTTTACAACACAAGTATGCTTGTTATTAATTGTTAACTAGCCACCTAAGTGTTTTCAAGTAAGCTCCCTCACATATACTACTCTCTTACGTAGACCCCTAGACACGGACAAGCCCTAGACATACACAGACATTGATTAATTCTAATTCATCAAATCACAAGCCTTTTATACTCTTCCGACGGTCCCTAACTTCAACTCTATGGAAGAGTACATCCGGTGCTGGAACTAAACACATCAAAAGCTTAATCGAGGCTTGTTCAAGTTTATTTAATGTTATTAGATCAAGAAACAACATTTAAAACTAGACTCGGAGCTCAAAACTGATCTAACTCAAAAAAAAACATGTCCAGTGCGCATGCATCAAGGCTCTGAATGTAAAAATAGACGTTCTGACTCCCGTGCGCTCACACCAACATCTGGTGCACCCGCACCAAGCGTAGAAACACCCAAAAACTTAGTTTTATGCATCTAAACGATCTCCACTCGATTGTAAACAAGTTTAACATCATTAATCACAGGAAAACAGTAGAAAATCATCACTTTTACATAACTAAAGATCACATATTTCTCTAACAATAAGTAGGCATGATTTCTAGCATTAAAACACCATAAACACTCAACCTTAAACATCGTAAACCTAATTAAACATTAGGAAGAGCCCCTTACCTTATAAGCAAGCAAAACTAATTTTGATAAACTAATTTTGCTTTTCTTTTCTATTTTTCTTCAGAGGAGTTTGAACGTTCATGCTAAAACCAATTTTGATAACTCCCTCAATTAAGTGGGAGGTTTATGATAGCAAAATACTTAACCGCTAACTTTCACCGACAGAGTATCGGGTCAACGGGAGTATAGTGGTCACAAGGTCGAATCCACAGGGACTAATGTCTAAGTACCAAAGCCGTCGTAGAACTTAGTTCAGGTCAATCAAAGGTGGAAAGGTATTATACTAATGCAAAAATAAAGATGAAACTATCGGTTCTACTTCTAAGTATTAAAAGGTATAGCCGAACTATGATCCAACAAGCTACTTTTACCCCCTCGATAGACTTAATGGAAAGTGTGTGTTATCCTACCAACCATCCCTACTCAGTTAAGACTATTCACGGGTGCCAACTCCTAGTTCTGGTGAGTAACCGAACAACTCGATATAAACACCCTATGCAAGACTAACCAATCCCCCCTTTAGGAAACCGACTAACCTAATATGATATGCACTAGAGTCGCTCGTTTAATGATGTCCAACCTCATATTAGGCCCGGGCTAACTAGCTTAGCCGGGTCTACGCCACGATTCTAAAACCCCTTATCCCACATCTCACCACAAAATGCATCTATAAGTTTGATGTGTGTGATGGTGAACAAGGTTGTCAATCTAATCCACTTACGGTTATTATTAGTTTTAAAACGTGAATACAATCATTAACCATTCAATTACGCACTACACACTTCCAATCTCATCTATCCAATGGATAGTTCACTTGGTTTCACATGATTCGACCACACAATGGATTAGCTACTCATGGTGGAATTGAAAAAATGAAATAATAATGAAAGCAATAATCAAAGACATAATCAAATAATTGAAAGACGCAGAAATAATTACCATAAAAGATGAAACCTTGAATTGTATGACAATCTCCTTCAAAAGATGAAATCTTGGATCACGAATCGAAAATCTAAGCTATGAAAGTTGTATAGAGTTTCTAGGAATAAAATTTATGATCTAAGGATTAAAACAACGTTTAAACTAATGGAAATCGCCCTAAAATCGCCCCTAAGAAACCCTAAAACGTCTCAGTACTCAATATCTCCATATGGGACCGAAAAAGAGGGTTTTAATAGGTTTTTGCCGTATCCCAACCATGAACGAGTGTTTGTGGAAAGGCAAACGCTCGTTTGCCTGAAAGGCCAACTCTCAGTACTCAGCATTGCTCCGTAAACGCTTGTTTGCACCGAGCTTCAGTATTTTCATCATAACTTCACTTCCATGGCTCCAAATACGATGATTCAAAATGAATTGGAAAGCTGATTCAATCCTCTACAACTTTCATCAAGACAACTCTTCCTGAAAGTGTCTCCAAGTGTGATCCAAATGCCCCTGAAGTGACTGGTTCAGATTTCGTCAATGATTCTTCACTCTTTTCTCCTCCTTGGCCCTAAATCTTGTCCTTTCTTGAGACTCTCTTCCTTATTATCGACCTTATACATCAATTTAAGCCTGAAAACAAAGACACGAACACCAAGGCATAATATACATTGACAGAAACGTAACGAAATCCACATAAAACACGAGTTTTTAGGACGAAAATGTCATTAGTCTCGAAACATGCATATAAGTGAATATCGTTCATACACTACCCATAATAGTCCAAAATAACCATGAATAACTCGTAAAAGGAGGTAATCTCATATAAGAAATACACTACAATTTGACTCCCATCAGTTTACTTGTAGAAAATAACTCCCCAATGAGTTATTACCACTTAAGTCCTCATCAATTCTCCTAATTACCAATTAAATCCAATAAACCCTTTTCTTTTCTTTTTCCTTTAATCTTAATTCATACTTAAAATCCAAAATATTAAATATAATATTCCAATTCCGTAAAAAGATACGTCTGCCCTTTTTACGAAAGGTCGGGATATTACATTCCTTCCTCCTTAAGAGGAGTTTCGTCCTCGAAAATTGAACGTGCTCAAACTATAGATCTTCCTCTAGCACACTTCTCAAAATGAAACAAAACCAGAAGCTTCACTTGTTTTCCCTCTAGCAACAACTATCCGATTCTTATCTTGCTAACCACTGAACCAAAACTCTACCGATTCACAAACCGTTAAAACCTTTGTACGCAAAACCCAAACTGACCAACAACATCTTGAACCACTGAAACTTCACTAACCAAACTTCTGCTCGATCCATCCATCACCGGAAGATACTTTCTTATGTCTATAATCCAGGTAGACAAAATTCTTGGTTGGATGAACTATACTAAGAATCACTTTATGGTCCGTAGAATTCAAAGCTTTAAGACCCCTTTACCACAGAATGTTCCAACACGGTCATCAACATTTCCTAGATGAACCACAACTCAACTATCTTACCCTTATCTTGAACCAAACCTCTCGCTTCTTGCTGAGCCCTAGAACTTCTTGTTCCAAACTTACCAACCATTCAGAAGTATCTCGAGGTTACCTACCATTCTGAAGGATCAGGAAGGATCAGAACGGTTCTAAGGGGTCTATGAGATCTTATCTTAAGGAAGGAAGCCTAGGAAAGCAAGGAACGCTTCGCTCTGATACCAACTGTAACGCCCCGCTCCCAAATACCGAGCCCTTATCCGAAGAGAACGTTCGGCGCGTATAACATTAAATAAATCTAATATTATACGCCAGCCTCTGCGTCGTCGTATCAAAATTAAAGCAAGGAAGCCCAAAAAGGCTCTGGTAAAATCATAAATGCCTCTAAGAATAGAATACAAACTGACTAAGGGTAGAAAGGAAAATCTTACAAGAACGATATAAAGCTTACGATGTATGATGTTCCAAAATAAAGATACAAAACTTGTCTTATAAACTTGAAATAAAAGTACAACATAATCTAGTACAACATTTATTATAAAAGTAAAAAAGAAAAGCATCATCATGGCATCAACGTCATCAAATCATCATCAAACTTCTCAATGAGATCAAGGCTAACCTGTTCGTCTTCTAACCCAAAAACCACACAAAACAACATATGCAATTGAGGTAAGTACAAAGTACTTAGCAAGAGGAATAAGCTAATGTATAATTAAGTCTTACAATGAAAGGTTCATTAGTTATTATTAAGTTATCTTTATAAGACCGACTCAAACTCTAGGTTTCAATTCATGCTCATCAACATGTTGTGACTATTGGTTTCAAGCTTAGCTTATCTTTGTTACATCATCATTCAAGGGCACTATGCATGATGAATATCCACCACGAGATATCGTTTGCAACCTACCAGCGGATCACACCAATAACCACGGGGGAAAGCCCGATAGTGTACACGCTCGGCGGAGTCCCTCCATACGTAGGGTCTCGGACTTACGGGGTGGTGTTCCTCCGTACGTAGGGTCCAAAGACTTACGAAGTTATCCACTTTATCTGAACGCCTACACATCACGATATAGACTTGTGCCTTACCAAGAGTGGATTGATGTTTAATATTTTTACTACACAAGTATGTCTATTATTTATAATTAACTAGCCACCTAAGTGTTTTCAAGAAAGCTCCCTCACATATACTACTCTCT